>CM014275.1:14389206-14474020 GCA_004135705.1 Alloteropsis semialata
CGAGCTCGGTCCTTCCGGCGGCCATGCCTGAGCAAAGGAGATCAGCGCGTGCAACATCTGTGCCGGAGCAACTTGGCGTGGGTGGATGTGGAGCAGCTGGTTCACCGGTGGCCTTCATCGATGGAAGCTGCTTCTTCTTCGGCTGTAATGTGTGAACCATGAATGGAAGCTCAAGCTTCAGATTTAACTAATTGGTAATGCATACTTTCTGAAGCTCATACTCCTATTGGTAATTGATCTTGTTGTCATTCATCAAATTTCAGTCATACAAGTATTGTGGTTGTCTTTGATCCAATTTCAGGCTTAGAAATACTGTGGTTGTAATTCCTATTTTAGTGACTTCTTTCAGTGACCAACTAGTTCAAAGATGGGTGGCTGAAATTGGATCTGCCTGTTGCTAGTTCAGTGACCAACCTCTATTTGATATGCTTGTCATTCATCCAATTTCAGTCATAGAAGTATTGTGGTTGTCATTTGATCTATTATGAACAATTTCAGTCATAGAAGCTAATCCTCTCTCAATCAATTCTGTTCTTTAGATGAAACACTCTTTGATGCATTTTATCAATAGTAAATGGGCCTGAAATCATATTGATCAATTGTTTTCATCGTTTCTTTTTTCAGGGAACAAAATCCAACACCTCTCGGTGGATTCACAAACTTTATCCAGCCTAAATAGTTCGAGATGGGTGGACAGCATGCTGTCAGACCTCATTTTTCTCAAGCAAATCAGTTCATAGGACTTTTTTTTATATTCTTGCAGGTTTTGCTGCTTTCTCATGGCATACCTGAAGCACCAGGGCTTGCTGTTTGTGCACTGAACTGAACTGTTTGTGCACTGAAATGAACTGAACTGAACTCAAACTATTTGGCTGTAATTAGTTTGTTCTTTTTTTTTCAGTTGAGTGAACTGAACTGAAATATTTGATGTTATATGCAGTTGGTCTGGTCTTAATTGGAGTCTTTTTCTCATTTGGCATATTCTGAACAGTGGCCATTCAGATTAAACAAATCATGTACTCGGAGTATTGTTGTATTTATGTTTCTCTCGTGTGATTATTTGAGAATATCGTCAAAATGGATACAAAGATCATGTGCATACTTGATCAACATTAATTTATGTGCTTTACATGGATTAAATAGCTTATAGACAGCTAAACAGACAAACCATTGTATAAGTTGTCTTTTTAACTGTCTGCGTGTGACATGGCACAGTACACAGACAGCAGCCGTCTAAACCTTTGTACGTGCCCTAAGGGGGTGTTTAGATGTTGTTATGCATAGTATTTTTATGCATCGGATCGCGTGCCACATAGAGAAAAAAGTGCATTGAGAAGCATGCGTTATGCAAAATTTTGCAAAACGAGGTGAACTAAACACCCCCCTAAAACGCAGTCGTAAAAAAAACATTTGTCACAACTACGTAGTATAATTTCCTTGGCATGGCCGCATTGGCTCATGGCGCCGCGGACTTGGGGAGGCAGAGGGAGGGGGCGTGCGGGGATCGGGGCCCACTCGTCGGTGCCCGTCTGACGGGCCCGGAACGGGGTAGGGGACGCGAAACGCACGACCTACGCGCCTAGGCCTAGCCCCTAGTGCCCTACCCCCTACTGACGAGTAGCAGGCAGGAGCAGGAGATTTCCGATTCCGACTTCTGTTTCACCGAGTCCGACTCCGACTTGCGTTCACCGACTCCGATGTGGTTTCGTCTCCGCGACGTTTATATATCCGTCCGATCCGTCGATTCCCTCTCGTCGAGGACTCCAGCTAAACCCCCTGAACTTCTGGGCAAAAGAGCAATGCAAGTAGCTTCCATGGCCTACAAGCTGGGCCTTGCTCCAGGCTTCCGCTTCGTGCCCACGGACGAGGAGGTCGTCGCGTACTACCTCCTCCGTCGCATCCGGGGCCAGCCCCTCCCGGCCGGCGACATCCTCGAGGACGACCCGCTGAGCGCGCCGCCGTGGACTCTCCTCCAGAAGCACGGGCGGAAGCGGGACGCCTTCTTCTTCGCGGCGGGGCAGGCCATGAACGGCAAGGGCAGCCGCAAGAAGAGGAGCTGCGCGGGCGGCGGCACCTGGGAAGGCCAGGGCAAGAGGAAGACCGCCAAAGGCAGCGAAGGCGAGAAGCTCCGCGTGCGCGTGGGCGGCGAGGAGATCGAGTGGCAGAAGTACGCGCTCAACTTCCACGAGGAAGTCGTCAAGGGCAGCACGGGCTGGGTCATGCACGAGTACTCCATCACCGCGCCGGCCGACCTCACTGAGTCGCCGATGAGGGTGTACCGCATCCGCTTCAGCGGCCACGGCAAGAACGCCAAGAAGCGCAAGAAGGACGAGCTTGACTGGGGCAGCGACGAGGAAGAGGAGGAGGACAGCTTTCCGGCACGCGCCGCGACCCGTCCCGCGGTGGCAGAGTTCGTCGGCGACTGCCCGTCGGCGACGCAGCCTGAGTCCGTCAGTTCTTTTCCCCTGGTGGCGGTGGATGTTGCCGATGTCGATCTTGCTGGGTGGACGGGCGCCGGAGCAGAAAGTGCATTGTCGGCGGCGACGTCGTCGGACCAGGACTTGCCGCCGCTGGTGGAGGGCGGCGAAGACTGGAACTTCATGTGCTCTTTGACTGATTTGGTGCCCGATTTCGACTTACTCTCAGGAGAGGCTGATGCTGGAGACTTCTTGCTAGCTGCATTATCAGACCCGTAGATTGCTGAACCGATTGAGTTGCCGCTGTAGCTTGAGATAGCGAGCTGATGTATGCTTTGTATGTGTTGATTTTGTGCGTGAAGAGAGCTGCTTCAATTATTTCGGACGTGCTTCTTCTTCGTTTGTACACCTTGGTTAGGATTAACATTCTTGTCTTGTTCAAAGAACAAAAGTAATTGATGAATTCCTCTCTTATGTTGGATGATTGGTGGGGACGTTGATGGTTTTTAGTCCAATCTTGGCTCAAATTCCACATATTTCACAATTACCATGTATTCGCTTGTTCTTTGGGTAAGATCGATTGTAGTCATACAAATAACGCAGTCGACAGGCTGATTCACGCTATCCTCTACCTTCCTGTGGTAGCAGTATTTCTCAGGCAGGATCTGAAAAATAGTAGGAAGTGAACAATAGATTGATTACTAAAAGGTGTAAAAAAAAACAGCTGCTCGAATGGCAACTATAAAGCATCTATGATATAACAGAACATAATGCATGTGTCATTGTAACATGACATAGATATTACCTGGCGAGGAATAAAGCACCGGGAACCAAGATAGTGCTGAAGCAGAAGCACTGCTGCCTGGACACCCATGAATACTGTAACAGCTATGCACCATTTCTTGTCGGGCTCAATGCGCATGAAGTTACTAGGGCATCCAAATATATACAATGGAATAGCAAGGCGGGTAACTGTCATGCCTAAAATATACTGTGGGTGCAGAGGTTTTCTTGTATCTCTGATGACATTTGTAACAATTTGAGGTACCCAAAAGGAGTACATCAGGAGAAGAAGTGGACGTAAGAAATTGTGGAACTCATACATTAGAAGGATTCCTCCCAAAAGAATGCCATCTGCAGAACACAAAGCAAATTAAAGAATATCTTAAAGTTGGTAAAAACAGAAAAGTAAACACTTGAAGTAAGTACAAAATGCAAAATATGTTGCATCTCTTGAATACAGACATACTACAAAAGAAATAAATGTTGTTTCAAGTTGACAAAGGAAATGATCGCTCTAAGGGCTCCAAAAGAATATCCAGGCTTCCACTGGTAAAGGTATCAGGTACTTTGTCTACCAACTTACATGTTTGGATCGAGGCCAGGCAACGATCGCAGCCCCACGCCTGGGAACGCTGCCTGGCCAGGTAGCTTTTGCCAGGCCCCCCAACCAAAGTAGCCCTAGTAATGCTTCAGCCTTCACCCACCGGCTGCCTGCACTAGCGACGTGATCCGCGCGCGACACCCGGGCTGACTGATGGACAGAGGCCGTGGCCCGTGGGAATGGAACGGAATGCCAATGTTTTCTTTCCTCCGGCCCTGCCGTTCTGTTCCTGCGTGTCACGCTCACACTGCCCGTGTTTAGATGCTTCCCAAAAAAATTTGCAAAAGGGAATCTTTCTTGCATGGAGTACTAAATGAAGTCTATTTGCAAAACCCAGCCACGGATGAGCGTAACTTTCCGAGACGAATCTAATGAGCCTAATTAATCCATGATTTGCTACAGTGATGCTGCAGTAACCATCTTCTAATCATCCTCTAATCATGCGGTCAAAGGCCTCATTAGATTCTTCTCGGAAATTTACTAGAGGTTGTGGAGGTAGTTTTGTAAACTGACATTATTTAATACCCCTAATTAGTGATCAAAGCTGCATTTATTACTCTGAAAAACTTTTCAGGACCTATCTAAACACGGCGACTGATGGATTCTATGCCGTGCCGTTCGATGAATGAACCTCAGCTCGGACTTGTGGCGGCTGATCTGAATCCACTGATCCAAAACTTGCGAATTAGCTAGCCAAAGAGGGTGAAGGGTTGCGACTGATCCAAAAACTGCAGCTCTCTCTCCGTGCTCCTGCTACGCGATCTTGAATTCGTCGTGATGGGTCGGTCGGTCCTGGCCTGGGGTCTGTCGCCCCGTGCGTGTCCTTGGCCGTGTTCGTTTGGCCGGATCAAAAAATTGATCCGGATTACTGTCGCTCGCATGAAGCTCTAAACGAAGTTTATTTGCAAAACCTTTTCACAGATGAGTGCAACTTTGCGCGACGAATCTACTGCACTTAATTAATTCATGATTTGCTACAGTAATGCTACAGTAATCATCCTCTAATCGTGCGGTCAAAGGCCTCATTAGATTCGTCTCGCGAATTTGACAGAGGGTTGTGGAGGTAGTTTTGTAAACTGACTTTATTTAATACTATTAATTAATAGTCAAAGGTGCATTAATTGCTGTGCTAAAACCTGCAGGAGGAGCAGAAAACGGTGTGCCTCTCCAAATCTGGCTACGGTATATCAGTATGTGAATGCGGACCTTGTGGCGGCCATGGTATCTGCACGATTCCGTCGCTGCGTACCAAAAGCCTAGCTCTTTTTGTTTTATGCCCTGTGCTTGCCCAATCTAGTTGCAACACTTTTTACATGTAGTTTTTGATTTTTTTTTATAAAACATTGATGACTTAGCATTGTTACAGGCATGACAAGTGCTGAATAAGACACGCATGTACGCCACCTGTCGGTATCTTTCCTTTTTTTTCCCTGAGAACCAACCTCAGTCGATATCCTGTTTGGCAAAGCTCCTAGAACCGATTTTCGGTTGAATCTAGTAGGAGCTCTATAAAACAGTTTTGCAGAGATAAGTGATTCTTGGCTGATTCTTTGAAGTGATTCTCTGAAATGAACTAAGAGGTTGAGAGCTGAAAAAAATAGCTCTCCTGATTCTGTGAAGGGATTCTTCATTCTGATTTTAAGAGTTTTTGCTACAGAATCAATAAGAATCACTTCTCTCAAAAAAATCAGTTTCCATATAGAAACAGAATTTGGTGGACCTCTACCAAATACTCCGTATGCCCCAAATATCACCTCCCTTCAGAATTGGACCAAGACGTGACTTCAGAATTTGGCTGAAGCTGATTAGGATTGGACCCTAGGATGGGCCGCCTCTATACCAACCGAGGCCACCTCAATCTAGTTTAGCCTGCAACGGCGAACAAGGCAGACTGGGCCAGGATGGGTTTTTGTTTTGGGCTTCTGACCCAATAGCTCAAAAGTCGAGATGGTCCCCTCAGAATAAATCCTCACCGCTCATCTTGCAACCAACGGCCTCAACCACACTTCGTGACGTCCCCTGGACACGTGGCTTCTCCTCATTCGCCACAAATACGTGGAGCCCTGTCCGAGCGGGCCCGAGCCGCTCCGGTCTCCGCGGGAGCAACGGCCCGCCAAGTCCCGAACTCCGAGCCTTCCTCCCCTCCGCCTCCGCACTCGAAATCACAGCGCTCGCTCGCACCCGACGCCCGAGACCGACCAGCTGCCTCCGCCGCCCACGCCACGCCCCGCGCGCCCGCCGTGCGGTCACCGCCCGCGGCCACGGCACCGCCGGCCCCCGCCCCGGCCGCCAAGCGAAAAGGCAAGGCCGACGCCGCCTCCTCCTCCTCCTCCCCAACCTCTCGACCGAGGTCCCGCCGCGCGCTCGCCGTCGCGATGGCTGCGTCCCTGCTCGCGCTCGCCGTGGCCCTCCTGGTCGGCGCCGGGTTCGGCGGCGTCGACACGGGCGCAGCAGCCCCCGTGGAGACGGAGGGCGGAGAGGTGCGCGCCCCGGATCTTAAGATCTGCCGGAGAGGTTCGGCCTTTTTTTGTATGGGTTTGGGTGCGGTCGTGATCTGGATCTGCGGGGCCGTTTGCAGGTGACGTACGGGAGCGTGATCAAGCTGATGCACGAGAAGACGAAGCACCGGCTGCACTCGCACGACGTGCCCTACGGCTCAGGGAGCGGCCAGCAGTCCGTCACAGGGTTCCCCGAAGGAGACGACTCCAATAGCTACTGGGTGCGTCTCGCTCTCATGGCTGGACATGCACTGTTTACTCTTAATGAAAAATGTTTGAAGAGATCAATGCTTCAAATGGTCTTGAATTGACTTTAGTTTATATTTCAGAAGGTAGGATTGAATTAGATTAATTGATCAGTGCACTCTTTGTCAGAGTGCAGCAGTCTGATTAGTTTGTTTGAATTCAGGCTGTAAATTGTGCCGTAGTATTCAAGAGCGAGCTAATTCATATTGATGACCAAGAATGTAGTATCTCTTTGAAAATATAATGGCAGGTACTTCTTTAATGAAATAAGTAAACATATGTAGAAAAAACATTATTATTGCAAATCTGTTACATTTAAGTATTGTTCTCAGTTGCCAATTTAATAGTGTTTTAGTATTAAACACCAGCAGTTACAGTTAAGTACAAATTGCTGTTTAAGTAGTCAGCTCAAAAGACTCTGCAATCGATGGTTCTCAACATCTAGTCCTAGCTTGTTCCCAAAAAAAACATCTAGTCCTGACTTGATAGATGCACGCATTAAATGCAGATCGTAAGGCCTACTCCAGATTCATCGTCTAAGCAAGGTGATGCCATTGAGACTGGTAGTATCATAAAGTTGCAACACATGAGGACACGGAGGTGGCTGCATAGTCACTTGCACGCTTCACCGTTATCCGGTAACCTTGAGGTTAGTTTATACCAATATCTCAAGTTGCAGTTTTGGTTACCGATTCAAATCTGTACATCCTGCAAGCTTTGTTTAGATTGAAAGATAAAGTTGTGGTTTCTTCAATTGCTTTAGACCTCTTTAAAGAATATGAGTAGTGAGTACATCCTGTGATGTTTTGTGCCAATCATGACTGATTAGGACTGAGTTAGAAAACTTTAAATATTAGATGATATGCTTATATCCTGTATTACCCATATTCTATGGAAAATCTTGGCCAGTCATCTAGTGCACGGATATAGAATAGTCTCATGTCAGCTCTAGTAGTTTCAATTTACATGAAGCTGTTAAACATTATGTTGCAATAGATTATTTTCATTGAAACTTCAGATATGCTTGCACATATCCAATTTGCATTTCTATATTACAATGAACAGCCAACTGCTTTGTTGTAGAGGTTTGATGGAAATGTGCTGTAGTACATATTCCTACATTGTCCATTATTCATTGTCCTGTACAAAAGCATTATATATTATGGCTTTATAGCATGTTCTAGAACATTTTGACAATTTGACTGTTCACTTCAACTTTATTTGACTCCTCACTGTCATGATGTTTCGAAAAAGATAGCATGCCTTGCCCTGCACAAAATTTACACTTGTAACAAAATAGCATGGCATGTGGCTTCCAACTGATCAATAAATAAAATATCATATTAAAATCTTCACCTGTAGCTGACAGTCTTAAATGCCACATTATCGTGTAGTTGTACTGAATTAATTTGAAAGCACCGGATCATATTATGATTACTTAGATGTTTAATATATTTCAATTTTATTTATGGTGGAGTTACCATCTTTCTTATGCTGACGGTCTTCATTAGTACTTGCATCAACCAATCCTTTGCATTTGAAGAAAACAACTTTTATGTCTTGTTCTGTCTGCTCTGTTTCATTTGCATTATTTTGTCATTTTAAGATTGTGCTCTGAAGCTTGGATGAGAACATTTGTATAGGTTAGCTGTTTTGGTGGGGATGAACTGTCAGACACTGGTGACTACTGGAGGTATGATTTACTTACACACGTAATGTGGAGTTATGTTGTGCTGTTTGTTGCTTAGCTTGTACTTCTGGGTATTCTCCAGGCTAGAAATTGAAGGAAGCGGAAAAGTATGGAAAAGGGATCAAAAAGTAAGGCTTAGGCACATTGATACCGGAGGCTATCTACATAGTCACAACAAGAAGTACAATCGCCTTGGTGGTGGGCAGCAAGAGGTGAGATTTTTGTTTGTTTGCAAAAAAAAAATTTTGCAAAATCAAAAGATGTGTACAAGGTTCGACCATCAGCCATGGATTGTCCGTCATAGAGGCCCTCGATCATTCTACTCTTTATGTAAATTATATAACATTATCTTATTGCCTGTCTTATCCATGAATCCCATTGAATAAATATTTCTATACAATTTCATTTTACTTGCTGCCATGTTGCAAATGAATATGGTTAAGTTGAAATGTGTTTTGGTGCAGGTCTGCGGTGTCCGAGAGAAGCGAGCTGAGAACATTTGGTTGGCAGCAGAGGGCGTTTATCTCCCAGTCAACGGAAGCAAGTGAAGCAGCATTTTCCAGTGTTTTTTCTGTTCTCATGAGTTAGCATAGGATCAGATGTTTTCCGCTTTCATTTGTTCTTGTTTTCTTTTCTGTTCTTTTTAAAAATGAACATGGGACCTGAGTACCTGACCGCTTGAGTGATATGTTGAAAATAGATGATGTCGACAAAATGAGGACAGTACATGCTTCTCATTGATATTTATAATTCAGTCTGACCATATAGATCCAGAGATGCAAGTGACAGTTTTTGTTCACAATTAGAGATGATCTTGATCTTCCTGATGCGACGTAGAAAGACAGTCCTTGTAGATCTGGAAGTTTTTGCTTGAACTTGCTACGTTGTGACTTTGAAATTTGAACCGTTCTGCGTATGACTAGCGGTGAATGGTGTCTTCTTTTTTTTTTAAACCTGCTTAGCACGCATTTCACTAAAAGAAGTTTAACAAGTCACAAGAACCACAGCCCCAACGATGTTAATACGTGGTTGCAGAATTATCCTCTGAGCTGCAAATTTGTGGAGCCCAAATTTCATATTTCATTCTTTGGTGCTAGTGGCAGAGGCTCTTCGTCCAGGCGAACGCCAATGCTTCAAACCAAGTACCAGAATGATTTTGCTACAGAACGAAACGCCACTAGTTACAGGACAAAAGCAAGCACACTTCATTACAAGCTAGCACGATCAGGTGCTTCTTACAGTAACAAAACAGGCTTCATTTCATTGCAACTGGCACGATCAGATAAAATTGGAACAATACAACAAAAGAGTCAAAAGACTACTGCATTCTCTGAACCACCCCATCAAAGATATGTGCAAGCATGCAACTAGCAAACAGGTGCCCATTCTTCCGCATCACCCATGCCAGTGGAATAGCAAATTCATCATAGACGATGCTTTCAGTTCTTAAACTCCTAAAATTCAAATATCAAACTGCCCATACTGTAGACAACAATAGGCAGGAGTTCATTCAGTTCCAAGTATCATATGGTAAAAAGTAACTCAACAAAGAGCAAACTCAAATTATACAATAAGCAGCTCAAACTGCACAATAAGCAACTCAAACATATTCATCATGAGGTTTTCAATGAATTTTTCTTCGTAATATATTGATGCGCAGCTCTCCTGCGTGTTCGAGAAAAAAAAAGTTTTCAATGAATTCCTGAAGTCGTGGCAGAACAAGTATAGCAACATGTACTGAAAATGTGGTGAACTGCAAATCCATGACCAAAACTGTAACTTTATAAGATCCCTAGGGCGTCGTTTGTCACCAAAAAAAAAACAGTAACTTTATAAGTAATTAAAATCAGGGCAGAGCATCAAAGCATTCTCATGATTGCAACGATATCATTGTTCTTGCTTTGACAACTGCATACTCATGTAACTATATCCATGCTCTTGCTTTTAAAAGTAGCACAAGGCTGGAAACAATTAGTATTCCTGCACAAATTTAAGCAACAACAAATATCAAACAGGACTATAGCATGACAGATGTAAAATTTGATAACCTTTCAGTCAATAGTTTTGACTTTTGAGCAGGGGAGAATGAATATTGATCAATTTCTCATAGCCATAACATCAGGTTAAATTGCAGTATGATTCAGACAATCTAAGGCAAAATTACAGGAGGCAAAATGGTGAATGCTTTTAAAAATACTCTCCCCTTAAAACTTCAATTTGCCTGGCAAACCGTTAACGCAGGAACAAAGACTCCACATCAACAGTAAAGAGGAAAAGTTGAAGTACCATGTGCAGCAGGTTCAAGCTAAGACCTTGCAATGCATTGGTCCCTTCTCCCTTGTGAATCAGACATGTGAAACCAAAGTGGAGTGTGCAACAAAGGTTGACAAATGGCAAAATTTGTATGACTAAGAAGCAGCATCAAGCAAAGAAATTGGAATTCAGAAAATCATGTTTCGCAGCTGAACTACTGTGTAAGCAATATGAAATTTACCACTTGCTGAATGACTAAAGAATGGAATACAAATAGTGAAGGCGCATCAACAATCAACATGACACCCCGAAAGTTACCAGATTGCACGAGAGGCAACAAAGCAGCAAAAGGAAGACCAGACATAATCACCCATTTTAACATGAATGATGCCTAAACAAACGGATGGTCATTTTTCGCATATACACAACCATACAAGGTTATCCAATATAACTAAAGCAATAGCTCCTAGAACCACTTTCAATCACTCAACAAAGATGTTGTCTTACTGAGGAATACCTAAGATGACGAACAGGATAGCCCATTGACAAATACCGAAAATGAAGTAAGAACTTTCAGTTGCCTGATAATTCATTTGCTACTTGATTTGAAACAAAAAGTTGGAGATAACTTATAGGCAATACCAAGCCAGATGAGCATACGACACATAAATGCTAATCATTTAGTTGAAGAAATGGGAAGAATACTTAGGAGGGAAGGCCTATCATATCAATCACAATTCACAAGAAACCATCAGATCAGCCATATATTCATCGACAATAGTTCTTTTCTGCATTTTTCTCATTCAGAATCATGTTATTTAACTATCCATTACTCATTAAATGTGCGGGGGTCCAGGTTTGATCGGCCCTTCCCCTGGAATAAGACCAAACAACAAACCATCATACAGCTTGACAGATTCCTTCAAGTACAGTTTCTTGACCTTGAAGAAGCACTGCAGGGTCAGCAGTGAATCGGAACCAGCCTGGTGGCCGATCCCAACACGCTCGACCTTGAGCAGCTCCCCAAGTTTGCTCAGCCCGCCATATAGGTCACCGCCACAGAACTTCATGAGGTGCTTGATGTCGTACAGCACTGGAAAGAAGGTCTTGGTGAGCTTCAAGAACTCAGCCAAGGTTTTGGGCATTCCCAGCCCGGTGAGCAGCCTGAGGAGGTAGCCGAAGTCGTGCCCGCTGTGGAAGGTGATCCACTGGACATCGTCGTTGAGCACGAGCCCGGACGGAATCATCAGCTCCGCAAAGCGGGTGGAGTCGACCCCCTCGGCAGCGAAGCGGTCGAAGTCGATCCCGCTGCGGCGGAGCAAGTCGATGGAGTCGGCGCCGCAGGGGTCGGTGCGCGGGTCGAAGCCCCGGAAGTTGAACTGCCAGATGCAGCCCCGCCCCCCGGCGCCGCACGGCGGGAGCGCGCCGTCCTCGTTGGAGAGGGCGAGGCCAAGCTGGATGAGCTTGAGAATGTTGACGTTGCCCTCGAGGGAGGCGTAGTTGCGGTCGCTCACGCAGCTGTACTTGCCGCTCGGCACCACCACGAAGCCGGGGAACTCCGTGTCCATGGCGACGTACGGGTACGAGTCGACGACGGCGCGGATCACCGCGAACTCCTCCTCCAGGTTCCCCGCCCAGACTTCGCGGATCTCCACGGCGTCGGGCCCCTCTGCGGCGGGCGGAAGGGCAGCCATCGGAGCAGCCGGCGCATCCAAGAGCTCGGGGAGGCTTCGGGCGGAGGCGCGGCGAGCCCGCCAGGCGGTTCCGACGACAGCTAGGACTAAGGTTTCCGGTGTCGGCGGGAGGGGGAGGGCGGCGCGGGTCAGCGGAGGCAATAATAGGAGGAGAAGGAGGAGGGGGAGGAGGCGGGCGCGGAGGCGGAGGCGGGGGAGAGCGTCGGGCCCCAGTGTCAGCGGCGGCGAGAGCCCATGGGAGGTGAGGCGCGGGGGGCCGATGTGCGAGGCGAGAAGACGGGGAGCGGATCTAGCGGGTCGGAATCCTGAGGAAGAAGGCGAGAGGAAAGCGGAGGCGGTGCGGTGCAGGCCGGCTGTCAACGAGCCGAGCCAGACTTGAGCCCCAGCCGAGCTCCGGGATGGGCTGGAACATGCTCGGCTCGGCTAGTTCATGCCTCCATCGTTACATTTCCGTGCCTTCAAAGTTTTGCATGTGCTTTAGAGTTTAGACTTCAGTTTTCCTCACGATTTGGGCCTCGCGACCTTCAAGAAAGCAACTAGTAAATTATTAGGACAAGAAACACGGTAAAGGTCGGTGAAAACAATAAACCACCCACAACAATGGTTTTTAACTTTTTATTTATACTCAACAAAAAAGATAGAGAGCCATGCCGAGCTCTAGCATGTTTTAGCTCGCGGGCCTTTGTACTCCATCAAATTTGGCTCGTTTACATTTTGAGGCGATATCCCGAGCTTCCAACATTTTTGACAGCTTTGCGAGTCTGCGGAAATGGTCCCACCTAATCACGCGTTCGGTGGTGATATGGGACCAGCAGTTTCACGTCTTTAATGACAGGTTGGTCTGCGGAAGACATTTGTCGTGTCGTGCCGCGTCACGGTGAGTGACATCTCATACAACCGCTTTTTCTTGGAGTCATGTCGATTATCAGCGTGCTCGCCATTTTTTACAGCTTTGCGAGCCAGCGGAAATGGACCCACCTTGTCACGTGTTCGGAGTAGGTATGGAGCCAACGGTTCACGTTCTTAATGACAAAAGACTCTTTAGAAGACATCTGTCATGTGGTCACGGTGAGTGACATCTCGTATAGCCGTTTCTTCTTAGAGTCGTGTTGACCCAATTATTAGTGTGCCAATATTTTTGTGCCCGGCATATATTACTGTAATAGCTCTTTTAAATTTTGTAAATGTACTCATAATTAATGATTGTAGCTGCTATAGGGCGAGTAAAGAGGTGCATATAAAACATTGTTTACAGTTTCCCAGTTTCAATCGACCGGCTGACTATGATAGCACGATGAAGTTTTATTTCGTCTACATCCTTTTACCTTGCGGTTTTACTCAGAATGGTGCAAGCTTTTCCGTTTGCTTTTACTTAGCATGTTGTTGGTGTGAGCATAATCAACAATGAATTCATAACTATTGTCTCCAATACAATGCCTATCTTGCATATAAACTCTCTTCTACACTACTCACTCCGTCACATTTTGGCTTTCCTAGGTTGATTACTCTTGCTATGCATCTAGATATGCGCTATGTTTAGATGCATAGCAAAAGTAATGAACCTTGAAAACCAAAACAAATATTAATTTGGAACGTATGGAGTACTAAAGATGTGACAATATATACGCTGGCCTCTGTTTGAATGTGATTTTCTTATTTGTTTCTATAAGGCATAATAAAAAACCATCAAAAGTCCATTTACATGTATTTTTTCTCCCATTAGGGTCTTCGGTCGGTGAGAGCAGCTAGACCGGTAGGGGCTATGTTCAGGATCTAAAGTTACCTATTGTTGACATACTGTCTCCTTTTTAAAGCAGTATAGTTTGTTTCATTAGAAAAATGCTTTAACCGATGATTACTTGTTTAATACTTCATTTATGTAACACAAAATGGTAAACATAAATAGCTAGTTTTAATACGAGTATGTCAGTATAATGACTTAGCTTTGTATCATAAAAATTAAATAAGTTAGCCTTAGTCCATTGCCCCGTTTTAAAATATAAGTTATTTCGATTTTTCTAGATATACCTAGATTTATAGTAAAATTCATGTATTTTATATTTTGGAAGGAATCGAGTAATATCCCGTAAACTCAAAGCTCCACAGACCCACGGTATTTGGGAATGAGAAACATATGGCACACCCTAGTTTCGGGGAAAACAAACAAACGCTTGCTCAAGGCAAACTCGTCTAAGCCACAGGGCAAAACAACGACTTAACCTTTTTTTTCATACTCTTTATAAGATAGGCTCGAGTTCGGCTCAGTTGAACCTTGAACATATATGCTTGGCTGGGCTAGGTCATGCTTCCATCGTTATATTTCCATGCATTCAAGGTTACCTATGCGCTTTAGACTTTAGGGCTTTGGACATTCAAGAAATCAACTAAATTAGGAGCCACTAAACACTATAAAAGGTTGTTGAAAATAGTAAACTAGCGCAATAATGGTTTTTTACTTCAAAAAATAAAACAAGCGATATCGAGTTCTAGCACAATCTGCGAGGCTTGCATGCCTTTTATGCTCGTTCAAGTTTTGCTCATTTACAATTCAAGCCGACGTCCCAAGCTTCCAGCATTTCTGATAGCTTTGCGAGCCACCAGAAATGGCCCCACCTAATCGCGTGTTCCGAGTAGGTAGAGGACCGATGGTCTCATCCGGGTTTCTTAAAAGCCGTTTGCTCCCCATCGCGCGAGAGCGTTTCACGCGTACGCTCCTTCCACTGGAGCGTTTCACGTGTACTTCCTCCACTCGCGTGTTGCCAAGTGGGCATGCCCAGGCTATTTTGCAAACACCCCCTGCATATCGAGGAATTTATTCCGCGGTCCTATCCTCTCTCACCCTTTCTTGCAGAGTCTCCGTTCCTCTCCCTCTCCGTGCTGTGCGACTCACGCGCCCGAAACTCTCGCCGCCGCCGCCGCCGCCGACACCTCCCCTCCTCTCCTCTCCACTCCACCATCAAATCCGGCCATGTCGGTCGCGGATCCGGCTGCACCCTCCTCCTATCCATCCCTCGTCCCCGCTCAGACGCCCGTTCCTTTCCAAACCTAGGCTGCCCCTCCCTGCTCGCCCACGCTCGCGGGAGCGGCCAGCGCGAGCTGCGGGGAGCGGCAGCTCGCGGGCGGGAGGCTGCCTGGCTCCGACACCCTAGGCGCGCCTCGAGTTCGGCGCCAGCTGCTTGGGCCCCCACCTGGGGTCTCGCGGTGGGCGGCCTGCAGTGATGCGCGACGGCCTCGGATCCGCGGCGAGTGCTGCGTGGCCGGCCGGCGGCCGCGCCGTGTCCCCTTTTGTCCATGGCCGGTGGCCGCGCCGCCCTCCGTGGGATCTAGCGTCATCAAAGGGTAACCTCCTCAGCTCTGATATTCTCTTCCCAGCCAGAGAAGGTTCAGTCAGGCTGTTGGGGTCGATGGATCCATTTGCGGTGCACCTCCAGGCTGCAGAGGAGAAGCTGCGCAGCTACCGTTGCACGGCCTTGGCTATTGGAGTATTGAGCGCCGAGGAGGTCGGCGAGCTCACCTCCTACTGTGTGTCTCCACGTCTATGTAAGTTATCCTCCTGCAAGATCGATCCTGCCAGGATCTACTGCTACGCTATGTCATCCGTTTTGTACAGGTTAATTGCTCTTTAGGAGATCGATTTGAATCTTGACTTTTTCTCTGGAGAATCACTTCAGTTTTTAATTGGCTCAGATAGATATGTACCTATAATGAACTCTGACTCCCTGAGTTATTGCAGATGATCGTGCCTGGTTATGAAATGATGTAGCCAACAGTATGGCTACAAAATTCTAGCCAACAGTATGGCTCTTAATAGTTAAGAACATAGACTACCTTGTTAGTTTGGGCACATCCACTTTGCCCTGCCTTTTTGGGGACTATGCTTGCAAAATTTTAGAATATTGTTTAAGTGATTTGTGGTAAAGCATTGTTGGGCCAGTTACCAAAAATCCTTCAATGTTTAACAAAACTGACATGGCTGTACATTTACTATGCATAAAAAATGCGCTTGGTTAATGTACATTTTGTTTAATTATTCTCATGCTGTGCATTGGAGATTTCAAGTTGAAGAATTGCCGTCATATGTATTTTCCATCACATGAGGGAGGGGGTTCATCAAAGTTCAAGTATTGTTTATCATTTCATACATATAGAGCATATTCATCATGAGTTCATATGTGGGGGAAATCGACTAGCGGTAGGGTGGTTTTCAAATAGTGCGTATATATATAGTGAAGTGCTCACACATTTCATTTCCTGATTTGCTCTATTTTCCCTGCTGGTTCCTGGTGTGAGTTCTTTTTTCTTGGTTACTGGATTAGCACTTAAGTTTATTTGCACATGTATCTGCTATGTGAATTGTGGCTGCTGCCTTTCGCTTTGTGTGTGACTGTGGCAGATGGAGTAGTTCCCTTTGTTGACCAGGGTATTCTGTTTGGGTTCGTTTTTCTTTTGAAAGATTATATTCTGTTTGAGTTCTCAATTACAATAGAGTCTTGGTATGGGTTATGCTACTGCAGTTATCATCTTCCCATCCTATTTGTTTTCACATGCTCACAACTGTTATCTATTTGCCGACAAAACAAGCTTTTGGTAGAGAGAGTGACTAACTAAGAAATGTTCCCAGAATAATGGAACTCCAATAATGTTTTGAATGCTGGTTCTTTTTCTTCAGGCATGCATGGGAAAATTATCACAAGGAGATAGACAGACTTTATTTATAGACATAAAAATAATATAATTGGAAAGGTCTGAACATGCTGGTGGGTGCTCCAGCCAGCAGCCACTTCTCGGAAAACATGTTGTGAAGGTGAGTCCTTACCCCTGGGCTGTTGTGCGAATGTCATTAACCACATTTTTTTTCAGCCATGTTATGCACAATAGCTTAGTCTGGCAATTTTGTTTTCTGCAGTCAACTACCATGAGCCAGCATAAAAGTGGATTAGATGTTAGGTAGATAAATAAGTTGCTCATGTCATTCTAAATAAAAGAAACCAAGCCATTTTCTTTACAGATAATTGTTGTCTTACCATTTCCTTGTGTTTCTTTGTTTACTATCTTACGCATAAGATCACAATAATTGCATATTCAGATAGTGTCTGATATAGCATTTTTTTGTTTTGGGCAAAATATATTCCTCTTTCTTTCACCTTTAGCTTAACACCTTATATTCTACATGGTAATTTTGTAATATTTTTCCTATGCTTCCATGCTTTCAATTGTTATATATGATTCTCACAAATACATCGGTTTATAAAAATGATTCCTCTGACAGGCAATAGTGCAATGCAACTGAAAATGATGTTCACTCATTTCTTACTTTTTAAAAATACTAGGCTACATGAGAAAACTTTGAAGTCACCTCATTTGTTCTCCAGACATATATTGTACATTCACACTCGCTAATTATTAATTATGAAACCTTCTCTTACCTCTGTCAGTCATTGATAAATGTATATCATGTTTATGAAGTTGACATTGTATTTGGCAGTACAGACATCAGTTATCATTTTGGTGTTGGTTCTATGCAGGCATGGTGGGAGTGGAGTACGCACTGGAGATTGAGAAGCCAGGGGTTCAGTCATTCAAAATAAAAAACCCTTCATAAGCTATTGCTGTCGCCAGGGAACTTTTTTTAATTGCTCCTCTGTCTTTTGTCCACCCGGTCAAGGTCACGAAATTCAAAAACGACTTCCTTTTCTTTACTGATTGTGAGGGTCATCCATGCCTCGCATCCCATCAGGATGCTTTGTGTACAGGGTTAGGTTTTAGGCTCTTAACAAAATTGTTGATTGTAACGAAGCTTGTAAGGGTTGTGTATGCCTCTATTTTTGTGAGCAAGAAAATACTTTGCAGTTTTAAGTTTCTAATTGCTAACTTGCTTTTCTTGAATATCGAGTGGATCAATTTCCATTAATCTTGGATGAACTTTGCATCACTTTAGAAATATAGAATGTCTGTTCGTTACTTTGTTCTTTAGTGTTCTTCGCATATCCCAAATATTTGTGGTTTTGACAGGGCGCGCAAAGCGCGCTGAATGTTCTAGTACTTTTAATTACAGATTGGTCCTCGTAGGACACGTGATGTAGTCACGGTGAATGACATCTTATACAACTACTTTTGTTTTTGAGTCGCATAGACCCAGTTATGAGTGCGTCAACATATTTGTGAGGCATATACTTCTTCCGTTCTAAATTACTTTTATTTTGACTTTTCTAGATATATAGATTTTGCTATGCACTTTGAGATATATGTTATGTTATATACACACTTTTCTAGATGGAGTATTATTGTAATAGCTTTCAGTTTCGCAAATGCTACTCATTCTCCAAAGAGTAATTAAGATTTAAGAGGCTGTAAAAAGTTCCGCAAAGTTTTTTAACATATACATAGGCTCAATTTATCACGAGACAAACTCAAGTCTACACGAAGACTGAAAGAAGAAATAAAAAGCAAAAGGAAGAAAAACGAAGAGGATAATCCCAGCTTGTGTTGGTAACCTTTGTTTATACCTTCATGTGCTATACTTTCGGTAATGCCTGATTAGTGATCATATCGCATATTATCTAATCAGTCCTCAGCTATTTTCGTGATCATTTGGATCTTTCTTTTTTCAGTACTTAAGTAGCAAAGTAGCACCAAAAACGGCAGTAGATACGTTGCCCACATGCCACTCTTGTTCCATTCCTGTGATGGATGAGAATGACAAATCGTTTGTACTAGAAACAGTCCCCACCGGCCACTGGTTAGGCGCATAACGAATACATACCAAACGAATTGACAGAAAAAGAGGCAACGATTGGAAGGCATGATTAAATCATACTTTCGCCATGCTGACAGCCGGCACGTGTGTTCTTGACCTCGAAATGTGACTCGAACATTGCATCTGTTACGTAGCATACAATCGCAAGGCATCATCAATCAATTCCTACCGAAACTCGGGTCGTTTCCGGCTCTGGCCGATATCTTGTGTTTTTACTTCACGGTGAAGTTCCAGGCCCGGAAAGGGTTGTTAGGCAGGAGCACACCTGTTCTGCTGTTCACAGCTGCCAGAGTGCCTGACTGCTATAGAAACCAAACCTTTTGGCGATTCCATGCGTGATGCAGTGAACAAGGTCGGTAGTTAGATTTCCTGTTCACGCTTTACATACTATCCGTTTAGAAAGAAGCCCCTTATGCAGTATCTGTCATCCAAGTTAGCATGCCATCAATAAATTTAAACTGGAAATTAGACAGATTGTACAGAAATGTGCTCCCGAATATTGACATTGCTACTGAGACTGCACAAAGCAAAAGAGGCATAGTCAGATGGACTGGCTTCTGGTTGCGGTGATGGCATATAATCATTAAATATCAGAAGTAACAATACCTGCAGTTCAAAGCTAGACCAACAGTTGTGATGCTGTATGTATAACTGATATGGCACATGAAGTTTCCTGCAAAAGCAAATATCAAGTGCCCAGGAAAAGATTTGTTCCAAATAAGGTAAGCTTCCTCCCTTGGCATTTGGTTTCAGTTGTCTATTATAAGTTTATAACAGGTTTCTTGGGGCGTGCTCTCATTAATCTCAGAGACTTGAAATAACAAATGGACTATATAATGTTTCAGCATTCCAAATACTCCTTCAGATCTAGCATCAGCGAACTATTCCAGTATATCTGAGAGGAATTGCACTCAGAAAGTGTTGAAGCAGCCACCTCAGACGAAACACCCTCCATGGCATCAGCTAAATCTGAATCCCAAATTCCTAAGATGCAAACCTTTCTGTACACTTCAAAACCTGCAGCTTTCAGACCTTCTGAGAAGAAACTATTTAGTGATGGGCTTTCTGAGCTTATTTCTTTTAGTAACTGCATTGCAGAATCAGAATTACGGAATATCAAAGCTGAGCATGTCTTATCCAACAACTTGACGTCAAAATCTTCTGAGAAGACCTGATGTAAAGCAGGGAGGTAGGATTTTAGATCCTTGACAGATTTTTCCCTGAAGCCCCACAAGAAAATTATGTTATCGGTGCTGACAGTTTTTGTGGTGTCTGTCTCATTAGTAAAGTCAGCATCATCAGAATCTTCGACCATACAACTTGGATAAAAGATGTTACAATACTCTTCAACTGCAGCACACTGCTCACCAGATTGTAATTGGCACTCAGGACTGATTTTCAGTAAATTACTTAGTTTAGCAAATAACTTTGTTATTCTCAGAACATTTTGCTCATTTTTTGTTACACTGCTGGTACCATCTGTGCAAAAGACAAATAAAAACAGAGACAGACTTAATTAAAATGCTAGCCAATGCAAGGTGTAGATAGCAATTTTATGCTCATGTTACTAGTTGCTATAATAATGGAGAAGGTGAGACTTGGTTTACTAAAAATGAACAATGTGTGAATAATGTTAGTGGAACTGTACCTTGCTGTGGTATTTTTATCTCCATTGGTACAAAGTATTGTCTTTGTAAGTAACTGAGAGCAGCTTGTATATTCTTCGCTTTTCTCAAGGGGCCAATCTGTCTCCACAGGTGGCTGATATCAACAACATTAGAGAAAACCATTTTTAAAGAACACATAAATTCATGCACATTTGGCGGAAGAGGCGCAACAAATTTGGAGTGCATCATTGTCAGATCTGAGAAATAGAAAAAAAGACATGAGTTTAACGAGCCATATAATTTGCAAGCTGGTGATGCATCAACCTACCATTCAAGCAATTGTACGATATGATTGGCTTCTGTGAAGATGATAATAGATCAATAACTTCTCGAAATCCACGAAATCTAAAATTTTGTTCGTCCTCTGATTTCTGGATATCCATCTGCAAGAGAGTTCCATAGAAAACTGAATTTCACTAAGTCAGTGAGTTTTGATATTTTTAATACACGCAATGCTGCAGATTTCAAGATAGTAGATAAGCAAGATACAAACCAGGAGAAGATTCTTATCCTCTTTTGAACTAGTAAATATCACACACACAGACCTAGCAGCTCCAGCTTTGTCCGGAACAACAAGAGGTACAAGGTCATCAGAGATATGGTTGACTGCCTGCAGAATAACTCGAAATATTTAAAGAATGCTCCAGCACTGTGAAGTTACTGCTTGGCCCTATAAATAACAGGGAATTCAAAGGCAACATTTGGATCAACCAATTTTAGTAATCACAGTTTCTTACACTCACATACAGTGCAGCTTATTTCAATAAAATATTGTTTTAAAGCATGACAAGAAATTAAGCATCCTTCAACTCTTTACAGGCATTGACAGTTGCAACCAAATAGCATGAAAAAGGGAACTCATATTTTGATTCCTTATGGAATCTACCAGTACAAAACCATTTCTTCTTTTTTTAGAGAAATATCAAATTTAAGTTGTACAATCACACCTGCAAGACCAGTTGAACTTGACGATCACTGCAGACATCAATCCTCATACTAGGCCTGGAACCATATGATTCACCTCCCAAAATTATTCTACTCAGGGAACTAACCAAAGAGTCTGCACAATAAGAAGACAATATTAGGAGCAATCTAAGTGAAAGGTGATGGTGAGCGTAAATATTTATCGGAAGTAACCTACCATCGTCCTTTTTACTTGGTTCTGCATATCCTTTTCTCCAGTGAATGATCCTTGACTTTATTCTGTTCATGAAAACTGAATCAGCAACTGATGTGCTTGGTGATGGCAACAGTTGGCGAAGACCAGGAGTAAAGATCTTTTTCCTTGCCAACGATTCTTGAACCCTTGATAGATAAGATATACCTGCCAACATAGTTAACAGAGAATTAGTCCTATATATCAAAGAATCTTGCTAGTTGTTTTGACACATAACTTACTACTCACCATCATAAATGCACATATTGAAATCAAAGCCATCATTCGCCATATTTGATAAATAAGATGACTGACAGGAGAAGCTGTATGAAGGCATTCCTAGCTGAAGTTCATCTCTAGGAAATAAGTGAAAATTGTACCTGTATAACCAAAGCACCCACAGGCCAAACCATCAGCAATAACAGAACATAGTAATAAAAATAAAAAGGATTGACTGAAGTAATATACATAGGACAGCAATATTATCAAGTGAAGAGAAAAAGGAACTTGGAATATATAAACATATGAAGATGATTGTACAAAAATGAACTTGGAATCCACTGTTAGCAAACCATATGAAGATATATAAACATTTACCAAAAAGGAACTTGGAATCCGCTGTTAGGAAACAGGAAAAAGATGATGTACAACAACTGTGAAGAATGGTAAGTTTGTGGTCTCAACTCTCATGCATACTTGAGGAATGAGCAATAAATATTCTTTAGAGGTAAATAACATACTTTGAATGGTACTATGGTGACAAGCAATGTTAGAGGACAATCAATCATGTTTGGCTCCTTATCTTGGTCTAAGTTTGGCCAGGGTGCACACGGATTTCTTTACTTTTGAGGGAGAGCCAAATTGGCTCTGCTCCCTAGCAAGGTTTGCTTTGCACCCTTGCGCACCTTGCCAAGCAAGGCTAGTGAGGCAAAGAAACCAAACATGAAGTGCCAACTGACCCAGCTATTCCTTCACAGAAGAATATAGACATACCAAAGCTCTTGACCAATACTCCTGGTTTGTAGTGGATTCCTACTCAAAACATTTCTGCTAACTTATAGATTATCGTTTTCTGCGTTCATCTAAGCACTAACACAATTCAGACTACAGACATTGTTATTGCTTGTTTGTTACTAAAGCATGGAAGTGTACATGTGAACCTGAGGACGTTTCTAACTACCTAAAACTATACCAGTCTCATTCTGTGGTTTCACCTTAGTTGTTTAAGAATCAGGTTGTTTGTCTGAAATACTTTGTTCAATAAACTTCCCCTATACAGATATAGCCGTTTCTCTTGATTTGTCTTCTGATTATATATATAGTAGGCTATATAGTTGAAGTTCTTTTGACTGGCTGCAACCTTATGCAGCACTGAAACCATTACGCTAGCTTTGTTTCTCACGTACCATTTCTGGTTGAACCTCTTCAGGACATAGCATTACATGGATGTAGTACTGCTTACTCTGACAGAACGACCAAGATTCAGAAAATATTGAAGTTTCCATTTATATACTAGAATTACAACGTTCACATTCCATACTACTCCCTAAAAGCTGCATTCTGTTTATACACACAAGGTGTTCGACGAAACGCCTCAAGCTGAGCCTGCTTTTACGCTGATACGCAGCCATTGCCCAATCTAATAGCAAAATCAGCTAGCCGTCTGTTCCAGCAGACGCAACATGCCCGACATAACACGCCGGAAATCCCAATGGTTGATGTTTCCCGTGGGCGATGGGTGAGAGAGGTTTGCTTACGGATAGGCGACGAGGGTGGAGTTGCGCAGCAGGAAGGGGCAGACGGCGATCTGTAGCGGCTGGAAGGACTCCGCGGCGAGCTTTGCCTTGAGGTACGCCGTCTCCGCGGTGTCCACCGGCAGCGCGCGGCGCCACCCCGTGGGGGCGCCCGTCTTCTGCGCCGCAACGGCCACGTAGTCGCACGCCTCCAGGTGGGCCCCCAGCTCCCGCAAGGCCTCCGCGAAGTTCCGCCTCGTCACCTGCTTCGCCGACGCGGCGGCGGCGCGCGGGGCAGCCATGCCGCCAGTGCCGGGCACGACCAGGGACAAATAGCGGGTAAGCGGTGGTTGGGTGGGACGCGGGGTGCGCGGCAGCGGGTTCGGACGGCACGGGAGGGAGCGGCGGCGGCGCGTGGCGAGGGGATAGCAGTGCGGCGGCGCGCGATCGGCGTTGCGAGACGGGAGTCGCCGAAGATGCCCAGTCAGTGGCGGAGCGGGCCGCACAAAGTTGGGCTGCATTTTTTTTTCTTTCGAGAGAGCAGAGAGAGCTGGGCAGCTGCGCGAAGGAGATTAGTTCGGCCCAAAGTGAGGCTAGCTGGGCTGCGTGGGAGGGTTGCGATGGCCCGCCCAAATCCGCTGGAGATTGCATTTCCCGTGGCGTAATTTTGGAATCAAATTAAAATTATGCTAATGCTAACTGACGACCTTGTATGAGAGTATGGACACTATTGAGCTAGTTTGGTAGCACCTTCGGTCTGTTACCAACGGTTTGCTACAATTCCTTCAATCCAATGATTTTGTGTTCATGTTTGAGAAGCAACAGTATTTTAGACATTTTTGGCAAACAAGGCTGGTCTCGCATCACGCCTCACACGCGCACGGTAACACGGGGGTTGTTTAATTCTGGTGAATGGGTGAAAAGTTTATGCATTGGACCGCGTGCACAGAGAGAAGAAATGAACTGACACGGTTCTCGAGATAAAAACTTTTTACAAAGTTTGCAGAATTAAACAGCCCCCGAGTCACATTCGCCCTTTTTTTTTTGAATCATCATTCGCCCTTAGCGCCCACGGACCCCGGTACCAACCAAACCAAACACACGTTCGCCCCTTGCCAGCGCTAGCCGGCTCGCGCTGAGCACACCGTGCCCACGGGTGCCACGCTCCCCGACCGCTGTCGCCACGGGCACGGCACACGTCGGCCGCCACGCCTCCACGCATCGCCCCGTACGACCCGGAGCGA
The DNA here is from genome assembly GCA_004135705.1 of Alloteropsis semialata. NCBI lineage: Eukaryota > Viridiplantae > Streptophyta > Magnoliopsida > Poales > Poaceae > Alloteropsis > Alloteropsis semialata. The sequence continues at coordinate 14,413,946 of CM014275.1, forward strand.
CGCCGCGGGCGCCCGCATGACTAGGACATCCGCCGGAGCAGAGGAAGACGTCCACAAATCCTGCCCGAGTGCCCGTCCCCGTCAAACTTCAGAGGGCAAGATTCCACAGCGTTTACTACAAGTCTGATCTCCATGCAGTATTATCGGAGCACGAACTTGGCAAAGAATTCAGGACATCACCACAATATTGAAAACTGAAGCATCCACATCCATACTATTCCAAATCCAAGTTCATCAATCCAAAACGAGCGACACCAACCCAAAACAAACATTGCTTGTTCACCATTTCCAAATCGCAGCAGCCACGAACAATACCTGATCGCTGATCCCGAAATACTAGTACTGAATGTACACGCGGTAAACCGCAGCAACTAGACTCTGAAGTCTGAACGCAGCCGCAGGCAGCAGACTCTACTTGCCGAAGAGGGACTTGAGCCACCACATCCCGCCGTCCTTGGGGCTCTGCTCGCTCTCCGGCGGCGGGTCAGGGTGCGCCGTCTTGCGGAGCTTCGACACGTCGTACCCCTCCTCCTTGGCCCGCTCCACCAGCTCGTTGTACACGGCCTCGTCCATGTGCGGCTGCCTGCACAGGATCTGCGAGGGACAAGCGCCCACACACGCATATCAGTAGCGGCAGGTGCTTGCTAATCAGACACTGGTGCGATTCGTACTTCGTAGGCAAGGATTCCAGCAAGGGGGGATGGAAATTGAATTGAGATCGGAGAGGGGATCGGCACGCACCCAGAGGTACTTCCTGGAGGGCTGGCCGACGAGCGCGTACTGGTAGTCGTCGGCGACGTGGAACACCCAGTAGTCGCCGGTGACGGGGAAGACGGGGAGGAAGGGCGGCACGAAGAAGCGGACCTTGAGCTTAGCCTCGTCGCTGGCCGGGTCGGCGCGCCAGGCCGTGCCCTGGATGTGGCCGCGGCGGCCGTCGGTCCACGTCTCGTTGAGCACCCCGACGGTGCCGTCCGGGTTGAGCGTGTAGGTGGCGCGCGTGTTGGTGCCCGCCTTGGGCTGGAACGTGGACGGGAAGCACGCGATCTCGTACCACCGCCCCGCGTACCGCTCCAGGTCCAGGTTCCGCACTACCCGCATGGCCATCCCTCGCGGCGGCGGCGGCGGCGGGGGAGGATTTGGAGGTTGCGTGGGCGTGGGTTTAGAGGGGAGAGGACGAGGCGGGGATGCCGGATGCGAAGACGAGCGGGATCGGAGGAAGCAGAGGGGATAGAGATGTGCAGGAGGCCAGCAATAAAGGCAGGTGCGGGCGACGTGGCGGATTGCGGGCGATACGTTATCGGGGGCGTGTTGCTCGGTGCGCGCCGCGGCCGCGGTTTTCCTTCGGCTTTTGGGCCGGGCTGTTGTGGGGTGCCTGGATGCCGCCGACGTCGTGGGCCCGAGATCCGTCGTGCCGGCGTTTCTTTTCTGGTTCGTGGTGGACCTGGTGGTCCTCTCCATTTTGCACATTCCATCCATTTTCCTTCCACCCATGTGAACACAGAAGGGAGGAAGAACATGAACAAGAACAATGCATATGTTATGCAATTTTCATCATATTATGCAGTGACTTCTTTCTTTTTCTGACAATAGCTAAATTCCTGGTCACAGTATGTGAATGGCCATTTCGTGTTGGACTTCAACCGTTAAACATGTCCTTTTGTTGTTCAATTCATGCTGGAAGCCTACAAACTTCGTCAAAATCCTACTTAATTATGAAGAGATTGCTCTATAATTTCAATGACTATCCAAATAGACCATAAGATTAAAGCACCACATAGTTCATAATAATCTACTTAGGTTATCTAATAACTTATATACGCGCTTGTATTGTTTAGTTTAAGTAGGAGATCTAAGTCTATTCCCTCACACTCATCCTGTTGACGGCCAGTGACGGGGCAAACTGGTCTGATCAGTTTGGGTAATGCTAGCTCTAGTTGACATGGTCGAAATGCATGTGTAGAACATCTAATTTAGAGTTCGGATGAGAGAGTTATAGCTTCTGAAAGAAATGTGCTCGCGGAAACTGGTTACAGCAGATTCCAAAACTGTTTAGACCGGTTTTGCCTGTGTAAATAAGTTAAGAGTTATATTTGACAATGAGATGGGTCCTCCCGACTGGATGAAAATTAGTTTGACCACAAGCTAGTCCAAAACATATCTATTCATGACTAGCTGTGAAATCTACACTGTATAAAACCTCTGGCCGTACACGATGAAATAGTTAATGATTGATCATCAGACCAAATGTACTTAGGGCCTATTTGTTTGCCCTTTAGATTATATATAATCTAGCTTATAATCTGAAGAATAATTTCATATGTACTACAATTTACAAACACCACAAAATATTCTCTAGTTTATATAATCTAAACTCAAAGACTATAATAGTCCCATAACCTGCCCAATGTATATTTATTTCATATTATACATGGTCATATATGCATGATGGTTCACATGTGTGCAACCATGTCTGACTATGACTATAGCTAACTGCTAACTGATAACTCACTAAAAATATCCCTATAATGTTTGGATACGAGCTACGAATCTACGGTGGATCTTGGCAAAGATCTGTTTGGTACCAAGAAAGTTTTGCTACTTAGCTCTTTTTAAGCAACTTGATCGTATACTAATAGGCTATTATTCCACTAACTAGTGGTTGGTGTGCGCCCATGAGCGCAAAATGTTGACTATTTATATTATGTATTGCATGAAATAAAAATATGACCAACTGAAATGAAGGACCATAACTAAACAGTGAATCGTATAAACACGGATTTATCTTAGCAGTACAATGTCTATTGTACCAGCAAACCAACAACCACACTGGAGGGACACAACACCATATGAGATTTGGAGCGACATTTGTTTATTGACCCAAAGTAAATTTTGTCATAAGACAAATCGATATGGCATGTAAATTGGGACAAAATCCCTAAAAGAATAACCCTGTTTGGATACCAGGGGCTACACTTTAGCCCCTGCCACATCGGATTTGTTGATATTAATTAAGAGTATTAAACATAGACTAAGTATAAAACTAATTACAAAGATGGAGGCTAATTGACGAGACGAATCTATTAAGTCTAATTAGTCCATGATTTGACAAAGTGGTGCTAGTAACTATTTGGTAATGATGAATTAATTAGGCTTAATAGATTCATCTCGCGAATTAGCCCAGAGCTTCTGCAATTAGTTTTATAATTAAGTCATGTTTAATCCTCCTAATATTCTATGTAACACAGACTAAACTTTAGCCAAGGATATATCCGAACACACCCTAAATAGCATAAACACAATCCAACAAAAATAGACAAGAAAAGAGACCCACCAGGGTACAGAGAAAAAAGAGCACGGAACACACTATATGCAGTTAGGGTACGTAGGAGACAGGAGATGCAGGGCTTCTCGAACCAATCCAGACATTTCTACCGTTGACAAACAAAAAGTTGGCACGTGAATTTCTTTTTATGAGAACCAACCAGCGTTCAATGCTGTCTGCCGTCAAATAAAAATCGTATGGCGCTGATTTTTTTAGCGACGTGGACCTTGTGTCTGGCCGCCAAGAGCGCCTCAAATGACAAGAAGAAGAATGTTTAGCTGCCAAGTACCAAACAGAACAGGCCGTACGGTTTTTTTTTTTTTTTGAGAAACAGAACAGGCCCTACGTGCCAGCCTCCGTGGCTGAAGCTTGAAGGTATAGGTGGGCCATATGAGCGGCCCGGCCCGGCCTGGCTCGAACTGGCCGGGCCCGGGGTGGCCCGAACACAAGTGCGGGCCGTGTCATGCCGGCCATTGTGCCTCCTCCGTGGCCCAGGCCCGGCCCGTAACCTGTTTAAACGGGCCGGGCTAGCCCATTGGCTCGTCGGCCTATCGTGCCGTGGGCCGCCCATTGGCCCACTGACCAAATAATTTTTTTTTAAAAAAATGCAAATTTAAAGTTTTATAAATTATTAGATTATAACTTATCAAATTATAACTTCATAATCATATATTCTAACTTCAAATATTGAAGAGTTCATCATATATTATTTCGACATGTCATCATATCATAGATTTCAATATACACCTAGGAATATCGGGCCGCATGTTTGAACGGGTCATGCCCCGTGCCGTGCCATGTGCCGCTCCCTCGGCCCAGGCCCGGCCTGGTACATCGTGCCATGCCGGCCCGACCCGAACTGGATCGGGCCGTGCCGTGCCAAAGCGGGCTGTGCCTCGGGCCGCCCAAATTAGCCCGCCCATTTGGCCATCTATACTTGAAGGTACTATACATGACAGTAGCCCGGGAAGCTCCCGCCACCGTACACCAGGTAATGTACCCGAGTCCTGGGATACCTGCTGCATTGAAGGACCGAAACGGACGATGAGAGGAGGGGGAGGGGGGTGGTGAATGAGAGCCTTTAAAAATTCTTGCTCGGAGAAGCAAGGTCTATGCCCCGATTACAACCTCAAACACACTTTTCACCTAATCGTCAAGATGACACAAGGCAACTCGTCACCCTAGGAACGACTAGAGAGGCACATAGCGATGCGGAAGCAAAAATAAGACACCGAAAAGCTTGCGCTGAATAATTAAGCTAAACCTCTATTTAAGCGCTCACTAATAAAGCACTTAACCTACTAAGGGCTTGTTTAGTTGGTGGAGAAAGTTTGCGAAATTTACTGTAGCAATTTTAAACCGAAGATTAGGAGAACTAAATATGATCTAATTATAAAACTAATTACACGGATGGACGAGAAATCGCAAGACAAATCTATTAAGCCTAATTAATACGTCATTAGAGATTGTTTATTGTAGCATGACGTTGTCTAATTATGGTCTAATTAGGCTCATTAGATTCATCTCGCGAAGTTACCGGGGGTTATGGAATGGGTTTTGTCATTAATCCACATTTAATACCTTTAATTAGTGTCCTAACATTTGATGTGACGGATGAATAGTGAAAAGTTTGAAAAGTTTGTGCAACTAAACAAGGCCTAAGCATGCAAAGCTTAATTAAAAGGCAGAACAGGGATTAACAATAAACTAGGATAAGCAAATAACCATACTAACCATGCATGGACTAAATGACTAACAATAAAGCAAATATGAGCTAACAAATATTTGCAATAAGGCCTTGTTTAGTCGCGGTGAGAAAGTTGTGAAAATTACTGTAACAATTGTAAATCGAAGATTAGAAGGACTAAATATGATCTAATTATAAAACTAATTAACGGATGGATGGAAAATCGCGAGACAAATCTATTAAGCCTAATAAACCCATCATTAGAGATCATTTACTGTAGCACGACGTTGTCTAATCATGGTCTAATTAGGCTCATTAGATTCCTCTCGAAATTTCACCCAGGGTTATGGAATGGAATTTATTATTAATTTATGTTTAATACTTCTAATTAGTGTCTAAATATTTGATGTGATAAGTGAATAGTGAAACTACACAGGCCTAAATAAAAGAAAACTAAAACAAACCTGTGATGGCCACTCACGCACGCAGCAAGCCTGCTGGCTCACGTAGGGCTGGACCACGAGCGCTGCAAACGCAGCTGTGGGCCTGTGGCGGCTTGCCTGCCGGCCTGCCTTGGCCCTTGCAAGGCTGCCGGCCTGGCAGCTGCTGCCGAGCTGGCCTGGCAACCAGCTCGCCTGGCTCCGCCTGCACGACTGGGCCGTGGGCTGTGGGCTGCAGGCCTCCTGCCGGGCCGTGCGCCAGGCTGCTTCGTGGGCGCGGTTCCTGTATATCTTCCAGAAAAAATTATTGAAGTTGTCTTCCACTGTTTGAGATTGGTGCGATGCTAAATAGACAGACAGGATTCAAGAAGGCGGGGACATCAGCATCAAGCGCACGTGACTTTGGGGTGGGGAGCAGCACACGTGTTGGTGCGCGGTTGGCTGCTGGGTGAAGGGACTCCTTTTGGGTGTGAAAATGTAATCGCATTTTTTTAAACCGTAGATCCATTTTCGATCCCGTTTGAACCATAGTGCTTTTAAGAATTTATGCAAAAAAACAAGACCCAATATGAAAATGTTTTAATTTATTTCTAATATTTTTGAAAATTTAACATTCAAAGTGCACGGTATCAACATTTCAATATGTACCTTCAACATTTTGAATATACGATTTCAATATTTGTATAGATGTTGAACTAGTTTATCCGAAATGTTGAACTAATTTTATATGAATGTTGAACATAGTCTTTTGAGAAGTTGATTATACTATATCAGTATTTCAAACATACTAGTCACAAAATCTATAACAAAATTATCGAATTACTAACACAACTAGTATTCAGTTCACGAAGATACAATTTTTTTTTGTTGTGTTAAATTCATGCTTTTTGGACTACTACAATTACATTAATTTTCTATTAATGTTTTGTTGCAAAAATATTGAAATAGTAATTTAAAGATGTTGCCTAATTTTGACAAAATGTTGAACTAAATATTTCACAATGTTGACAGGTTTAAAATTATTCAACCTTGATTTTTATTTCAATATTTCTATTTACAGTTGCAACATTTGAACTAGTTCGACATTTTGGATGGACTCGCTCAAACTTTTCTATGAACTATTTCAACATTGTTATGAGGTATTTCAACATTTCTTTAAAAATTGTTCAAATGGTTTATTTCAAACATTGAATTTGGTTTACAATATGTTGGATAACGCGTTTTAAAATGCTAGCCATAGTAGTTTAGTAACGTTTTCAACATGGTGCAGTGGTGCATGGGGCGAACATGTCCCACTGCCATAGGAGGCTGAACGGGTTAGTGTTCAAGGTTGTTGGAGCGACTCCGCCCAATCGGGTTCAGGAGGCGGCCATGTACCCTCTGCCATAAAAGACTAAATTGCTTCGGTTTCAGTCCCCCTGCCACAGAAGGCTATACTGGTTAGGGGTCAGGGTTGTTAGGCGCGACTCCGTTCTATCGGGTTCAGAAGGATGTTTAGGGTTTGGGGCGGCCATGTATCCCCTACCATAGAAGGCTAAATTGTTTCGGTTTCGGTTCCCCTGCCATAGAAGGTTGTATTGGTTAGGGTTCAGGGTTGTTGGGGGTGACTCCGTCCTATCGGATTCAGAAGGATGTTCGGGGTTTGGGGCGGCCATTTATCCCCTGCCATAGAAGGCTAAATTGCTTCGACTTCGGTCCCCCTGCCATAGAAGGTTGTACTGGTTAGGGTTCAGGGTTGTTGGGGGCGACTCTGTCCTATCGGATTCATTCAGAAGGATGTTTAGGGTTTGGGGCGGCCATGTATCCCCTGCCATAGAAGCCTAAATTGCTTTGACTTCAGTCCCCTGCCATAGAAGGTTGTAATAGTAGCTCAATATTTCTCTAATTACAGGTCAATATTTTTTAAGTATAGACTAACATTTATCAAAATCTAATTCAACATTTTCTATAAAGCTAGCTCGACATTTATTTAAATATAGATCAATATTTTTCTAAATCTAGTTCAATAATTTTCTATAGATTAGCTCAACATTTCGCATATTTTGGACAATATTTCTCTACATCTATGTCAACATTTACCATAAATTATTTGCAAACAAATACTTTCTTTTCCATATTCTATTCACTTAGTATGTCGATTTTAATTTTGTTTTCCATTTGCCAGGTGCATCTTCGACATGATATCAAATGTAGAGAATTTGGAATTACACTTATTTGATACAATGTTTACTTTTGTCATTACAACTTTATTGTAAGACTCTGGATTTGTAATCATGGTCGCATATATTTTACTTATGGATTACAACCTGGAACTTCAAATTTGTAGTTGCAAGTTCCCACCCGTTATTTCCCCCTTGTAACCACATGCCCCGCAAAAAAATTTAAGGAAGCAATTATGTTTATGCGTGCAAAAAAAGTCAAGAAAGCAATTATATTTTATCGTGCGCAAAAATGTCAAAGAAGCAATTTTGTATCATTACTTATAGTATAGTCATTTATAACAGAACAGTAAAACGAACACACAGACCCACGAACGTCTGGCTTTTTAGTGGGTTTCTTTCTTTCCAGTTAGGCTTTTAACAAACGTAAGTGGGCTTTAAAGATGATTGGCTTAATAAATTTCCGGTAGACATATTGGAGGCCCCCTTTGTGGGCCGCCCCGAGCTACGCAGCGCGAGCTCCTCCGCTTTGCGCCCTCGTGCTGCTGTCGAGCTCGTGCTGTGCGTGCAGAAGAATCTAATCTAAGCTTATTAAAGGAGGCAGGTACCTCGGCCGGCCAGGGTGGCCACGTCGGTCGAAATTTTTTTCGGCCGTCTGATTGCCATCCGACGGTTAGCTATAAGTTATCTTTTTTCTACATTTAGACCCTCGTATTTCTAAGAAATCAAATCCCACCAATTATTTATGTTTAGACCCCCCGTATTTTTGATTTTTCTATATTTAGACCTTCCGATTTATAAGAAATCAAATCCCACCAATTATTTACGTTAGACCTTCGTATTTTTAAAAAAATCAAACCCGCGGTCCTATATAAAGGTGCCGCTATTTTGTATTTAGACCCTCGCATTTCCTCGATTTTTTTCATCCATTGCCATAAGCCACTGGTTTTCCATATTTAGACCCTCATATTTCTCAAAAACCAAACTCAAGGTCCTAGATATAGGTGTTGGTGTTTTGTATTTAGGCTCTCGTGTTTCGAACGAATCAATCTTATCCTATATTGAGTGGCGTGATCATTTTACAATTATTCCCTCGCATCTAACCTTATTAAAGGAGGCAGGTACCTCGGCCGGCCATGGTGGCCACGTCGGCCGAAATTTTTTCGGCCGTCGGATGGCCATCCGACTGTTAGCCATAAGTCATCTTTTTTCTATATTTACACCCTCGCATTTCTAAGAAATCAAATCCCACCAATTATTTATGTTTAGACCCTCGTATTTCTGATTTTTCTACATTTAGACGTTCCAATTTCTAAGAAATCAAATCCCACTAATTATTTACGTTAGACCCTCGTATTTAAAAAAAATCAAACTCGCGGTCCTAGATAAAGGTGCCGGTGTTTTGTATTTAGACCCTCGCGTTTCCTCGAAGTTTTTCATCCATTGCCATAAGCCACTGGTTTTCCATATTTAGACCCTCATATTTCTCAAAAACCAAACTCAAGGTCCTGGATATAGGTGTTGGTGTTTTGTATTTAGGCCCTCGTATTTCGAATGAATCAATCTAATCCTATATTGAGTGGCGTGATCATTTTATAATTATTCCCTCACATTTTAAAAAAATCTAATCGTGTTTCGAGATTGCGTGTAACGAACATTTTCATTTAGACCCTCATGTTTCTAAAAAATCTACCCAACACCGTCCGATCGCGTACCGACGGCTAGCGATAAACCGCCAATTTTTTACGTCCAGACCATCTCATTTCTAAGAAACCGAACCCATAGTCCTAGATATAGGTACCGATGTTTGATATTTAGACTCCCACATTTCCAAGTGAACAACATTGTTCTACATTGAGTGGCGTGCTCATTTTTTAATTATGCCCTCGCATTTTTTAAAGAATCAAATCTTGTTCCTAGATTGAGTATGGCAGACTTTTTGCATTTAGACCCTCACATTTCTAAAAGATCAACCCGGATTGAGTTGAGTAGCGGGATTTTTTTGCAATTAGCCACTTGGGTCTTTAAGGAACCAACCTGAGATTGAGTTGAGTTGAAAACACATTTCCCAATTAGCCCTCGCATTTTTTAGAAATCAATCCACGCTCCTAGATAGAATGGTGCAGACATTTTGTGTTTAAGCCCTCGCACTTATACGCATTGTATGTAAACAATTACTTATAACCACTTCATTTCTCATACTTCATCCACAACAAAATTTTTAAATCATGCAAAACATCATGTATTCCATCGCGCGCATGGGCGCGCGCCAATCACTAGTAGAGACAAAAAGAACCGCAACTTCAACTCTAAATCAATCCCTCCATACACGACGATTCGACTAACAACTTAAGCCACAATATCACAACCCTAAAAGCTAATAGATCCAAGAAGTAGATGTAGAAAAACCTCAAGTGTTCATCCCGAAATTTGGAGTAAATCGAAAGCCTCCCATGAATAACAAATTTGGAGAAAACTCAAATTCGTGCCGAATCCGTGAGGGATTTGAGGAGAAATCACTTCAACATTGCTCGTAAGAGTCCTAGCAACAAAAGCCAACAACAAATTTCCACAGGATGAGAGATTGGCTGAATGAGCTGTCGTAATTTTTTCTTTGGTTTTTGTTTTTTGTTTTTCTTTTTTTGCTGTAAACCTTTTTTCTAATATATAACCAGTAGGGGCTCAAACCCCTCCTGTTTCATAAAAAATAATTCTACAGGAATCACAACCAAACGCGAAGAACAAAAATTTCTCAAAAAATCCCAAAAAAGGCAGATTCCAATGGGAGGAAACAATTTGGCACGAAATCAATCGTTGGGATTACTTCACGAGGTCCGATTACAAGCCACTCATAGCTACAGTCAAAGCTAGGATGCCAAAAAGATCAAAACAAAGATCCTCGACTCTCTCCCTCTCTCAAACCCTACAAAACTCTCTCACCAAACAAATAAGAGTGACCTCTACCAAAGAGAAGCAAGAAGTGGCTGCCCAACAGCCATTCCACATATATATATAGGCACTTGGCAAATGTCCAAAATGACCTTACATGAAGCACACAACCCAAATACCCTCATGGGTAAAACTGTCCAACTTTTCTGCAAGCATCAGACGGACTCGGCTCCTTCACAGCTTCGCTTCGCCTCGACGCAAGCTTCGCGATGGTGCCATGCATCCTCCGACTTATCACCCCCGGTTTTGAGGCCGAAACCGACAAATCTACCGCCGCCCGGTTTTGAGGCCCAAACCAGTAAACCTGACACCAGTCGGTTTTGAGGACCAAACCGCCAAACCCTCTTGCACACCCCGCAGGTGTGACTCACCACCATTTTTGAGGCCAAACTGGTTAAACCCTCCTTGCACGCCGCCGCACAACATGACTCACCGATGTCAACGCGTGTTCGACCTCCGCCAAGCCTCTGACGCCTCCAAGTCTTTCGTTCCCGCTCCCGGGCCACCTACTCGACCTGGCTCCATCCCGCTTGACTCGACCGACGCCGTCTTCATCGCATCATGTACTCTTGCTCTTCCGCACCCCATGTGGATCGCCCATGACTCCGTCTGGACTCCTCGGGTCCCTCAGTCCAAGCCTACTCGTTCACCCTTCACCGCCTTGGTCCATCGGCATGAACCTTTTGTGCTTGATCTTCACCGCATGTCGTCGACCGTCATGTCGCATTCTTCACCTGCACATCACAAGGCAAGAGACACATCAAACCAAACTGTCAATCACTCATCATCCAAGGGTTACCACCATTAGTCCACATGCTTGAACAAAAAATTTACTTTTCCATCGTATGGACAGTGGCCCGGCCCGTTTGTTGTTTTGTTCTCTTCCATACAGTGATTTCGAACAGTGAGTACACGCAAGGCAGCCCGCCCGCGCAGCCCCAGTCTTTCTCTCTATAATCGTCGTTGCGCTTCTCACTGCATGCAGTCTTAAATGATTTGTTCATTTTGCAAACTCCATGTATTTCTACTATGGGAATTTTGTAGCATGGTACTCGCAAAGACTAATAAATTGCACGCATGGATGCTATTAGTCACAGAAAGTCGGTGGAAGATATAAATACATGGTCCTAGTGGATGGTGATGTGGCGTCTGATATAGTGGATTTCTTTATAACGTGGATAGCCTAATAACACGGATGGATGCTATTAGTCAAAGAAAATCGGTGAAAGACATAAATAGATGGTCCTTGTGGATGGTGACATGACGTCTGATATAGTGGGTTCCTATGTGAACAGCTTGCATGCTGAGAGAAATAGAGTTAATGATCTTTAGTGGGGTGCATCTATATATACAGGTTAGTATAGATGAGATGGTCCTCCCAACCGGATGAAAATTAGTTTGACCACAAGCTAGTCCAAATATCTATTCATGACTAGTTGTGAAATCACACTGTATAAAACCTCTCGACGTACACGATGAAATAGTTAATGATTGATCATCAGACCAAATGTACTTAGGGCCTATTTGGTTTCCCTTTAAATCATATATATAATCTAGCTTATAATCGGAAGAATAATTTCACATATACTACAAATTACAAACGCCACAAAATATTCTCTAGTTTATATAATCTAAACTCAAAGACTACGACAATCCCATAACCTGTCCAATGTATAATTATTTTCATATTATACATGGTCATATGCATGATGGTTCACATGTGCGCAACCATGTCTGACTATGACTATAACTAACTGCTAACAGATAACTTAGTTTTACTAAAACTATCCCTATAATGTTTGGATACAAAAGCTACGATGGATCTTGGCAAAGATTTGTTTGGATACACTGTACTCGACGTACACGATGAAATAGTTAATGATTTGCTCGTCCACGCTAATAGGCTAATTTTCCACTAATTTTTAGCTGCCAACAAATCAGCCTTATGTACCAAACAGAACAGGCCGTACGTGCCCGCCTCCGTGGCTGAAGTTTGAAGCAGATACTACATGACAGTAGCCCCGTGAGCACTGAGCTCCCGCCGCCGTACACCAGGCAATGTCCCCTGGACACCTGCATGAACAAAAAATTACTTCACCGTTGTTTTGTTCTCTTACATTCAGTGATTTCGAACAGTGAGTACACACGCAAGGCAGCCCGGCCGCGCAGATCTCTCTGTAATCGCTGCGCTTCTCGGTTCTCACTGCATGCAGTCTGCGTCGTAATATAAGTACGTGCCTGCGCCAGTATCAATTCAGATCTGGTTTTGGTATGTAGCGGCCGGCGGCCGGCCTGGCGCCCAGCAGGGGCAGTACCAGTACGTAACGCTGCAGCCGGTAGACGTCAGTCGGCGGACCTGTTTAGTTACGGCCTAGGTGTGAGCGAATTCGATTGAATTGACGCTAGCAAAATGTATTGAGAAGCGTAAAAGTAGAGAGGGGGCACGTTTTTCAAGAAGATACTTTTGGTCGAATTCGATGTAACTAAACAGGGCATCGAATTCGACCAAAAGTATTTTCTTGAAAAACGTGTCCTTCTCTCTGCATTTACGCTTCCCAATACATTTTGTTACAGTCAATTCGATCGAATTCGCGCGACCCTAAACAAGGCCCTTGCATGCACAACTTCAGCCGTGCTGGCTGTGAAAAGCTGAGCGGCGCGGCCCTCACTCAAATCTTGAGAATATGGGATCCTTCTTCGGCCAATCGGCTGTCACGTGCATGTTTGAAGCTGACTTTTAGCTAGAGTCCACAATGTACACAATATTTTTATCTATTCAAACCAAGCTTCTCAGCTAAAGTTTAGTCCGTGTCTTACCAAGTTTAGTCTATGTATTACCTACCACCAGCTAGAGAGATAATTAGTTGGGTGCTTTAGCTGATTGGTGCTGCCAGCTAATCGGCTAAAGCATCCAGCTAATCAACTAAACTTGAGCTGGGTGGATCCAAGCAGGAGCTAAATCCATCTTAAACATGTTTAAAGCCAAAATTGTCTTTAAAGACAAAATTGGCCCTCTATTTTTCTGTGTCTCTATCGGGCTCAAAAAAATAAAATAAAAACAAAATAGTAAATAAATACAAAAATAAGGACAACATGGTAAATAAATACAAAAAATAAGGGCTCCTTTCCTCTCAGCCTCCTAATATAACTAGCTACTAAGAGTTGCACAATGCACACAATCACAAGATATGACCACTTGACCAATTCGCTCAGCTTCCTATAAATATATGCACCCTCCTCACTACATACACCACCCCNCACAGACTATACAAGCTTAATTATTTATACAGCTCTTCATTTGCTACAACCTACAACCACGGAGAGAGAGAGAGGCGACACAGGGACGGCCGTGAGAAACACGATGCAGTCGTCCAGCGGGTTCAAGAAGATTTGCGTGTTCTGCGGCAGCAGCCAAGGGAAGAAGAAGAGCTACCACGATGCCGCCATTGACCTCGCCAAAGAGCTGGTACGTAAACGACGATGGACCACGGAAGAATACACATATACTACATATACTGCTTGCTTTGTTTGATTATATCCATTCATGCACCAGCTAGAGTTTTCGATTACATACATTATGCATATGATACGCACACGCATTTGTAGCAATGTAGCTTTTCTGTGCCATCTCTTTTCATGTGTTTGTGGTATATATCGTAATGAACACCATGTATTTCCGTTCTTGCAATGGAAATGGAGGATGCCTCGATTCAAAAAAAAAAGTGTTTGTGGTATCATGTGCTTTTCTTTTTCCCGGCTGAGATTAACACATGCATGTAGACCTCCAGTTTAGACAGGGAGATTTAACTTTCAACATTACCATACCATGATGAAGAAATACTTGAGTGTTGTTCGAGAACACTATAGGCTTTAATTAATAGCATATATGAATTGTGCGCCTTCAAATATAAACATGCTACTCGTTTTCCATGCATGCCTGAGATATGATGTACACATGTGCAATGCAAAGTATAATCCGTGTGAAGCATATGCTTTTGTATATCCACGGGCACAGCAACCAGCCAACCAGCAGCGAGCTCCGGCGCGCATGGTAGTACGTATGCTGCTGGCTGCTGTGGAACTCATGTTCACATATACGACGACGACTCGCAGGTCGCAGCACGCCCTGCACTGCATATGCCAGCAGTGCTGCCACTCTTATCACTGCCCGTCTACGCTTTCGTGTTTCGTGCAGTACGGCACTAGGCTTCTCGTACGCCAAGGTGTTTTGTCCATTTAGGGTTTCTGCCTCGCTTCTACTTCCACGTATCCTATCAGATCCGCCCAATGCAAGCCAGACTATACACTACCGGCAGTCAAACTATACAGTGAAATTTGCTCGAAGATACACCTCGGTTCTTCATTCTTTACTTGTCGTTTTGTGAGACATTGATCGACATATGGTCTCAAGTACATGCATGCATTTGACCATTGTGCCCCGGCCCCACTATTGTTCGATCGCAGTTTATCAAAGTTTGATTAGTGCTTACGCAGGTGTCCAGGGACATTGACCTGGTGTACGGCGGCGGAAGCTTAGGGCTCATGGGGCTCGTCTCGCACGCCGTCCATCGCGGCGGCAGGCACGTTGTCGGGTACGTATGAATTGAATTAACCGCATCAAATCTATGTCGTTCATTCGTTTAATCACATGGTCATCGTGTGTGTATATATCCGGTGTTAAAATCATCGTATATAATACTAACCGTGTGTACTGCATCCCGTCCTTGCAGGGTCGTCCCAAGGGCTCTGATGACCACTCCTGAGGTACCGCATAGTGCTCCTTCCAATCGATATATGCACGCATGTGTTGGACAAACAATACCTTTTAGAATTTTAACGACCAATAATAGGTTCAAAACTATACTAAGAGTGATAGGCATCAGTGTTACTTAACTCACTAGCATTTCTGCAAAACATGTTAGTCACAAGAACCATTCTGTCATTGAAACGTGTACACCAGAACCCAATAGGAGCCTAGATGCTTCCGCATACGAAGTCTCTAAAAGGTGGCAAGTTAACTATTGGATCAAACTCAGATTATGTTGATGTTGATACGGACTCATATAGGGGAGAGAAATCGTTGTCTGATAGGAACACTTCATGTTGAAACTTTGTATCGATGACATGACATGTGTATGATCTAGGGGAAGGATTAGTGTTAAAAGATCTGAATCATAGAGGTGGGGTATACATTAATCAATGGCTCTAGCAATATTTGTTTTTATCTGATTAACTTGGAAATTTTTATAGAGTATGTTCTTAGTATTGGTATATAGATAGATAGATGTAAAATAGCATTGCTAATTTGCAATGTAAAGTAAGAAGTATTGTTGAGATATAGGCACAACAACAGGCATAAAAAAAATTAAAATTATGGAATTCCTTGTTACTACATGGCAAAAAAAGGAAAAAAAAAACTTGACTAATATTTGTGCCAGATAATTGGAGAGACGGTAGGCGAAGTGAAGGCGGTCGAGGACATGCACCAAAGGAAGGCGGAGATGGCGAGGCAATCCGATGCCTTCGTAGCCCTGCCTGGTAAATGGTTCTACTTCCTCTGCTAATACGTTGTTAGTGTTTGCATGCACAATATTGCAGCACAATAAATCTGAAAATCCTATATATATACGTTCCTCAAAATCATAAAATAGTATGAACTGAAATGTGCATGAGATGAACCAGGAGGATACGGAACTCTGGAAGAGCTGTTTGAAGTGATCACATGGGCACAGTTAGGCATCCATCACAAGCCGGTAATTAAACTATCCTGTAATCGAATTGCTGGTTCCAATGTACATCTGAAACTGATGCATTGTCTCACTAATTCAGTATCAAATGCGGCATACAAATTTGGCTCGATTTGATCGATTAGCTCACGCGTCAGGTTGGCTTGCTGAACATTGATGGCTACTACAACTCCCTGCTGGCATTCATTGACCAGGCCGTGGAGGAAGGCTTCATCAGCCCCAGCGCTCGCCGCATCATCGTCCAGGCTCCCAGTGCACAAGAGCTCATGGAGAAGCTTGAGGTAGAGGATGAATTCAAAAGTGAGGCTAGCTTGTTGAAGACATATTTCCTCACCACTGATGTATATGTAGGGGTATGTCCCGTACTATGACAAAGCCGCTTCCAAGATCGATTGGGAGACGATCGCCAACGATGCAGGTGATGGCTCTGGAACCAGCGTTTCATCATATGCCACAGATGGAGCTCTTCCGCCATTGACGATGGATAAGAAGTGCTTAGGGATAGGAGAGGTTGAGACACCTCAGCCTGTTCCAACTGATGAAGTGGATGAAGAAGTCATGACAGACGCACCAAGGCCTTAGAAGGTTCTTCCAACCCTTAGAGTGGCTGTTCTCAATCATTTGGAACGACGCGGGAGCAATATATGCCCCTTGGACGTTTTCTTCGGATCCTCAATCCTATGCTAACGTAGAGTGATGTGTTTTCTTCCCTCAGGTGCTCCTGGTGTTCTTATGTTTGTTAGGTGTTGTTTGTATGTGAGATTTGTGTGTGTTCTGGTGCAAGTGTAATTCTTATCTTGTTCGTATCAATTATATTGGTGAGCTCAACGACTTCAGAGTTAACCTGGAGAGGATAACCAAAGAAAAAAAAAAGGCAAATGAACATTACTAAAGCAAAGATCAGCAGACATGAAACAACCCAACAATTCTTTCCATCAGTGACCTAATCTTGCCGCCACAAAGATAGTCAAAAGAGCAAGGAGGAGCAGGCCAAAGGGGAGGCAAGAGGAAGGATAAGGCGGGGAGAGCAGGCCAATGGGGAGGCAAGAGGAAGTTCCTGTGTTTTCAATTCCTTTATTGCCATTTCACTCCCACCACTTTCGTATGTTCCAAACAGGGCACTAGTTTAAGATGGCCAGATTAGGAGCCTAGACCTCCGCCACTCTTTGTGAACAAATGAACATTTGAAAACTAGCATTGTCAAAATTCAGAGAAGGAAACATGACTGAAGGGAGCAAAAGCTTGGCCTACTCCCAGGCAAGAACCCCTCTGCTTGCAATGGAGTACTGTAGAAAGTCCTTTGCATATCTGGCACCACGAAATAAACTTCCAATACAATAGTAATGTCAAAGTGCCAAGATGGTGGTCAGAGACTCAAAGGGCACTAAGTACTGTAAAACATACTAATTAACCCAACACAAATGTTCACTTTTTGATGTGATATTCAATGTTTTTCAACCATCTGGTGAGTTCAGTATGCTCCTTGTTTTCCATGTAGGCATGCAGGAATGTGGCAAGGCCATCATTTACTCCTCTTTGCTCCAAATAATCCCGCACCGCACTTTGCATCTCCTCATCTAACTCACTGCTCACCAGAATAAGAGATTACTTATCAGTATATGCTCCAAATTTTTAAAGAAAAAGGAAAAAAGGTATGTTTCGCTTTGCCTGGAATGAAGCTGATTGGTGGGAAGAAAGGATAATTAAATCACAATAGCGATAAAACCATGTCCTAATATGGTATACATAATTGCCGTAAAATAACAGGGTTTGTGAAAAAAAAAAACAGGACTTGCAAATTGCAATAAACAGTAAGTTCCTTTTGTTGCATCTATGTCAGTACCAGCCATTATTCAAATGAAACACAGGTTTGGGTATTTTCCACTGAAATTCACATAAGTTCTTTTTGCAAACAAAATGCAATCATATTTCCTCAACATGTTGGAATGGGATTCCGACCTTTCCCCATCCCAAGTACTTCACCTATTTCATGGATGATCATGATCACAACATCATCAATTCACCAATAACAAGCACATTTTGACACGAGCAAGACAATTACCAACAGTCGGAGCAGCAATTGAGACAGAGAACAACATGATCGCCAAAACTTTATCTTTCCTTGCAAAATTTAGAGAAGTTTATGAATTAACATCTATATAGTATCACCTGATTTCGCGGCCGGTGTACTGCTGCATCAGCGCAGGCCCGCCGCGGAGGACGGGGAACACCCTCTGCACCTCCATCTCGTCGGGCCACGCCGAGCACTCAAAGTTCAGCGCCATCCCAGGCCGCGAGGCCTTGGAGACCTCGACCTTGACGCTGATGTGCAACCTGGGCGGGCCGCCCGTGTCCGCGCCCGAACGGGAGGGGGGCTGCGAGCCGTCGACCAATGTGGCGTCCACCTTCACCTCCTCCTCCCCCTCGGCCGCAGGGAACACGCGGCGCAATCGGGCCCACCGTTCCCCCGGGCGGTCCTCGACGTTGAAGGGCTCGGGGGGCCAGGGTGCTGGCGGCGGGGCGGAGTTGTCGAGGAAGGAGATCTCGGAGCGGACGTAGCGAAGGAGGCGGTCAATGAAGGCGGACCGGCGCATGTCGGCGATGTAGGTGCGGGACGGGAGGAGTCGCGAGGGACAGGAGGAAGGGAGCGAGAGCGTGCCGAGGTGGGGACGCAGGCAGAGTAGCCGCCGCGCCAGCGCCATGGCGATGCTCGCCGGCGGCGGGAGGGTCAGAGGGTGAGGGGTTTTGCGGGCAGCCGAATTGGAAGGGAAGGGAAGCCTAGTAGTGGAGCACCGGCACGGCCCAGTTTTTTTCAGGCAATAATGGGCCCTTTATCTGATGGGCTGTCATGCGCTCAGTAAACAAGGGCCCATTAACAGTAAACTATATAAAATATGTAGATCCCTATCCCGGGGAAATCCGGGCGCAGGGAGCCTGCTGCTACTGTGCGGTGTTTTTTTTCGCCCGTGGGCCGTGTGCAGGATCTAGGATACCGACTAGAGGGAGGTGAATAGGCGGTTTTAAACTTCAATCACAAAACTCAACGAGTTTTATTAGTAACACAAGGTGAAACCTATATCTACTAAGTCTAGTCCTATGTCAAGGTTTGCAATCTAGGGTGACAAGATACAATTCAATCTCTAGAAAGGTAAATTGCTCAAAGTAAATGCGATTATTAAGTAGAGCAAAGAATTAACCGAACAAGAGAGACGAAATTTATCCCGTGGTATCGATGACTTGCCGGTCACCCCTAATCCACGTTGAGGTAGATCCAAAGCTTCAACCGCTCCTCTATCAAGATCTCGCTTGATGTATGAGCCGGCTTGAATCAATGAACCTCTCCAAACCTCGATTCCACTAGTGTTGCTCTTCCCACTCCGGTGAGGTGAGCACAAACCTCTCACAATCAAGGCGGGAGCAACTTCACAATCTTTTTGAAGTGCTTCAACCGGCCACAACCACCAAGCCGTCTAGGAGGCGGCAACCTCCAAGAGTAACAAGTCGATGACGCTTGCTTGATGAATTCCTAGTGCCCCAAAGCTTAAACACTTGATGCAATGCACTAGAACCCTCTCACACTCTCAAGAATGCAACTCTAAGCAATAGGAGTGAGTGAGAGGTGGAAGAAGGCTCAAGTATGTCAAATAAGCTTTCAAAATGCCAAGAGAGCCTCTCCTTCCCCGTGGGTGGAGTATTTATACTCCACCACCCCGTAACTAGCCGTTACCTTCAAATCCCGTGAAAACAAGGGACTGGCGGACCGTCCGCCTCACACTTGGCGGACCGTCCGCCTCAGCCCCAACGGCTACTATCCAAAAGTCAAACGTGTCAGAGTTTACCGTTACGCAGCTGGCGGACCGTCCGTCCCATCAGGCCGGACCGTCCGCCTCAGAGTTAGAATCACAGCTATCCACGCGACTAAGGACCCATCACTTGAACTGCGGACCGTCCGCAATATAAAAGAGGCCTGGAACCCCCAAAACATCGTCTCTGCGTAAACGGTCCGCTGACTTGGTCCGCTTCACATAAAACAGACAGGCGGACCGTCCGCCATATAAAAGTGGCTTGGAACCTTAAAAACACGTCTCTGCGTAAACGGTCCGCCACCACGGTCCGCTTCACAGAAAATGACAGGCGGACCGTCCGCCAAACCCCAGCGGATCGTCCGCCTTCAAAGTCTCGGCAGACCCTTCAACACTTAGTCAAATTCTCAGAAAACTAGTTAGCATGCGGACCGTCCGCTTGCTACTGGCCGGACCGTCCGCCACATGCGGACTGTCCGCCTGTAGCCCGCGGACCGTCCGCAGTACCACAATCAGCACGCGATCTTTTCTGTTTTTCTTTCCCACTTTTTCAACGATGTTAGCTCTCATGCATGCAAAGTAACCATCTGAGCAAAGTGGCACTAGAGACTCGTCATGCAAATGAAATTGACCCCTCTTGATAGTACGGCTATCTAGCCTATCAATCCGGTCAAAAATCTTCTCTAAGCACCTCATGATCGGTAAAAGAAAATATCCTATCTTTTACCTTTGCCTTGAGCTTCCTTGGTTCCAACATACATTTCTATCGTTAATTAACCGTTGAAGCTCAATCATCTCATGAGACTAACCTATTCTCATATCCTCAATGAAATAGTTAGTCCAATATAGTTATCATTAATTACCAAAACACAATTAGAGGTCCTAGATGCTTTCACCGTGCGGAAGCCGTTTTTGGGCCCATGTGTGCTTTCGCGTTTTCCCAGCCTGTGTCGCGCGACGAAATTGGCCTGTCTAGGTGCTACGACGGCCCATAGTCTCGGTTGACCTGCGCCTCTAAGATCTCTCGCCGCATCTGTGTCGTCGTCGTCGTCTTCAGTCCGCCGCCGTTGTTCTTCGCGGGCGTTCTCATCGCCAAGTACGTCTTCTGAGCCCTGTGCGGTGTGTGGATCCGGTGTTGTGCCCTCTCGGTCTCCTGCTCCTGACCTTCGCTTTCTCTGTCCTTCGTGCCTAGCGGCGTCGTCCGGCGGAGGCTGACCGTGTTCCTGTACGAGCTTCGCCATCCACGGTGGCTCCGCCGGCTGCGTCAACGGCGTCGAAGCGCGCGCCTATGTTGCTGCCAAGGTTCATGCTCGTGGTGCTCAGGTTTGTCGCCTGTTGCTTCCTGTATTTCGATTCCAGATCTATGCGGCCGTGCCTCTTCTGACCGTTGTTGGTCATCTCCAGCAAATGAGCCATCTGCCTCCACCCCGCTGGAGGCAGTTTCGTTGGCCACGGCGGCTGCGACGAGCTCAATTTTGACCTCCTATTTCTCATCCCCCATCCGAAGCTAGGGTTCCGAGGGCCACAAATCATCGCCGTCTGCTCCTTTGATTCCGCGCCGCTGCCCCCATCCTACAGCGCGGGCCAAAAAGAACACGTCATATTGCTATTGTTGCCCACTTGCTGCACTGAAGGCACAACACGCAACATGCCATGCTAATTGCTAAGCAACTGATTCCACCTTATTTTTTCTGTTCCTTTCCGCCATCATTTTTACTGTTGTCACAATTCAGTTCTCCATCATCAGAGATTTCATATAAAGCCAATCCATACTACAAGTCAACAACAGAGGTTTCGCCTTCCCAATGTTCTTCTTCTTATAAGTTAATCTTATTATTTTTCCATTACAAACCCTCTGAGATTATTGTACCTATATATGTGCTACAGGGATTATGGAATATGCTTTTTGTGAATCTAGGCTTCCATCAGATCGAACTAACTGGCAGGCGATGCTACATATTCCTAAGATGTGCATGCTTATATGCCCAAATTTCTAACTTTTGTTCTCTGAAAAATGACAGTCATACCTTTACATGGTGCACTATGCAATTTCATAAGATGCCAAACCACAACTGCAACTATTATGATGCTCAGAGGTAAGTTCATTATGATTTGAGAGTAACCTGCTTTAGGCATGCATAAAGCTCTCGGTTGAAACGATTGACGCTATTGATTCATACATTGCCTTTCAAGTTGCTAATTCTTGGTGAATTGATGTGTAATGCAACCCTCACATCTGCAATCGTTGACAGCTAGAAGGTGGTCTTTCAGTGGTTTAGGATGTGGCAAAACAACCATGGGATTTAGATGTTTAGCTGTGTGAAGGCATCTCAGGTACAGTTTTCTTCGCTGGTGCCTACAATACTTTGCTGATTCGTTAATCTAGAGAAGTGCTATGTAGCATCATGGTGATATATCTCAACGCATTTGTTTCTTTTCTCCATGTGTTCCTTTCTATCAGTTTTGTCAATGCTGGATGCATCTTACAGATTCTAAGCCAACTTGAGTCGAAAGACCACAATATCCTAGACTGCCTATATTTCAATATATTTATGCACACAAACTAGAACCTTGACATGGCGATGCCGCCAATTTATTTCCTCAGGCAGAAACTAGGGACAACATATTCCCCTGTTGTGCACCAGGCAAAAAATAGCTCACTGTCCTGTCCGGGATGTGAACTGGCAGTTATGCAGCCCTCTTATTTCCTACCTTTCTTCTCTGAGGAGAAAAAAGACAAAAATGGTTAAAACCTTTTCTTTTTCATATTCCGCTTATCACCTTAGAAGGGTCCAACTGGGAGATCAAAGTGAAGTTTTTTTTTTTCTTTTTTTGTAGGGAAGCCATGTTATCTTTGTGAACACCAGTAAGTGTTAAATCTGGAGATCAGATATCATATTTTTCTAGATTATATGTAGTATCTGTATTGGTTTTGTGACACAGACCAATTTCAGTCTCTAACGAAGGATATGCGCATTTTATAATTGATGTTTGCATTGACTGATATGCATTCAGTATGACCTCCCAAGACTAACACTCAAGTGGCACTTGACTTTGGGTGCATGGATCCATCATGGGATTCATATTTATATATCTGGATGATCCAAGAAATATCTGGATCTGATCCAAGAAATATCTGGATCTGATTTGTATTCAGATGTTGTGCTTGACCAACGCCTTCGTCCTCAAATGCTTGCTTACCCGTGATTAATTTGCAATGGTGGAATTGATGGATTTCTCTTCGAGAGGCATGCTGTTGATTTTGTGAGGCTACCTCTTGCAAATTCTGGGCATGAAGCAAGTAGCAACTTGCATATGCACCTGCCTAATGATTTTGCCTTGGTTTGGACAGATGGCTTCATTACTTTCTGCTGTGTGCCTGAAATTCAGACAAAGTTGCGACAATCACACTGCCCAGTCCAATTTGGCTACTTAAACCCATATGAAACCTGGAGGAGGAAGGTTGGGAACAAGCCCTGCATTCTTTGTGCCCGAAAAAGGTAATTTTGTTTTCCTATGTTCAACTTCGTCTAATAATGTTTTCCTAGGACAAGGTGCATTAGGAACAAAACGCTACTTTACAATACTGTGATTAGTGTGTCAAAAAAATATGTGATACCATTACTGACAAGGTTATAGAATGCTTTTCCCCCAAATCCTCTTTTGTTTTCTGTTGCCTTTATTATTGCCTATTTGTGATGCCAATTGATTACAATGGTTCATTCTAAAATTGTTGTTAGCACAAACCCACACATCTGAACCTAACTTTTGCTTTCCTTTTCTTTTCATTTGTCGGTCTTTATCAATTGTTTCATTTGGAGTCATGTTGAAAACTATCATCATTTAAAATGTCTAGGTCCAACCTATGTGTTCAATTATTTGATCTCTCAAGTTTTACTCCTGTACATCTCTAGGAATATTATTTACACAAAGCCTGCATGTTTTCTTTGCGCATACGCCTTAGTGGTCCACATAGCTGGGCTAGATGCATTTGTAAGTCATTTATCTCCATTCGCGCCTTAAAATAATTTATATGTTCAATCCTGTGGTTTCAATTTGGTCAAACCATAATACTTATCCTTGATGTCTTCTTTGAATTAAGGGCCATTTATTTCTAAACAAAACACTCTTCAATCATAGACTTGTGGATCTCATCCTCATACACATTTGTTTTTTAATCTCCCCTCCAGGCAACAACATTATTTATCTGTCTAGAATTAATGTAATATGTAACATGCTTTGTCTATTCCTGAAATTTGCTTACAACTAACTCCCCTGTGATGCGTGCATTCTTTTAATCTCCTGCTTTTTATCATACATGATGTTGTTACACCATGTTGGCATACTGTTAAAGTAGCTTATTTTTCTCTTCCTATATGCAGATTGTCAATTTCAGCTTGGGTTTTTCCTACAATATCTGAGAAGGGCATACAAAAATAAAAGGGTTTGGTTTTATTTTTCCCTGAGTTCTGCATAGTGGCTTGCTTAGCACCAGTACGCACATCTATATGTGTCCTAAATATTGTTTGTATTAGAATGTTGGTAGCCTTTACCAGCCAAGGGGAAATATGTATGCAAACAAGATTTCTGGGAACATAGCAACTGGTTACTCCAGTGGTTGTTCGACAACAATCTTTCGTGTAGCTACTGGGCGGACATGTGGCCATAGGCGCTGTTTGGTTAACGTGCTAAAAATTAGCATTAAAAGAAATCTTGCATGCATGGAGTACTAAATAAAATCTATTTACAAAACCTTTTCACAGATGAGTGCAACTTTACGCGACGAATCTAATGAGCCTAGTTAATCCATGATTTACTACAGTAATGCTACAGTAACCATCCTTTGATCATGTGGTCAAAGGTCGCATTAGATTTGTCTCGCGAATTAGCACAGGGGTTGTGGAGGTAGTTTTGTAAACTGCCTTTATTTAATACCCCACATTAGTGGTCAAAGATGTGAACTAAGGGCCTGTTTAGTTCATTTGTCAAATTTCCAATTTGCCAAATTTTACTATTCATCAAAGGGAATCTTACATGTATGGAGTATTAAACGTGTGTTAATGACAAAACCCATTCCATAACCCCCCCTAACTTTGCAAGACGAATCTAATGAGCCTAATTAGGCCATGATTAGACGACGTCGTGCTACAGTAAACAATCTCTAATGACGGATTAATTAGGCTTAATAGATTCGTCTCGCGATTTTCCGTCCATCCGTGTATTTAGTTTTATAATTAGATCATGTTTAGTCCTTCTAATCTTCGGTTTAGAATTGCTACATTAAATTTTACCAACTTTTCATTTCAACTAAACAGGCCCTAAACTTTAGCCAAGCATCCAAACAGCCCCATAATCGACATAATGAGTCATTACGTACTTCTGCCTGCTTTGCTTTATGTATGCGTCCACAGTTCTTTTTTGACGATTGGTGAGCAATAATTAACTTTAATGACTTTGAAAAAGATAGAAGAACCATCCACCACCACGGTAGCAACAAATATCTACAAATGCGACCTATAGGGGCGCAGCGTTAGCGTGCCACATCTTCCTAGTCTGTTTGTCTTCTCAAAGAAGAAGAAGAAAAAGGGATAAAAAAAACAAAGAAAGGATCTACTATTGGGGAGGGTGAGCGGCGCTTTGTCAGAAGAGAAACCGCGATTCCGATGATGGCCGCCGCTGATGACCTCGCCGCCCTGCGCGAGCAGCTGTCCCTCGCATCCTCCGCCGCCATCTCCGCCTCCGACCTCGAGCACGCCTTCAACCTCCAGCTCGCCGAGGCCATTGAAGCGTCCCTCCTCCTCCACTCCCCCAATGGGAATGCCGCCTCCTCGTCTTCGCCATCACTCCCCGTGCCCGACTCCTCCTCGGATGCCGCCTACGCCCTCGCCGTCCAAGCCGCCGATCTCGCGCGCGCAGAGGAGGACCGCCGCGTCGCCGCGCACGACGCCCTATTCGCGCGCGACCTCGCCGCCATCCCGGAGGACCAGTGGGCCCACGACGGCGACTACTTCGAGCGCCCCCTGGGCGCCGACGCGTCGCCCCGCCCACTCGTCCGAGTCTTCTCCAAGGGCATGGCCAGCAGGGAGGTCGTGGGCCCGCGGGACCGGGACCCCAGCGTCGCGGTGCTCGCGGTGGCCGTCTGCGGGCCGCAGGGGGACGTGCTCCTCAGCACGCACAAGCCGCTGGACGGCTTTGTGGGCGGCCGCATGCTAGTGGAGGTGATGGCGCTCATGGAAGGCCTGCAGGCCGCGCTAGATTTGGGCATCACCAGCGTCACCGTTGTCACCGCTTACCGACCTCTCTACAACCATGTATGCCATGATCAATTTATACTAGTTCACCAATTTAATTTCCCAAGCAATATGGCTAGTAGAGAATATTACATGCTTTATCTGGTTGAATCAATACAAAACTGTTTTAGTATATTTGGTGCTGCGGTTTTCACGTGGTTGGGTTATTTCACTTTCTGTTCGATGTTGTGACTGTTTCTGGATAACTCATCTGATTGGAGGTGGAGAAGATATCTGTGATTTAGTATACTTGGTGCTGCCGTTTTCGGGCTTGTTTGGGAACTAGTGTATTGGAGGGTAATGGGAGGTATTGAAGGGGGAATTAGTTCATTTTTTTCTCAATCCCCTTCATTCCACTCCAATACACCTCTATCCAAACAAGGCCTTCATGTGTTTGGGATATTTCACTGTCTGTTAAATACTGAGTTTTACTAGATGCTTGATTTGGCTCTGCAAGATGGCTGTGTTGTAGTCTCTACTGGATGCAATTTGGTTGGATTGGACATTTGGCTTTACTCTATACTTCAAATTATTAGAAATGTGATCAATAAAACTATTTCATTCATAGTCGGTTCTGAAGAATTTATGTACTTGATGATTCCTTTTTTCAGTGACCGGTTTCAACTGGAAGCATTGTACTGTTTTTTTTTTGGCTACTCTCCCTATGTAGAAACATAAGAAAGTGTTAGAATTTGACATGTCAAAGACCCTTAATTTTGTGGTTTCACTGCATTTTTTAACCTATAAGCATCATGTTTTTTTTTCAGTCAATGGGTACTTAACTAAGCAGTCTTGAATTATTCAGTACTCACAAACACTATTTTGTATGTAAACATTAAAATGGAGCGTTTGTTGTAATACAACTGCATGATGCTTTGAGCTAATTGTTCATCAAGAACTATAAACGGTGAATGGGGTGATATGTCTATTACAGTGCCAGTCTTGGTGTTGGGTGCATTCTACACTTGCTATTTGTTTTTCAGCTCGTGTCAGCAGATTAGTTGTGGTCTGTGAGAATTGTTGTGTGCAATGTGCATGTGCTAATTTTGCGTTAGCAGATTAGCTGTGGTCTGTGAGAATTGTTGGTGTACATCATGTACATTCAGTAGTGAACTTGTTAAAAAAAATATTGTCTTATGATGGTATATCCCTGTAATGCACATCAAAATCTAATAACATACATCTGATTGTTATTTTGTAATATCTTTGCAATTGCAGATGCTTGGAATTTGGCGCCCATCAGGGAAGAAGCTGGCAGATATGATCAGTCAGGTTCTGTCATTGCGAAGGAAATTCGATCAATGTGCAATGTCATGTGTTGAGCCAAGCCAAGTTAGCTATGTAGTAAAATTAGCTAGGGATTCGATTGCTGTTCTGATTTCCAAAGCTCTTGCTGCCAATACTAGCATGGAGAAAAGAGAGACTTGCACCATCTGCATGGAAGACACTGACATTACCAAAATCCATGAGGTTGAAGGTTGTGCACATCGTTTTTGCTTCTCCTGCATGAAAGAGCATGTGAAAGTTAAGCTACTGAATGGAATGCTCCCAGCTTGCCCGCATGATAGTTGCGCCACAAAGCTAAGCGTGGAGGGTTCAAAGATATTCCTGTCACCACGGTTGTTAGAGATCATGGTGCAACGCGTGAGGGAGGGACAGATTCCTCCAAGTCAAAAGATTTACTGTCCATATCCAAAATGTTCAGCCTTGATGTCGTTGAGGGAAGTGATTCATCCAGTGCAAGAATCCTGCTCAAAATACACGGCTGCTGATGCAGCCACGCTGAGGAAGTGTGTGAAATGCAGAGGCTCCTTCTGCATCAGCTGTAAGGTCCCATGGCATGATAGGATGAGTTGCTATGCCTACAAGAGGAGGTACCCCCATGCGCGTCCAGAAGATGCAAAGTTACAGAACCTCGCGCGGCAACAGTTGTGGCGGCAATGTGTAAAATGCAAACACATGATTGAACTTGCGGAGGGCTGCTACCACATGATCTGTGTGTAAGGCCCCTTGATTGCACAAAATTCATAACTGTTCTCTTATCGGCATGCCTAGAAAACCCACCTGATGAAATTCCCTATATATCAGTCAGGCCCATATTTTGTGGTAAACACCTTTCTTTTTATACTTGGTAAGCACCTTTGTTGTATGTCGTTGCTGCAGGTGTGGCTATGAGTTCTGCTACACTTGTGGGAAAGAATGGAAGGAGAAGAAAGCAAGCTGCTCCTGCCCGCTGTGGGACGAGCACAACATCATCAGGGAGGAGGATGAGGACGAGGATGACTACGAGGATGAGGACGAGGATGACTACGAGGAAGACGATGTTTACTAGGCTGGAGAAGGATCATTTAGTTTACTTTTGGCCCCCACCTAGCACTTGCCGAGTTTAGTATCGAGTTGTTAGTTGCAACCAGCTGTTATTTTTTATTTGGCCTATCGACTGAATTTGCAGAGTACGTTGGGATGTTATGCGTAATTGCAGTATAATACTACCAGAAATTGTATAATGACTGTTACTGAACTGACGACACTGAAGGAAGAGGGGCGGTAGTGTTAATGTGTGATGTTTGCCGCATCAGCTGCTGAAGGCCTGGAAGCAAAAACACAGTAATTCCAGCTGAAGGCCTGGAAGCAAAAACACGGTAATTCCAGCCCAGCCTAGCCCAGCCCACTACCCAAGCAGCCTACAGCAGAGCGGCTGCGGCCTGCGCCGGAAGGAACCGGATCATCAAAACCCTTGCCTTTCGTCCCCGGATTCCGCTGCGATGATGACGCCCGCCGGCGACGACGATCTCACCGACGGGGGCATCCAAGGCTCCCTCAGCGCCCGTCATCCATCTTCCTCTTCCAATGCCGCCTCACCGCTCTTCCGCGTCTTCTGCAAGGGCATGGCAAGCCGCCAGGTGGCGGTGCTGGCGGTGGCCGTGCACGGGCCGCCGGGGGATGTTCTGCTCACGCGGCACAAGCCCGTGGTGGGGTTCGTGGGCGGCGGCGACGGCGAGGTGCTGCTGGAGGTGATGGCGCTGCTGGAGGGCCTCCACGCCGCGCTTGGGCTGGGCATCACCACCGTCGAGGTCATCACCGATCACAGGATGCTGCACAACCTTGTATGTGTCATTGCTGTCCACTCCTTCACTCTTACATTATTATTACCATTCTAGCAAAATCAATCATTTTTCCGTATTATTGCCGATTACTCCATGCATGCTACCAGTGTTCAGTCCCGGTGGTGTCTGGTTGTTGTGATTAATTGGAATCCATGCATGTAAATTCTGCTACTGAAATGCTTTGAGTATTCTCTTCTGTATCTGTCTGATAATATGCTATTGATCTCAACACACGCATTTGAGTTCTATCAAAATTTTCAGGAAGAATTAGGACCTTGAAGGATGCTAAATCACATTTACATGTGTCGTGTGCACTGTACATGTTCTTTCTCCTTTTCGGATCAGGTGTTGTTTGTCAGAACAATTGTTGGAATGCATCTTGTTTCTCCTTTTGCATCAGCTAGCTGCTGTTTGTCAGAACAATCAATTAATTCAACACGCATGTAAATTCAACTCCTGAAATGCTTGCATATTTTTTCTTCTGTAGCTGTATAATAATGCTGTTGATCTCACTGTATGTGCTACTAAAAGAAAAGGCATTGTAATTTTGCATTCTTCTGACCATTTCGTAACATGATTGTGATTGCAGATGCTTCGAATTTGCCATCCAACATGGGAGAAGCTTGCAGATCTGACGAATCAGGCTCTGTTAGTGCAAAAGAAATTCGAGCAATTTGAAATCTCACTTGTACCGAAAAGGCAAGTGAGCCATGTGGTGAAACTAGCAAGAGAAGCGATAGGTGTTGAGATTGCCAAATCTGGTGCGGCAGGTGTTGGTAGTAGCAAGGAGAGAAGAGAGACCTGCAGCATCTGCTTGGAAGACACTAGAGTTTCTAAAATCCATGCGGTCGAAGGCTGTGCTCATCGCTTTTGCTTCTCGTGCATGAAGGAACACGTGAGAGTTAAGCTACTCCATAAAATACTTCCAGCTTGTCCAAGACATGGTTGCATTACCATGCTGACTGTGGAGGGTTCAAAGGTATTCCTGCCACCACCGCTGTTGGAGATGATGGCGCAGCGCATCAGAGAAGCGCAGATCCCTCCGAGTGAAAGGTTATACTGTCCATACCCCAAGTGTTCAGCCTTGATGTCCTTGAGTGAAGTGAAAAGAGCTTCCTGCTCGAAGTACAAGACGCTGAGAAAGTGTGTGAGATGCGAAGGGTCCTTGTGCATGAGTTGCAAGGCGCCATGGCATGAGAGGATGAGTTGCCATGAGTACAAGAGGCGGTACCTGCATGGTGGTTCAGAAGATGCAATGTTAGTGAAGCTTGTGAAGCGGCAGCGGTGGCAGCAGTGTAAGAAATGCAAGCACGTGATTGAACTTGCAGTGGGGTGCTACCACATGACCTGCGTGTAAGCTGCTGATATTGCTGTTTTCTGATTGCACATATAGATGGTACTGAAAGGACGGTGTGTGGTTGCAGGTGTGGCTATCAATTCTGCTACAGATGTGGGAAGGAATGGAATCGGGACAAATCAAGCTGCTCCTGCCCTGTGGGCGGAGGCAGGAGACGAATATGGTGTTTACCACTACCAGCATCAACATGCTGGGGAAGGATGCGTCGTTAGTTTATTTCATTTGATAGATTTGATTTATCTCGTAGATATTAGCCGCTAGGATATAAACATATATCATATATGGTGGCTGAGTCAGTTAACTGCACCAACAGATGCATGGAATACATTGGGATGTATGGAATGCTTATTCGGTTTACAGTTAGTTGAGGCAAAAACTGAGATGCCAGCTTATGATCTCGAGAGAGAAGCAAATTCAGGTTACTGCTAGATCCGAGGATGTGCAGAGATGCAACTGGTGTTGTAGTAGCTATCCACTAGTTGAATCAAAAAATTGGCAAAAGGATTTATGTCTAGATTGAATATTCATTCACTTCAAAGTAAAGTGTTAGATGGCAAGAATTTAGTTGGTGAAAATTTGCAAAAGAACAAATTACTAGAATTTAGTTGGTGCAGAAGATTTTCTGAATGCAAGAGAGAGTTTAATAGAAAATACAAACACAGTTTTCACCTTCGGCCCTGCTTTATATTGAAAGCAAAATATTTAGGCTGGGGGACCAGCTTTACAAGGAGAAGTCCCGGAGCAACCTGCTGCCACGTTAAAAGGAGCAGATCGTCTCGGCCTCTAACACTCCCTCTATCCAGGATGGACAGACAACCCAAGCAACAAAGAAAAAGAGCGTTTACAAGTTTGTAACAGGTAACGAATCTTAACATAGAAACAAAATAACTGGCTTCTGTCTAAGCAACACTCTAGCGGTCTAGCCCCCCTCCATTTTTGTCATCTCCAGGATAGAAAGCACAACTGCTCCTTTCAGTTAGATCGCAAAGGCAGCATGTGTTGCTTCAATTCTTGCATCACTTCTTCCCCCATTTGTGGAGAATCGCCCATCTCTTCATGAATGATGTTAATTTGTAAATCCCTACTGCAGGAGAGGATGGAAACAATGTTGTTAAAAACTGCATTTCCTATTATTGAACTATGTCTATATGCACTTAGCTACTAAAACAATGAACTCAATTACTCAAATGAAACGTCATACTTGATTTGTCTTCAGTTCCACAGCACACCACCAGCAGTAAGCAATGTGGGAGTCTAGAGTATGGATGCAAATCACTTAATACATTCAGCTCCTTGAAATGCAAAGTAAGCAACAGCAACCAAGGGGGAAAGCCTGGACAAGGCATTTCCAACTTATCTTGCTAGCTGCTACAATACTAGCACCCTGAGGATCACAGGGACGCGGGAGGATTTTCTTCTCTTAATNTAGTTAGCTAATCAACAAACCATCCATCCAGGGAAAAAGTAAAGCATGATTCCAAGTCAGAAGAAGTAATAAAAAAAAGAAGTATCTACCTCTAATGAGCAGGGCATGTTCTCCTACTGAATACTGATGCATTGGTTTTGTTTGAACTACTATGTCCATTTTTCAAACAGAAAAGTAACTCCAGTCTCCAACCACTAGAGAGCGCATGTCCACGGGGACTGTTGTTCACTGATGAAGATAAAAAGATTTGTAACTTATTAAACTATTAGATAAAAAAGAATACTTAGACAATGACTTGATGGACATGCTAATGCCAGAATATGACATCCCATCTACCTAGTGATGACAGTTACATTACATGAAAAATACAGTAAGTAAAACACTGTCAAATCTAGTACTTGGGGCTATATTTTAAGTGTTATGATTCAAAAGGTAAATGCAAATTAATTAATACAAATTCTTCATATTATTTTTATGGATTACAAAGAGAAACTTATTGGGTCATTGCTGAAACATATTATTCCAAAAGTGATAGCTCAGAGATGTAATTGGCCAGGAACTCAAGATGCAAAGCTGGATCCTGTACGAAGAAAAGTAACTGCAGCACAATGCTACATAAGTAAACTAGGTAATTGGTCAAATTAATCAGAAACTGACTATATAGCACTACTTAATCACATGCTTGCGCAGCACGAGCAAATCTCCTATCATAAGCAAGAAAACAAATTAGTCAAGTTCAACTCGTATGGCTGTCATAGATTTTACTAAAATGAAAGAACAGGAAAGGACCTCAAAAAGTATTTTGATGTAGGTGCAGTCATTTCAAACTTCAAGTAATTCAATACAGAAGCTTCCATTTCTAAAACCTGTTAAATGTGTAGGTTAGAGCATGACAATCACAAGAGACTATTGGATATGGTCTAACAGATAAAAAACAAGGAACGATCGGAAGTAATATATCAAATACCTCGTCTCTGAAGTAAGTGTTGTCAGTTATGTAGCGGAATTATTCTACAGAATCATGCAGAGGACAGGTACAGATAGCAAGCTGGAAAAATAGTATCAACTCTTGACACAACACACACACACACACACAACACACACACACACACACACACACACACACACACACACACACACACACACACAAAAGTACACTGTTGAAAATATACAGTCCTAAATGACAAACCTCCAACTACAAAACCCACTTAGAGTAAGCATTTTTTTTCTTATATTCTAACCCCTCAACCTACAATCCATTTCAATTCCATCCAAACCCCTCGTAAAAGGGAAATACCAAAAGCTTGCTGAAAACCCAAGCAATTAGGCTGAAAATATGATTGTTTAATTCACAGTAACACACGAAACACAGTAACACACTACCAAATTGATTAAAATTAGATGCCCCTGGAATATTGATAACACCCTTTTCCTACATACTAAACATCCCCCAAGAAAAATTGTGGGCAAATACCCAATCACAAATTCAGACATGAGGCAACCCCAAAACACATAAACATCCTATGTACAGGGAGATGCCAACTTTGTTGACACGTGCAAGCATAGACTAATAAAACTTAGGGGAGAGCCAGATCTCTATCAAACAAAGATGAACAGACCCTCATACAAATCCCCAACTCCAAATCCCCTAATCAGGCAAACACCAATGGCTAATCGATAGGAACTTGAGGGAAATTGACAAACTCTAGCAACCAACACATAACTGGGCTGACCTAAACACGCATTGCCAACAACGAAACGAGAAGGTGAAGTACAATCGCAAGCAGGATGAGATGAACAATCAGGTAATCGCACAAAATCCCGAAATCCATAGGACCTAATCAAGTACAACAATGGAGGGGATTCAAGTACAATGAAATGACAAACTCTACAAAAAAATGCAAACCACAACTGATGCACCACGCGCCCGAGACATCGAATCGAGAGGGCAGATTCACAGCACAAGCAATCGAAGAAGAACAATGAGACGACTGGAACAAACTCACCTCAACAGATACGAGCTCTCAACAGGGGAGGGGAGTGGGGCGAACTCGAGCCGCACCCGCACGGGAACCCTAGAATCGCCTCTTCTCCCTGGGAGCGAGGATGCGAGGGAAGACGGCGAGACAAAATGAAGCTGAACTGCTGAAGCGTCTGGAGAGAGAGAGGACAAGGAAATGTGCTAGCGTGATTCCAAAACTTGAGCAGTACCACCAGTAAAGATGAGCCCCTCCTGTCAGTGACAGAATAAGAGGTACAGAAGAGAGGACATGAGAGGAGACAGAATGGAGAATCAGAGACGCCCAAGTTCAATCCGACGGTGCAAAATTCAGGTGAAGAGACCCGAAGTTTCACCCAGGTGAGCTATAGCTTTTCCTTTTTTTTCGTTCTTTTTTTAAGATCATGCGGGTAGGCTTTGGGTGACTGTGCCGCGAGGCCGCCCAGGAGGTTGCTAGGCGGGCCCAGTTTCCTTGTCGCTGCCGCGGGTTATGGCCCCTTCGCCACCTCTCCTTCCGGATCCAGCTTTGGTTCCCTCGGCAATATAGAGAGTGAAAGTCAATAGATATTTCAAGATTTGAATCTCAATTAGTAAGTCTTTTAGAATTTGACATTCTTACCTATATGTCACTTTTTTTGAAGACTTACCTATATGTCACTGACTCAAATGACTCTATGTCATTGTGAATTTGTGATAAGGGTGTAAAATTTTGAAATGCATGCAAATTGAGATCCAAATAATAAAATCTCTCGAAATATGAGCTGGAGGCGGGATGGGAGAGCCACGCGCATGAGTGAAGAAGGATTGAAATTAGGTTGGGAGAGTTTCCACCCAGATCCTCCTAACATTAGTTCTCTGGTGGTACGACGAAACTTTGAGTTGGAACGCAGAAGAACTTGTGTTTATTTCTTTTGGAGTTTTTTTTTTGGTGCAAGTTCAGGAATTAGGATTAGTCATTTTTTTTCCTTGACGGCAAAGGAAGAAACAAAGCTAGCCCTGGCTAAAGCTTTCAGTAAAAAAAAATGTGTGAACAATGTTGTGGCCGCCTTTAAGCAAGTTGAGCTGGAAAAGGAAAATAAAGACCTTATATGAAGCGGGTCAAATGCAACATAGTAGCTCGGATACCTCGGTGATATTGGTCACTCTCACTCACGATTAGGAAATGATGGTAGTGGGAAGATGTAAATATAAAAATTGCGTTCGGTGACTTTAGTTGTTGTCTTTGATGACGCCTCGTCTCATGACACAACATCATTTGTCGGGCTGAAAAAAGAAGCTAGCCCAATCACATTTCAGACCGTCTAATGCCTTACAAGAAACCAAGAAATACTTGGGGACCTTTAAAAAAAACAGAGGTTGTCAAGTCATGTCTTTGAAAGGTAGTCGACTTCTTATATATGTTCCCATTTACCTAAAGAGTAAAGAGTATTGGCCACTTTCGATTAACATCACCTAATGAGCTGATGGCGATGGTTCTCCAGACATGGTATATACCAATTTAGTCACGCCTGACATAACAACTGCAGCTAACAATGACAAGCTGACCCTATAACATCATTAGACCTAGGTCGGCAAGGTTGATAGCATATGTGTTCACATGATGGTATCCAATATTATTCAACTTAAATTTTTAATTTATGACGAGCTACTCCCAATACTGAAATTTATATGCACGAAAAGAGGTAGGAGTATATATCAACCAGCGTAGCAAAAAGACAAAAAAGAGAGAAGAAATAAAAGCAACCTGTTAAGGTATATTGAATGTAAAAGCAACCTGTTAAGGTTTATCATGTAAAATTGAATGTATATACCTTAACAGGTTAATATTTTCCATGTTAGCAATGGTAGAAGTAGGTAATTTAGAATTATATGTTTGTGTACTTTAGAATTTTTTAATGACATATGTGGGTAATTTTGATTTTTGAGTTACATGTTGAATATTAAAATATTCATTTTCATAGTTTCCTATGTACATTTATATATGATCTACATGGTGAGATACACCATGATACACACCCTAAGTTGATATTTTATATATTGACAATTAATGGAAGAAATATGTGATTTAGAATCTGTTAGTTTTTTAATAGCGGCAAATATTATTGTAAATTATATAATAGTGGCATCTGTGGGTAATTTAGATGAATATTAGGGATTACCCTAGTTTATTTTTAATAATAGCAGAGGTGGGTAATTTACCAGTGATTTAGACGTTATTTTAGGCTATTTTTATAATGGCACAAGTGAGTATTTTTTTAAAATATAATAGATCCAATGGGTATGATGATTAAAACCTACAGATGGATGGACAGATGTTTCTGATTTTTGTGAGAAATTATTGGATTTATCTTTGTTTTAACGCGTCTCGCGAGAATTGACATGGAGTCTTCGATAAGAGCCTTCCATCAGCTCAGCCATGGTGGACTGGGCAGAGCTTGTCTCGCCCACGAGTTGTTCGATTAAATGCCCGAGCCATAGACCATGGTCAGAGAGAAGATGGGGAGGGATGAAAGAGGTAATGTCCGGTCAGTGTGCAACGTCAGCACTAGCTCAACATAAACAATTAGTGAAATCAGACCATTGCGGTGTTCTGGTATCCGTTAAACCAACTGGTCCTGCTAATGGTGGGCAGGAGAAGAGCAGGCAAGCTAAACCCTTCCGATGTGAAGATATGTGGTTTAAGCACAAAGGGTATAAGGAGTTTGTAAAGCAAAACTGGAACCTGGGTCAGGGCGCGACTGATTTGGCTGGGCTGAATGCTTCCTTGTTGTCTATGCAAGGAGCACTGAAGGGCTGGGAACATAACGTTTTTGGATCGGTGAGGAAACAGGTGAAGAAGGTACGGGCGGCGATTGAAGTAGAAAGGAGCCGCACGTTTTATCGGGGGCCGACAGAAAAGGAACGAGAACTGGTTAAACAGCTATCGGAGGTACTTGCTAGGGAAGAAGCTATGGAAAGACAGCGTTCTCGAGTTGGGTGGCTGAGGGAGGGAGACCGCAACACAGGTTTCTTCCAAGCTAAAGCCCGGGCAAGGGGACGTACGAATCGTATCCGTGCATTAAGGCGTGAGGATGGTACAGAGGCGATAGAACAGCAAGAGATGGAGCAGATGGCGAGTGCTTTCTATCAGAATTTGTTTCAAGCTCAAGAAAATTTGGAGCCGGATCTCATCTGTCGCCATGTACCCCGGAAGGTAACTGATGAAATGAATGAAGTGCTGGACAGGATGTTCACGCCAGAGGAGGTTGAAAAAGCTTTGTTTATGATGCATCCATCTAAGGCACCAGGGGTAGATGGATTCAATGCAGGATTTTTTCAGGGGCATTGGGATGTTCTCAAGGAGAGTGTCATATCTGCGGTTCTTGACTTTCTTAATGGAGGGGAGATGCCGGAGGTCTTAAACCACACTCTTCTTGTTTTGATCCCGAAAGTGGCCAACCCACAGGAGTTATCTCAATTCAGACCCATTTCTTTGTGCAATGTTTTATATAAGATATGTTCAAAGGCAATGGCTAACAGATTGAGAGTGTTTCTGGATGATATTATATCTGAGGAGCATAGTGCTTTTGTCCCGGGGCGGTTGATCACTGACAATGTTTTAATTGCCTATGAATGTATACATTACCTCAGGAACAAAAGGGGGAAGTCTGGAGCGTGTGCTATTAAACTTGACATGGCAAAGGCGTACGATAGAGTTGAATGGGGATACCTGGAGGCTGTCATGTTGGCGCTTGGTTTCTCTGGAAGATGGAGGGAGCTGGTGATGAAGTGTGTAACATCGGTCTCCTTCTCTGTAAGAGTGAATGGTCAATTCTCTTCAGTTTTTAAACCCTCTCGAGGAATCCGGCAGGGAGACCCTATTTCTCCATATCTCTTCCTGCTATGCGGTGAGGGTTTATCATGCATGCTGAAAGGAATTGGACCAGGCCATATTGCAAAGGGGATTAGAGTAGGTATCCATGCACCATGGATCAGCCATCTCTTATTTGCAGATGATTGTTTGATTTTCACTCAGGCTACACAGAGGGCTGCTGATCGAGTGGCGAGTATTCTTGATGTTTACCACCGTGGTTCAGGTCAGTTGGTAAATAAGCATAAATCGGCCATTTGCTTCAGTGACAATAGTGAACAAGGAGATAAAGTTTTGGTCCATAATAGTTTGGACATTGCTGTGGAAGCATTGGGAGAGAAATATTTGGGGCTACCTACATCCATTGGGGGAGTTTCAGAGGATGTATTTGAGTATATTCCAAACAGGATGAGGAATTTCATTTGTGGATGGAGTGAGAAGATGCTCAGTTGTGCAGGCCGAGAAGTGTTGATAAAGGCTAATGCACAAGCGGTGCCAACCTACCCGATGAGTTGTTTTAAATTGCCTGCAAAAACATGTAAAAGGATGACAACTTATATTTCTAATTATTGGTGGGGCAGTTCCGTGGACAATCACAAAATTCACTGGTTAAGATGGGACAAGCTCACTGATTCTAAAAAGGAAGGAGGAATGGGCTTCAGGGACATGGCCTTGTTTAATCAGGCTATGCTAGCCAAGCAAGGCTGGAGGTTGATGATCCGACCAAATTCTCTATGTTCGAGAGTTTTGAAAGGCAAGTATTATCCAAAGTCTGATTTCTTGAATGCTACTAGGAAGAAGAAAAGCTCAGAAACTTGGAGGGCCATCCTGTTTGGTCGCAAAGTTTTGGAGGAAGGTCTGATTCGACGGATAGGGCCGGGAAATTCAGTGAATATTTGGGATGATAATTGGATCTCTGGAATCAAAACTTTTAAACCCCGAGTCAAGTTACCGACGGCCAGCGGGAACATGGTCCATGATATGTTTGAGGGTGATTCACGATCATGGAATGAGGAGCTGGTGAGACAGAATTTTATTGCTATGGATGCTGAGGAAATCCTCAAGATCCAACCAAGTAGAAGCATGGAAGAAGATATGTGGGCCTGGGCGTATGAAAGAAATGGAATATTTTCAGTCCGATCAGCATATCGACTTCTGAAAGAGGAGCAAACTAGAAGCAATAGGGATAAGGAGGGGAGTGGTCAATCGTCTGCCAAGGGTAGATGGTGGCTGCTGATTTCAAAACTGAGAATTCCACCGAAAGTACGAATCTTTTGGTGGATAGTGATCAATGGCTTTCTCCCGTCGAATGCTAAACTGAGCAGACGCCACATACGGGAGGAGAGCAGTTGTGGTGCATGTGGAAATCCTTCAGAGACATTGTTTCACGTTCTGGTGGATTGTCCATGGGCAAAACGGTTTTGGGCGACAATCAAGGACATCACGGGAAAGAAACTACCACGTTTGCACCCGGTGACATGGGCGACTGACCTGCTCCTGGACTTGATGTGCACAAAAGAGGAGGCCGCACTGTTTGTGTGCGGCTGCTGGTCGCTATGGTCGAGCCGCAATGGGAGGGAGCATGGAAGAACCAGCTGGAACCCCATAGCTGCTGTGAAGCATGTGGCTGGTATTGTGGAGGAGCTCATGTGCATGGGACCTCAGGGTGCAACAATGGTGCCACGACAGAGGGTGTGCTGGGATCCTCCAGTTGAAGGATGGGTGAATCAATTCAGATGGAAGTTTTGAAGCTACAAATGGTTACGGCGCTGGTGCAGCAGTGCTACGTGACCACCAGGGCAGGGTTCTAGCTGCGCAATCACGATGGTATGGTCCGATGCATGAAGTGCTGGTAGCAGAAGCAAGGGCGGCACAAGATGGTCTCCTGCTGGCGCTGCAATTGGGACTCCCACATGTGATTCTTGAGTCAGATAGTTTGATTCTGGTGAATGCTATCAAGACGTCGACAGAAGATAGATCGATTATTGCCGGCATCTGGCGGGATATTAGGGAGCTATGCAGGTCTTTTATTTCTTTTGAGGTTAAATTTGTTAGAAGGGAGGCAAACTCTTTAGCTGATAGATGTGTAAAGGAGGTGTCTGCCGACTCTCCGGTGAAGGACTGGCACGACTGCTTCCCATCTTGGTTAACAGAAGCAGCTGCTAATGATTGTAACCTGTATTGTGTTAATTGAATGAAGCTCTCTATTCTCAAAAAAAAAAACGTCAGCACTAGCTATATATCCACGTGAACAGGTATGGAACTGTGGTGAACAGTTTAAAAAAAATTATGACACAGGTATGACTGTATAATTTTCTCTTAATGAAAAAGTGCTAAGGCACGGTCGTCAAAAAAACAGATATGACTGTATGAACATGTGGTGAACAATCCAAAAGTTTATGTTCTCTTAAATAGATTTTTGTAGTTTATGGACCTAACTCACACCCTGCACAAATTGATGAACCTTCGGTGCGTTTTACACTCTATATTATACCTGTGAGTTAGGTCATCAACCGGAGTATAAGTAGATGAAGTGAGGTAGCTACTAGACGTGGACGGCCAGTGGCGCTCAAATCAAGTGAGCCACCAGATATCGATCGACAACAAGAGCAAATCTTTTTTGATGGCCATAAGCTTGCTGCCATGTCTCCTGCTAGCAGCATTGACGGCTGCCGCCGCCGACAGTGAGAGCACCAACAGCAGCTGCCCGGACAGCTGCGGCGGTACGAGCATCCAGTACCCGTTCGGCATCGGCGCCGGCTGCTTCCGCAGAGGCTTCGAGATCGTGTGCGACGGCGGCAGCAGGCCGGTGCTCGGCCGCGCGACGACGCCCATCCCGGTGGACCACCTGTCCATCAGGACTGCGGAGGCCCGCGTGATGCTGCCCGTCGGGTGGGAGTGCTTCAATGCCTCCGACGAGGTGCTCGCCTGGAGCGACGGCGACGTGCGGTTCAACCCGGAGGGCGTGTACCGCATCTCCAGCGCCCACAACCAGCTCGTCGTCGTCGGCTGCAACACCCTGGGCTACATCCAGAGCCAGAGGACCGAGGGCAACGACTACTCGTTCGCCTACTACACCGGCTGCCTCTCCTTCTGCAACGACTCCGGCAGCGCGGCGGACGGCGCCTGCGACGGCGTCGGGTGCTGCCGCGTCGACATCCCGCCGGGAATCACCGACAACAAGATGAACTTCAGGGCGTACACGCACAGGGCGAGGCTAGGCTACAGCCCCTGCGACTACGCCTTCCTGGTGGACAGGGAGAACTACACCTTCCGCGCCGCCGACCTCAAGATGGACCTCAACCGGACGATGCCGGTGTGGCTGGATTGGGCCATCCGTGACAACCTGACGTGCGATCAGGCCAAGAAGGAGCAGGGATACGCCTGCGTGAGCTCGAACAGCGAGTGCCACGACTCGCTCAATGGACCCGGGTACGTCTGCAACTGCAGCATCGGCTACGAGGGCAACCCCTACATCGTCAGTGGTTGCATCGGTAAGTCCGTACTATTAGGTTTTTCTGGTAATATACTGTTGGTACTTCTTCATTGGAGTTTGGATTTACTCAGGGAGGATCCTCTTAGGATTTTTTTTCCCTTGCGAAACCTCTTGGAAATTTCGTATTTGAACAGTTTTCAATTCGCTTGGTTTTCGTTCAATAATCTTAATTTGCAACTGAGAAATTTCTCCATGGTTCTTCTTTTGGCCGTGAATCTCTCTAGCTGCCTCCTAGTCTTGTCTGTAAATAGCAGTGTTCTCTGACATTTCTTTTTTATTGTTTTGTTAGGCATGTAGTACCAGTTTAATTTATACGCAAACTGTCAATTTCATTTCGAATTAACCTAATTGGAGGACAGTCACACAGCTCATCGTTTGTGTACAGATGTCGACGAGTGCGAACGTCATGATGAGTATCCATGTAGAGGCGTTTGCCGGAATACGTTGGGTTCATATGAATGCAAATGCCCAAGAGGTTTCCACAGTGCTGATCCATTCAAAGAGCCTTGCAACATCAAATTTCCGCTTGGAATAGTAATTGCCTCAGGTACATATATGCCATGTGTATACACTCTTTTGATGTGTGCACTAGATCATGTGAGGTTCATATACATCATCAAGTTTCATCATGGGAAAAACAACTACTTCCTCCATTCCAAATTGTTGGTCGTTTTGGCTTTCAAGGTTCCTTACATTTGTTATGCACCTAGATATACATAATGTCTAAATGAATTTCAAAAGTAATGAATCTTGAAAAAACCAAAGTGACTTACAATTTGAAATAGAGAGAGTAGTTCTAACTACCAACTCTCTGCACAACAACTAGCTCTGGATGATCGCTGAGAACAATTGATCTAGCTACCAACTCTGCACAACAACTGGCTCTGGATTGCCTCACAGGCTCACAGAGCACCTCAGCTAGCAACTCAAAGAAGACTTTTATAATGACTAGGCTGCATATTAATTTCCTCTAAAAAAAGGTTGCATATTAATTTGTTTTCGTTATTTATTTAGGCGCCGCAGGTTGTCTGTTCATCATATCGGTTGTGGTGTTCATCTGGCTTCTCCGCAAAGAGAAAAGGAAGACCAAAGAATACTTTGAGAAAAATGGGGGTCCAACGCTAGAAAAGGTTACCAAGATTAAGCTACTCAAAAAGGAGGAGCTGATGCCAATTATAAGAAGTAACAATCGTATTGGAGAAGGTGGCTTTGGCGAGGTTTACAAGGGGCTTCTTGGAGATGAGCCAGTAGCGGTGAAGAAGCCCAAGAATGTCAATTTGGGTGACCAATTCACCAACGAAGTCATCATCCAATCTCGAGTCATGCACAAGAACATTGTCAAGCTCATTGGCTGTTGCCTAGAAGTCGATATCCCAATTTTGGTCTATGAGTTTGTGCCGAAAGGGAGCCTTGATGACATTTTGCACAACAGCAGGGAGCCTCTGGATTTGGACCAACGTCTGGACATTGCCGCACAGTCAGCTAGGGGTCTAGCTTATTTGCACTCAGATACCATCACAACAATTCTGCATGGTGATATCAAACCAGCTAATATTCTTTTAAGTGATAATCTGGTACCAAAGATATCTGACTTTGGTATATCTAGGATGATCACCGTTGACAAAAAGTACACGATAAACGTCATTGGTGATGTGAGCTATGTGGATCCAGTATATCTGCAGTCCGGAAGATTAACGAGCAAAAGTGATGTCTATAGTTTTGGAGTTGTACTCCTAGAACTCATTACTAGGAAGAAAGCTTCAGATTCTAACAGCCTTATAAGAAATTTTCTCGATGCTTTCACAGAGGAGAAGGGAGTGATTGATCTTGTTGACTCAGAAATTGCAGTAACAGAGAACATGGAGCTTCTTCACAGTCTGGCTGGAATGATTGTGGAGTGCCTAGATCTTAATATCGATCAAAGGCCGGATATGATAGATGTAGCAGAGGATCTTCGCATCATGCTGAAGAGATCACAGAGCAAAAAAGAATGAAGAATGGTTTTTCCACTAAGTATAGTTTGAAGTAGCAGTACATGTGCAAGGAGATCGGAAATGAAAATTGTGAAGTACTAAATTATAAACCCGTATTTGCTAAGAAGGAAGTGAGGTTTGTATTTGAAACAGTGATTTTTCTTGTCTTTTTTCGCATGCGCATGTTTTTTGCACGTCTGTTGATGTTGTAGCTCTCCCTTGAGAAGATTAAGGGGTTGTTTAGTTCACCCCATCTCTCCACCATTTTGCATAATACGCGCTTTTCAATGCACTTTTTTCTCTTTGTGGCACGCGACCCAATGCATAAAAACACTATGCATAACAACAACTAAACACCCCCTAAGAAACATGAGAGTACGGTAGGAAAAAAAAACAAGCTGCAGTGATGAGATTAGATTTTGGAAGTGCCACTGTTTATCCATGGAAAAGTTTGGAGTTTTTTTTTTTTTGAACCGAGGCACTCCCCCATTTCCATTGTAACGAACGGATAAGTTTGAAGATGATCAATCTATGTGCTTGTGGACTAGCGCAGATGACATTT
The DNA here is from genome assembly GCA_004135705.1 of Alloteropsis semialata. Lineage (NCBI taxonomy): Eukaryota > Viridiplantae > Streptophyta > Magnoliopsida > Poales > Poaceae > Alloteropsis > Alloteropsis semialata. Next base: position 14,458,113 of record CM014275.1, read on the forward strand.
GCCGGTGGCAGGAGCTGGTGGCATGCTGACAATGCTGCTGAGACGTTACTGCATTTCCTTGTGAGCGAAATGCAGCCAGGAGAATGGAACACGAGACCTGGAAGGAACCATCTTTAGATGATCGAGTAAACCAAAATTTCAGTCTATACATCAACAAGACGTATGTGGCATTTCTTATTACAAAGTTTAGGCTATGGTTAGAATGTTTGATTAACATTGTATAGCGAGCACAGTGTGCCAGTTATTCGCTGGAAAAGAAATAGGGATCGACCTTGAGGCTTCAAAATCATGTTGACCAAAGTCTCCACTTTTTTTGGGCCGATATATATCCATCGTTCTTGATTGCAGCGTCCAGCCCGATAGAGTTCAATAGTTGCATGTTTGATTCCAGCATGCATGCAGTCCTGGTCCCGAGTCTGCCCTGCCATTTGTAGCTTCCGGGTGTGCAGTCGCCGGCCGCCTCTCCCAGCGGCAACGCAAAGCCGAGGCACGGGGCAGCCGAACCCGTCTCCGCCCGCGCGCGCGGGGTACGGGAGAAGGGCGCCACCTCTCCCGGATACCCAAGGGCCAAGCCGGCGCGGCGCCGGCATCGCTACGAACCCAACGCTGTAGCGTTCCGATATGTAGATCCCTATCCCCGGTGAAATCCGGAGGATGGGAGCGCTCTGACTACTATAGCATGATTTTTTCGCGGATGGGCCGCGCGTTGCGCTATTTTGGCCCGCGATCTTGTGGCCTGCTGCCAGCCCGTGTGTCCTAGGGAATTGCCGCCGCCTGTGTTGGCCCAGCGCGAGCTTATCTCGGATGGGTTTCCTAGGGTTCCTCTTCTTCCGGCCGTTCAGCCGCCGCTTCGTGGGTGTCCTGGTCTCGTGCTCTCCGCCTCCAAGTCGCTGCCGTGTTGGAGGGGGCGGCGCCTCCCACGGCCCTTGCGGAGGCGTCCTCTACTACACGGCGTGCGTGTTGCCTCGCCGCCAGCGCCAGACTGGCACCACTCCTTTGCTTCTGCTGTTGTTTTGCGCCGGTGCGGGACTTCCTCGACGCCCGCTTCCAGTTCGCCTGCGGCCGGCCGGTGACGGCGCCGGTCCTCGGCCTAGTGACATCCCGCCGCCGCGACAGCTATACCTGCGCCCCCAACCGCCGCATGCGCTGAGCCTGTTGCTTGCGCTCTGTGACCCCTTTACGTCGCGTGCCGCGCCTATCCACAGATGCAGATCCACGATTTTCAGGAAACGGCATGAGGGAGTCGTTGCTGTCGGCGGCCGCCGCTGCTTGGTTCTGTCGTCTCTCCTCCCCTTTGTCGTCCCCTGATTCCGTCTCGGGTGCGGCCGCCGCCGCAGCTCTCGGTTCCGTCGTTTCTCCTCCACTTGGCCGTCCGCTTGATCCGTCTCGGGTGCGGCCATCGCTGCAGGTCTTCGATCCACTCCTTCGCCATCGTCTTCGTTGGTAAGTTGTGCCTTAGGTCCTCTTCATTCCTCTCCTTTCCTTTCTTGCGTGGTTCTCCCTACTACTTGCTGCTCCGTTGGGGTCTTATTTGGTGTCTTCCGCTCTACGCTCCTTTGCATCCCAGGTAGTCAGCTTTGAGGAACAACCGATTGGACGTTCCTCTTACTGCTCGGGCCAAGGTAATTAGGGATCTAAGTTTGGGAACAACCAGATTGGTTGGATTCTTCCCCATTTATCTTTCTCCTCCACCCAAACCAGTCCAGGATCGAGGTGGGGGAACAATCCGATTGGTCTGCTGTAGAGATGAGACCGGCAACAGACCCTGATTCCTTCTCGATTTTCAATTCAGTGTCCGGCTTCATGTTCATCCTCTCAAGATATTCATACAGATCCATTTTTTCCTCTACTATCCTCCTCTCCTTTTCCTATTCTTCTGGTTACATCATTTGATTTGATTAATTTTCATCAATAAGTTAGTTCTTTGCAGGTGACATTTGAAAAGCAGAGGCAACTTACATGTTTGTTTCATCAATAGGATTTTATTCTCATCAAATCAGAGAAGATTCTTATGTTATACATCATTTAGACTATCACGATTCTCTATTATTATTACTTCAGTATAAATTATTAGGTAAGTGTTCAAGTTAGGAAAAGCATACCATCATTTTTTATCTAAATAAGTTTTGTCTGTGGGAAACCATGATTCTTGGTGGAGGTGGATAATGCAAATGATTGTAGGAACCTATAGAATGCCAGCTGTACTTGGATCTTGGCACCCTCTAAACTCTAACCACACCAGGCACACCAAATATAAGGTCAGATACCTATTTGCTCTTGCTTTACATTTATATGGTAAAATACTTTGTACCTCACCTTTAAATTTATGTGCTAAAGTACTTTATACCTCACCTTTTACCCTCATGTACACCTTTCTGAAAAACTAATACCTTTCTTTGTACAAGGTTCTCATTTTTTCTTAAAAAAAATTGATCTGCATCAGTGCATATGTACAGGCCAAATGGAAGCAAGCATAGCAGCCTAGCGGTCAAAGAATGCATATATCTTCACCATGGAAACTGATTTTGTATGGTGAATTGATTTCAAAATTCGTCTGTTCATTGTGTTACTATCTAATTTTTCTCCCCTTTTTAAGGGTTGCAGATCCTGTGTTGGCCTTTCTCCTTCTTTTTATTTGATACATCGAAGGGGCATGTTCCCCTTTCTTAGCACTTCCTGAGAGGTTGGTTGTTCCTGCCCCTTTCTTTCTACGTTTCACTGGTTGTTACTTCTTCACTGCGAGTGTAATGTAATAGCTTCTATTTTTTGGGGTCAGGTTTATTTGTCTGCGAATGTTGTCCTATTTCTACATCCAAGGGAACTTATGTGCTGCCTCTGTGCTACCTTCGTGGTTCAGACCAGGTTCATTGTCCCATTCTCCTTCCTTTTTATGCTTTGTCACTTTGTGTTTTCTTGCCTGTCAATGCGACTTGCCTCTGAATTGTGATGGTGCCTTTTAGTTTGCATGGTTAAAATTAGTTACCTTGTGTGTACTTTCTTATTGTAATTAGTTATTGTTACCAATTAGCTATATTTAGTTAACTTGTGCGCATCCCAACCCCTGATTATGCTTACTTGTGTCTATTTATTATGTTTTTGCTTGATGATTGGTCTATATACGCTAGCAGGTGGCTACTATATATTCCCTTTGTGTTGAACGCTTTGCTTCAAGTTTTGCCTTTCCTTCCTCATGCTTCCTAAAGGCCCAGCGCTTTTCCTGTGCCTGGTTCTTCAGAATGTGAGGTCACGCCCCCCTAAATACAAAGGCACATACAAACGCTGATTTACATTGATACAATGGTAATATATATGCATTGACATTCCTTTTAACCATATAATTGTATGTGCAAGATAACAACCCTTCAGTCCATCCATTCATCGCCAGTTCATCCACTACCATCTGCCATTCTTACACTCGCGAAAGTACATCAAACCCAAAACTTAGTCATGTCAAACATAGTGAAAGTTTATATAATGCTTAGTTATTTACCTTATCAATACTCCAGGAAATGGAATCCAAAAAGCTTAATACAGATGGAACTTCACAATTGCAGCATACACCTCCTGCAGCTGAGGTATGTTACTGTATTCATAGTCCGAATATCATGACAATTGTTTGCTAACATTGTAGGTCTGGCCATATTGAAACTGGTTCACTAAAATGACTGAACTACAGGGCAAAAAACATAAACGTCCAACGGATGAAATGTTATCTGAAAAAGTTGATAACACTCCAGGGTAACCATTCTTTACGCAATCTATAACTATTATTTCATATATTCCATCCCTACTGAAACTGTTTGTTCAAAGCATGGTTAGCAACCCAGAAATCCACACTAAATATGTTGATGCAATGTACACAGTGATGCTGATAGTTGAACCAGGAAACAGCTCAACATGGAGCATTGTCCACGGCACACCTAGGTACTGACACAAATGCGCTGTATTTTAGCTATCACCAGTGATAGTCCTATTTCACTAAACTAACAACAGTCCATTGCTTCACTAATGTAGTCAGGTTGCCTTATCGTGGAATCACCGTCTGACTTGCAGCTTACCACATCACGAACACTACACTGCATGGACGCCTATTTTGTCGAGATAGTGCTGCTAAATAGGCATACATTCCTGTAACAACGATTGCCCAAAAACATCTTTTTTGTACCTTCAACTCAATATCAAATCGCCTGTCCAAGCACTGTACAACTTAATAGTGTAGTAAGCAATGGCATGGACAAAAAGAATGGTTCTTTCCATATCGATTGCCACCTATATGTAAATTAACGAATATTATGATGGCCCTCTGCCCCCTGTTATCTATGCATATATCATATATGGTAATTTCCAGTTGCAACACATGTGGACAGGCTGCACAACATTTCTGTAACCGATACATCCAGGAAAGCCCTGCCTGCCACAATAAAATAAAAAAAAAAGGCCCGGCCCAAAATCACTTAACACATCAGCTGATCAAATGTCAGACCGAGAAGCCCACAATAATTCGCAAATCAAACAAACCAAAGCAGCTCACAAGCATCATACAACAACCACATAGACCAAAACCTACAACATCAACGGGCGCGGCGCGCTACCCTACCTAGTGTCCCATCACTGGTCGTTCGCCTCGTCAAGCTAGAAAACCAGATTGTGGTGCCTGCTTTTCCACGCGGCTGGAAACAGCACGTCGCGACACCGCTCCGTGATTCCGTTCCCATCTTTTGTATGGAGATCCTTCCACGCGTACACGTCGAGTAGGAAAAACCAGATAGATAGTGATGCCTACATTTTAGCAGGTACGACGAGAAACTCTACTTGTGGAAGCGCGTTCTTACTTTGATTGGAGCCAAGGTTGCTGCTCTAGACTAGGCACTGGAGACAGTGATTCAGTCAACCGTTCCGGCGTCACGGGGGATGCAGGACAAGATGATACCACGGCGGACGCGTATTTGATCGCTCGATCCCAGTCAAAATTGAAAACTGGACTGGACATGATCGGTCATGACCAGACGTAGCCGTGCTAATTTTTATCATGATCCTAGTCAAATCGAAAACTGGGCAGGGCATGGTTTGGGGCTGTCAGCAACTGCAAACCTAAAAGGTCAAAATTCAAGCTAAACCGACAAAAGTTAGCCAACAGTTTGAGTTGCTAGTTAATTTCAGTAATCAAAGTTGGTCGATCTGGGCCGCAACATACTGAATTACTGACCCGATTTCAGCATGCCAAAACTCCGGTCTGGTTTTCTTCCTAATGATGATGCCCAACAAAATAGTTAAATAGGTCATCAGTCTTCGTACGCCGTCACAGAATCCTGTGCTGTCGCACTTGCATGTGCATCTAACCCAAATTTTAAAAATACTCCCTCCAGTTTTTAATAGATGTCGTATTAGCTTTGTCCTAAGTTAAAGTTATAAAACTTTGACCAAATTTATAAAAAAATATAGTGACATTTATAATATCAATCATATGTACTATTAACATATACTCTATGGTGAACTCAACGAAACAAATTTGATATTGTAGATGTTTTTATATTTTTGTATAAACTTGGTTAAAGTTGGATAATTTTGACTTAGGACAAAACTAATACGACATGTAAAAAAACGGAGAAAGTAACAGGGATACTGTAGCAGTGCTGCTAATGATGGCGAACCCACGAATCACAGACCGAGCCGCAGACCACTGTGCGAATGAGCGTGCCAGGATCTTAACCGGTGCCCGTGATCTAGCAGCCGCCCATGATTAGTTAAGTTACCTAGATTAGATTCAGAAACTAGGCCGTGCTCATTGAATTTTATCTCATAAACTCCTCTCACATCTCATCTCATGAAACTCTATTTTTTTTCTTTCCTCGCCATGTCAACAAAATTGATGATTTGACATTAATATCATGAAACTCTTCATGACATGTCATTGAGACTGGCCTTGCGACGACAGGCTGCTGCAAGCCTGCAACAGCTAATTGATTGATCGGTAGATTCGCTTTTGAGCGGGTGGAGAAAGAGAGACGGAACAAGGCCCGGCACGACGCACGAACGGCCACACGGGCGAATCCGCCACTCTCTGCAAGCAAACACGTCGCGCGCGCGCGCGGTACAGTACAGTTGCCCACCGCCCGCAGCTGCAGAGCAAAACGCGAGCGCGCGAGACCGGCGGCCCCGGCCCTGGATCCGGCGCCCCTCGCCCACGAGTGGCGGAGGCGGGGGGCTGTGGCTCTTCTCGTTACGTGCCGTGGCACGCGAGCCGGCCCGCCCTCTTCCCAGTCTCGGCCGTGCACCGCGCGCGTGACCCCGTCGCGTACTCGCGCGGCTGATGACGCCTGCGGCCTGCCTCGTCTCATACTCTCTTGGCCCGGGCGATGATGACGCGAGAGCGCGAACCGCCGGCCCCGCCGCGGTCCACCGAGCCCAACGGCTCCAGCACAGCGCCACGAAGCGACGGCCCCCGCCCGCGCCCACCTCTCCCCGCAGACGCAACGCCAGCCGCCGCCCCCACTCCCGGCGGGCCGCAGGCCCGCAGCGACTGCCACCTCCCGGACGGACGCCCAAGGCAAGCTGCCCTGCCCTCCTCCGCATACGGATCACTGCGTCAGCCGCAGCGCTCGGTGTCGCTTCGCGAGTTCGCATCCTGGGATCGGAAGCCAAGCTAGCGACAAGCTGGGAAGCACGTCGCGACGCAGTTCGTTGGGAGCCCGAGCAGGCAAGCAAGCGAACCAGCCTCGGCTTCAGCTTCCCATTGGTTTCCATTCCCGCGAGTAAATCCAGAACGATACTGGCTACATTTTTCAGGCAAGCTGGAGAGGGATAGCAGTTTGTGGCAAACTGGCAATAGCCAGATGCTTGCCTGGTGCGTGACGGCAAAGGGAGCTGAACCTGAACTCAATGCGGTTACTCAAGTGACCCTAGCTTCTAGTAAATCTTTAATTGACTTGGATGGTAAGCCAGTGTAGACGACGTCACGGGGCATCGTAGCATGTAGAAGTAACCAGGTAAACATAATGGTTCAGTCAATCCTTCCGGCGTCACGGGGCATCGTAGCATGTAGAACCAGGTACCGGGGCCGACGCGCGTTTGATCGCAAGGTTAACCTATCGGGCGTGGCAAGGATTAGTCACCCCAGCCGCGGTCAAAACTGAAGCCAACAGAATGGGAATCCTAACTAATTAATGTTTCGCCATGTTTTTTTTACATAAGAATATACAGAGCTCTGCCGTTCGCTTCCGTCCGGGTTCTTCAAGCCCTGTCACCGGAACCACAGCGATTTCAGTGGCGATTGTAGCTGCAGCTGACGCCGGGTCCTAAATTCCTAATGTGGTTTTGCTATCATTAGCTTAAGCACTAGTGCTAATGATAGCAAAACCACCGATCACAAACTGAAGACCATCGATTGCTGCGGATGTGAACGTCACGATCATAAGTCATAACCACCGGTGCACTGCTTAAGATCTTAACACCCATGATTAAGATCCCAGACAATCAGAATGACTACTGATTCAACAGCTAATTGGTTGATAGATTCGCTTTTGAGCAGCTGTGTGACAGTCTGACAGATGAGATGCACAAAACAAGACGCTGGACTGCTGGAGTAGCTGTCGATTGATCGTTACGGTAAAACTGACTGCAATCTGTTCAAAATCTCCTAAATCTGATCCATTAATCTATGATCAAGAGATGAGAATTTTGCTAATAATGGAAAAAAATCAACACTAGTTGCTACTGTGATCCAATCCCAATTCAATCCCTCTAGTTGCTACTGTGATCCAAGCCCAATTCAGTCCCTCGAGGCTCTAACTGCACAAGAACACACTGCGACCTACAACAATCCAGATGAATTTACCATCACCACCGATCCGAGCAATGCCGCCGTCGCCGGCGCTAGCTCTTCCAGGCGTAGATCAGCAGCGAGAACCCGTCGCCGCGCTGCATCTCGGCCTCCTCGGGGCTGGCCCAGTCCATCACCGTGGAGCCGCTGGCCCACGACGCCGACGAGGACGCCACGGACGCCGACGACGACGAGCTCTCCTTGGCCAGCCTCCGCCCTCTCCCCTTCCTCCGCTCGGCGTTGCTGCCCGTCTCGCTCCAGTCGCGCTGCCCCCACCGCGCGAGGTAGCCGCCCCAGACGCCCGTGTTCCTCCTCGCGGTCATGTCGGGGGAGGGGTCCTCCTTCCCGGGATCCGCCTCGCGCTCCTCGCCGCCGTTGCCGAGCTCGAACCGGAAAACGAGCACCGCGTGGGCGTGCGCCGAGGCGTCCGCGGGGGCCGGCTCGCGCGGCGGGAAGAGCCAGTTGTGGAGGTCCCACGAGACCTGGACGCCGTCGCCGCCGCCGAGGTCGACCCGCTCGCTGCCGCGGAACTTCCAGCGCAGGCGCCGAACGAGGAGCACGCTCTTGCCGTCGACGGAGACCGACATGCCGACGTCCGCCCGCTCCTTGTCCTTGTCTCTGCCGGCGGCGCCCTTGTCCCTGCCGCGGCCGCGGGCCACGAGATCCACGGAGATCTCCCGCTCCTTGCCCTGGACGGTCACCCAGGTGGTGTGGCTGCGGCCGCGGCCGGCGCCTGCGTCGCGCAGCGAGACGTGCTCCCTCCTGGAGAGGAGGACCGGGCGCGGGCCGGGCGGGCGCTGGGCCCGGGTCCTCCGGTAGGCCGCATCGGGCAGGTCCCCGGCCGCGAGGACCATCTCGCCGTCAACGACGACGGCGACGAAGAAGCCCGAGGAGGGCTCGGGGGAGCCGGAGCCCGGGAACCGCGCGCGCGACAGGTCCCACGCGAGGTCGACGAGGCGGTCGCCGGCGCGGAACCGCCTGGAGCCGCGGCGCCGCCAGAGGAGCCAGGGGCGGACGCGGAAGGCGAGGGTGGTCTCGTCCTCGTCCGCCGCGTCGTCGTCGAGGTAGCCCGCCCCGGAGGCCGAGGAGGAGGAGGCGGCGGGCGTGGAGGGGGCCGACAGGCGGAGCACGGCGCGGAGGGAGAGGCCGAGCGAGGCGCGGGACCAGGAGAGCGCGACGAGGCCGAGGTGGGTCTCGTAGACGGAGGTCGCCAGGCTGGGCCCCGCCGCGCCCGCGCCCGACGACGGCGACGCCGCCGCGGCGCAGCCGAAGCACGCCGCGATCGGGCCGGGCATCGCTCGCGGCCCTCGGTACCGGCGACCGGCGTGGCGCGTCGGATGCTACGAGGCGAGCCGCGAGCGAGAGCGAGACGCTGCTGCGCTAGCCGATTGGAAATGATGTGTGCGCTGGGTCGCAGTGCGAGCGAATCCAAGGCGTCGCCGTGCCCGTGTGGGTGTGGGCGCGGTGAGGCCAAAGCGACGGGGCCTGTGGCGTTGCGCAAGGAGATGGGCCGGCTTGCCGCGGCACGTTCGCCTCGACAAACATATAGGTGCGTCCCCGTTTGGACTTTGCAACTAGCCATTTCGTAAGAACTCGTCCGATTTCGTTTTCGATTCCCAGTGGGATTGGGGAAAAAATAAGGAAAGTCTAAACTCATGTGGTATTAAATTGTGACCAGGTTGGGTATATTAGGAGGTTAGAAACACTTGTATTTTTGGACGGAACACATGCTGCCACAAAAACATAGAAATCGTCAAGTTCAGTTTTTAGTAGGAGTGGTAAAGGTCCTAAAAATTTAGCCTACTAGTTTTAAGGATAGGGCTGGATAAAGGCCGGATTAAAATACTATATATTTTTGAACTAAAATTAATTAGGACCAAGTTAGATTGTGAAGAAAGTATAAAGGCCATGATAAATTACCACAACTAGTTTTTTGGTTTTTTTTTTTGTTTGATCTTTTCAGGTGGAATTAATATAAAAAAGCAGAGTAAATCAATGACGATCCTCAGAATCTGTCCATCTCACGATGAGTTCAGAAATGTGTTTATACAATCCACGAGTCTATGGACTTAGATAACACTTTACGAACAAGTTTAATGACCACCAATGAATCACGTACAAAGTAAGCACCAAACACCATCGTGGCAGAATTTCCAAAATCCACCGATTACTACCGATATAGGTGATCTTGAGATGAAACATTACTTTAGCCGAAAGATAAGAGAAATGACAAAAGCCCCATGGCTCTCGGTATTCTGCAGAGTTGTTCATTCACCCAAACTGGTGTTTCAATATTTTACCACTCCAAGTAAATAGATCGATACACTATTCGGCAAAAACAAGAAAATTGTAATTCACTGTTGACTTTTCTAATACACATTTGACCATTCATCTTATTTAAAAAATTTACATTAGTATCATTTATTTCATTATTACTAATATCCAAAGTAGTATATCTCACATTTTTATTTATTTGAACTGATTTTTTTAAGTAGAATGATCAAAGTTGTATTTTAAAAATCAACAACGATCTGTAATTTAATTTAAAACGGAGAGAGTATTTGTATGGTACAGCTAGCAGGACGCCGCCTTGTGCTCTACCAACTTGCACGAGCGACGAGTGTCGGAGTGTGATCCGGAAACTGGCAGTACGAGGATACGAGCGTGGCTAACGGTTTTCCTATTTATGTCTTTGCCTAATCCGCCTGCCTTGCAAAAGTGCTCGCTAAACCAGACCCCCTAGCACTAACACTTGCAAAAGTGATCGTCCCGCCGTGGACCCCCGATCGAATCTGCTGTGCAGCTGGAAATGGCTCGGTTTTGCCCCAGCCAGCCAGGCTCTGCACCTGCTTTCCTTGCTGGACGAATGGAGAGTGGCGGCCACATCGCTTTACCCCCATAGTGGCCTGTTTGGATACTCTGCCGCAGGCCCGCAGCTAGAGCTAGAGTTAGTTTCTAACTCTAGCCCCAAACTAACTCTAGGTAAAGAGGTGTTTGGATGACAGGGTTAGATTGATCAAAAAAAGCATTTTTTCAATCATTTGGCTCATTGAAATCTTCTTTTCAGCTCACTCTAGCCTCAATAAGCACCTCTTGGGTGGGATAGTTTTTTTGGTGGGTTAGATGCAACTAGCTCCACTCTAACTCCTATAGTTTGGATACTTTGGGGTTAGTTGAGCACCAACTAGCCAAAACTAGCTCTAACCCCTGGATCCAAACATGGCCAGTGTCAGTGTGGCCTAAAACTTGCCAGGCTGAACGAACGTGGACGCGTCTCATTGGAACGGAACGAAGCAGAAGCGAAACGAGCACTCGCATTTCGCAAAAGCCAGAGACCAAGGTAGATGATGTGCCATGTGCCTGCAAATCAACCGTATCATGGCATCGTCACCAATCTCCGCATGACTAGTAAACTGTTCTTTTGCTTTTTTTTTTAAAAAAAAGAATGGCTCGTCGCAGACTCGTATGCGCGTGAGGTGTGAGGTGGACAGAAAGGTGGCCTGCCTTTTGGGCGAGCTTTGAAACGGCGACCGAGGACCGGGGCCGGCCGGACCTGCGGAGGCATCGAGGACGCGATCAAGCGGCGACCGGCGGTCAAAGCTGGTTGGTGCCGGGATCGAGGTTGATCGACCGTGCCTGCTCCTGCTCGGCCCCTTTTTGACAGCCTTGACGGCCGAAAGGAGAAAGGGACCTGCCTGCCGTTCGATCCACGGGGTCGTCCTCGTCCATCGCCCGCACGGCCGCACGCTCTGTCGTACGAGGCCGGATGCCCGGATCGACCGAACTGCCGTCGCTACACCACTACCCGCTTTGCCCTCGGGCAGCGAGCGACGTCGCCGGCGAAGTCCCGAGCGCAGCGGTGCCCAGGGGCAGCGGTGGCCGGTGGTGCCAGTGCCAATGCCAACCCGGCGCGGCTAAAAGCTGCGCGAGCCCGCGCGCTGCCGGCAGGCGGCCGGTACATAGGGATAGATTCGGATCGGATACGCATGTAATCGAATTCGGATGTCAACTTTTACGGTTTTGCCATATTTTAATTTGAATACAAATCGAATGCGAATCTTGTCGGATACGAATACGGATGCGAATGTTGGCCATTCTTATCGAATACGAATACAAAACGAATACATCGAATATGGATTCGCATTCGGATAGATGGCTTCATCATGTGTTTTTTCTTAGCGGATACGAATAATATCGGATATTTCATTTGTTTCCACATTTTTTTTGAATATGAATGTTGATTCGGATAGAGAAAAATGACAAAAAACGAATTCGGATACATCTATTTAACATCTATATTTAAAATCGAATACGAATACGAATATCCATATTGATGTTTTAAACGGATACGAATACAGATAATTCGGATGTTCAAACATCCATCTCTATCCCTACCGGCACGGGCGTAAACGCGCGTGCGCCGTGGGGCGCGGCGAGGCAGGTGCGGGCTGCGCGATGGGATCCATCGCCGTCCGTTCGAGGGCTGGGGCCAACCGTCTTTTTTGGTTTTTGATCCTTTTTGGAAAAGAATATCACAAATAGACCCTCTGGGGAAAGAATTCCAAAAATAGACCCTGGGGGTCGGCGCCGTGATTCACGGCGCTGAGATATAACGTCTCGACGCCATGAATAACGGCGCTGAGGTCCATACGACGTGGAATCACCATAGCGTACGTGGCGGTGACGTGACGACCGAGCTCAGCGCCGTTGGAGGGAGATGAGCCGTCCGGTCTGGAACGGACGGATCAGACAGCACCGTGGCACTGTAGCAAAGCACTGTACCGATAAACAGTATTCTCGTGAACAGTGGTCGAAAATACTGTGCCGATAAATACTGTTCACGAGAATACTTTTCATCGGCACTGACCGTGTTTAGTTGCTTCCCAAAAAAATTTGCAAAAGGGAATCTTTTTTGCATGGAGTACTAAATGAAGTCTATTTGCAAAACCTCTTCACGGATGAGCGTAACTTTCCGAGACGCATCTAATGAGCCTAATTAATCCATGATTTGCTATAGTGATGCTACAGTAACCATCTTCTAATCATCCTCTAATCATGCGGTCAAAGGCCTCATTAGATTCTTCTCGGAAATTTACTAGAGGTTGTGGAGGTAGTTTTGTAAACTGACATTATTTAATACCCCTAATTAGTGGTCAAAGATGCATTTAATACCCTGAAAAACTTTTCAGGACCTATCTAAACACGGCGACCACTGTTCATCGGTACAGTATTCTCGTGAACAGTGGTCGTGAACAGTGGTCGAAAACACTGTGCCGATGAACAGTATTCTTGTGAAAAGTATTCATCGGCACAGTGTTTTCGACCTTCACGAGAATACTGTTCATCGGTACAGTGATTTGCTACAGTGCCACGGTGCTGTCTGATCCGTCCGTTCCAGACCGGACGGCTCATCTCCCTCCAACCTCCCTCTGCTGTTGGTCGGACTCCGAACTCAGCGCCACGGATCTTGGCGCTGAGGTCGGCGCCCAGATCTACGGCGCTGAGCTCGTTCGCCACGTCACCGCCAAGTACGCTATGGTGATTCCACGTCGTATGGACCTCAGCGCCGTTATTCATGGCGTCGAGACGTTATATCTCAGCGCCGTGAATCACGGCGCCGACCCCAGGGTCCATTTTTGGAATTCTTTTCCCAGAGGGTCTATTTGTGATATTCTTTTCTAAAAAGGATCAAAAACCAAAAAAGTCGGCTGGGGCCAAAGGGGAGCACCTGGTGTTGCGCCGGTCGTACGTGGCGTGCCCGGCGGAAGGGCGGCAGGCAGATCTCTCCAGGTGAGTGAATGGATGGATGAATTGGCCGGCTTCAATGCCCGTGGCCACTCACTGGCCCAGCCTATCCAGGCTGCCTGCCTGCCCAGATGAGTGAACCCACTGCACTGGAACAGGGCTGCTGCATCGGGCTGTTTAGTTTCCTGTGACATCAAATTTTTCACTATTGATCAAAGGAAATTTTACATACATAAAATAGCAAACGTGTGTTAATGACAAAACCTATTTCATAACCCCCGGATAACTTTGCGAGACGAATCTAATGATCCTAATTAGGCCATGATTAGACAACGTCGTGCTACAGTAAACAATCTCTAATCACGGATTAATTAGGCTTAATAGATTCGTCTCGCGATTTTCCGTCCATCCGTGTAACTAGTTTTATAATTAAATCATGTTTAGTTTTCCTAATCTTAGATTTAAAATTGCTACAGTAAAGTTCGCAATCTTATCTACCCCAACTAAACAGACCCATCCTTAGCTCTTCGGCCACCGGCCGTGCTCCCCCTACTGATTGCGCTCATAAATCCCGGGAGGAGAACTAGCTGGAGCCTGAGGGAACCGGTCACGCCTGCTAGAAGAACACGAGAGAGTGACATGTGATGTGGGAGGGCTGTAAGGCTGTTCTTGGCATGGCCCAGAGCTCAAGACCATGGTGCATCCCAAAGATAGGGAGTAGGCGAGTAGCCTCGTGCCTGTCACGGTCACGGGCAGGGCAAAGTAGCATGCCCTTCTATTCCAGGATTAGATTCGAAGCTAGAGTGGAATTGTACGCGCCCCAGAAAACGAACCAAATGTAGATATCTGGCATGTAAAGTTCTAACCGCATTCCATAATTGGCACCAGTAAGAAATGCCAACTTCCTTTTTTTTAAAGAGAAGGGCCCTTTCTTGTTTCTCTGTGCCGACCCGGCCAAAGTTGTGTCATGCCCAAATTGGTGACACTTTTTAATGGGGGCCCATCAACTTTCAGGGTTTCCATCCCTTGAAAACGGGCCAAAGGTGGCTTCAAATTGTCTTTCGAAAAAAGAAGGTTTAACTTCCCTTTCTGTTTCACCCAAACAGCACGCCCCCACGCACAACACAATTTCGTCGTTACAGAAAGACAGCGCATTCCTGAAATATTTGCAACTTGCAAGCTCTTAAATCTATACCTGAAATGATTTATCGCAACATAGCCAACTGACAGAGCATGATGATGCAAAATTTCTAGACATCTGTGCAGACCGTTTCCAGTTTCAAAAATATGCAAAATCAAAAGGTGACACGAGAGGGCGACTGATGATGATTTCTGAAACCAGCCTCCACGTATCAGAAACAAGCTGAATCTGCATCCTCCAAAGCCTCCAGGGTGCTGAAATTATAGCATACAAATTGGCATGAGCTTAGAAAATTGCAAGCAACTACATGCAGGGAGAGAGAAAAGGTGCGTATAGCATGGAAAGTATCTGAAAAGATGAAGAGATTCCTAGGTGTTTTGGCAAAAAAAAAGGAATCCTTAACATACAAAACTGTATGGAATATGGCAGCACCAAACTGCTCATGCCCAATTCATGGCATGGGAGTTAACAGTGCGTTTGCAGAGTCAAAAAAAAAATCATTTGGGTGGGTAAAAAATGATATCATACAAACTGAAATAATAATTCACCTACATTCTTGAATATTACATTTTGGACAACATCTTCACCACCGCAGGAATTGAAGATCTAACTTTTATTTTCTCGTAGCCACTCAACAAAGTTGTCTAGAATCAAAGGCCAAGCAAGGTCCGAATCATAATTGTCAAGCGATGGGAAGTTTATCTGCTTTGGAGAAAATATCATGTGTCAAAACAACGTAAAGAAAATTCATGAAATGCAACAAAACAGGAAATGCTTAAAACATGACCTCATTACAGAACCGAAAAAATCCCATCCACTGGTCCATGTTTATCACCTTGTACTCATTTTGATACTGAAACAGAATTCATTTAGCATGTCAATTAAGCAAATATATGGGTCCTGCAGAAGAAAAGGATGGATAAAAGCACAAAAAGAAATATCGGTTTCCATTACCATGAGGTAACTATTAAGCTTGTCAACCTGGGGGCGGAACTGCAAGCCTAATACTAGATTCAGCAACTCACAAGCAACTGGTATTTCTATGCACTTTTTCTTATCCTCTGATATGAATATTGACACCAAAAAAGCCGTCAGTTTAGTCACTTAGTTGCGCAGTTATAATTTACACTAGAATTAATATTACCTGTGAGGCAATAACGAAATGCATATGTGTAGAAATCCTGGAAATAAGTTGTCCTTGTA
>CM014275.1:14476775-14506489 GCA_004135705.1 Alloteropsis semialata
CACCAGTGTCTTGAACTCCCCGATCTCTTCATGTAATAATGTGTGCAACTTTTACCCACGAAAATCAAGTAACATAGAAGAGAACACAAGATTGGTTTAAACATGACACAGACAAAGTTCAAAGTCTGCCAAGTTTGAAACAACACATACAGAGTCCAACAAAAGGAAAAAGGACATAAACATAGTTCATCTGAGCAAATGACGACCTGACATCAGGCCTAATCCGACTGACATCCAGGGAACACCTCGTCGTCGCCCCAATCCTCCTCGTCCTCATCATCTGAGCAAATGACGACCTCTCCTTTGCCCTTGGAGTCTCCTTTGCCTTGCCTTGACTTTGGGTTGGGCAAATCTGACACTAAAGCCCTCATAGCCTCCAGCTGTGCCTCTTCTGCCCTCTGCCTCTTCATGTTCTCTGCCTCTATAGTCGGCGACGTCAGACTTTCAAGAATATCAGCATCTGACCTCCTCCTAGAATTGTTCAGCCACACAGGCTTGTTCTTCTTCTTTCCATTTGGTCGAGGCCACAAACCCATCTGTCGCACATCCTTTCTTTGCTTTTCCTTATGGAACTTGAGAAAGGTCCTCAGCACCTCTGGATGGAGTCCCGGTTTCTTTCTCCTTGCAATCTCATCCTGTACTTGCCGCTCCAAATAATGGGCCTCATAGTCACACTTTCGAGTACTCTGCAAACAACAAAACATACATTTTCACATTCAACATAAACATATGAACCTTACATAAGCGGATATTGATTTCAAGTCACGCTAATGAACTCACCAAATCATCGCCAACCGTATGCCCACAATAGTATCCTATTCCAAGCTCCGAGGGCAGTAAACCATGATTAGCTACTACACCACAAGCACACTTCCTATCTGGGGCAGGGTCAATGTACCGCTTTTCCCCCTTTTTCCTCCTAATCCCTTCCTGCTCAGGCCAATAAGATTTGGGACCGTAGTCATATTCTGAAAATGAACAAACCAGATACCTATTCTGTTTTTGTGTAAAACATGAAATTAGCAACCACAACAAATTAAGCAATGCAGATGGATGGAAACTAGATTACACTTACGGCTGTACAGTTGGGACACCCGAAGGTGCGAGGCCAAGGACAGTTGGGCATCTGCCGACTAATCTCAGCTGGATCACCGCAATTGTATAATGGTGGATTTGACATACGTCTGGCAATGGCTTCTTTCTTCTCCTCAGCTGTCATGGGTGGCGGGTTAGGAGGAGGAGGTAGCCACCGCTGGAAAGTCTCATAATTCTTCGCGGAATTGGGTCTAAAGAGAAGAATGCGTTGATCCACCATCTCAGGGCCATCTATCCACTGAAAAAAGTTGCATTGCTCCCAGTCCTGCATCAACACAACCAAATTAGCAAATCTTCATAATATATGAGAGTTTGGGCAATCAAAGAAGACAGTCTATGATTGCATTATCTTACACGGTAATCAGGACACGTGTAGTACGCTCGAGCCGCAGTATCTGGATGCATCGATTGAGTGACCTTCGCAGGCTTCCCACACTCACACAGAGGTTGCGGGAGAGCGGGAGGAACAGGCGCATCCTTGCAAGACACGTCGGGATAACTCTTCTGTCCACGTTCCTTCCACTTTCTCTCACGCCACAGGGCATCCATTGATTTCCTGTACAATGTGTCAACCCATGACTTTATATAAAAAAAACTTAAACCATTCAAAATAAACGCACAAGCAATGTAACACTATCTCACAACCTTACATTGGTGCAAAGATACTTCTATTTCTAATCCTAAGTCATTCACTGCTCCATTCCACTACTACTAGTCCTGGTTTGTTGTCTTCTTTGGTTAGGAGGTCTATTTCTTTTGGTAGGATGCAAATTTTTTGGGCCCTCTTTGTGCCGTTCCATGCGGTGTCCTGGTTTGTGGCATATACCACAAAGTATTGTAGACTTGTCTTGGTTGAAGTCCCCGTAACCGTACATATCATCTCCATAACCATTAGATGCATCCATCTCGTTACGGAGACGCTTTTTCTTCCTTCTCCCAACCTTGTCCTTCTTTGTGGTACTATCCGGTATATACTCAGGACCGTTGTACAATGGCCAAGCAGAAGGGTCAAGTAAAGGCTCAAACCGGGGTGTCCAGGTCTTTAACACGGTAGCCTTAGGTAAAACTGAGAGGTATATAAAGCGGCCCGATGATCCACCCCTCTAACACGGCACGAAGCAATCATATGGGAGCAAGGCACATGCAACAACTGCGGCACGCAACAAGTACAAGTCACATGTGTGAGGTCAACCTTGTATATACGACCACCTGTACTCTCACCACCCACCGTTAGAGCATTTGCGGTCCTAACGGAGTACACATAAGAGTTAGGGTCAAACAACTCTGCTGCCATGGTATTCGCCTTGTCCTCTTCCGTGCCTAGCAGTTTTGCCGCACCTTTGCCCCACAAATTCTGGTTTGGCCTCGCATCAATTTGACTCTTCGCTTTCTGCCACCTTTTAACAAAGTATGAATTGACCTTGTAGAAGGTGTACTCAACAATTGCCGACACAGGCATGCCGCGAATTCCTTTAAGTACCTTGTTTAGGACTTCAGAGATATTAGTGTTGCAGACACCAAACCTCCAACCACCTTCGTCAAAGGCATTGCACCACTTATGCATGTTTTCCATTTGACTGTCAAGCCACTCTGTCGCTTCTTGATTCATCATTTTCTTAAGTTTCGCAAGCCGTATGCCAAAAGTTCTCTCTGCCTTCGATGCACATACCAACTTCAAT
Organism: Alloteropsis semialata; assembly: GCA_004135705.1. Lineage (NCBI taxonomy): Eukaryota > Viridiplantae > Streptophyta > Magnoliopsida > Poales > Poaceae > Alloteropsis > Alloteropsis semialata. The sequence continues at coordinate 14,479,550 of CM014275.1, forward strand.
TGTTTTATTACATTCTTGTTTTTGTGCCTATGCCATATGTTTGCAGCAAAGTGGCGCATGCACCAACGGTGCACGATCGGTTGGTAACCATCAATGTGCTCTTGAACAGCATTTAGAATGCCTTGGTGCCTATCAGAAATTATACAAATCTTTCGATCCGGTCCCACCACATCCCTACGCACCAAATGAAGGAACCAAGACCAACTTTCGTTGTTCTCGCTCTCCACCAAAGAAAAGGCGAGCGGTAACAAACGATCCTCCCCGTCCATTCCCGTTGCAATCAACAAACTCCCCCTATACTTCCCGGTCAAAAAAGTGCCATCAACACTAATCACCGGCTTGCAATGTTTGAATGCCTCTGCACATTGTGAAAAACACCAATAAGCACGCTGTATTACTTCCTTCATTACCCCATTGTGCAACTCCAGTGCTCCCGTGGTGCTAGTGCACCATTTCGTCCCCGGATTGTAATATGCAATAGCATGTAGAATCCGCGGAACTCTACTGTAGGCTTCAATCCAATCACCCCACAGCACGGCCATGGCGTGTTGTTTAGCCCTCCAGGCCTTTCCATACTTCACCCGATAACTAGTGAATCCGACAATTGCTTCAACGAGCGCTGACACGGAAATGTCAGGGTCAGCATACACCATTGAAGCAATCCGACCTCCGATATATCGTGCCATACACTGAGAGTGCTGGTGGATTGGTCGGGAAGTACCACATGTGTGAGGCTGCTGCACTTTAGTTATCCTCCACTTCTGCCTTTCATCGATCATTGGACGGGCCCAAACTTTCCAACCACAACCAAGTTGGCATGCTACTGTGTAGCGCAGCTTAGAGTCAGAGTGCACCACATCATATGGACGATAGTGCCGCACCGAGTAGTCCCTCAAAAAGAATTTCAGCTCTTCCATACTGTCGAATGTCATCCCTCTCTATATCAACTCTTGACCACTGTCAGGCTCTAAAGAATTAAGACGCAAGCCAGAATCACAATATGCCTTCTTAGGGGGTGCATGGAAGAGAGGAACCTCTGGAACACCCACATGAACTGCTCCAAGTTGTCTCGACTCCTCAATAGTGAGAGGGGCCAATCTAGCACCAAAAATTGTAGCCATATTAGAGGACGGTTCAACCATAGGAGATGGTTGAACAAACGAACGCCGATGCACCACATAGTTCGGCTCAACCGGTTTTGGTACACCATGTGTTGGCTCAACAAACGGTGCTTCATTGACTGGTGTTGGCTCAACAAACGGTGCTTCATTGACTTGGGTTGGCTCAAAAACTTCTTCTTGGGTTAACGCTTCTCTCATTTCTTCTTCTTCTTCTGATCCCGCAGAGATTTCATCATCATCTTCCTCCTCAACATCAAAAGTGCCCTCGTCAAAGTCATTGTTCACTAGACAATCATCCTCTGGATCTGGCTCATTTGCCATGTCAACCTCATATTCTTCATCGTCCTCAGCTTCACCAACCTTATAATTACTTTCTACACAGACACTCTCACGAACTTCAACTACTAACTCAGCACAACCAACTTGGGAACCTTTCACCAACTCCTTATAAAAAGACCAATCTTCATCACATGAAATTCTCATAAGCACATAATGAGCCCTTTTGTCACCGGCATCGAATCTACCATGTAGGATTATTTCACTATGTTCTTGATCAACTTGGAATATTGAGCTAGCTCGAACAAAAACTTCATCAAATGAAGGAGGGCTATCAAATCTTGTGACTTCATGCTTCATCCTCTCAAACTCTCCATTCTCATTAACCGAACCACCAGAGAAATAACGAACTAAGCGATCCATCTACATACATTTAACGGCCACATTACAATTACCATTCATGGACTTATATAAAAACTAGAACCAACTAGTTTCCATAACATCATTCTACAATAAATTCTACAATAAAACCTATATTAAAAGATCATTCTACAATAAATCCTAATTTCCATTTCTTGCCAATATTAACAAGAATATCTACCCACTAAAATCTCATCGAAATCGTTTCATGATACACAATCTACACGTTACAAAAGCGTTGCCAAGAATCAATTACATGATAACGCTCAACTAATCTTACCCTTTTCGTACTAATTTACCAAATCCAAACCAAACCCTAGGTTACCCTACCACAAGCTATGCCAAGGGAAACAAGCAAATGGCACAAATCTACACGGATAAAGTGGAGGAGTTACCTTCCCGGAGTGTTTTCCAACCGTTTCCCCTTCGAATCCGTCGAAGAAAGAGGGGGATCTAGAGGGGGGAGGTGGGGGGCGGCGCCATGGGAGAAGTGGAGCTCAGGTGGAGAGGAGAAAGAAAGGGAGGAGGAGGAAGAAGGGGCTCGGGTGCGCGGCTGTATACAGGCGAGTCGCGCCACGTCCTTTGGCGCGACTAAGTCGCGCCATGACATGTGGCGCGACTCCGCTAGCCAGGTCAGCAGCCGCGCTGGCCGCCCGCGGCCCGGCCGGCCGACGTGGCAGCCCAGTCGCGCCACATGCTCTGGCGCGACTACCTCATCAGTCGCGCCACGAGTCGTGGCGCGACCAAAAGGGTTATTTCTTGAAAATACAGTTCGGGTGGGGTTTTTTTAAAATTTCAGTTTAAAAAGAATAAAAAAATAAAAAAAATTCGAATTGGCCGGCTTCAATGCCCGTGGCCACTCACTGGCCCAGCCTATCCAGGCTGCCTGCCTGCCCAGATGAGTGAACCCACTGCACTGGAACAGGGCTGCTGCATCGGGCTGTTTAGTTTCCTGTGGCATCAAATTTTTCACTATTCATCAAAGGGAATTTTACATGCATAAAATAGCAAACGTGTGTTAATGATAAAACCTATTTCATAACCCCCGGATAACTTTGCGAGACGAATCTAATGAGCCTAATTTGGCCATGATTAGACAACGTCGTGCTACAGTAAACAATCTCTAATGACGGATTAATTAGGCTTAATAGATTCGTCTCGCGATTTTCCGTCCATCCGTGTAATTAGTTTTATAATTAAATCATGTTTAGTTTTCCTAATCTTAGATTTAAAATTGCTACAGTAAAGTTCGCAATCTTATCTACCCCAACTAAACAGACCCATCCTTGAGCTCTTTGGCCACCGGCCGTGCTCCCCCTACTGATTGCGCTCATAAATCCTGGGAGGAGAACTAGCTGGAGCCTGAGGGGAACCGGTCACGCCTGCTAGAAGAACACGAGAGAGTGACATGTGATGTGGGAGGGCTGTAAGGCTGTTCTTGGCATGGCCCAGAGCTCAAGACCATGGTGTTTCTCTAGTCTTGCATAAGGGGACACCTGACTACCTGAGCATCCCAAAGATTGGGAGTAGGCGAGTAGCCTCGTGCCTGTCACGGTCACGGGCAGGGCAAAGTAGCATGCCCTTCTATTCCAGGATTAGATTCGAAGCTAGAGTGGAATTGTACGCGCCCCAGAAAACGAACCAAATGTAGATATCTGGCATGTAAAGTTCTAACCGCATTCCATAATTGGCACCAGTAAGAAATGCCAACTTCCTTTTTTTTAAAGAGAAGGGCCCTTTCTTGTTTCTCTGTGCCGACCCGGCCAAAGTTGTGTCATGCCCAAATTGGTGACACTTTTTAATGGGGGCCCATCAACTTTCAGGGTTTCCATCCCTTGAAAACGGGCCAAAGGTGGCTTCAAATTGTCTTTCGAAAAAAGAAGGTTTAACTTCCCTTTCTGTTTCACCCAAACAGCACGCCCCCACGCACAACACAATTTCGTCGTTACAGAAAGACAGCGCATTCCTGAAATATTTGCAACTTGCAAGCTCTTAAATCTATACCTGAAATGATTTATCGCAACATAGCCAACTGACAGAGCATGATGATGCAAAATTTCTAGACATCTGTGCAGACCGTTTCCAGTTTCAAAAATATGCAAAATCAAAAGGTGACACGAGAGGGCGACTGATGATGATTTCTGAAACCAGCCTCCACGTATCAGAAACAAGCTGAATCTGCATCCTCCAAAGCCTCCAGGGTGCTGAAATTATAGCATACAAATTGGCATGAGCTTAGAAAATTGCAAGCAACTACATGCAGGGAGAGAGAAAAGGTGCGTATAGCATGGAAAGTATCTGAAAAGATGAAGAGATTCCTAGGTGTTTTGGCAAAAAAAAAGGAATCCTTAACATACAAAACTGTATGGAATATGGCAGCACCAAACTGCTCATGCCCAATTCATGGCATGGGAGTTAACAGTGCGTTTGCAGAGTCAAAAAAAAAATCATTTGGGTGGGTAAAAAATGATATCATACAAACTGAAATAATAATTCACCTACATTCTTGAATATTACATTTTGGACAACATCTTCACCACCGCAGGAATTGAAGATCTAACTTTTATTTTCTCGTAGCCACTCAACAAAGTTGTCTAGAATCAAAGGCCAAGCAAGGTCCGAATCATAATTGTCAAGCGATGGGAAGTTTATCTGCTTTGGAGAAAATATCATGTGTCAAAACAACGTAAAGAAAATTCATGAAATGCAACAAAACAGGAAATGCTTAAAACATGACCTCATTACAGAACCGAAAAAATCCCATCCACTGGTCCATGTTTATCACCTTGTACTCATTTTGATACTGAAACAGAATTCATTTAGCATGTCAATTAAGCAAATATATGGGTCCTGCAGAAGAAAAGGATGGATAAAAGCACAAAAAGAAATATCGGTTTCCATTACCATGAGGTAACTATTAAGCTTGTCAACCTGGGGGCGGAACTGCAAGCCTAATACTAGATTCAGCAACTCACAAGCAACTGGTATTTCTATGCACTTTTTCTTATCCTCTGATATGAAAATTGACACCAAAAAAGCCGTCAGTTTAGTCACTTAGTTGCGCAGTTATAATTTACACTAGAATTAATATTACCTGTGAGGCAATAACGAAATGCATATGTGTAGAAATCCTGGAAATAAGTTGTCCTTGTAACCTGGATTTACAAAGCAGATCAAAATTGTCAGCAAGTCAGTTAAATTTGAACAAAAAAAATATCAACAATTAAAATAGCTCAATATTACATTACAGACACAAGGTGCCAAAATTTTGTGACATATATTAGCAAGATGGAAGTTCCTAATTACAAAGTAACTTCTTCACTACACCGAGGCACCAACTACACCTTTGACATGCATGTAATGCTTTGATTGTATTTAGGGAGACAAATTTACCTCCTGAACCAGTTCTGGGAATGCTTTCTTCAGCTTACTGATGCTGTCAGCTCGAAGAGCTTTCAAGCCGGTTCGCCATTCATCCTGATAACACAGAAGTATGTTGTCAACACATCAAATAAGATATTTTTTTACTGATTAGAACTAAATCAAGTTCTTCAAATGAAAAGCAGTGTGTAATGCATACCAATGTAAAATAACCTTGCTTCTCACAGCCCATTTTCCTGATAACAATGTACATGGCATTCATTAGATATTTCTGAAAGGGACATCCAAAATTGGAATTGAGAGGAAAATGGCATACCATGCTAACATCAGAATCCTAACATCGGTATGGGGAACTTCGAGGTGAGAACAGAGTGTTTCGATGCCTTCTGGGCTGTTCCAGCAGGGGAAAAATGATCAGTAATGTTGCGCTGGGAAAAATGATATGGCTCCTAAGTTGTATAGAACATGAAACTTTAACAGCAAGTTGGAGCTATTAGCTAAGCACATTAACAAGAAAAAAGGCCTAGCACATCACCCGTATGAAAGGAACAGGACCATAATGAGCAACAAACATAAAGTGGCAAAACATTGATAATCACTTGACAAAAAACTTACTCAATCATGCCAGACGAGTTATCAGCGTAAGTATAGAAAAACTGATCAATCCGTTCTACTTCCTTGGAAACCGCTTTAGTAGGGCCTGGTAATAATAGTGAAAACATTACCACAAACAGATATATAGAAAGCACATAATATGATGTCAGCATTAAGTTGAAGGATAATCATGTGTGTACTCCAATTTCTAGACTTAGAAAAGAAACCGAAATTACATAAAGAAAGTGTCAGCTTGACATAAATCATATGAGGCCCCACTCATCCATTGCAAAGTAATCAATACGGGGTCAGCATGTCTTAAAAGACATTAGAAGAAAACACTATGTAAAGGTTTAGGTAAGCCTAACATAATAAGTTGGAACACAACAATATCCATCTGGGCATGTTTTCTAGGAAGTGACACGCAATCCATGCATGTGGACATATAGACATGCACACTCTTTACACACAGAGATACAGATAAGTACAAACAATTTGACAATTAATTGAAGAAGAAAAGGAATCAGTGCAGCTCACCACGTTGTGCTTTCCTGCTGGTCAGGTTTGTACTGACTCCTTTTCTTTTTCTGTTTTGTTTTTCATTTACTTGTTCCGCACCTAAATATAATTGTTTGTTTAGTATTCATTCAGATATACATACCCTAAAACAGAGCACAGGAGCACCTACTCTAATGCATTTAATGAACAACATACTGCAATGGTACATGTAGTACAGATAAAGTGCATACTAAAACTAACCAGGACAGAAGATAAGCTGATGGGCAGATTATTTGAAGTTAATTAAAGAACTTGTAGTTATACAATAAGCACTTGTATAAACTTCTCAGGTTTAAGGTTTCCAGGAGTACAATTTAATATTAAAGAAAGTAAAATGAGACAGAATTAAATGGCCAAATGAAAAAAAGCAAACTAGTTGATCACTTGATTGTGAGATGATACAGTATGATAGGGTCTAAGTTATGTGATTCGACACAAAAAGGAGCAACTAGACCACACAACATTGAGCTAGTGTTGGCTGCTATTTCATTACTAGGTTAATCTTAACTATGAAAGAAATGCATTCACATAGTTCTTTTCCACACGAACCAACCGAGAAAAGTGGGACTCAATCATAAAATTTTCATCAGTTATTAACGTAGCAATATAATGTTGTAATCACAATGGTAACAATTAACAAATACTTGCTTGAATAAGTATATGATTCACACCTAAACCTAGCAATCTAAGGTTCTCATAGTCCAAAAATCACAACAGACACAGTAAACTGGGTCATTAGTGCAAGTTTCTTCTTACAAACTAATTCACATAGGTCAGCAAACGATCAAACCTGCCGAATTGCTATCCTTCTTTACAAGGAACACAAATCTGTACCTGTCGATTGCTATCCCTCTTTACAAGGAACACAAATCTGTTATCAGATGAACCAACCCACGGCCGATTCCACATCAAATTCAGTGCAAGATTCAAACACCTTTTTCGTACAACCACAACGCCAAATCGCCAAAACCCCCCAACCTACCCCGCACCCTTCCAATCTCGTATCGAACGATCGATAACCCCATCTACCGAGTCACCAACAACCAAAGAATCGGACCGTCTAGCGCGCTCCGGCACGGTGCAGCCTCGAGATTGGATCTTCCAGAGGCAATAACACCCGCATCCAAACTCGCAAACAGGGAATCCATCCGCGCCGCCCAGGAAACCGCTACCCGATCAAGGAACACGAAAACAAGGGGAGGAGGGAGGGATCCGGGGGCCGAGGGCCTTACCAGCGCTGGCGGTCGCGGCGGACGACGAGGACTTCTTCGAGGCGCGCCTCATGGTGGCGGCGGGCTGGCTTGCTCCTGAACCCACCTTCTTCTTTCGCTGATTCAGGGGCTCCCCTCGGGTTCTTCTTCCCCCGGCTCGCCGGGTTCTCGTCCTCTTCTCGGTTGCGAGTCCCGAGTTCGCTGTCGGGGGGAAGAAGAGAAGGGGAGAAGGGGCGCAGGTGGAGCCCTCTCTTCTTATAGGATTCGGCCCACGTGCGGGCCCGGATCGATACACGGGCCACCGCGGCCTTGGTTTTCCACTTTTCCTTTGCTTACGCGGTTACACTACACCGATTGATTTTTTTAACCAGGGTTTAAGCTCCGGCTAAAACTGATTAGACTACCTTGAGTCCTTGACTCCAAGCAAATCCCTTTCTCAACTACGAGCAAGTCCCAATTTAAAAGATTAATGGAAAGTAGTAAAAACTTGGAAGTCCCGACCGAAAGAGACTCGATCTCGATTAACTGGAGTGCCCTCTGGATATGGATATGGAAAGTAGAATACGGAATGTCAAAATGGGATTGAGAAAGCAAGAGAGAGATGCAGTGAAAGTGGCAATAGAGGCGAAGATTTGATTTCATAGTTTGTTCTCTGACAATGGCTACAACTCTGATGAGCTCCGCTTCTTTTCCGACAAGCACAGCCTTCTTCTTCAATAACAACTCCAACTCTAACAAATTCAGGTAGGTTAGAGTTAAGGTCTACCAATGTTTACCTACGGCGTTTAGCCCGTTTAAACACCTTGTAAATGCTACATAGTAGTAGATCTAGTGGCAGACCCAGCATTGATTCTCGGGTGTGCAAAAAAAAAAGCATTAATAATGTATGTACGTGTGTATTTTTTTAGCTAGGCCCTCTTCTTTGTCCAATGTCTAGCATAAGCCAAAATCTCCAAAGGCCAACTTGCAATCCAGCAAACTAGCCCTGCAGACTGCAGCAGGCCCATCGATCCTCTCGGCCCTCCTCGCTGCAGCCAACGGCCTTGCCCCGTGCAGCGCCCTTTCCCTTCTCCTTGATCTTTCCTAGCGCTTAGGCTAGTAGAGCGTCGATAAACGAGGAAGAAATCCATTAATTTATAAATCCTTATGGGAAAAACGACATGTAGAAATTAGAATGGATTCAACTTACACACTTAGAATCCTTTTATTTATGCTACATTGCTACCGCAAAATCCAATTCATTTTGAGCTGGAAACATCCAACTTTGAAACGCCACTGAGTACACGTCAGAATACAAATAAAACATGGAAGTCCTCTCCACCAATATACGGATAAAGCTGAGACGTTCTTCCGTACATTCGTGCTCCTGTTCTAATTCCTTCCAGTTGATCAGCACGCTGTGATTTTTGGAATAGAATACTATAAATAATCTTTCATTTCTTCTATTTACGAAAGGCATCATCAATTCATGCCTGTACTCTGTACATATGTCAACCCCTACTTCACATTTTAAAAATGTAATGCTACCTCTCCCAGAATAGAAGTGAGGAAATGACGAAAAAAAAGTACACATACTATATACCTCTTCGGTGGGAGAAGAGGAAAAATGCAAGAAAGGGAATTAACTTAATTAAATCGCTACAGCACTGTCAGGATTCACGCGGTTCAGACGAACAGTGCCCAGAATGTACTCAGGCAGCTCTTTCTCTTCCTTTGCCTGCAGAGATAAATGTGTTAGCATGGTTCATGTTATTGAATGCACCGCAATGAAGCCTTGCTAAATTCACAAGGCTATTCTGATTCAAGAAATGACAAAAACCATGCCCTTGAGGCCTTGACCAAAAAGTCTAAATTATGCAAACATTAAAACTGGGCATCATGGTGTTTGCCTGTTTGGTCTTCCTTTCTCCTAGTGAAATGCCGGGAATATTCAAAGTTTTCCTTTGGTGGTGAATCTCAACAAAGCAGATACAGGAAGTTGTGCAAGTACCATTGCGGCGGACAGGAATGTCCATATGAAAATGAGGATTTAACTACATAGATGCTTGTGAAATTATTATTTTACCATAATCCAGTTAGGAAATAAATTATTTATAATGAAAATGATAAAAGGCACATAGTTGATTCAGATCAGGCTTGTAAAGTACTCCCACGGCCAACAAACAGTAGGGATTCTAGGAATTTTAGGACAGTTTAAGCTAGATAGGAATAGATGCATGTACCCCTCATCAATGCCCGTTGGACAGGTTTTAATTGGTGCAAGTCACGGGATTAAAGGACAGACTACCCGGTGTGAGTTAATGTGTGGTCTTCTAATATACTCAGCATACTTTATATTTGTGGACAAAATTTGAACCCCAGAATCTCATATTTGTGGCCGCAGGGGGAGTAATAAGGTGTACCTCAATAAGAATAGCAAGATCAACAACGATGCTTGTGACATATCCCAATACTAGACCAATAATGCTCCGTGCAACTGACGATGAACCAATGTCAACATCTATCTGCAAAGTAAAATTTCAAATTATATTAATAAATATAATTATTTGTCATATATGTACATTCTAGTTGTTTGACATTGGAATTGCAAACCAGGCACAGTTCTTTTCTCTGCTAAAACTGATATTTGGAACTTTCAGATACAGGAAGAGAGAGGTGCACTAAATATGCCTGAGGTAGTAAAGTTCAATGAGGGAGCTGTTTTTTGACAACTGAGTACCTCCAGAAAGTTATCCTGGCGAAGATAATTGCAAGTCACTGCTTTGCCCAGAAGGCAAGCTTTTGTTCCAACTGCACGCTTTACCATCCAATAACCCTAAGATCATTTCATCCATGAGTTCACATGAACAAATTATCACATGAATGGTAGATATGATATATCAGCTAAGACATGCATACCTCAACAATGCTTGGTATAAGTTTAAATCTAGAATCTCGGAATGCATCAGTTCCATCAATGAATCTACCCAACAAAGAATCTTTGTTCACTGGCCTCTCCGCTGCGTAGTACATAACCAAGTTATAATTTGGTTTTGCGGGAACCTGCAAGCTTATCGTAGTCAATAAATCGCATATCATGCCCATCCTCAGAAAAAGGGGGGAACAGGTACTCTCCAATGAAGCATGACATGATGGTTTGCTAAGCAGAAAACCAAACTAAGAAAATATAACAAACTCATAACTGTATGTACCTGCAAATTTATAACTAATATGAAAGGAATCTTCTTCGCAGCTTCTGACTGTAATGTAAAAAACAGAAAATTAGGCACACAGAAACATGCATGTTAAGTCACAGAGTACAACATAACACACAGGTTCATCTTAGGTCTGCATGAAAATGAATCTTGCAAACTTCAAGTGTTTGCAGCAAAGAGTGAATCATGAACCAAGCAAAGTCGTGCAAATATGCATCTAAATTAAACTTGAGTTGACATGATCATAATATCAAATGAAGACAGGCGGAAATAATGCTTGTGAAGTGCAAAGTTGCTATTACAGGTAAAAATGCAAAGGGAACATCTACACAAAGAAAAGCTGTATTTTTGCATCGCTTTTTTCTTTTTGATGAAATATATGGCTCAAGGTACAACATATAAGATATTCTACATTTTTATCGCTGTAGACTAGATCATGGCTGCTAAAGATTACAATACTAGACATTGTTTTACTGCAGAGGACACTGAAGCATCAATACACTTGTAGTTTATTGGCCAAGAAGAATATGAAAAATCAAGGCAATCATAAAACTAATTCTACCACTACAGGAATTCAAAAGGCAGCAACTGATGCCCACCACTGCAGAATATTGGTAATGCCCATCAAACTAGCTTACCTGCACAAGGCTTTTGGGATGTAAGGCAACTGAATCAAAGCGGTCATTAACCTTGAACCAATCAACCGCAATCAGCTTTAGAAGTGGATCCCCACCAACAACCTATTTATATGCCAAGTTAACACCACGAGATGTCACAAATTAGCCTTGAACACAGATGCTTGTTATATAGATTAATGTCTGGCCACAAGGTTATCATTCATCATTGTAATAATTTCAGGACTTGCTAATAAAAAGCAAGACAGCAGCTGCAGGTGAAGGTTCCACAATATATCCGCATTGATAAATAAACGTTCACAAATCTCAGGCACTCCAACAAGAACAAGTCGCATATCCAATAAGAACTTCTGCTAGTGTAGAGTGTAGGGCTGTAGACAACATTTTTATAGAGTAACAGACTTCTGCTCTGATCTTTTAGGTGAACCATGAGTTGGTACTCCCTCATACGGTCTTACCTTGGTGTAATCTGTCAAATAAGTCTTCCCTCTGATCATAAACTTCTCCCCACCAGGTGCACTCCAAGAATTTGGATCATTTTCACTTTTCGCTCTACGAAGGGTGCCATGGAAGTGGCTGGGGTCAACATTTACTGGACTGGAATTTGTAACTAATTCGCTGGTCTCAAGCAAAGCTGTAGGAAAATTGAACGATACTTAAGATTTAACAGGAAAAATGGTTGCATTAAATGACCAAAACAAAAATAAAATGGGAAAAGAAGTAAGGTTGAGTGGGATAGAAAAGAGACATTATAATGAATTTTATGTCACGACAGGGACTCTGGAGTTGACATGTATGTAAAATTGTAGTAAATTTTATCAAACTAGCTTCTACTACATTAGTGCATTTCATCCATGACCCAAAAGGAAAATTAATGCACCAACATAAACACTGGCCAGTATTTTCTTTTTCATTGAAATAAAAAGGAATAGCAATATCTACCAATATAGGGACCATTTGTTGCATTATTCTATGAAAGCGAATATGGATCGGGATAATAGATTGATTAATGTGGGTGGGGTTGGGGGGGAGGGGGGGGACCTCCAGTACATATAGGCGAGGATGTCCAATGAATAAGGAATCCACAGTAAGGAAACAACTAATATGGGAGATCCTTGCCTATTCCAATAAACATTCTATCTATCCCCTAAAGCAGGTGCCGAAGTAAAGACGGCAACCACACCTAGGGCAGGCATGCCGAGCTGGGAGAGCTGGCAGCTGCCCAGGCCCCCTGTGGGCCAGCCGAACCTCCTAGGCCTACAGGGCCAGAGATACCTCGCTAACATTCTAGAGTAGGTTAATGAAGAACAGTTAACTGTTGTGCAACATTTTCCTGTTAGGTTTTAGTTTTAACACAGAAGTTTTGTGTATCCATTTTACTTGATCACAGGGGCGGAGACAGAGGACTGGTGCTGGGGATGCTGCAGCACCGGTCCAGATGACAACTCCATGTACTGCTATACTCTGGCTAATAGAACTACCCTAGTACTTGAACCAAAAACAATCACGTTTAGAGCTGAGCACCCCCCTTGCCTCACTTCTGGCTCCGCCCCTGCTTGATCATCATTATAATCTACAACAATATCATTCTTTGATCTATCATGTTCTTTTATTTAATACTAAGTTACAGCATATTTCTTCCATCAACTTCATCGAACATAGCATGTTTGCTCAGATATTCTTGGTTGTTTACTTCAATTTACCAGTTAGCTGAGCAAGTTGATTTATTCTATATTATGGATGGATATACTACCATCTATGCAACCACTTTACCTCTGTGCTTCCACTACAAGTCTACAAACTATTTCTGTAAATAGACACATATATCTTTACCTTGAGCATACCTACATACATGTTTGTGTGCGTGCTGGTGCACCGATTTGCATGTCTAATTGTTTATTTGTAGGGTGTGTGAAACTAAAGTTGAATGCATATATGTTTGTCAACATATGGTTAAAAGTTACCTTTAGTTTTCTTCAAAGCTAAACCTGCAATAGCCCACGACACATTCTTCAACTTCACTTTTCCAGCCTGTATATTATAAAAAGGAAATAGGTCTTCATTTGTCATTGAACATAATAGGTCATCTATATTACGCAATCCTGATTTGTAACCGTAGTGTTCACCTTTGGAGTTGTGGCATCATCATCATCATCACTATCCTCATCTACAAAGGATTCACCTCGAGCAAGTGCATCATAAAATTCATCACCAGGTTCAGAATCTTCAAGTTCACTCTGGATGATCAAAGGTTCAGATGCTTTTGACTTCACTACTGTCGAAGGCAAATCAGATGTCAAGGCTGGATTTGCTGCAAAGTACTCTCTTAGACCTGGTCATAGTGGAAAATAAAGCAAGGACTTCATTATATAATCAAAATTAATTGATATTTGTTGCAACAGAAGTGGATCTGACCAACCTGCTACTTGGCTGAGCAAAGCAAAAGGGATACTTTTGTCAAAATTTGAGGCGTGTCTTCTCTTCCATCTGCCCCAAAAACTCGGAGAAATCTCCAGCATAAGAGTAACAACACACTTTGGACTCGATCCTGATGTATTCAACCTCCTTATTTCCCATGTTGATGCTGAAAGATGTGGCACAGTCAATACATTCCAAAGCAATGTGGAAATCCAGTAGGAAAATTCAGTCTAGGATGTAAGAGGCGGTAGGAGTTAGTCCTCGATGAACATCTAGGGTAAAATGGTCTCCACCCATGTTCTTTCGAACTTGATACTACGTTATGTGTGCACCCATGTTTACTTATAGGATATTTGTTTAATCTCATTTTATCTAATCCACCATCAGGTGAACAATGCAATGGTCAGATAAACTAGTTAGTTATAACCTTTACCAGGTATCTGGTCTATACCACTCATTGGTAGTATGGAGTACCGTAAAAAAGCTCAAGTTATATAGAGTTTGGTGGGAATAAAAACAAAAAAAAGGTGCATACACTTTTTTTAAAGACTACATCTGAAAACGAAATCAAAACTTTGTGCCACCACTATTCTGTGGGTATTAGAGAACCAAGCATTTGCAGTTGGTTAGTGTTTTCAGTTGAGAGGACAACACAGGCTTGAACCCAGGGTTAACAAATTTGTGGGTAACTCGGGAAACTAGTGTTAGAGTTCCCTGGCATGCCACTCCTCTACCTTAACCTAAAAAATGCCCAGGGGCTCTCCCATGGCTGAGAAAAAAATAAAGGCATTTTAAGAATTTTAGAGATCACAGAAGAAATATAAATAGTTTGAGTTTACGTTGGTAATGAGACAACGGCGAGAATTCACGGGCCAAAATTGGACTTTTCCTCAGATGGTTCTGATCAAGTCCAAGCTGTAAACTCATCTTGTCACATTCACGTCCTAAAATTCACTAGTTGTACAATAAGGCCTAGAGTACAAACGATCACAAAAGTCTTCAGCATTTAAGTTTCATACAGACTACAAAGTGGCAAATAGTTAATGCAATACTGCAGGTATATCAAAACATTAGAAATGTGCAATGTTTGCTCGATGAAACTTACATATATTAAACAAAAAAAAAGTTGATTAGTTGAGAACTTTAGGTGTTCAAACTTTTCTGAACATGCTTATTTCACAATAAGTCAATGTAAAGCAAACCGAAAAGCTAACAGAAGCGGCTGTAATGAATACTTCATGGTATCATACTGAGGAAGCAACAAATACAGACAAGAGAGATCACTCTTACGGTTGATTTTTGTACGTTCATAACCACGCTTTGGAGGTCTTTTGTTATGACCAGTAGGACTCTGCAAAATGGCTGCATAAGAGAAAAGCATTCATGACTAACTCAACTCCGAACCTGTAAAGCACATAACTGGTGTCTGATTGATATCAACTGTTGTACATGCTACTGATTTTCTTGACAGGTAGTCCACTGGACATAGCACAACAGGATTTGTGCATACAGTACATACTTTATGTACAACAGTACTCTTTTTTTTGTGCCAAACAACAGTAAATCTTTTATAATTCACGGCAATTCTTACTTGCATCCTACCATAACTAGAAGATTTTGAACATCTTTAGTATGATATACCCATGTGAGGCAAAATTACTAGCAGGTCCTGCTATTTAAAAACAAGATACCAATCAGTAACTATACATACGGCAGGTCCATTGTTGGACGTGATGGACTGATGGTTACAACTTACAAGACAACAAGAGTCGCTGTGTTAAAATCAATCAGGATTGCAAACAATGTACATTTTTGTGTGATTTTCAATTATTATCCCATTTAGAATGCTTTATCAAATATTCCTCAAAAACATTTGAAGAAAATTTGTAAAATTATGCATTAATTGACATCTTCCCGTGCAAAAATACCATATTACAATTTTCAGAAAGCATAGGCAGCTTTAACATCAACTGATATCATCTAGAAAACTGCCATTTATTTATGGAAGCGCAATTGAATATAAAAGGTTAAACATGTATACCCTGTTACAGTCTAGGTGAACCAATAAAAATGTTTTAGAACACACATTGTCTTAGGGCTATTAAAGAAAGTCACTCATAGCCATAGCCTGATACAGTACCAATAGGTTAAGTTATTACTTACTGTATGCTCCATCTTGTCCGCGAAACCATTGCCTGGAGAAAACAAAATCCTTCTTTCCTTTCCACCTGAAAACAACCTCTATAAGTGTTATTTACTTATTTTCCACAAAATATTCAAATGTGAACAATAATAACACATGCTATTTTTTTTTCTCGAACCACGCAGGAGAACTGCGCGTCATTTCATTAAGGTAGAAAAAAAGTACACGAGTCCGGAGGGACCCAGCCCGAGTACCGAACTCCACACACACACAACACATGCTATTTTTTACTATGAGAAACAATGCTTCTTCACAAAGATGAAGGATAATCAGGGAAAACACTAAAAATCATGCAACTAATATCAAGATCTGTCCAAATCCAAAAGATGGCTATCTGATCGTGCTCAGAAGATCTATACAGATGTTTTACATGTGTGTAATTGGTAAAAAATAATGCTTACAAATAGGTAAAGGTTTACGATTGCATCAGAATCATACATGCAAAGGTAATGAGAGGAAAGTACCAATTTAAATATTTGGGTTCATAGGTCCCATAAACCACATCGTAGTATCCGTCAATCGTTTCCACTAACTCCAAATCAGCTGTCAACATATCCCACCTGCATTGGAGAAAATTTTAGTAGAGCTACCCATAGTGAATTTGTTTTTTGTTCCGTCCACAAAGAGAAAAATTAACATATGTTCCAATGTAAGGTGCAGATCTATGTTCCATAGTTGCAAATCAACTGCTTGCTTACTCGTATCGCTGATGCTTATCAAGATTGAGAACCACTTCAAACACAGTATCAGGGTTAGCGGCAACAACCCCAACAGACTTCAGCAGTATTCCCTTACCACCCTGCGAAAAAAATGGAACAACATTACAAGATTGGACCACAATTAACACAAAAGAGTGGAAAAATAGTAAATGCCCATTCAGAAGCAATGGTTTTCCTGATTATTAGGGATGGGCTATAAAACATTGCATGAAGATGGGTGATCTCAGCATTTCATTCGGTGAAGCCAGGAGGTATGTTTTACATCGTGCACTGTTTGTTCTGTGTTCTATCTATGGAAGTAAGTTTATTAGCAAATCAGTGCAAGAAAGTTTGTACAAGTAAATTACTGGTTCGAAATGGGAGTTGTTTTGCTGAAGTACATGCACGTATGTATTGATATAGAATGTGGCCCACAGTTCTCACTGCATATGCATTAGAAACCTAACGGAATTAGTACTATGCTCCCTCCCTCCCTCCCTCCCTCCGCAAGAATGTGAGCACATAGTTGAGACTGTTAGAAACGTAGGCAAGAAGAAGGCAAATACTATGAGACCTATTTAATTGCCATCTCATATTGCTCACTGGAGAGAGTTAAGTATCTTCTAACAGAGATAGCCAAACAAAGAAACAAAGGAAATGATAATGATAAAAGGGCTAAGTTCATTGGGAACTTGCAAAGCTACAGTAGTATGCCATAAATTTGACCTTAATAAGGAAACTAGCTTTCTAACCTTTGGGTTTCCAATATCTTCAAAAATTCTGATACCTGCATAGATATGGAACTGATATGAGATAAAGAAAAGTTGCATATGAGCCAACATAACCACACAACTTTTAATTTTTTCCATTTGCCTCTAAGAATGTGAATAGCAGAAACAAAGGTGATGCACTTAAAACACTCTTTTCTGCAAAGAATATAACCTACTTGGACAATTATTTATGCCGTGAATACAGATCGCATTACAAATTCAAATATTAAAGAACATACCCTCCTCTGAGGATAGTAAACTTTAGAATTGCCCCTATTATAGCAAATACAGGCAGCTAAAATAAATAGGGTTTATGGTCCAACAGGAATAGTATAAAGAATTAAATATACCATTAAATGTTCGAACATATCTCCATTCATGTGCTTCAAATGCATCTCCAGTATCACCTCCAAAGTTCGTATTAGCCCTTTCCTGGTTTCGAAGATCTGAAGATTGACGAAGGAGCATTTCTGGCCCTGCAAAGAAAATTAACAAAAAAAACATAGGTAAGGGAAAGATCTAACGCGCTGTTAGTGCTGTCATGGGTAACTTGAACAGAAAAATCTGCATAGTTCACTGTACTAGTTATAGTTAGTAACTTAGTAAATATTTCACAATTGGGTTAGCTCAAATGTTAGATTATTCTACAAGCAAGTAGCTACAGAATGATCTCCTTTGCCATCACATGCCCAAGTGGAACCTTTAACCTCCTTGCCATGCTTGGCCTAAACTGCCATCAATCTATATTGTGCCTCAGCTCTTCCCTCTATACCCAGCCAAGCTCCATATCTCACCATGCCCAACCGCTTTGACATGTTTTGGCCTGCATCACCATCCTTGCATTGCGCACTCCTGGACAAATATTCTCCACTCATAAGGAGAGACTGCTATACTTCACAGCAAGGAAGGATATGGATCTGACAGCAACATGTTGGACCTGGACAGGAGGTGGAACAACAGAGGCAGGGAAGCTCACAGAGGAATGGCTATTAGAAGGTCAAGGTTGCTCCTATAGTCCTATAGCTGCTATTAACAAATCCAAATTGATTAGTCGGTTAATCAATCGGTTGGAAAACCAACTTACTCCTATAGCTGCTATTAGCAAATCCAAATTGATTGCCCATACAAGCTGCCACGCAGCAGATTTATGTCTTATTAGCTAAGTAATGCTCAACCGACCTATACCAATAATAATAGGTAAGCAAAAGACTATCACAAGGATTATACTAACACAGCAGAGTTTGCTTAAACCTTGTTTGGTGATGAGAATGGGAAAAATTAAAGGGATGTGGAGGCAATATGAAGCCACACCAAAAAAAAAAAAAATGGGACAGAGGAGGAGCTTGATGGCACAGTAAAACATATGTAAGTTAACCGATTAATCTGTTTGCCATAGGTTTCTTTTTCTTTTTTATGTTAGAGGTCTTTTAGGGGAGGTGAAAGGAGGATGTGGGAGGGAATGAAAATTTCACCACTCACAACTGGTCTTTTATAGTAGTCAAGATGAGTTGATGTTGCAGCTAATTCTAACCTTTACCAATTCTTACGAGTTTTCCCAAGCCTTGTGCATATTTCCTAACCCGAGGCCGATGACCATCAAGATTAATCCTACAGTAGTAAAACAGTTACATGATCTCAGGTTTTCCGTATTTCATTAAAGAAATTTATTCATAAACAAGAGAAGGATAATTTATTATCGTACTCGTTTTCATTCCTGTTCCGGCTAACCCCTCTCATCAGGTCATGGTCTGCCTGTAAGAAAACATCATAAAAAGATGTTTAGTCAAACGAACATGAACAAATCAAATATAGCTGTGATTCAACGTGAACACCAGCAGCTGCAAATTTAATGATCTGAATGCATGTTAATGTTGCTGTATAATTTCTGCCATTTGCATATATTTTGCTATTCTATGATCAACATCTGTAGGAGCTGTGCCAAACAATAAAAATCGTCTTTCAACAGAAGTGCCTTGAGCATTAGTATGGTTACAAGCTAGTATCACCCATACGCTGATCCGGCTACGGCGATACAGGGCTTTGGAACATGACACAGTGGTGGTATAAAGAGAGTAACGGAGTATCAAAATATCGGATACGGGTACGGCGGGGTTAGTGAAGTATCGGTGATTCATAGATTACAAGTGAAGACCATGCATCCATAAACACACCAGTACAACTAAATAATAGCAGTTAACTTTTTATAGTATTTGATAAATACCAACCTGTTGTTTGGCTTGTTCAAATGCTTCAATCCATTTCCGGGCTTCACCAGGACTAGCACATGCTATCTATCAAAACCATGACAGCGGTAACATTTAGTTTCCATGGAGGAATGGTGTTTACATATTTGCAACTACACCGTAAGCTGAGTACCTCTCCTTTCTTTGTTTGATCCAACCGATTGTACAACCTCAGTACATAAACATCCTATGTTTAGAGAACAGAAATCAATTATTTGCTATGATAAGAAAAATGAGACACATGTAAACAAACCAAATAGCACCAAAAGTTGTTTATTTGTCACATGGAAATCACCGAAACAAGGTAATGGTTCCTACAATCCATGTAGCGATGAAATAGACTAAATAAAGGTTATAGAACAACTACCCCATGATTGACCCTCCGGCGACCAAGCTCCTCCACCATAAGAGTGTGACTAACAGCGCCCTTTCGGATAGGTTCCTGAAACAAAATGTTTGAGGAGAGATAAGCCTCTTTAAGAGTGTTTTAGAGAGAATCGTGAAAATGAGAAACCACTCCATGGCATTGTCTCCAAACATAGCTCTACCGAACTGTCTGGCAACCTAGTGGTTATGCAAGAACACCAAACATAACTCACTTCATGGATAAGTATACCAGCTTGAAAGCATATAAACAAAAAAATCCAGAACAACCCACCCATTGATTGCAAACTCACCCAACAACTTTTCAATTTTCATTCATAAATTTCGTGTTTGTTTCCAATTACGGAGGGAGCAAAGCCCTATAAAAAAATTAGCAACACAGAAGTGACAGTTCAATAGTTGAGTAAATTCAAAGGCTGCAAACAGAACCCAGCATACAGGTTCAATCCGAACTCTAAGTGAGACATGTAATAGCAGCGTTTCAAAGCAAAAACTACAGCCCAGAAATGTGGCCCCCCAAATGCACATTTGTGCTTCTCCCAGCGAAAATAGCCAGGAGGCTACATGCAGAATATATGGGTGGCACATTTCTCTGCATATCTCAGCATTCTACTACAGGATCAAACCAAAACTAGCCAAACCAAACCACAAGCTGCAAGAGTAAGGAACTAGATCATGCATTACTCGTCAATTTTCATCTGAATTCCCACAGCAGGTTCAAAACAAAAACGATGCATGCGCAACCTCAAGCAGCAAATATAGCACGCAACATAAAACCGACAAGTCCAGCAAAGATGCCGTTTCATGCTTTGAGCTAGACCCGATCACCCGACCTTGGCCAGACCCCCACAATTTCGAGCTAACCCCCAACCCAGCAGCCCGCAAAATCCTGACAAGCTGCAACTTGAAGAATCCACGAGAAGCCATCACACTCATCACAACCGAGCACGGCAAGCGGAGGAGGAGCGAGAGAAGGGGGTGGAGCAGAGCGAGGGGGGAACCGACGAGTCCCGGGTTGTCGTGCGGGTCCCGCTTGTACATGGCGACGGTCTTGCCGCGGATGACGAGGAAGCGGAGGTGGCAGTACTCGTGGCCGATGGAGTTGACGCCGAGGTGGTACACCCACCCGGAGTACTCCGCCGCGCTCCGGCCGCTGCCGCTGCTCCGGCTGCCAAGGTCCGGCGACCCCGCCTCCGAGAGCTCCACCTCGGACACGTCCCCGGGGCCCGCCGGCGGCGGCGCGGGCGGCTTCGCGGCCGTCGCCATCTCCTCCCGCCGCCGCGGCGCTCGCGTGGGGTGGATTCTGATGGGGAAGGGCGCGGCGGGGGTAAAGTGGGAAAGGGACGAACGGAATTTGGAGTTGTGCTCCTCGATTCTGATGTCGCAATTACGGGGAGTTTTGCGGGGCGTGGGCTTCGGAGATGGGAAAGGTCGAGCTCAGATGTTGCTGCTGCTGCTCCCTCACGCCGAAGCTGCTGCTGCGCTGGAAAAGTAGCCGTTAGCTTCGAGGTCGCATCGCTGTACGCGTGTTTTGTTTAACAGTGTAAATGCTCGCAAATGCGCCGTTTGGCTTGAGACGGTAGGTAGTAGGATTTCCTTCTTCTTTTTGTTGTAAAAAAAAATCTCCATTTTTTTCCTTCAGTTTGACAGTGTCAGCAGGCCAGTTTGATTTGGTTTGCAGCCTAATTGATCTAACTTGTGGTGGGTACAATTAGGATTGTAGCCTTGCCGAAGGCAATTGCGTCATATTTTGACGCGTATAGAACGTAGAAGGGGAATTATGGCTAGAACCAAACACTTGTCTACGCCTATACAAAAATCGTTGGCATGTGTACGGTTAGCCAAGCGTGGTCCCAAATCATTCGGCCGCGTGTGCTCTCACCAGTTGGATCGTGCCATTGACCATCAGCACCAGCGGCTCAACAGAACATCAGAAAGGTCCAGCAGTGCTGCCACTCCCCCATGTGCAGGTAGGTGCGAGGTGCCCTGCCAAGAGAGGACTGCAACAGAGCTTTCCTCCCCTGCGGTATGCGAGCCCGTGTCCACCCCCGTCGCAACATGGCGCGTGAAAGTTAGCTTTTGCGCACGCAGGATGCACGGACTGGGAGCTTGGAAGCGCCGGAGAGGACCGAGGCCAAGTCGGCAACTGTAAAGATCCTTAGCCTTTGCAAGCGGCCATCAAGGATCAAATCTGCCGACACCGAGCGTGCATTTACCCCGCTAACGACGTCTCCTTACACTGTCGCTGTTCGTAACAGAATAGAAACGGCTACAGGTGTCATCCACAATAAAAACGTCTACAGGTGTACTATGAGCGAGAGACCGAGACTCCGAGAGTTGCCGTTGCCAAGTTGGCCGCCGGCGTGGTCCTGCCTGGACTTGGACTCTTCCGCTGGGCCCTGTGTTCAATTCGTAGGCCCACGTCATCCGAGCCGGATATGATCCCATTTTTCCCGGCACGACCACGTCGACAAGCCGCTGAGATCGCGCACCAACCAGGCAACCACCGTCCAACCCACGTCGTTCTCGCCCTATCGCTGGAGCGTGGCTGTGTGAGCGCGAGAGTACTGACCTCGCGCGTGGTGTCCGTGTACGCGCTCGCAATGTGCCAATGTCAAACGCGTGAAAGGACCGGAGAGTTTGATGGATTCTTTTTTTTTAAGCTCCACCTGATTCTGATTCTTTATAGGAGCTGATTCTCTGAGAGAATTCTGTGGCTAAAAATAATTTTTTTTGGTTCTCTAGCAAAATTTCTCAAAATCAGGACGAAGAATCACTTCACAGAATCAGGAGAAGCTATTTTTTCAGCTCCCCGTCCCTTAGTTCATTTCAGAGAATCACTTCACAGAATCAACTAAGAATCACTTCTCTCCTAGAAACTGTTTGGCAGGGCTCCCTGCCAAACAGCGCCTAGCGGGCCTGAGAATCGGCCAAGGAAGGCGCCGTAGCTTTTCATTCAAAACCAGGCGTGCGCCGTCCAGTAGCGTCTTGAGGCTGCCTTTCGTATGCTCGTTTCCGGCGGTCGCCTTGAGAATTGTTCGATATGCACGTTCGTCTGTCTCCAAGTTTAAGTTTGAGCAGCTTGCTTAGTGGACGCCTGACTTTTTCTGCGTCCAAGCTTGACCCTGCCAGAAGTGTTGATAGGAAATTAGCACGTCCCCCGTTGTTTGGTACATGGTGCAAACTCTCAAATATTATATGCTTGCTGCACCTATCCCCCGTTGTTTACGCGTGCAACAACCAAGGAGGTCAACATGGGAAAATGACCAGGTTAAATTAGCCACCATTTCCGCATCTGCAATCTGTTGATTCAGTCATTGCTGGAATCAGTTGCCTGCACTGGGAATTGACAGAGAAACAGCACATTTGACATTGATCCGAAAATAGACATTCCTTCAGTAATGGATACCCAGGAGCTCTGAACTAAAAATGGATTTAAAATTTCAGCACATAGAATCATTGTCCCACTCATACACTAGCTTTGGACTCAAATACAAACGAAAATTAACTCCGAGGTTGCAAATTTTGGAAAAAAGAAATTAAAACGAGCAACTTTGAACGTAAAGTTTGGTTGCTTGCATGCCCTGGCATGGCTCATATCATAAAGCCAGGCTTGGCTCAACCAGGCTGGTTGTATGCAACGACACTGTGTTTGGTTGCATGTCTGTGATCAACCTGGCTGAGAAGAGACGGTATTTGGTTGCCTGCACAAAGATAGGTTGCATGAGACAAAAAAAGATAAAATATTATCACAGTGATATTTATTTTGTTTGAGTACCTTTGTTTAGCCTTTATCTTATCTTACTATGTCGTAATATCCATTGAACTATATTAATACCACTTTTTGTGTACTAACTATGTACTAATAACATCATTAGTTGAGTAGGCACCTGCATCCAGCGAGCCTGGCTCCACAGATACGCCCAAAATCTACGTATCTGCAGAGCCAAGCTAAGATGGCTCTTTTGCATCCCACGAGCCAGGCTCAGAATGCAATACAGGCAACCAAACAGCACGAGCCTGCATCCCACGAGCCTGGTTGGGACGTATGCGGCCAACCAAACACAAGTTGCTCCCAACTATCTTTGCAGTCATTCTGCTGTTGTGTGGCCCGGCCACACGGACCCCACTCCAACTATATCAAGATAGCGGGTGGTGGTGCTCACTTGAGGCAACCATACCTTATCGGGTTTGATCACGTCATAATTTGGTAATCTTGACAAAATGATGCATAAACTGTTTGATTTTTAAGCTGCTAAACATAGCAACGATAGTTTATATTAGTGAGTCATTAGTGCTCACATTTAATGTATAGTTCATCTTCGCTGTCTTGGTCCGCCACCATTCCCACTCCAGCCCAATTTTCAGCACTGCCCAAGGCCAAAAGAAAAGTACCCGTTCATGTTCATTTGCTGCTTGAAAGACAGAATAGGCCAATAGAATTGGCGGTCTGTAGCATTGTAGACAAAAGGGGACATTGATACCTGTATGATCAGGGGAGGACAGCTGTTTGTTACCTTTCGCTATCGATCCCATGCATTGGCAATTGCAAACCAAGGCCTCAACAACCGATATCTCTAGTGTTATTATCTTTGTCTAAAAAAATACAACGTGTCTATTTCAGTCGATTTTCTCTAAATTTAACTAGGTTTATAGAAAAAAGTATTAATAAACTTATGACTCCATATAGATATACTATACACATATATTTTATAATAAAACTAATATGATTATTTGATATCATAAATAATTGTATTCTTTTATATGCGTATTTATATTTAGTCAAAACTGAAATAGTAAACTTTATATAAAGCTGGAATTGTATTTTTTTTCTCTGGAGAGAGTACTTCGTAAAACATATAAGCATGCGTATGATTTTTTTTTTAAATACTTATTGATGAGTAGCACAAGATTTTCACACGCCGCCATTCGGCAGTTTCCACGTGACCATTGCCAGCAGGTGAGCGACCCACCCAGCCATCCAACGGCGTTCGAGCCCGCCATGCCATGCCGGTCAACGGGTCAAGGGTCAGAACGGCGTCGGGCTCATCGGCATCGCATCTCGAGCGCAGATGACCGGATGTGCCCCTGTCCTCTCCACCCAGTGATCAGTGAAGCAGCACGGCAGCAGCAGCGCGGCCAGCGCCGGGCACCGGCCTGCGGCGTGCGGCCCACTCGGCCACTCCCCCCAATTTCTCTCCGCCGCGCCCCAAGCCGACGAGGAGCAAAGCAGAGAGCATCGAAGCCGAACGGGGAAAACAAAGGTTCGGCAAAAAGGAGGCGCATAAAGCCCTAGCTGCTTTTCTCCGCCTGCTTCTCGCCACCGTTCACCCGGAGCACAGAGCAAGAGGTAGGTGCGCGCTCGTCTCCGCTCCCCAAGTCGCTTTCGATCTCCCCTCGCCGCGGCATTTCTCTCCCGATTCGCTCCGGTCTCTCCCCACCGCTCGAGGCCTCGCGCGCGCCTGGCGGTACGATCCATCTCCACTTAGATTCGCCGGCGCCGGCGCTCGCTCTCTGGCTGGCTTGATCTTACGAGTTACGATGTTTTGCTTGGGAGCTGGGTTGTAGTATGGATTGGCCCCGGCCACGATGTGGGAGTAATGTGTGTGGTAAGGTCGCATTTGGTTTGAGCTGAATCTGCTTCCAAAGGTTTAGGAGCCGGCAGCCGACACTAATTCCTTCCTCCGTTGGTGTGTTTCGGCACTATGGCGACTAGCGCGATTGCTTCTAGTCTCGTGGTGTTGAAGTTTGCTTTGTTTAGCTTGTTAATTGGTCGCTGGCCAGTAGTGCCAATTGCCTAATTGACCGCAGCAATCATTGTACCGACTATTTATGAAAGAGACATCCACATCGCTAAACTTGCAGGTGCTGCACTGCCTGCTGTGTTGGCATTTGGTGCCCGTCAGTTCAGCTTTTAGAGGCTTTGGTTTCTTATATGTCGCATCGTGTTGCGACACAGTAACAGTGTGTAATATATAGCTATACCGCTACTGAAAAAGAATTACTTGATAATTGTTCTTGCCTTTGAAAAATATAGTTCTGATATCTGATTATGCTGTGTCGCGTACCTGCCCTTGCATATGTAAACTAGTAAAAGAAGGATGATTCAGTGCTCGGTGATTTTGCTCATGGTTTGTCACTTTGTCATATACTGGTTTCCATACTGGAGCCTAGTCCTAACTATTTGTTACTTGTTAGCGTTCTCACCTCTTCCATTCATCATAAGAGTTTTGATTCATCATTAGCTTATATACCAATACTCAGTTGAAGTGTCAAGAGTTTAATTTCCCCCCTAAATGCAACAAATGTTGCTTTACTTAACTCATGAATTTATTTTCCTCTTCATGATTCGTTGTGTTGAAAAAGCTCCATGTGGATCTAGTTTTGATTTCTCCTATTAGTTGGAAATGTTCTCTCAGTCAATTCTTAAAATTAAAATTTTTACTATGTCCCCAAAAATAATTAAAATTTTTACCATTCTCTGATTGAAGTTTGATAACGCAAAACTTATTTCTTATGCAGGTTACTAGAGGATTACCATTATAAACTCATTGGTGCATCTATTTGTGATGGCTGCTGCTTTGAAAACAAGCAGCAGTTTTTGTAGCACACAACAGCATCAGTGGCTGCAGTCAACAAGGGATCAGATTTTACATAGTTCTTCTCACTCAAGTGTCAAGCAATGCAAAAGCAAGGAGATAAAAAGGCCTTCCCCACTTTGTGTTAAAGCTACTTCCTCGAAAGTGGAATTAGATTTTAATGATCCGTCTTGGAAGCAGAAGTTTCAGGAAGACTGGGAAAAACGTTTTGATTTGCCAAGTATTAAAGATATAT
>CM014275.1:14509713-14531041 GCA_004135705.1 Alloteropsis semialata
CGCCGCCGCCGCAGGCCTGGACGCCTGGCTCCGCCACGGCGTTCCTCTCCCTGGCTCCCACCCCTCTTCACCGACCCGGCCGGCGCGTCTCTCCATGCCGCGGGCAAGCAGATCCTCTCCACCGACGGGGTTGCATCGGCTGATGCCGCCCTGGCTGCTGCCCTTCTCGTGGCGAAGACCGAGGCTGTGGCGGCCTAGGAACGTCTCCGCGTGGCGACCCTCGCTTGGGAGCGCGAGCGCACTGCGGCGAATGCTGCTGCTCGCCGGATTGCCGAGGCGGAGCACTACCTCCTCCTCGCCGCCGGTCAGCAGCCTGTCATCCACTTCTCCGACTCCGGCGCGTCTTCTTCCTAGGCTCCGCCAGCTGGTTCTGACCCACAGCTCCACGCGACCGATCCGATGGTAGCCCAGCTCCACCTCCAGGCCGCCGGGGTCCAGAACATCTGGGCCCTGGTCTCCGTCGTCCTCGACCCCACGTCCACCTCCTACGGGCGCTGGCGGGACCAGGTCCTCCTCGCCCTCCGCCGCTACGCCCTTGACGACCACGTCCTCGTCGACACGCCTATTGCGGCGCGGGACGGGGTCTGGCTACGCCTCGACAGCGTCGCCATGTCCTGGATCTTTGGGACCATCTCTCTAGATCTCCAGGGCATCGTCCGGACTCACGGCAGCACCGCACGCCAGGCCTGGCTGGCACTCGAGGGCCAGTTCATTGGCAACGCCGAGGCCCGCGCCCTCCAGCTCGACGCGTTGTTCCGGACCTTCGAGCAGGGGACCTCTCCGTTGGCGAGTACTGCAGGAAGATGAAGGGCATGGCTGATGCCCTTCACGACCTCGGCTGCCCGGTGAGCGACCGGATCCTGGTGCTCAATGTCCTGAGGGGCCTCAACGGCAACTATGACCTTCTCAAGACATGGCTCCCCCGCCAGAGGCCCTTCCCCTCCTTCCTGCAGGTCCGGGACGACCTCGTCCTGGATGAGATCACCCGGGGTCTCGCGCCCGGATCGTCCTCCTCCACCGCGCTCGTGGCTGCACCACCGACCTCCTCTGCCTCGCCTACCGCCTCTCTCCCTGGCGCTCCTCCCCCCGGGCCGAGCGGGTGGAGGGGGCCGTGGCGGGCGCCGTCGCCGGGGGGGACGTGGTGGTGGCTCTGGTGGTGGCCGCCGGGGTACTCCGGCCCCAGCTCCCTCTCCTGCTCCTGGAGGTGCACCCTGGCCATCCTTCAGCAACCCATGGTCAGGGCGCATCTCGATGTGGCCGTTCCAGGCTCAGGGGGGGACGGCCGTCCTCAGCACCAGCCCGCGGCCATGTTCACTGGCCCGGCCTCCCCGTGCCTGACATCCTGGACTCCACCACCTCCGTCCAGCCAGCTCTCGACCTGGTCTGGGGGATGGACTCCACCCGCTCAGCCCAGCCAGCTTCCGACCTGGCCTGGTGAAAGTGCATCTAGGCCTCCCATGTGTTTTGGTGTTAATGACAACTAGAATTTGGGATTTGATGCTTGTATTGAAGTGTATGCAGGAATAAAAGAAAAGAATGGATTATGAATATCAAAAGAAAGTCCCCAATTATTTATGTATGGTGGAAGAGCTCATTGACGATTTAAATTCTTTTTGGTTTGAATTTGAGTATAGGAATCACCGTACTATCAAGGGGGACGTGTTTGATGAATCAAAAGTGCCAAAAGTGCTTATTCGAGATGCTAACTACCCAAGAGAAAATCTAGCTTAGTTTTTCAGGCCAAAAACCGGTCTGACCGGTTTTGGGAACCGGTCTGACCGGTTTCTAACTTCAGTTTGTCAGGCGCTGCACAGCGTCCTGTCGGAACTTCCGACACTGTGCCGGAAGTTCCGGTAGGGCCGGAAATAGCCGCTGCCCTTCATCCGGCACGCTCTGTTTGCCGCCGGAAATCTCCGGTGGGTAGAGCCGGAATATCCGGCAGCTCTGTTCTTAGCGCTGACTCAGTTGACTTTGGCATGCCCGGAAATATCCGATGACTATCTCCGGTGCGCTCTGTTCGGGATCGGAAATTCCGGTGGGTTATGCCGGAAGTTCCGGTGGGGCTGTTCGTAAGGCTGTTTCTTAGTTCAAAACAGTGCCTTGCCGAAAGTTCCGACACTATGTCGGAAATTCCGGCAGGTGCCCTGACAGTGCATAACGGCTAGTTTTTGGGGGACCTCTATTTATACCCCCTCAGCCCCTCCTTTCATTGCTGCTGACCTAACCCGAGACAAACACATTCACAAGCATTCAATTCACTCTCCCAACTCCCTCTAGTGCCAATTCTTGCAAAGATTTGAATAGGGCTTTGGGTGTGAGTGATTCTTGAGGTGTGAGACCAAGCCATTGAGTGAGTTCATCCTTTGTTCATCTCAAGAAGCACTTGAAGCAAGTTTGGCTCGTCGATTCTCGTTCATTACTCTTGGAGCTGAGCTCCTAGACGTTTAGGCGTCGCCGGCAACTCCCAACTTCGTGTGGTTGAGTGCCGGACGTTTGTAATCTTCATCCCTTTGTGGGACAATAGTAAGAATTTCAATCCGGCCTTTGTGGTTGATTGAAGGAGGCAAGGGGTTAGAGTTGACCCGGCTCTACGTGAGCACCTCAACGGAGACGTAGCTCCTAAGTGGAGTGAACTTCGGTGAACAAATCCTTGTCTCTTGTTCTTGTTATTGTTCTTCACGTTCATATCGTTCTTGAGCTTAAATTGACCCGATCTATATTGTGTTAAGTTTCCGCTGCTAGAGATCATAGTTTTAAGCTTCCTAACACTTGTGGTGAACTTTCTATTCATATAGAATCTGCTATTTCATTTTAGTTTTTGAATCTCGAATTCAGGTTTTGTCCTGCCGGAAGTTCTTCCCACTGTGCCGGCAATTTCCGTTAAACCGGAAATTCCGACACAGTGCCAGAAGTTCCGGTAAATTTAATTTTTATTTGTGAAATTTGCAGAAATTTTTATACAGGCCTATTCACCCCCCCCTCTAGGCCTAGTGTCGGTCCTTTCAATTGGTATCAGAGCCTAATCTCTTGATTTAGGCTTAACCGCTAAGGGAAAACACTATGGCCGGTAAAGAGGATGATGTTGCTATTACCGGTGCTTCCGCCGTCGACGGCTCCAACACTTCCGCCGCTGCTGCTCAACTCTTGATTGGTAGCCGTCGAAGTCATCCCCCAACTCATTACGACTCAAGCTCGAGCGATGATGATTTTGAAGTGAGTGATGTTGAGGGTGACTTCACCGAAGAAGAAAAGAAGAAGCTAAGAAAGGAAAAGCTAAAGAAGAAGTGTCAAGAGAAAGCCGAGAAGAAGGCTCAGACTTTTCAAGAAAAAGATCAAAGAAGAAAGGGAGAAGAATACTCTCAACGGGCTTCATGCGGTGTCTCATCCATATGGGGCATCTTCACAAAATACTTCTAAACCTTCTCCATTTTCATTTACTCCCGTTCCAATGGGCAAAGCCCCTCACTTTGATGGGAGTGACTATGCTCGTTGGAGTGATGATATGAAAATGCATCTTTATGGTCTTAATCCCGCTCTTTGGACCATTGTGGTTGTAGGTGTGAAGCAACATGATGAGGATGAACCTATTACTCCGGAGCTAGAGCATGACATGTTCCGGAATGCTCAAGCCGTTCGGGTCATTAGAAGCTCACTTTGCACTTATGAGTACAACAAGGTTAGAGGGATTGAGAGTGCCAAGGAGATTTGGGACATACTTCAATTGTCTCATGAAGGCTCCGATGAGGTCAAGGAAGGGAAGATGGATCTACTCCAACGAGAATTGGAGTCATTTGTCATGAAGAAGGATGAAACTCTCCGGGAAATGTATGATAGGCTCAAGTTGCTTGTGACCGACATTAGATCTCTTGGAAGCAAGGATTGGGATGATAGTAAGGTCACAAAGAAGATGCTTAGAGCTTATGTCCCCAAGAACCTAACATTGGCAACCATCATTAGAGGGAAGGAAAATTACAAGAAGATGAAGCCAATCCAACTACTCAATGAGTTGGAATATCATGAGATGAATGATTTGGATATCAAGAGGTCAATTGGACAAGATGAAGTCAAAACCATTGCTCTCAAGGCCGAACCAAGCAATAGAGTTGAATCAATTGAGAAGCCATCAAAGTCAAAGAAGAAGATTGATTCAAGTGAAGATGAGAGCACGGATGAAGAAACGGCAATGATGGTCAATAACTTCAAAAGGTTCATGAAGAGGAGAAGTGACAAGAAAAAGAACAACTCAAGAAGGCGCTATTCTTGCAAGAAAGTTGGTCATTTCATTGCCGAGTGTCCGGACAAGAAGGATGATGATGATGAGGACCACAAGGATGACAAAAGATCCAAGGATAAGGAGAAGAGGTACAAGGAGAAGAGCAAGGAGTACAAGAAGAAGAATGGCCATGCTCATGTTGGTGAAGGTTGGGATTCAAGTGATGAGTCCGATGAGAAAGGTGTGGCATCCATTGCCATGCATGAAGCTTCACCAACACCAAGGCTCTTCAACAACCTCTCCGATGATGATGATCACCCCATGTGCTTCATGGCCAAGGGGACTAAGGTATCAAACTATTCCAATCCTCCATCATCTCCCACCTCCACATCTAGTAATGTAGAAAATGACTTAGATGAAGAGGAAGAAGCCGAACATAAAGCTATCATGATAAAACAATTTGGTAAAAAGGGTTATAAGGAAATTAAAAAGCTTGTGGAGAAATTGGAGAAAAAGAAAGGGGCACTTAGAGAACTAGAAGAATTGCTCAACCTTGAGAAGGAGAGAAACCTAGTTCTAGAAGAGTCTCTAGTTGAGGAACATGCTTTGGCAAATGATGCTCTAGCTAACCTAAAGAATGTTCATAGCGAGCTTCAAGAAAGGCATTCACGCCTAGAAGATACATACAAAGAACTTGAAGTTAGCTTTGGTACTCTTTGGGAAAGCACCAAAACTAATTCCAAAACTACTCTTGACTCCAATGTCTCCACTAGCAAAGGTTGCTCAAGATGTTATAATGTTGATATCGATGCTTGTGCTACTAACCTTTCAAAGCTAGAAAAGTCAATCAAGGACAAGGATGCTCAAATCCAAGGTTGAACATGTACATTGGTAAGGACAAGCTCAAAAGTAAGAGTGAGTTTGATACTCACCCGGCTTACAAAGCCACAAGGCATCCCATCATTCGTGATGGACTTGGCCACACAAGAGGAAATAAGACAAATGGACAAGAGATTGTGAATGGCAAGTCACGTCCTTTGTGGAAGAAGGGTGCCAACCTTGGTGAGTTGATGGACATGGCTCATGGTGTCACCAAGAAGAATATTGCACAAGGTAAGGCAATGGTTGAGAGCTCAAGCAAGGTAAGCATCAAGAGCTCAACCAAGGTAAATGCAAGCAACAACAATGTGACACACTCTCCTTCACCCAACTACACCATTGACTACACGGTTGTATTCCAAAATGGCAAGATGGTGGTCAAGTATATTGGTGCTCACACTAGGAAAATGATGAGGAGTGTGTGGATACCTAAGATTGCTTACTCTAACCTTCAAGGACCCAAACAAGTTTGGGTACCTAAAGCTTGAGCTTAACTTGTTTTGTAGGCATATTCCTCCGGTGGACTTCATGGTTGCTTGATAGTGGATGTTCAAATCATATGACCGGAGAGAAGAATATGTTCTCATCATTGGAAGAATATGATACACCTATTGAGAAGATCACATTTGGTGATAATAATCATGGTGATGTGATAGGTCAAGGTAAAATTGCTATCTCAAATGATTCATCACTTTCAAATGTTTATTTAGTTGATTCTTTGGGATACAATTTGTTGTCCGTGTCACAACTTTGTGAGATGGGCTACAATTGTCTCTTTACTAATGAGGGTGTGTCCATCTTGAGAAGGGAGGATTCCTCTATTGCTTTTACGGGTCAACTTAAGGGAAAGCTTTATCTAGTTGATTTCACAACTACTAAAGTGGAACCGAAGACTTGTTTAGTGGCAAAATCTAGCATGGGTTGGCTTTGGCATCGCCGGCTAGCTCATGTTGGCATGAGGAACTTGGCCAAACTTCAAAGAGATGAACACATCCTAGGACTAACAAATGTTGTTTTTGAGAAAGATAGGTTGTGTAGTGCATGCCAAGCCGGGAAGCAAGTTGGTGCTCCACATCCACCCAAGAATATTCTATCTAGCTCAAGACCCTTGAAGCTTCTTCATATGGATTTGTTTGGACCCATTGCTTACATTAGCATTGGGGGGAACAAATATGGCCTTGTCATTGTGGATGACTTCTCTCGGTTCACTTGGGTATTCTTTTTGAAAGAGAAGAGTGAAGCTCAAGGAATTATCAAGAAGTTTATTAGAAGAGCTCAAAATGAGTTTGAGTTGAAGGTCAAGCGCATTAGAAGTGACAATGGCTCGGAGTTTAGAAATACCGGTGTTGAGGAATTTCTTGATGAAGAAGGCATCTTGCATGAGCTCTCAGCCCCCTATACACCTCAACAAAATGGCATTGTTGAGAGGAAGAATAGGACATTGATTGAGATGGCAAGAACCATGCTTGATGAGTACAATACTCCGGATATCTTTTGGGCCGAAGCAATCAACACCGCATGCCATGCCACCAACCGGCTTTATCTCCAAAAGTACTTGAACAAGACTCCATATGAGATAATCACCGGTAACAAGCCTAAGGTGCATTACTTTAGAGTTTTTGGTTGCAAATGTTATATTCTTAACAAGAAGGCCAAAAGTTCTAAGTTTGCACCTAAGGTTGATGAAGGTTTTCTACTTGGTTATGGTACTAACGAACACGCCTACCGTGTCTTCAACAAGACCACTGGTTGTGTTGAGGTCACGGTGGATGTGAAATTTGATGAATCAAACGGCTCTCAAGTAGAGCAAGTTGTAAATGACCTTGTAGATGATGAAGAGCCTTCAAGTGAATCCATCTTGAAGATGGGATTAGGTGAAGTAAGGCCAAGGGAGACTCTCATGAAGGATGAAGGGCAAGCTCAAGCTCCGGATGATGGGACTAGTGAGCCATCTTCTTCAACAAGAGTTGAACCATCCACTTCTCCTCATGGTCAAGATCAAGCTCATGGTGACGATCATGATCATGGCATTGATCAAGGGGGAGGCCAAGATGAAGAAACTCAAGACATTGCTCCTCAAGCTAATGAAGAAGATGATGATGGGCCTATTCAAAGGCAATCTCAAGTACCTCATCCTAGAGTTCATCAAAGTGTCCAACGGGATCATCCCGTGGATAATATCCTCGGGAGCATCCGAAGAGGGGTAACTACTTGTTCTCGTTTAGCAAATTTTTGTGCTAGTTACTCTTTTGTTTCCTCTTTGGAGCCTCTCAAGGTTGAAGAAGCACTTGGTGATGCGGATTGGGTCATG
The DNA here is from genome assembly GCA_004135705.1 of Alloteropsis semialata. NCBI lineage: Eukaryota > Viridiplantae > Streptophyta > Magnoliopsida > Poales > Poaceae > Alloteropsis > Alloteropsis semialata. Next base: position 14,517,117 of record CM014275.1, read on the forward strand.
GCAATGCAAGAAGAATTGAACAACTTCACAAGAAATCAAGTATGGGAATTGGTGAAGCGACCCAAGCAAAATGTGATTGGCACCAAGTGGGTATTCCGCAACAAACAAGATGAACATGGTGTTGTCACAAGAAACAAGGCAAGGTTGGTTGCTCAAGGGTTCACTCAAATTGAAGGTTTGGATTTTGGTGAAACTTATGCTCCCGTAGCTAGGCTTGAATCAATTCGTATATTACTTGCCTATGCTACTCACCATGATTTCAAGCTTTATCAAATGGATGTGAAAAGTGCATTCTTGAATGGGCCTCTCTCCGAGTTAGTATATGTGGAGCAACCACCGGGCTTTGAAGACCCCAAGCATCCCGACTACGTGTACAAGCTCCATAAGGCGCTCTATGGGCTCAAGCAAGCTCCTAGAGCATGGTATGAATGCCTTAGGGAATTTCTTCTTAAGAACGGCTTTGTGATGGGCAAAGCCGATTCTACTCTCTTTACTTAAAAGGTTGACAATGACTTATTTGTCTGTCAAATATATGTTGATGATATTATCTTTGGTTCTACTAATGAAAAGTTTTGTGAAGAATTTAGTAATATCATGACCAAGAGATTTGAGATGTCCATGATGGGTGAATTGAAGTTCTTTCTTGGATTTCAAATCAAGCAATTGAAGGAAGGGACTTTCATATGTCAAACCAAGTATGTAAATGATATACTCAAGAAGTTTGACATGGTCGATGCAAAGCCTATCAAGACACCCATGGCCGTCAATGGACATCTTGATCTTAATGAAGATGGAAAATCCGTGGATCAAAAGGTATATCGCTCCATGATTGGTTCCTTGCTTTACCTTTGTGCATCTAGGCCGGATATTATGCTTAGTGTGTGCATGTGTGCAAGATTTCAAGCTAATCCTAAAGAATGTCACTTAATTGCCGTTAAGAGAATTTTGAGATATTTGGTGCATACTCCATACCTTGGCTTATGGTATCCCAAGGGCTCCACTTTTGATTTACTTGGCTATTCCGATTCGGATTATGCCGGTTGCAAAGTAGATCGAAAGAGTACCACCGGGACTTGTCAATTTCTTGGCCGGTCTTTGGTGTCTTGGAGCTCTAAGAAACAAAATTCCGTTGCCCTATCCACCGCCGAGGCCGAGTACGTTGCAGCCGGCGCTTGTTGTGCTCAACTACTTTGGATGAGGCAAACCTTGAGTGACTTTGGTTGTGAGTACAAAAATATCCCACTCTTGTGTGACAATGAGAGTGCCATAAAACTAGCAAACAACCCAGTCCAACACTCAAGAACCAAGCACATTGACATAAGACACCATTTCTTGAGAGACCATGAAGCCAAAGGAGATATCGCTCTAAGCCATGTGAGTACCGAAAAACAACTAGCCGATATCTTCACCAAGCCTCTTGATGAGCAAAGGTTTTGTGCTTTGAGAAATGAGCTAAATATCTTGGATTCTCGTAACGTGGTTTGAATTATTGCACACACCCTTTGTTTGTTGCCTAGACTAGGTAAAATTGAGTTATTTGTGTGAGTTTTGCAAATATTTGGATTTATGATCGTTGGATCATACCTTGGCTCAAATGATCATAGTTATGTATTGTTGAATGTGGCTGATCATTTTGAGTCAAGTTTCTTACATGTCCGATCTCCAAATCTATCTAAATCTCAAATCAAATCTCATCTAAAATCTGTTTTAATCCAGAGTCCACCGGAATTTTCCACCGGAAATTGCCGGCAGAAATCTCCGGTAGCCTCTGTTGGCCACCGGATTTTGCCGACGGTTATTTCCGGCAGACTCTGTTGGCCACCGGAATTTTCCACCGGATTTTTCCGGAAGCTATCTCCGGTAGCCTCGGTTGCTCACCGGATATTTCCGGCAGATGTCCACCGGAAATTTCCGGCAGGCGCCTGGACTATAAATGTCGGGCCAACCGTTTTTTTTTCTCGAACCCTAACTCCATTCTAACTTCTCCAGCCGCCGCCCCTCAACTCTCTCTCTCATCCCGTGAGGGGATCTTCGATTTCGACCGTAGGAGTTCGATTCTTGGTGTTTGGTTGGATTCCCCATCCTCCGGAAGTTCCGTTCCTCCGCGAATCTTCATCGAATCGCGCGGGAAAACTCAAAGGTATTCCATTCAAAATCCTCATCGCCCGATCTCTCAATGTCGTAGTTCCTAGGGGATTTCCTTTGGGGGATATACTCAAGAACCTATCTAGATGCAATGCCTGTGATTTGGTTAACTTTGGTGGGCTAAATCAATCAAAACCCTAGGGCTCTTGGGATTTCACTGCGCCGGCCGGAAATTGCCGACACAACTGGACCGGAAATTTCCGGCAGGGCACAGTGAACTTCATTAAGCTTTGTTTCTTGGCTCGAGTTTATGGTTCTTTCAATTAGTCTTTTCTATAAGCTTTATCATGAATCTCTAGTGATAATCTTAAACTTTATCATGAATCTCTAGTGATAATCTTGAGCTCATAAATCATGAATCCTTGTGATGGTCCTAAGCTTAATCATCGTTTATCTTTCCAGATGGGCCGTGAACGTCCACGTGGCAAGGGCATTGTCATCCGTACTCCATCACCATCTCCATCACCCTCTTCTAGTGGAACCGAATCGGATGAGAGGGGTGATTCACCAAGAGGGAAAGGGAAAGGGAAGCGAGTGAAGAAGCAAGCCGTGCCCAAAAGGGGCCTTGGACGAGGACGTGGAGATCCTCAAGGCCCTACTGATCCTCCTCGTGGTCGTCGTACCAAGCAAGCAAATGTGGATACGACCGGCGAGAGGTACTATGACAACATTGATCTTTCACTTCTTGAGAGTCAGGTGACCATAGCACTTCCCCCAACTAGATCCTCTGAAGATCCACCCATGGTTGATTATAGCAAAGGAGAGACTAACATGAAGTCTCTAAGATATGGTGAAGATCCTAGAGCTGCTCTTTCCAAGGAGTTCAAGGGTAATCCTCGTTTTTGGTTACCCTTTCAAGCAGATTGGTATGAGTCAGTCATCATGAAGAAGAAGTCCATCACCACGGATATGAAATGGATTGACTGGGTATATCTCCAGGCTCTTAGCTCGCCAGTTAAAGAAGTGGTTGATATGGTATATGACAGGTGCAATGAGCTAGGACTTGTGAATCTTATGGGTTTCAAGTGTGACTGGAACGAGGAAGTAGTGGCACAATTCTATGCCACTCTTTATGTGGATAAGCCCCATATGAAGATTCATTGGACACTTGGTGGAAAAAGGTTTAGCCTTGACAGGAGTGAGTTTGCTGCTCTCCTTGGACTTTCAAATCCTATTTCTAGCTCTACTATTTATCGTATCCATGAGCATGCGGATCTTGAGGTTACAAAGATGCACTTTATGTATGACTCTGCTTATGGAGAACATGGAGCTTGTGAGTTTGGCAAGACCAAGGGTCTCACCCCTTTCTACAAGATGCTCAACCAGTTGTTCAGATTCACTCTTTGCCCTCGTGGTGGTGATGCAAGTAATATCTCGCATAAGGCAAGAAATCTTCTAGCTCAAGCTGCACCTGATCGAGCTCAGTTTGATGTGGCTGATTACCTTTGGTATGAAATTGTGTTTTGTTCACATGATGCTTCTAGTGCTTGCCACTTTGCCCCCTATATCTTTCACTTGATCAAGAATGTGTCAAGGCTCAACATTCTGCTAGATCGAGAGCATGAGCGGTACAAGGCATCCAAGGGCAAGATTCTTCAGCTGCTCAAGGTTGATGGCTCTGGAAGAACTCATATTCCTCCCAAGGGACCCTTTCCGGGTGCATATCCTTCAAAGGGTTCTGCTGCTTCAGCTCATGGTGCTTCATCATCTCGTGCTCCACCTCCTAGTGCTCCACCTCATGGTCCTTCCTTTGCTCCTCCACGTGGTGCTCCAAAGAAGAGGGGTAAGTTTGATCAACTTGCCCAAAGCATTTTTGCCTGTTTCAACATGATCAAGCACTGTGTGACCGTTGTTGAGGAGCGTACAAGGCAATTGGATGAGGACAATGTGAGGATTGAGAAAAGGCAAAAAGATATAATGGATAAGCTTGATATTCCTCATTCTCCGGTTCGTGAACCAAGGGATTACCCTCCTCCTCCACCTTTCTATAATCCCTATGAGGAAGGTGGCTCGTCTTCTCAAACTTACACATTTGGGTCAGAAATTGAAGAAGAAGACCTTGGTGGTGGTCAAGATAGTGAGAATGAGGAAACCGAAGAAGAAGGCTCTTATGAGAGCCAAGGCGACGATGATGGCGGCAATGGCAATGGAGATGATGAAGAAGAGGAGGAAGATGAAGATGAAGATGATGGCAATGGGGATGGCGACGACGACGACTAGCTCTCTTTTTGGTGCTTGTTGCCAAAGGGGGAGTGAATTTGTGATGCTTTGATGGATGGAGACCCCCCCCATATCTATCTTTTTCATGTTTTTTATCTTTGGACATGTAAGAACTATGTTTGGTGTGATGTGTGATGTGTGCCAAGCGAAAACTTTCATTTGTAAGACTTTTGTGCTAGTGTGATGTTAAACTCCTTTTATTCATGATGTGATGCTTAGGTGGATGATGAATGGTTGATGAAATGTTATTCTCCACTTTTATTGTGTGATATACCATGTCATATGCATCACGGTTATAATTTGACACATCTTGCACTTTTGTACCTTTGTATGCAAAGATATTTGAAAAGTTCTTACATAATATGTGCAATGGCATTTGAGGCCATTTGAGTTGAATATGCATATATTTAGGGGGAGCTTTTCTAAATATAATTGGGTACAAAAACATGATTTTATTCCTATCTTGTTTACCCAAATTGAGTTGTCATCAATCACCAAAAAGGGGGAGATTGAAAGTGCATCTAGGCCTCCCATGTGTTTTGGTGTTAATGACAACTAGAATTTGGGATTTGATGCTTGTATTGAAGTGTATGCAGGAATAAAAGAAAAGAATGGATTATGAATATCAAAAGAAGGTCCCCAATTATTTATGTATGGTGGAAGAGCTCATTGACGATTTAAATTCTTTTTGGTTTGAATTTGAGTATAGGAATCACCGTACTATCAAGGGGGACGTGTTTGATGAATCAAAAGTGCCAAAAGTGCTTATTCGAGATGCTAACTACCCAAGAGAAAATCTAGCTTAGTTTTTCAGGCCAAAAACCGGTCTGACCGGTTTTTGGAACCGGTCTGACCGGTTTCTAACTTCAGTTTGTCAGGCGCTGCACAGCGTCCTGTCGGAACTTCCGACACTGTGCCGGAAGTTCCGGTAGGGCCGGAAATAGCCGCTGCCCTTCATCCGGCACGCTCTGTTTGCCGCCGGAAATCTCCGGTGGGTAGAGCCGGAATATCCGGCAGCTCTGTTCTTAGCGCTGACTCAGTTGACTTTGGCATGCCCGGAAATATCCGATGACTATCTCCGGTGCGCTCTGTTCGGGATCGGAAATTCCGGTGGGTTATGCCGGAAGTTCCGGTGGGGCTGTTCGTAAGGCTGTTTCTTAGTTCAAAACAGTGCCTTGCCGAAAATTCCGACACTATATTGGAAATTCCGGCAGGTGCCCTGACAGTGCATTACGGCTAGTTTTTGGGGGACCTCTATTTATACCCCCTCAGCCCCTCCTTTCATTGCTGCTGACCTAACCCGAGACAAACACATTCACAAGCATTCAATTCACTCTCCCAACTCCCTCAAGCGCCAATTCTTGCAAAGATTTGAATAGGGCTTTGGGTGTGAGTGATTCTTGAGGTGTGAGACCAAGCCATTGAGTGAGTTCATCCTTTGTTCATCTCAAGAAGCACTTGAAGCAAGTTTGGCTCGTCGATTCTCGTTCATTACTCTTGGAGCTGAGCTCCTAGACGGTTAGGCGTCGCCGGCAACTCCCAACTTCGTGTGGTTGAGTGCCGACGTTTGTAATCTTCATCCCTTTGTGGGACAATTGTAAGAATTTCAATCCGGCCTTTGTGGTTGATTGAAGGAGGCAAGGGGTTAGAGTTGACCCGGCTCTACGTGAGCACCTCAACGGAGACGTAGCTCCTAAGTGGAGTGAACTTCGGTGAACAAATCCTTGTCTCTTGTTCTTGTTATTGTTCTTCACGTTCATATCGTTCTTGAGCTTAAATTGACTCGATCTATATTGTGTTAAGTTTCCGCTGCTAGAGATCATAGTTTTAAGCTTCCTAACACTTGTGGCGAACTTTCTATTCATATAGAATCTGCTATTTCATTTTAGTTTTTGAATCTCGAATTCAGGTTTTGTCCTGCCGGAAGTTCTTCCACTGTGCCGGCAATTTCCGTTAAACCGGAAATTCCGACACAGTGCCAGAAGTTCCGGTAAATTTAATTTTTATTTGTGAAATTTGCAGAAATTTTTATACAGGCCTATTCACCCCCCCTCTAGGCCTAGTGTCGGTCCTTTCACCTGGGGGATGGGACCAGGCCGCGCTGGCTCAGTCCTTCAGTACCATGGGACTGACGCCGCCGGTATAAAAATTTCTGCAAATTTCACAATAAAAATTAAATGGGCCGGATGTTCTGGCACTGTGTCGGAACTTCCGGCTTACCGGAATTTCCGGCATAGAGGCAGAACTTCCGGCTCAACAAAAACCTGAATTCGAGATTCAAAAACTGAAGTGAAACTGCAGATTCTATATGAATAGAAAGTTCACCAAAAGTATAAGGAAGCTTAAAACTATGATCTCTAGCAGCGGAAAGTTATAACAATATAGATCGGGTCAATTTAAGCTCAAGAACGATATAAATATGAAGAACAATAACAAGAACAAGAGACAAGGATTTGTTCACCGAAGTTCACCCCACTTAGGAGCTACGTCTCCGTTGAGGTGCTCACGTAGAGCCGGGTCAACTCTAACCCCTTGCCTCCTTCAATCAACCACAAGGGCCGGATTGAAATTCTTACTATTGTTCCCACTTAGGGATGAAGATTACAAACATCCGGCACTCAACCACACCAAGTTGGGAGTTGCCGGCGACGCCTAACCGTCTAGGAGCTCAGCTCCAAGAGTAACAAATGCGAATCGACGAATCAAAGAATGCTTCAAGTGCTTCTTGAGATGAACCAATGAAGAACTCACTCAAAGCTTTACTCTCACACCTCAAGAATCACTCACCATCAATCCCTACTCAAATCCTTGCAAGAAATGGCTCTAGAGGGAGTTGGGAGTGTGAATTCAATGCTTTTGAGGCTTTTGTTTCGGGTTAGGTCAGCAGCAAATGAAGGGAGGGCTGAGGGGGTATAAATAGAGGGCCCCCCAAAAACTAGCCGTTATGCACTGCCAGGTCACTTGCCGGAATTTCCGACATAGTGTCGGAACTTCCGGCAAGGCACTGTTTTGAACTAAGAAACAGCCTTGCGAACAGCCCCACCGGAACTTCCGGCGTAACCCACCGGAACTTCCGATCCCGAACAGAGCGCACCGGAGATTGTCCTCCGAATATTTCCGGTGTGCTCAAGTCAACTGAGTCAGCGCGAAGAACAGAGCTACCGGAAATTCCGGCACAACGAACCGGAGATTTCCGGCGGCAAACCGAGCGTGCCGGAAGTAGAACAGCGGCTATTTCCGGCCCTACCGGAACTTCCGACGCAGTGTCGGAAATTCCGACAGGACGCTGTGCAGCGCCTGAAAAACTAAAGTTAGAAACCGATCCGACCGGTTTCCAAAACCGGTCAAACCGGTTTTGCCCAGAAAACAGAACTTAAACTCTCTCTTGGGTTGTTAGCATCTCAATTAAGCACTTTTGGCACTTTTTGATCCATCAAGCACGTCCCCCCTTGATAGTACGGTGATTTCCTAAACTCAAATTCAAACCAAAAAAATAAATTTAAATCGCCAATGAGCTCATCCACCATACACAAGTAATTGGGGACCTTCTTTTGATATTTATAATCCTTTCTTTTCTTTTATTCCTGCATATACTTCAATACAAGCATCAAATCCCAAATTCTAATTGTCATTATCACCAAAACACATGGGAGGCCTAGATGCACTTTCAATCTCCCCCTTTTTGGTGATTGATGACAACTCAATTTGGGTTCACAAGATAGGAATAAAATCATGTTTTTGTACCCAATTATATTTAGAAAAGCTCCCCCTAAATATGTGCATATTCAACTCAAATGGCCTCAAATGCCATTGCACATATTATGTAAGAATTTTTCAAATATCTTTGCATACAAAGGTACAAAAGTGCAAGATGTGTCAAATTAAAACCGAGATGCATATGACATGGTATATCACACAATAAAAATAGAGAATAACATTTTATCAACCATTCATCATCCACCAAGCATCATATTATGAATAAAAGGAGTTTAACATCACACTAGCACAAATAAGTCTTACAAATGAAAGTTTTCACTTGGCACACATCACACATCACACCAAACATAGTTCTTACATGTCCAAAGATAAAAACATGAATAAAGATAGATATGGGGGGGTCTCCATCAAAGCATCACAAATTCACTCCCCCTTTGGCAACAAGCACCAAAAAGAGAGCTACTCGTCGTCGTCGCCATCCCCATTGTCTTTATCTTCATCTTCCTCCTCTTCTTCATCATCTCCATTGCCATTGCCGCCATCATCGTCTCCTTGGCTCTCATAAGAGCACTCTTCTTCGGTTTCCTCATTTTCACTTTCTTGACCACCACCAAGGTCTTCTTCTTCAATTTCTGGCCCAAATGTGTAAGCTTGAGAAGACGAGCCACCTTCCTCATAGGGATTATAGAAAGGTAGAGGAGGAGGGTAATCCCTTGGTGCACGGACTGGAGAGTGAGGAATATCAAGCTTATCCATTATATCTTTTTGCCTCTTCTCAATCTTAACATTGTCCTCATCCAATTGCCTTGTACGCTCCTCAACAACGGTCACACAGTGCTTGAGCATGTAGAAACAGGCAAATATGCTTTGGGCAAGTTGATCAAACTTACCCCTCTTCTTTGGAGCACCACGTGGAGGAGCAAAGGAAGGACCATGAGGTGGAGCACTAGGAGGTGGAGCACGAGATGATGAAGCACCATGAGCTGAAGCAGCAGAACCCTTTGAAGGATATGCACCCGGAAAGGGTCCCTTGAGAGGAATATGAGTTCTTCCAGAGCCATCAACCTTGAGCAGCTGAAGAATCTTGCCCTTGAATGCCTTGTACCGCTCATGCTCTCTATCTGACAGAATGTTGAGCCTTGACACATTCTTGATCAAGTGAAAGATATAGGGGGCAAAGTGGCAAGTACTAGAAGCATCATGTGAACAAAACACAATCTCATACCAAAGGTAATCAGCCACATCAAAACGAGCTCGATCAGGTGCAGCTTGAGCTAGAAGATTTCTTGCCTTATGAGAGATATTACTTGCATCACCACCTCGAGGGCAAAGTGTGAATCTGAACAACTGGTTGAGCATCTTGTAGAAAGGGGTGAGGCCCTTGGTCTTGCCAAACTCACAAGCTCCATGTTCTCCATAAGCAGAGTCATACATAAAGTGCATCTTTGTTACCTCAAGATCCGCATGCTCATGGATACGATAAATGGTAGAGCTAGAATGAGGATTTGGAAGTCCAAGGAGAGCAGCAAACTCACTCCTGTCAAGGCTAAACCTTTTTCCACCAAGTGTCCAATGAATCTTCATATGGGGCTTATCCACATAAATAGTGGCATAGAATTATGCCACTACTTCCTCATTCCAGTCACACTTGAAACCCATAAGATTCACAAGTCCTAACTCATTGCACCTGTCATATACCATATCAACCACTTCTTTAACTGGCGAGCTAAGAGTCTGGAGATATGCCCAGTCAATCCATTTCATATCCGTGGTGATGGACTTCTTCTTCATGATGACTGACTCATACCAATCTGCTTGAAAGGGTAACCAAAAACGAGGATCACCCTTGAACTCCTTGGAAAGAGCAGCACTAGGATCTTCACCATATCTTAGAGACTTCATGTTAGTCTCCCCCTTGCTATAATCAACCATGGGTGGATCTTCAGAGGATCTCGTTGGGGGAAGTGCCTTGGTCACCTGGCTCTCAAGGAGTGAAAGATCAATGTTGTCATAGTACCTCTCGCCGGTCGTATCCATATTTGCTTGCTTGGTACGACGACCACGAGGAGGATCAGCTGCTTGAGGGTTTCCATGTCCTCTTCCAAGGCCCCTTTTGGGCACGGCTTGCTTCTTTACTCGCTTCCCTTTCCCTTTCCCTCTTGGTGAATCACCCCTCTCATCCGATTCGGTTCCACTAGAAGAGGGTGATTGAGGTGGAGTCCGGATGACAACGCCCGTGCTACGAGAACGATCACGGCCCATCTGGAAAGATAAACGATAATTAAGCTTAGGACCATCACAAGGATTCATGATTTATGAGCTCAAGATCATCACTAGAGATTCATGATAAAGCTTAAGATCATCACTAGAGATTCATGATAAAGCTTATTGAAAAGACTAATTGAAAGAACCATAAACTTGAGCCATGAAACATGATTGATTGGCGTTCACTGCAGCCTGCCGGAAATTTCCGGCGCCAGGCTGCTGGCAATTTCCGGCCGACGCAGTGGAAGCCCAAGAATCCTAGGGATTGAGTGATTTCGCCCACCAAAGTTTATCAAATCACAGGCATTGCATCTAGATAGGTTCTTGAGTATATCCCCCAAAGGAAATCCCCTAGTAACTATGGCATTGAGAGATCGGGCGATGAGGATTTTGAATGGAATACCTTTGAGTTTTCCCGCGCGATTCGATGAAGATTCGCGGAGGAACGGAACTTCCGGAGGATGGGGAATCCAACCAAGCACCAAGGATCGAACTCCCACGGTCGAAATCGAAGATCCCCTCACGGGATTGAGAGAGAGAGGTGAGGGGCGGCGGCTGGTGGAGTTAGAATGAAGTTAGGGTTCAGGAAAAAACGGTTGGCCCGATTTATATAGTTCAGGCGGCTGCCGGAACTTCCGGTGGAAGGAGCCGGCAATTGCCGGTGAGCCACCGAGCCTGCCGGAGAAAGATGCCGGCAAAATCCGGCCGACCAACAGAGGCTGCCGGAGATTGCTGCCGGCAATTTCCGGTGGCAAGTTCCGGTGGACTCTGGATAAAAACAGATTTTTGAGATGAGATTTGATTTGAGATTTTGATAGATTTGGAGATCGGACATGTAAGAATCTTGACTCAAAATGATCAGCCACATTCAACATTACATAACCATGATCATTTGAGCCAAGGAATGATCCAACAATCACAACTCCAAATATTTTGAAAAACTCACACAAATAAATCAATTTTGCCTAGTCTAAGCATCAAACAATGGGTGTGTGCAACAATTCAAACCACGTTACGAGAATCCAAGATATTTAGCTCATTCCTCAAAGCACAAAACCTTTGCTCATCAAGAGGCTTAGTGAAGATATCGGCTAGTTGTTTTTCGGTACTCACATGGCTTAGAGCGATATCTCCTTTGGCTTCATGGTCTCTCAAGAAATGGTGTCTTATGTCAATATGCTTGGTTCTTGAGTGTTGGACTGGGTTGTTTGCTAGTTTTATGGCACTCTCATTGTCACACAAGAGTGGGATATTTTTGTACTCACAACCAAAGTCACTCAAGGTTTGCCTCATCCAAAGTAGTTGAGCACAACAAGCACCGGCTGCAACGTACTCGGCCTCGGCGGTGGATAGGGCAACGGAATTTTGTTTCTTAGAGCTCCAAGACACCAAAGACCGGCCAAGAAATTGACAAGTCCCGGTGGTACTCTTTCGATATACTTTGCAACCGGCATAATCCGAATCGGAATAGCCAAGTAAATCGAAAGTGTAGCCCTTGGGATACCATAAGCCAAAGTATGGAGTATGCACCAAATATCTCAAAATTCTCTTAACGGCAATTAAGTGACATTCTTTAGGATTAGCTTGAAATCTTGCACACATGCACACACTAAACATAATATCCGGCCTAGATGCACAAAGGTAAAGTAAAGAACCAATCATGGCGCGATATACCTTTTGATCCACGGATTTTCCATCTTCATTAAGATCAAGATGTCCATTGACGGCCATGGGTGTCTTGATAGGCTTTGCATCGACCATGTCAAACTTCTTGAGCATATCATTCACATACTTGGTTTGACATATGAAAGTCCCTTCCTTCAATTGCTTGATTTGAAATCCAAGAAAGAACTTCAATTCACCCATCATGGACATCTCAAATCTCTTGGTCATGATATTACTAAATTCTTCCACAAAACTTTTCATTAGTAGAACCAAAGATAATATCATCAACATATATTTGACAAACAAATAAGTCATTGTCAACTTTTTGAGTGAAGAGTGTAGAATCGGCTTTGCCCATTACAAAGCCGTTCTTGAGAAGAAATTCCCTAAGGCATTCATACCATGCTCTAGGAGCTTGCTTGAGCCCATAGAGCGCCTTATGGAGCTTGTACACGTAGTCGGGATGCTTGGGGTCTTCAAAGCCCGGTGGTTGCTCCACATATACCAACTCGGAGAGAGGCCCATTCAAGAATGCACTTTTCACATCCATTTGATAAAGCTTGAAATCATGGTGAGTAGCATAGGCAAGTAATATACGAATTGATTCAAGCCTAGCTACGGGAGCATAAGTTTTACCAAAATCCAAACCTTCAATTTGAGTGAACCCTTGAGCAACCAACCCTGCCTTGTTTCTTGTGACAACACCATGTTCATCTTGTTTGTTGCGGAATACCCACTTGTGCCAATCACATTTTACTTGGGTCTCTTCACCAATTCCCAAACTTGATTTCTTGTGAAGTTGTTCAATTCTTTTTGCATTGCCATTACCCAATCCGCATCACCAAGTGCTTCTTCAACCTTGAGAGGCTTCAAAGAGGAAACAAAAGAGTAACTAGCACAAAAGTTTGCCAAACAAGAGCGAGTAGTTACCCCTCTTCGGATGCTCCCAAGAATGTTATCCACGGGGTGATCCCGTTGGACACTTTGATGAACTCTAGGATGAGGTACTTGAGATTGCCTTTGAATAGGCCCATCATCATCTTCTTCATTAGCTTGAGGAGCAATGTCATGAGTTTCTTCATCTTGGCCTCCCCCTTGATCAATGCCATGATCATGATCATCACCATGAGCTTGATCTTGACCATGAGGAGAAGTGGATGGTTCAACTCTTGTTGAAGAAGATGGCTCACTAGTCCCATCATCCGGAGCTTGAGCTTGCACTTGATCCTTCATGAGAGTCTCCCTTGGCCTTACTTCACCTAATCCCATCTTCAAGATGGATTCACTTGGAGGCTCTTCATCATCTACAAGGTCATTTACAACTTGCTCTACTTGAGAGCCGTTTGATTCATCAAATTTCACATCCACCGTGACCTCAACACAACCAGTGGTTTTGTTGAAGACACGGTAGGCGTGTTCATTAGTACCATTACCAAGTAGAAAACTTTCATCAACCTTAGGTGCAAACTTAGAACTTTTGGCCTTCTTGTTAAGAATGTAACATTTGCAACCAAAAACTCTAAAGTAATGCACCTTAGGCTTGTTACAGGTGATTATCTCATATGGAGTCTTGTTCAAGTACTTTTGGAGATAAAGCTGGTTGGTGGCATGGCATACGGTGTTAATTGCTTCGGCCTAAAAGATATCTGGAGTGTTGTACTCATCAAGCATGGTTCTTGCCATCTCAATCAATGTCCTATTCTTTCTCTCAACAATGCCATTTTGTTGAGGTGTATAGGGGGCGGAGAGCTCATGCAAGATGCCTTCTTCATCAAGGAATTCCTCAACACCGGTATTCCTAAACTCCGAGCCATTGTCACTTCTCATGCGCTTGACCTTCAACTCAAACTCATTTTGAGCCCTTCTAATAAACTTCTTGATGATTCCTTGAGCTTCACTCTTCTCTTTCAAAA
>CM014275.1:14532041-14562446 GCA_004135705.1 Alloteropsis semialata
GATCACACATACAGAGCAGGCATTTTGGGCATCGGACGAAACGAGACGCATAGCTGCGTCGTCTCTCTCCACACGACGCAAAGTGAAGCCAGCCGCGCGCGCTGCACCTCCGCCTGCCTCCCCACGCGCGAAGGAGGTCCTGCGGCCCCCGGACTACGACGGCGAGGCGGGACCGCGGCGCCGGCGTGGCNAGGACGACGCCGCCGCCGCAGGCCTGGACGCCTGGCTCCGCCACGGCGTTCCTCTCCCTGGCTCCCACCCCTCTTCACCGACCCGGCCGGCGCGTCTCTCCATGCCGCGGGCAAGCAGATCCTCTCCACCGACGGGGTTGCATCGGCTGATGCCGCCCTGGCTGCTGCCCTTCTCGCGGCGAAGACCGAGGCTGTGGCGGCCTAGGAACGTCTCCGCGTGGCGACCCTCGCTTGGGAGCGCGAGCGCACTGCGGCGAATGCTGCTGCTCGCCGGATTGCCGAGGCGGAGCACTACCTCCTCCTCGCCGCCGGTCAGCAGCCTGTCATCCACTTCTCCGACTCCGGCGCGTCTTCTTCCTAGGCTCCGCCAGCTGGTTCTGACCCACAGCTCCACGCGACCGATCCGATGGTAGCCCAGCTCCACCTCCAGGCCGCCGGGGTCCAGAACATCTGGACCCTGGTCTCCGTCGTCCTCGACCCCACGTCCACCTCCTACGGGCGCTGGCGGGACCAGGTCCTCCTCGCCCTCCGCCGCTACGCCCTTGACGACCACGTCCTCGTCGACACGCCTATTGCGGCGCGGGACGGGGTCTGGCTACGCCTCGACAGCGTCGCCATGTCCTGGATCTTTGGGACCATCTCCTAGATCTCCAGGGCATCGTCCGGACTCACGGCAGCACCGCACGCCAGGCCTGGCTGGCACTCGAGGGCCAGTTCATTGGCAACGCCGAGGCCCGCGCCCTCCAGCTCGACGCGTTGTTCCGGACCTTCGAGCAGGGGACCTCTCCGTTGGCGAGTACTGCAGGAAGATGAAGGGCATGGCTGATGCCCTTCACGACCTCGGCTGCCCGGTGAGCGACCGGATCCTGGTGCTCAATGTCCTGAGGGGCCTCAACGGCAACTATGACCTTCTCAAGACATGGCTCCCCCGCCAGAGGCCCTTCCCCTCCTTCCTGCAGGTCCGGGACGACCTCGTCCTGGATGAGATCACCCGGGGTCTCGCGCCCGGATCGTCCTCCTCCACCGCGCTCGTGGCTGCACCACCGACCTCCTCTGCCTCGCCTACCGCCTCTCTCCCTGGCGCTCCTCCTCCCGGGCCGAGCGGGGGTGGAGGGGGCCGTGGCGGGCGCCGTCGCTGGGGGGAGGGCGTGGTGGTGGCTCTGGTGGTGGCCGCCGGGGTACTCCGGCCCCGACTCCCTCTCCTGCTCCTGGAGGTGCACCCTGGCCATCCTTCAGCAACCCATGGTCAGGGCGCATCTCGATGTGGCCGTTCCAGGCTCAGGGGGGCGGCCGTCCTCAGCACCAGCCCGCGGCCATGTTCACTGGCCCGGCCTCCCCGTGCCTGACGTCCTGGACTCCACCTCCTCCGCCCAGCCAGCTCTCGACCTGGTCTGGGGGATGGACTCCACCCGCTCAGCCCAGCCAGCTTCCGACCTGGCCTGGTGAAAGTGCATCTAGGCCTCCCATGTGTTTTGGTGTTAATGACAACTAGAATTTGGGATTTGATGCTTGTATTGAAGTGTATGCAGGAATAAAAGAAAAGAATGGATTATGAATATCAAAAGAAGGTCCCCAATTATTTATGTATGGTGGAAGAGCTCATTGGCGATTTAAATTCTTTTTTGGTTTGAATTTGAGTATAGGAATCACCGTACTATCAAGGGGGACGTGTTTGATGAATCAAAAGTGCCAAAAGTGCTTATTCGAGATGCTAACTACCCAAGAGAAAATCTAGCTTAGTTTTTCAGGCCAAAAACCGGTCTGACCGGTTTCTAACTTCAGTTTGTCAGGCGCTGCACAGCGTCCTGTCGGAACTTCCGACACTGTGCCGGAAGTTCCGGTAGGGCCGGAAATAGCCGCTGCCCTTCATCCGGCACGCTCTGTTTGCCGCCGGAAATCTCCGGTGGGTAGAGCCGGAATATCCGGCAGCTCTGTTCTTAGCGCTGACTCAGTTGACTTTGGCATGCCCGGAAATATCCGATGACTATCTCCGGTGCGCTCTGTTCGGGATCGGAAATTCCGGTGGGTTATGCCGGAAGTTCCGGTGGGGCTGTTCGTAAGGCAGGTGCCCTGACAGTGCATAACGGCTAGTTTTTGGGGGACCTCTATTTATACCTCCTCAGCCCCTCCTTTCATTGCTGCTGACCTAACCCGAGACAAACACATTCACAAGCATTCAATTCACTCTCCCAACTCCCTCTAGTGCCAATTCTTGCAAAGATTTGAATAGGGCTTTGGGTGTGAGTGATTCTTGAGGTGTGAGACCAAGCCATTGAGTGAGTTCATCCTTTGTTCATCTCAAGAAGCACTTGAAGCAAGTTTGGCTCGTCGATTCTCGTTCATTACTCTTGGAGCTGAGCTCCTAGACGGTTAGGCGTCGCCGGCAACTCCCAACTTCGTGTGGTTGAGTGCCGGACGTTTGTAATCTTCATCCCTTTGTGGGACAATAGTAAGAATTTCAATCCGGCCTTTGTGGTTGATTGAAGGAGGCAAGGGGTTAGAGTTGACCCGGCTCTACGTGAGCACCTCAACGGAGACGTAGCTCCTAAGTGGAGTGAACTTCGGTGAACAAATTCTTGTCTCTTGTTCTTGTTATTGTTCTTCACGTTCATATCGTTCTTGAGCTTAAATTGACTCGATCTATATTGTGTTAAGTTTCCGCTGCTAGAGATCATAGTTTTAAGCTTCCTAACACTTGTGGTGAACTTTCTATTCATATAGAATCTGTTATTTCATTTTAGTTTTTGAATCTCGAATTCAGGTTTTGTCCTGCCGGAAGTTCTTCCACTGTGCCGGCAATTTCCGTTAAACCGGAAATTTCGACACAGTGCCAGAAGTTCCGGTAAATTTAATTTTTATTTGTGAAATTTGCAGAAATTTTTATACAGGCCTATTCACCCCCCCTCTAGGCCTAGTGTCGGTCCTTTCAATTGGTATCAGAGCCTAATCTCTTGATTTAGGCTTAACCGCTAAGGGAAAACACTATGGCCGGTAAAGAGGATGATGTTGCTATTACCGGTGCTTCCGCCGTCGACGGCTCCAACACTTCCGCCGCTGCTGCTCAACTCTTGATTGGTAGCCGTCGAAGTCATCCCCCAACTCATTACGACTCAAGCTCGAGCGATGATGATTTTGAAGTGAGTGATGTTGAGGGTGACTTCACCGAAGAAGAAAAGAAGAAGCTAAGAAAGGAAAAGCTAAAGAAGAAGTGTCAAGAGAAAGCCGAGAAGAAGGCTCAAAGACTTTTCAAGAAAAAGATCAAAGAAGAAAGGGAGAAGAATACTCTTAACGGGCTTCATGCGGTGTCTCATCCATATGGGGCATCTTCACAAAATACTTCTAACCCTTCTCCATTTTCATTTACTCCCGTTCCAATGGGCAAAGCCCCTCACTTTGATGGGAGTGACTATGCCCGTTGGAGTGATGATATGAAAATGCATCTTTATGGTCTTAATCCCGCTCTTTGGACCATTGTGGTTGTAGGTGTGAAGCAACATGATGAGGATGAACCTATTACTCCGGAACTAGAGCATGACATGTTCCGGAATGCTCAAGCCGTTCGGGTCATTAGAAGCTCACTTTGCACTTATGAGTACAACAAGGTTAGAGGGATTGAGAGTGCCAAGGAGATTTGGGACATACTTCAATTGTCTCATGAAGGCTCCGATGAGGTCAAGGAAGGGAAGATGGATCTACTCCAAGGAGAATTGGAGTCATTTGTCATGAAGAAGGATGAAACTCTCCGGGAAATGTATGATAGGCTCAAGTTGCTTGTGACCGACATTAGATCTCTTGGAAGCAAGGATTGGGATGATAGTAAGGTCACAAAGAAGATGCTTAGAGCTTATGCCCCCAAGAACCAAACATTGGCAACCATCATTAGAGGGAAGGAAAATTACAAGAAGATGAAGCCAATCCAACTACTCAATGAGTTAGAATATCATGAGATGAATGATTTGGATATCAAGAGGTCAATTGGACAAGATGAAGTCAAAACCATTGCTCTCAAGGCCGAACCAAGCAATAGAGTTGAATCAATTGAGAAGCCATCAAAGTCAAAGAAGAAGATTGATTCAAGTGAAGATGAGAGCACGGATGAAGAAACGGCAATGATGGTCAAGAACTTCAAAAGGTTCATGAAGAGGAGAAGTGACAAGAAAAAGAACAACTCAAGAAGGTGCTATTCTTGCAAGAAAGTTGGTCATTTCATTGCCGAGTGTCCGGACAAGAAGGATGATGATGATGAGGACCACAAGGATGACAAAAGATCCAAGGATAAGGAGAAGAGGTACAAGGAGAAGAGCAAGGAGTACAAGAAGAAGAATGGCCATGCTCATGTTGGTGAAGGTTGGGATTCAAGTGATGAGTCCGATGAGGAAGGTGTGGCATCCATTGCCATGCATGAAGCTTCACCAACACCAAGGCTCTTCAACAACCTCTCCGATGATGATGATCACCCCATGTGCTTCATGGCCAAGGGGACTAAGGTATCAAACTATTCCAATCCTCCATCATCTCCCACCTCCACATCTAGTAATGTAGAAAATGACTTAGATGAAGAGGAAGAAGCCGAACATAAAGCTATCATGATAAAACAATTTGGTAAAAAGGGTTATAAGGAAATTAAAAAGCTTGTGGAGAAATTGGAGAAAAAGAAAGAGGCACTTAGAGAACTAGAAGAATTGCTCAACCTTGAGAAGGAGAGAAACCTAGTTCTAGAAGAGTCTCTAGTTGAGAAAAAGGTGAAGGTTGAAAAATTGACAATGGACTTGTCTCTTGCCAATGATTCATATGAGCGGATGTCAAAGGAACATGCTTTGGCAAATGATGCTCTAGCTAACCTAAAGAATGTTCATAGCGAGCTTCAAGAAAGGCATTCACGCCTAGAAGATACATACAAAGAACTTGAAGTTAGCTTTGGTATTCTTTGGGAAAGCACCAAAACTAATTCCAAAACTACTCTTGACTCCAATGTCTCCACTAGCAAAGGTTGCTAAAGATGTTATAATGTTGATATCAATGCTTGTGCTACTAACCTTTCAAAGCTAGAAAAGTCAATCAAGGACAAGGATGCTCAAATCTAAGGGGTTGAACATGTACATTGGTAAGGACAAGCTCAAAAGTAAGAGTGAGTTTGATACTCACCCGGCTACAAAGCCACAAGGCATCCCATCATTCGTGATGGACTTGGCCACACAAGAGGAAATAAGACAAATGGACAAGAGATTGTGAATGGCAAGTCACGTCCTTTGTGGAAGAAGGGTGCCAACCTTGGTGAGTTGATGGACATGGCTCATGGTGTCACCAAGAAGAATGTTGCACAAGGTAAGGCAATGGTTGAGAGCTCAAGCAAGGTAAGCATCAAGAGCTCAACCAAGGTAAATGCAAGCAACAACAATGTGACACACTCTCCTTCACCCAACTACACCATTGACTACACGGTTGTATTCCAAAATGGCAAGATGGTGGTCAAGTATATTGGTGCTCACACTAGGAAAATGATGAGGAGTGTGTGGATACCTAAGATTGCTTACTCTAACCTTCAAGGACCCAAACAAGTTTGGGTACCTAAAGCTTGAGCTTAACTTGTTTTGTAGGCATATTTCTCCGGTGGGACTTTATGGTTGCTTGATAGTGGATGTTCAAATCATATGACCGGAGAGAAGAATATGTTCTCATCATTGGAAGAATATGATACACCTATTGAGAAGATCACATTTGGTGATAATAATCATGGTGATGTGATAGGTCAAGGTAAAATTGCTATCTCAAATGATTCATCACTTTCAAATGTTTATTTAGTTGATTCTTTGGGATACAATTTGTTGTCCGTGTCACAACTTTGTGAGATGGGCTACAATTGTCTCTTTACTAATGAGGGTGTGTCCATCTTGAGAAGGGAGGATTCCTCTATTGCTTTTACCGGTCAACTTAAGGGAAAGCTTTATCTAGTTGATTTCACAACTACTAAAGTGGAACCGAAGACTTGTTTAGTGGCAAAATCTAGCATGGGTTGGCTTTGGCATCGCCGGCTAGCTCATGTTGGCATGAGGAACTTGGCCAAACTTCAAAGAGATGAACACATCCTAGGACTAACAAATGTTGTTTTTGAGAAAGATAGGTTGTGTAGTGCATGCCAAGCCGGGAAGCAAGTTGGTGCTCCACATCCACCCAAGAATATCCTATCTAGCTCAAGACCCTTGAAGCTTCTTCATATGGATTTGTTTGGACCCATTGCTTACATTAGCATTGGGGGCAACAAATATGGCCTTGTCATTGTGGATGACTTCTCTCGGTTCACTTGGGTATTCTTTTTGAAAGAGAAGAGTGAAGCTCAAGGAATTATCAAGAAGTTTATTAGAAGAGCTCAAAATGAGTTTGAGTTGAAGGTCAAGCACATTAGAAGTGACAATGGCTCGAAGTTTGAAATACCGGTGTTGAGGAATTTCTTGATGAAGAAGGCATCTTGCATGAGCTCTCAGCCCCCTATACACCTCAACAAAATGGCATTGTTGAGAGGAAGAATAGGACATTGATTGAGATGGCAAGAACCATGCTTGATGAGTACAATACTCCGGATATCTTTTGGGCCGAAGCAATCAACACCGCATGCCATGCCACCAACCGGCTTTATCTCCAAAAGTACTTGAACAAGACTCCATATGAGATAATCACCGGTAACAAGCCTAAGGTGCATTACTTTAGAGTTTTTGGTTGCAAATGTTATATTCTTAACAAGAAGGCCAAAAGTTCTAAGTTTGCACCTAAGGTTGATGAAGGTTTTCTACTTGGTTATGGTACTAACGAACACGCCTACCGTGTCTTCAACAAGACCACTGGTTGTGTTGAGGTCACGGTGGATGTGAAATTTGATGAATCAAACGGCTCTCAAGTAGAGCAAGTTGTAAATGACCTTGTAGATGATGAAGAGCCTCCAAGTGAATCCATCTTGAAGATGGGATTAGGTGAAGTAAGGCCAAGGGAGACTCTCATGAAGGATGAAGGGCAAGCTCAAGCTCCGGATGTTGGGACTAGTGAGCCATCTTCTTCAACAAGAGTTGAACCATCCACTTCTCCTCATGGTCAAGATCAAACTCATGGTGACGATCATGATCATGGCATTGATCAAGGGGGAGGCCAAGATGAAGAAACTCAAGACATTGCTCCTCAAGCTAATGAAGAAGATGATGATGGGCCTATTCAAAGGCAATCTTAAGTACCTCATCCTAGAGTTCATCAAAGTGTCCAACGGAATCATCCCGTGGATAATATCCTCGGGAGCATCCGAAGAGGGGTAACTACTCGTTCTCGTTTAGCAAATTTTTGTGCTAGTTACTCTTTTGTTTCCTCTTTGGAGCGTCTCAAGGTTGAAGAAGCACTTGGTGATGCGGATTGGGTCATGGCAATGCAAGAAGAATTGAACAACTTCACAAGAAATCAAGTATGGGAATTGGTGAAGCGACCCAAGCAAAATGTGATTGGCACCAAGTGGGTATTCCGCAACAAACAAGATGAACATGGTGTTGTCACAAGAAACAAGGCAAGGTTGGTTGCTCAAGGGTTCACTCAAATTGAAGGTTTGGATTTTGGTGAAACTTATGCTCCCGTAGCTAGGCTTGAATCAATTCGTATATTACTTGCCTATGCTACTCACCATGATTTCAAGCTTTATCAAATGGATGTGAAAAGTGCATTCTTGAATGGGCCTCTCTCCGAGTTGGTATATGTGGAGCAACCACCGGGCTTTGAAGACCCCAAGCATCCCGACTACGTGTACAAGCTCCATAAGGCGCTCTATGGGCTCAAGCAAGCTCCTAGAGCATGGTATGAATGCCTTAGGGAATTTCTTCTTAAGAACGGCTTTGTGATGGGCAAAGCCGATTCTACTCTCTTTACTCAAAAGGTTGACAATGACTTATTTGTCTGTCAAATATATGTTGATGATATTATCTTTGGTTCTACTAATGAAAAGTTTTGTGAAGAATTTAGTAATATCATGACCAAGAGATTTGAGATGTCCATGATGGGTGAATTGAAGTTCTTTCTTGGATTTCAAATCAAGCAATTGAAGGAAGAGACTTTCATATGTCAAACCAAGTATGTAAATGATATACTCAAGAAGTTTGACATGGTCGATGCAAAGCCTATCAAGACACCCATGGCCGTCAATGGACATCTTGATCTTATTGAAGATGGAAAATCCGTGGATCAAAAGGTATATCGCTCCATGATTGGTTCCTTGCTTTACCTTTGTGCATCTAGGCCGGATATTATGCTTAGTGTGTGCATGTGTGCAAGATTTCAAGCTAATCCTAAAGAATGTCACTTAATTGCCGTTAAGAGAATTTTGAGATATTTGGTGCATACTCCATTCCTTGGCTTATGGTATCCCAAGGGCTCCACTTTTGATTTACTTGGCTATTCCGATTCGGATTATGCCGGTTGCAAAGTAGATCGAAAGAGTACCACCGGGACTTGTCAATTTCTTGGCCGGTCTTTGGTGTCTTGGAGCTCTAAGAAACAAAATTCCGTTGCCCTATCCACCGCCGAGGCCGAGTACGTTGCAGCCGGCGCTTGTTGTGCTCAACTACTTTGGATGAGGCAAACCTTGAATGATTTTGGTTGTGAGTACAAAAATATCCCACTCTTGTGTGACAATGAGAGTGCCATAAAACTAGCAAACAGCCCAGTCCAACACTCAAGAACCAAGCACATTGACATAAGACACCATTTCTTGAGAGACCATGAAGCCAAAGGAGATATCGCTCTAAGCCATGTGAGTACCGAAAAACAACTAGCCGATATCTTCACCAAGCCTCTTGATGAGCAAAGGTTTTGTGCTTTGAGGAATGAGCTAAATATCTTGGATTCTCGTAACGTGGTTTGAATTATTGCACACACCCTTTGTTTGTTGCCTAGACTAGGTAAAATTGAGTTATTTGTGTGAGTTTTGCAAATATTTGGATTTGTGATCGTTGGATCATACCTTGGCTCAAATGATCATAGTTATGTATTGTTGAATGTGGCTGATCATTTTGAGTCAAGTTTCTTACATGTCCGATCTCCAAATCTATCTAAATCTCAAATCAAATCTCATCTCAAAATCTGTNNNNCGGCAGACTCTGTTGGCCACCGGAATTTTCCACCGGATTTTTCCGGAAGCTATCTCCGGTAGCCTCGGTTGCTCACCGGATATTTCCGGCAGATGTCCACCGGAAATTTCCGGCAGGCGCCTGGACTATAAATGTCGGGCCAACCGTTTTTTTCTCGAACCCTAACTCCATTCTAACTTCTCCAGCCGCCGCCCCTCAACTCTCTCTCTCATCCCGTGAGGGGATCTTCGATTTCGACCGTAGGAGTTCGATTCTTGGTGTTTGGTTGGATTCCCCATCCTCCGGAAGTTCCGTTCCTCCGCGAATCTTCATCGAATCGCGCGGGAAAACTCAAAGGTATTCCATTCAAAATCCTCATCGCCCGATCTCTCAATGCCGTAGTTCCTAGGGGATTTCCTTTGGGGGATATACTCAAGAACCTATCTAGATGCAATGCCTGTGATTTGGTTAACTTTGGTGGGCTAAATCAATCAAAACCCTAGGGCTCTTGGGATTTCACTGCGCCGGCCGGAAATTGCCGACACAACTGGACCGGAAATTTCCGGCAGGGCACAGTGAACTTCATTAAGCTTTGTTTCTTGGCTCGAGTTTATGGTTCTTTCAATTAGTCTTTTCTATAAGCTTTATCATGAATCTCTAGTGATAATCTTAAACTTTATCATGAATCTCTAGTGATAATCTTGAGCTCATAAATCATGAATCCTTGTGATGGTCCTAAGCTTAATCATCGTTTATCTTTCCAGATGGGCCGTGAACGTCCACGTGGCAAGGGCATTGTCATCCGTACTCCATCACCATCTCCATCACCCTCTTCTAGTGGAACCGAATCGGATGAGAGGGGTGATTCACCAAGAGGGAAAGGGAAAGGGAAACGAGTGAAGAAGCAAGCCGTGCCCAAAAGGGGCCTTGGACGAGGACGTGGAGATCCTCAAGGCCCTACCGATCCTTCTCGTGGTCGTCGTACCAAGCAAGCAAATGTGGATACGACCGGCGAGAGGTACTATGACAACATTGATCTTTCACTTCTTGAGAGTCAGGTGACCAAAGCACTTCCCCCAACTAGATCCTCTGAAGATCCACCCATGGTTGATTATAGCAAGGGAGAGACTAACATGAAGTCTCTAAGATATGGTGAAGATCCTAGAGCTGCTCTTTCCAAGGAGTTCAAGGGTGATCCTCGTTTTTGGTTACCCTTTCAAGCAGATTGGTATGAGTCAGTCATCATGAAGAAGAAGTCCATCACCACGGATATGAAATGGATTGACTGGGCATATCTCCAGACTCTTAGCTCGCCAGTTAAAGAAGTGGTTGATATGGTATATGACAGGTGCAATGAGCTAGGACTTGTGAATCTTATGGGTTTCAAGTGTGACTGGAACGAGGAAGTAGTGGCACAATTCTATGCCACTCTTTATGTGGATAAGCCCCATATGAAGATTCATTGGACACTTGGTGGAAAAAGGTTTAGCCTTGACAGGAGTGAGTTTGCTGCTCTCCTTGGACTTTCAAATCCTATTTCTAGCTCTACTATTTATCGTATCCATGAGCATGCGGATCTTGAGGTTACAAAGATGCACTTTATGTATGACTCTGCTTATGGAGAACATGGAGCTTGTGAGTTTGGCAAGACCAAGGGTCTCACCCCTTTCTACAAGATGCTCAACCAGTTGTTCAGATTCACTCTTTGCCCTCGTGGTGGTGATGCAAGTAATATCTCGCATAAGGCAAGAAATCTTCTAGCTCAAGCTGCACCTGATCGAGCTCAGTTTGATGTGGCTGATTACCTTTGGTATGAAATTGTGTTTTGTTCACATGATGCTTCTAGTGCTTGCCACTTTGCCCCCTATATCTTTCACTTGATCAAGAATGTGTCAAGGCTCAACATTCTGCCAGATAGAGAGCATGAGCGGTACAAGGCATCCAAGGGCAAGATTCTTCAGCTGCTCAAGGTTGATGGCTCTGGAAGAACTCATATTCCTCCCAAGGGACCCTTTCCGGGTGCATATCCTTCAAAGGGTTCTGCTGCTTCAGCTCATGGTGCTTCATCATCTCGTGCTCCACCTCCTAGTGCTCCACCTCATGGTCCTTCCTTTGCTCCTCCACGTGGTGCTCCAAAGAAGAGGGGTAAGTTTGATCAACTTGCCCAAAGCATTTTTGCCTGTTTCAACATGATCAAGCACTGTGTGACCGTTGTTGAGGAGCGTACAAGGCAATTGGATGAGGACAATGTGAGGATTGAGAAAAGGCAAAAAGATATAATGGATAAGCTTGATATTCCTCATTCTCCGGTTCGTGAACCAAGGGATTACCCTCCTCCTCCACCTTTCTATAATCCCTATGAGGAAGGTGGCTCGTCTTCTCAAGCTTACACATTTGGGCCAGAAATTGAAGAAGAAGACCTTGGTGGTGGTCAAGATAGTGAGAATGAGGAAACCGAAGAAGAAGGCTCTTATGAGAGCCAAGGCGATGATGATGGCGGCAATGGCAATGGAGATGATGAAGAAGAGGAGGAAGATGAAGATGATGGCAATGGGGATGGCGACGACGACGACGACTAGCTCTCTTTTTGGTGCTTGTTGCCAAAGGGGGAGTGAATTTGTGATGCTTTGATGGATGGAGACCCCCCCATATCTATCTTTTTCATGTTTTTTATCTTTGGACATGTAAGAACTATGTTTGGTGTGATGTGTGATGTGTGCCAAGCGAAAACTTTCATTTGTAAGACTTTTGTGCTAGTGTGATGTTAAACTCCTTTTATTCATGATGTGATGCTTAGGTGGATGATGAATGGTTGATGAAATGTTATTCTCCACTTTTATTGTGTGATATACCATGTCATATGCATCACGGTTATAATTTGACACATCTTGCACTTTTGTACCTTTGTATGCAAAGATATTTGAAAAGTTCTTACATAATATGTGCAATGGCATTTGAGGCCATTTGAGTTGAATATGCATATATTTAGGGGGAGCTTTTCTAAATATAATGGGTACAAAAACATGATTTTATTCCTATCTTGTTTACCCAAATTGAGTTGTCATCAATCACCAAAAAGGGGGAGATTGAAAGTGCATCTAGGCCTCCCATGTGTTTTGGTGTTAATGACAACTAGAATTTGGGATTTGATGCTTGTATTAAAGTGTATGCAGGAATAAAAGAAAAGAATGGATTATGAATATCAAAAGAAGGTCCCCAATTATTTATGTATGGTGGAAGAGCTCATTGACGATTTAAATTCTTTTTGGTTTGAATTTGAGTATAGGAATCACCGTACTATCAAGGGGGACGTGTTTGATGAATCAAAAGTGCCAAAAGTGCTTATTCGAGATGCTAACTACCCAAGAGAAAATCTAGCTTAGTTTTTCAGGCCAAAAACCGGTCTGACCGGTTTTGGGAACCGGTCTGACCGGTTTCTAACTTCAGTTTGTCAGGCGCTGCACAGCGTCCTGTCGGAACTTCCGACACTGTGCCGGAAGTTCCGGTAGGGCCGGAAATAGCCGCTGCCCTTCATCCGGCACGCTCTGTTTGCCGCCGGAAATCTCCGGTGGGTAGAGCCGGAATATCCGGCAGCTCTGTTCTTAGCGCTGACTCAGTTGACTTTGGCATGCCCGGAAATATCCGATGACTATCTCCGGTGCGCTCTGTTCGGGATCGGAAATTCCGGTGGGTTATGCCGGAAGTTCCGGTGGGGCTGTTCGTAAGGCTGTTTCTTAGTTCAAAACAGTG
Organism: Alloteropsis semialata; assembly: GCA_004135705.1. Taxonomy (NCBI): domain Eukaryota; kingdom Viridiplantae; phylum Streptophyta; class Magnoliopsida; order Poales; family Poaceae; genus Alloteropsis; species Alloteropsis semialata. The sequence goes on from CM014275.1 coordinate 14,545,075, forward strand.
CCTTGCCGGAAGTTCCGACACTATGTCGGAAATTCCGGCAGGTGCCCTGACAGTGCATAACGGCTAGTTTTTGGGGGACCTCTATTTATACCCCCTCAGCCCCTCCTTTCATTGCTGCTGACCTAACCCGAGACAAACACATTCACAAGCATTCAATTCACTCTCCCAACTCCCTCTAGTGCCAATTCTTGCAAAGATTTGAATAGGGCTTTGGGTGTGAGTGATTCTTGAGGTGTGAGACCAAGCCATTGAGTGAGTTCATCCTTTGTTCATCTCAAGAAGCACTTGAAGCAAGTTTGGCTCGTCGATTCTCGTTCATTACTCTTGGAGCTGAGCTCCTAGACGGTTAGGCGTCGCCGGCAACTCCCAACTTCGTGTGGTTGAGTGCCGGACGTTTGTAATCTTCATCCCTTTGTGGGAAAATAGTAAGAATTTCAATCCGGCCTTTGTGGTTGATTGAAGGAGGCAAGGGGTTAGAGTTGACCCGGCTCTACGTGAGCACCTCAACGGAGACGTAGCTCCTAAGTGGAGTGAACTTCGGTGAACAAATCCTTGTCTCTTGTTCTTGTTATTGTTCTTCACGTTCATATCGTTCTTGAGCTTAAATTGACTCGATCTATATTGTGTTAAGTTTCCGCTGCTAGAGATCATAGTTTTAAGCTTCCTAACACTTGTGGTGAACTTTCTATTCATATAGAATCTGCTATTTCATTTTAGTTTTTGAATCTCGAATTCAGGTTTTGTCCTGCCGGAAGTTCTTCCACTGTGCCGGCAATTTCCGTTAAACCGGAAATTCCGACACAGTGCCAGAAGTTCCGGTAAATTTAATTTTTATTTGTGAAATTTGCAGAAATTTTTATACAGGCCTATTCACCCCCCCTCTAGGCCTAGTGTCGGTCCTTTCACCTGGGGGATGGGACCAGGCCGCGCTGGCTCAGTCCTTCAGTACCATGGGACTGACGCCGCCGGTCAGCACCGGGTGGATCGCTGACTCGGGTGCCTCCTTGAAAGGACCGACACTAGGTCTAGAGGGGGGGGGTGAATAGGCCTGTATAAAAATTTCTGCAAATTTCACAATAAAAATTAAATGGGCCGGATGTTCTGGCACTGTGTCGGAACTTCCGGCTTACCGGAATTTCCGGCATAGAGGCAGAACTTCCGGCTCAACAAAAACCTGAATTCGAGATTCAAAAACTGAAGTGAAACTGCAGATTCTATATGAATAGAAAGTTCACCACAAGTATAAGGAAGCTTAAAACTATGATCTCTAGCAGCGGAAACTTATAACAATATAGATCGGGTCAATTTAAGCTCAAGAACGATATGAATATGAAGAACAATAACAAGAACAAGAGACAAGGATTTGTTCACCGAAGTTCACTCCACTTAGGAGCTACGTCTCCGTTGAGGTGCTCACGTAGAGCCGGGTCAACTCTAACCCCTTGCCTCCTTCAATCAACCACAAAGGCCGGATTGAAATTCTTACTATTGTTCCCACTTAGGGATGAAGATTACAAACATCCGGCACTCAACCACACCAAGTTGGGAGTTGCCGGCGACGCCTAACCGTCTAGGAGCTCAGCTCCAAGAGTAACAAATGCGAATCGACGAATCAAAGAATGCTTCAAGTGCTTCTTGAGATGAACCAATGAAGAACTCACTCAAAGCTTTACTCTCACACCTCAAGAATCACTCACCACCAATCCCTACTCAAATCCTTGCAAGAAATGGCTCTAGAGGAGTTGGGAGTGTGAATTCAATGCTTTGGAGGCTTTTGTTTCGGGTTAGGTCAGCAGCAAATGAAGTGGGGGCTGAGGGGGTATAAATAGAGGGCCCCCCAAAAACTAGCCGTTATGCACTGCCAGGTCACTTGCCGGAATTTCCGACATAGTGTCGGAACTTCCGGCAAGGCACTGTTTTGAACTAAGAAACAGCCTTGCGAACAGCCCCACCGGAACTTCCGGCGTAACCCACCGGAACTTCCGATCCCGAACAGAGCGCACCGGAGATTGTCCTCCGAATATTTCCGGTGTGCTCAAGTCAACTGAGTCAGCGTGAAGAACAGAGCTACCGGAAATTCCGGCACAACGAACCGGAGATTTCCGGCGGCAAACCGAGCGTGCCGGAAGTAGAACAGCGGCTATTTCCGGCCCTACCGGAACTTCCGACGCAGTGTCGGAAATTCCGACAGGACGCTGTGCAGCGCCTGAAAAACTAAAGTTAGAAACCGATCCGACCGGTTTCCAAAACCGGTCTCTTGGGTTGTTAGCATCTCAATTAAGCACTTTTGGCACTTTTTGATCCATCAAGCACGTCCCCCTTGATAGTACGGTGATTTTCTAAACTCAAATTCAAACCAAAAATAAATTTAAATCGCCAATGAGCTCATCCACCATACACAAGTAATTGGGGACCTTCTTTTGATATTCATAATCCTTTCTTTTCTTTTATTCCTGCATATACTTCAATACAAGCATCAAATCCCAAATTCTAATTGTCATTATCACCAAAACACATGGGAGGCCTAGATGCACTTTCAATCTCCCCCTTTTTGGTGATTGATGACAACTCAATTTGGGTTCACAAGATAGGAATAAAATCATGTTTTTGTACCCAATTATATTTAGAAAAGCTCCCCCTAAATATATGCATATTCAACTCAAATGGCCTCAAATGCCATTGCACATATTATGTAAGAATTTTTCAAATATCTTTGCATACAAAGGTACAAAAGTGCAAGATGTGTCAAATTAAAACCGAGATGCATATGACATGGTATATCACACAATAAAAATGGAGAATAACATTTTATCAACCATTCATCATCCACCAAGCATCATATTATGAATAAAAGGAGTTTAACATCACACTAGCACAAATAAGTCTTACAAATGAAAGTTTTCACTTGGCACACATCACACATCACACCAAACATAGTTCTTACATGTCCAAAGATAAAAACATGAATAAAGATAGATATGGGGGGGTCTCCATCAAAGCATCACAAATTCACTCCCCCTTTGGCAACAAGCACCAAAAAGAGAGCTACTCGTCGTCGTCGCCATCCCCATTGTCTTCATCTTCATCTTCCTCCTCTTCTTCATCATCTCCATTGCCATTGCCGCCATCATCGTCTCCTTGGCTCTCATAAGAGCACTCTTCTTCGGTTTCCTCATTTTCACTTTCTTGACCACCACCAAGGTCTTCTTCTTCAATTTCTGGCCCAAATGTGTAAGCTTGAGAAGACGAGCCACCTTCCTCATAGGGATTATAGAAAGGTGGAGGAGGAGGGTAATCCCTTGGTGCACGGACTGGAGAGTGAGGAATATCAAGCTTATCCATTATATCTTTTTGCCTCTTCTCAATCTTAACATTGTCCTCATCCAATTGCCTTGTACGCTCCTCAACAACGGTCACACAGTGCTTGAGCATGTTGAAACAGGCAAATATGCTTTGGGCAAGTTGATCAAACTTACCCCTCTTCTTTGGAGCACCACGTGGAGGAGCAAAGGAAGGACCATGAGGTGGAGCACTAGGAGGTGGAGCACGAGATGATGAAGCACCATGAGCTGAAGCAGCAGAACCCTTTGAAGGATATGCACCCGGAAAGGGTCCCTTGGGAGGAATATGAGTTCTTCCAGAGCCATCAACCTTGAGCAGCTGAAGAATCTTGCCCTTGGATGCCTTGTACCGCTCATGCTCTCTATCTGGCAGAATGTTGAGCCTTGACACATTCTTGATCAAGTGAAAGATATAGGGGGCAAAGTGGCAAGTACTAGAAGCATCATGTGAACAAAACACAATCTCATACCAAAGGTAATCAGCCACATCAAAACGAGCTCGATCAGGTGCAGCTTGAGCTAGAAGATTTCTTGCCTTATGAGAGATATTACTTGCATCACCACCTCAAGGGCAAAGTGTGAATCTGAACAACTGGTTGAGCATCTTGTAGAAAGGGATGAGGCCCTTGGTCTTGCCAAACTCACAAGCTCCATGTTCTCCATAAGCAGAGTCATACATAAAGTGCATCTTTGTTACCTCAAGATCCGCATGCTCATGGATACGATAAATGGTAGAGCTAGAATGAGGATTTGGAAGTCCAAGGAGAGCAGCAAACTCACTCCTGTCAAGGCTAAACCTTTTTCCACCAAGTGTCCAATGAATCTTCATATGGGGCTTATCCACATAAATAGTGGCATAGAATTATGCCACTACTTCCTCATTCCAGTCACACTTGAAACCCATAAGATTCACAAGTCCTAACTCATTACACCTGTCATATACCATATCAACCACTTCTTTAACTGGCGAGCTAAGAGTCTGAAGATATGCCCAGTCAATCCATTTCATATCCGTGGTGATTGACTTCTTCTTCATAATGACTGACTCATACCAGTCTGCTTGAAAGGGTAACCAAAAACGAGGATCACCCTTGAACTCCTTGGAAAGAGCAGCACTAGGATCTTCACCATATCTTAGAGACTTCATGTTAGTCTCCCCCTTGCTATAATCAACCATGGGTGGATCTTCAGAGGATCTCGTTGGGGGAAGTGCCTTGGTCACCTGGCTCTCAAGGAGTGAAAGATCAATGTTGTCATAGTACCTCTCGCCGGTCGTATCCATATTTGCTTGCTTGGTACGACGACCACGAGGAGGATCAGCTGCTTGAGGGTTTCCATGTCCTCTTCCAAGGCCCCTTTTGGGCACGGCTTGCTTCTTTACTCGCTTCCCTTTCCCTTTCCCTCTTGGTGAATCACCCCTCTCATCCGATTCGGTTCCACTAGAAGAGGGTGATTGAGGTGGAGTCCGGATGACAACGCCCGTGCTACGAGAACGATCACGGCCCATCTGGAAAGATAAACGATAATTAAGCTTAGGACCATCACAAGGATTCATGATTTATGAGCTCAAGATCATCACTAGAGATTCATGATAAAGCTTAAGATCATCAGTAGAGATTCATGATAAAGCTTATTGAAAAGACTAATTGAAAGAACCATAAACTTGAGCCATGAAACATGATTGATTGGCGTTCACTGCAGCCTGCCGGAAATTTCCGGCGCTAGGCTGCCGGCAATTTCCGGCCGACGCAGTGGAAGCCCAAGAATCCTAGGGATTGAGTGATTTCGCCCACCAAAGTTTATCAAATCACAGGCATTGCATCTAGATAGGTTCTTGAGTATATCCCCCAAAGGAAATCCCCTAGTAACTATGGCATTGAGAGATCGGGCGATGAGGATTTTGAATGGAATACCTTTGAGTTTTCCCGCGCGATTTGATGAAGATTCGCGGAGGAACGGAACTTCCGGAGGATGGGGAATCCAATCAAACTCCAAGAATCGAACTCCCACGGTCGAAATCGAAGATCCCCTTGCGGGATTGAGAGAGAGAGTTGAGGGGCGACGGCTGGTGGAGTTAGAATGAAGTTAGGGTTCAGGAAAAAACGGTTGGTCCGATTTATAGTTCAGGCGGCTGCCGGAACTTCCGGTGGAAGGAGCCGGCAATTGCCGGTGAGCCACCGAGCCTGCCGGAGAAATCTGCCGGCAAAAATCCGGCCGACCAACAGAGGCTGCCGGATATTGCTGTCGGCAATTTCCGGTGGCAAGTTCCGGTGGACTCTGGATAAAAACAGATTTTTGAGATGAGATTTGATTTGAGATTTTGATAGATTTGGAGATCGGACATGTAAGAATCTTGACTCAAAATGATCAGCCACATTCAACATTACATAACCATGATCATTTGAGCCAAGGAATGATCCAACGATCACAAATCCAAATATTTTGAAAAACTCACACAAATAAATCAATTTTGCCTAGTCTAAGCATCAAACAATGGGTGTGTGCAACAATTCAAACCACGTTACGAGAATCCAAGATATTTAGCTCATTCCTCAAAGCACAAAACCTTTGCTCATCAAGAGGCTTAGTGAAGATATCGGCTAGTTGTTTTTCGGTACTCACATGGCTTAGAGCGATATCTCCTTTGGCTTCATGGTCTCTCAAGAAATGGTGTCTTATGTCAATATGCTTGGTTCTTGAGTGTTGGACTGGGTTGTTTGCAAGTTTTATGGCACTCTCATTGTCACACAAGAGTGGGATATTTTTGTACTCACAACCAAAGTCACTCAATGTTTGCCTCATCCAAAGTAGTTGAGCACAACAAGCACCGGCTGCAACGTACTCGGCCTCGGCGGTGGATAGGGCAACGGAATTTTGTTTCTTAGAGCTCCAAGACACCAAAGACCGGCCAAGAAATTGACAAGTCCCGGTGGTACTCTTTCGATATACTTTGCAACCGGCATAATCCGAATCGGAATAGCCAAGTAAATCGAAAGTGTAGCCCTTGGGATACCATAAGCCAAAGTATGGAGTATGCACCAAATATCTCAAAATTCTCTTAACGGCAATTAAGTGACATTCTTTAGGATTAGCTTGAAATCTTGCACACATGCACACACTAAACATAATATCCGGCCTAGATGCACAAAGGTAAAGTAAAGAACCAATCATGGCGCGATATACCTTTTGATCCACGGATTTTCCATCTTCATTAAGATCAAGATGTCCATTGACGGCCATGGGTGTCTTGATAGGCTTTACATCGACCATGTCAAACTTCTTGAGCATATCATTTACATACTTGATTTGACATATGAAAGTCCCTTCCTTCAATTGCTTGATTTGAAAACCAAGAAAGAACTTCAATTCACCCATCATGGACATCTCAAATCTCTTGGTCATGATATTACTAAATTCTTCACAAAACTTTTCATTAGTAGAACCAAAGATAATATCATCAACATATATTTGACAGACAAATAAGTCATTGTCAACCTTTTGAGTAAAGAGAGTAGAATCGGCTTTGCCCATCACAAAGCCGTTCTTAAGAATAAATTCCCTAAGGCATTCATACCATACTCTAGGAGCTTGCTTGAGCCCATAGAGCGCCTTATGGAGCTTGTACACGTAGTCGGGATGCTTGGGGTCTTCAAACCCCGGTGGTTGCTCCACATATACCAACTCGAAGAGAGGCCCATTCAAGAATGCACTTTTCACATCCATTTGATAAAGCTTGAAATCATGGTGAGTAGCGTAGGCAAGTAATATACGAATTGATTCAAACCTAGCTACGGGAGCATAAGTTTCACCAAAATCCAAACCTTCAATTTGAGTGAACCCTTGAGCAACCAACCTTGCCTTGTTTCTTGTGACAACACCATGTTCATCTTGTTTGTTGCGGAATACCCACTTGTGCCAATCACATTTTACTTGGGTCTCTTCACCAATTCCCAAACTTGATTTCTTGTGAAGTTGTTCAATTCTTTTTGCATTGCCATTACCCAATCCGCATCACCAAGTGCTTCTTCAACCTTGAGAGGCTTCAAAGAGGAAACAAAAGAGTAACTAGCACAAAAGTTTGCCAAACAAGAGCGAGTAGTTACCCCTCTTCGGATGCTCCCAAGAATATTATCCACGGGGTGATCCCGTTGGACACTTTGATAAACTCTAGGATAAGGTACTTGAGATTGTCTTTGAATAGGCCCATCATCATCTTCTTCATTAGCTTGAGGAGCAATGTCATGAGTTTCTTCATCTTAGCCTCCCCCTTGATCAATGCCATGATCATGATCGTCACCATGAGCTTGATCTTGACCATGAGGAGAAGTGGATGGTTCAACTCTTGTTGAAGAAGATCGTTCACTAGTCCCATCATACGGAACTTGAGCTTGCACTTGATCCTTCATGAGAGTCTCCCTTGGCCTTACTTCACCTAACCCCATCTTCAAGATGGATTCATTTGTAGGCTCTTCATCATCTACAAGGTCATTTACAACTTGCTCTACTTGAGAGCCGTTTGATTCATCAAATTTCACATCCACCGTGATCTCAACGCAACCGGTGGTTTTGTTGAAGACACGGTAGGCGTGTTCGTTAGTACCATAACCAACTAGAAAACCTTCATCAACCTTAGGTGCAAACTTAGAACTTTTGGCCTTCTTGTTAAGAATGTAGCATTTGCAACCAAAAACTCTAAAGTAATGCACCTTAGGCTTGTTACAGGTGATTATCTCATATGGAGTCTTGTTCAAGTACTTTTGGAGATAAAGCTGGTTGGTGGCATGGCATACGGTGTTAATTGCTTCGGCCTAAAAGATATCTGGAGTGTTGTACTCATCAAGCATGGTTCTTGCCATCTCAATCAATGTCCTATTCTTTCTCTCAACAATGCCATTTTGTTGAGGTGTATAGGGGGCGGAGAGCTCATGCAAGATGTCTTCTTCATCAAGGAATTCCTCAACACCGGTATTCCTAAACTCCGAGCCATTGTCACTTCTCATACGCTTGACCTTCAACTCAAGCTCATTTTGAGCTCTTCTAATAAACTTCTTGATGATTCCTTGAGCTTCACTCTTTTCTTTCAAAAAGAATTCCCAAGTAAACCGAGAGAAGTCATCCACAATGACAAGACCATATTTGTTGCCCCCAATGCTAATGTAAGCAATGGGTCCAAACAAATCCATATGAAGAAGCTTCAAGGGTCTTGAGCTAGATAGAATATTCTTGAGTGGATGTGGAGCACCAACTTGCTTCCTAGGATGTGTTCATTCTTTTGAAGTTTGGCCAAGTTCCTCATGCCAACATGAGCTAGTCGGCGATGCCAAAGCCAACCCATGCTAGATTTTGCCACTAAACAAGTCTTCGGTTCCACTTTAGTAGTTGTGAAATCAACTAGATAAAACTTTCCCTTAAGTTGACCCGTAAAAGCAATAGAGGAATCCTCCCTTCTCAAATGGACACACCCTCATTAGTAAAGAGACAATTGTAGCCCATCTCACAAAGTTGTGACACCGACAACAAATTGTATCCAAAGAATCAACTAAATAAACATTTGAAAGTGATGAATCATTTGAGATAGCAATTTTACCTTGACCTACCACATCACCATGATTATTGTCACCAAATGTGATTTTCTCAATAGGTGTATCATATTCTTCTAATGATGAGAACATATTCTTCTCTCCGGTCATATGATTTGAACATCCACTATCAAGCAACCATGAAGTCCCACCGGAGGAATATGCCTACAAAACAAGTTAAGCTCAAGCTTTAGGTACCCAAACTTGTTTGGGTCCTTGAAGGTTAGAGTAAGCAATCTTAGGTATCCACACACTCCTCATCATCTTCCTAGTATGAGCACCAATATACTTGACTACCATCTTCCCATTTTGGAATACAACCATGTAGTCAATGGTGTAGTTGGGTGAAGGAGAGTGTGTCACATTGTTGTTGCTTGCATTTACCTTGGTTGAGCTCTTGATGCTTACCTTGCTTGAGCTCTCAACCATGGCCTTATCTTGTACAATATTCTTCTTGGTGACACCATGAGACATGTCCATCAACTCACCAAGGTTGGCACCCTTCTTCCACAAAGGACGTGACTTGCCATTCACAATCTCTTGTCCATTTGTCTTATTTCCTCTTGTGTGGCCAAGTCCATCACGAATGATGGGATGCCTTGTGGCTTTGTAAGCCGGGTGAGTATCAAACTCACTTTACTTTTGAGCTTGTCCTTATCAATGTACATGTTCAACCTATGGATTTGGGCATCCTTGTCCTTGATTGACTTTTCTAGCTTTGAAAGGTTGGTAGCACAAGCATCGATATCAACATTATAACATCTTGAGCAACCTTTGCTAGTGGAGACATTGGAGTCAAGAGTAGTTTTGGAACTAGTTTTGGTGCTTTCCCAAAGAATACCAAAGCTAACTTCAAGTTTCTTGTATGTATCTTCTAGGCGTGAATGCCGTTCTTGAAGTTCGCTATGCACGTTCTTTAGGTTAGCTAGAGCATCATTTGCCAAATCATGTTCCTTTGACATCCGCTCATATGAATCATTGGCAAGAGACAAGTCCATTGCCAACATTTCAACCTTCACCTTTTCCTCAACTAGAGATTCTTCTAGAACTAGGTTTCTCTCTTTTTTAAGGTTGAGCAATTCTTCTAGTTCTCTAAGTGTCTCTTTCTTTTTCTCCAATTTCTCCACAAGCTATTTAATTTCTTTATAGCCCTTTTTTCCAAACTCTTTTATCATGTTTGCTTTGTGTTGGGCTTTTTCCTCTTCATCTAAGTCATTTTCTACATTACTAGATGTGGAGGTAGGAGATGATGGAGGATTAGAATAGTTTGATACCTTGGTCCCCTTGGCCATGAAGCACATGGGGTGATAATCATCATCGGAGAGGTTGTTGAAGAGCCTTGGTGTTGGTGAAGTTTCATGCATGGCAATGGATGCCACACCTTCCTCATCGGACTCATCACTTGAATCCCAACCTTCACCAACATGAGCATGGCCATTCTTCTTCTTGTACTCCTTACTCTTCTCCTTGTACCTCTTCTTCTTGTCCTTGGATCTCTTGTCATCCTTATGGTCCTCATCATCATCATCCTTCTTGTCCGGACACTCGGCAATGAAATGACCAACTCTCTTGCAAGAATAGCATCTTCTTGAGTTGTTCTTTTTCTTGTCACTCCTTCTCTTCATGAATCTCTTGAAGTTCTTGACCATCATTGCCGTTTCTTCATCCCTGTTCTCATCTTCACTTGAATCAACTTTCTTCTTTGACTTTGATGGCTTCTCAATTGATTCAACTTTCTTGCTTGGTTCGGCTTTGAGAGCAATGGCTTTGACTTCATCTTGCCCAATTGACTTGTCAATATCCAAATCATGCATCTCATGATATTGCAACTCATTAAGTAGTTGAATTGAAGTCATTTTCTTGTAGTTCTCCTTCCCTCTTATGATAACCGCCAACATGCGACTCCTGGGAGCATAAGCTCTAAGCATCTTCTTTGTGACCTTGTAATCATCCCAATCCTTGCTACCAAGAGATCTAATATCAGTCACGAGGAGTTTGAGCCTATCATACATTTGTTGGAGAGTTTCATCCTTCTTCATGACAAAAGACTCCAATTCTCCTTGGAGTAAATCCATCTTCCCTTCCTTGACTTCATCGGAGCCTTCATGAGACAATCGGAGTATGTCCCAAATTTCCTTGGCACTTTCAATCCCTCTAACCTTGTTGTACTCATAGGTGCAAAGAGAGCTTCTAATGACCCGAACGGCTTGAGCATTCCGAAACAAGTCATGCTCTAGCTCCGGAGTGATAGGTTCATCTTCATCATGTTGTTTCACACCTACAACCACAACGGTCCAAAGAACGGGATGAAGACCACAAAGATGCATTTTCATATCATCACTCCAACGGGCATAATCACTTCCATCAAAGTGAGGAACTTTGCCCATTGGAACCGGAGTAAATGAAAATGGAGAAGGGTTAAAAATGTTTTGTGAAGGTGTTCCATATGGATGAGACACCGCATGTAGCCCATCGAGAGTATTCTTCTCCCTATCCTTTTGGAGCTTCTTCTTGAAGAGCTTTTGAGCCTTCTTCTTAGCATGCTCATTAATTTTCTTCTTTATCTTCTCCTTTTTCATCTTCTTCTTTTCTTCTTCAGTAAAGTCACCCTCAACATCGCTCACATCAAAATCATCATCATCACTTGAACTTGAGTCATATGGAGTTGGGGGATGACTTGTGCGACCGATCTTCGTGAGTTGGGCAGCGGTAGTGGAAGCATCAGAGACATTGGCGGAAGCACCGATGACAACAACTTCATACTCTTTACCGGCCATAGTGTTTTCCCTTAGCGGTTAAGCCTAAATCAAGAGATTACGCTCTGATACCAATTGAAAGGACCGACACTAGGCCTAGAGGGGGGTGAATAGGCCTGTATACAAATTTCTGCAAATTTCACAATAAAAATTAAATGGGCCGGATGTTCTGGCACTGTGTCGGAACTTCCGGCTTACCGGAATTTCCGGCACAGAGGCAGAACTTCCGGCTCAACAAAAACCTGAATTCGAGATTCAAAAACTGAAGTGAAACTGCAGATTCTATATGAATAGGAAAGTTCACCACAAGTATAAGGAAGCTTAAAACTATGATCTCTAGCAGCGAAAACTTATAACAATATAGATCGGGTCAATTTAAGCTCAAGAACGATATGAATATGAAGAACAATAACAAGAACAAGAGACAAGAATTTGTTCACCGAAGTTCACTCCACTTAGGAGCTACGTCTCCGTTGAGGTGCTCACGTAGAGTCGAGTCAACTCTAACCCCTTGTCTCCTTCAATCAACCACAAAGGCCGGATTGAAATTCTTACTATTGTTCCCACTTAGGGATGAAGATTACAAACGTCCGGCACTCAACCACACCAAGTTGGGAGTTGCCGGCGAAGTCCGGAATGCTTCAAGTGCTTCTTGAGATGAACCAATGAAGAACTCACTCAAAGCTTCAAGTGCTTCTTGAGATGAACCAATGAAGAACTCACTCAAAGCTTTACTCTCACACCTCAAGAATCACTCACCATCAATCTCTACTCAAATCCTTGCAAGAAATGGCTCTAGAGAGAGTTGGGAGTGTGAATTCAATGCTTTGGAGGCTTTTGTTTCGGGTTAGGTCAGCAGCAAATGAAGTGGGGGCTGAGGGGGTATAAATAGAGGGCCCCAAAAACTAGCCGTTATGCACTGCCAGGTCACTTGCCGGAATTTCCGACATAGTGTCGGAACTTCCGGCAAGGCACTGTTTTGAACTAAGAAACAGTCTTGCGAACAGCCCCACCGGAACTTCCGGCGTAACCCACCGGAACTTCCGATCTCGAACAGAGCGCACCGGAGATTGTCCTCCGGATATTTCCGGTGTGCTCAAGTCAACTGAGTCAGCGCGAAGAACAGAGCTACCGGAAATTCCGGCACAACGAACCGGAGATTTCCGGCGGCAAATCGAGCGTGCCGGAAGTAGAACAGCGGCTATTTCCGGCCCTACCGGAACTTCCGACGCAGTGTCGGAAATTCCGACAGGACGCTGTGCAGCGCCTGAAAAACTAAAGTTAGAAACCGCCCAGAAAACAGAACTTAAACTCTCGCTTGGGTTGTTAGCATCTCAATTAAACACTTTTGGCACTTTTTGATCCATCAAGCACGCCCCCCTTGATAGTACGGTGATTTTCTAAACTCAAATTCAAACCAAAAAATAAATTTAAATCGCCAATGAGCTCATCCACCATACACAAGTAATTGGGGACCTTCTTTTGATATTCATAATCCTTTCTTTTCTTTTATTCCTGCATATACTTCAATACAAGCATCAAATCCCAAATTCTAATTGTCATTATCACCAAAACACATGGGAGGCCTAGATACACTTTCACTCCTTCCACACCACTCCCGATTCTGGTATTCTATCTTCTGTCCATCCACCTCCTCCCTCCTGTCCCTCCTCTATCATGGTTGGAAATGGTTCTTGTCTTCCAGTCACCTCTGTGGGCACTGTTTCTGGCTTCTTTCGTCTTCCCAATGTTCTAGTTGCCCCACAGATGGTTCATAACCTCCTTTCCATTCGCCAATTTACCGCTGACAATTCTTGTTCTGTCGAATTTGACTCTTCTGGTCTTACTGTGAAGGATTCGGCTTCCCGACGTCCACTCCTCCGATGTGACAGCACGGGGCCCCTTTACACTCTTCGCCTTCCTCCTTCCGCTGCTTCGCCTTCGACTTCACCTTCGTCAATTGCCTTCGCCACCACTTCTTCTTCCACTACTTGGCACCGCCGGCTTGGTCATCCCGGCCGTGACGTTTTGGCTCAGCTCAGTCGTAGTGCAGATCTTCCTTGTACTAGGACTCCTGATGAGCACCTTTGTCATGCGTGCCAGTTAGGTCGTCATGTTAGACTTCCTTTTTCTTCTTCTTCGCATGCGAGCCATGCTTTCGATCTTGTTCACTGTGATCTGTGGACATCTCCTGTACTCAGCATCTCTGGTTATAAGTATTATCTGGTGGTTGTTGATGATTTCTCTCACTACTCTTGGACTTTTCTTTTGCGTGCTAAGTCCGAGACGTTTCCCACCCTCCTCCACTTCTTTGCCTGGGTCTCCACCCAATTCGGCCTCACCATTAAGGCCGTCCAGTGTGACAACGGTCGTGAGTTCGATAACAACACCAACCGTGCCTTCTTTCTCTCTCGGGGTGTTCATCTGCGCATGTCTTGTCCGGATACCTCTCCTCAGAACGGCAAGGCTGAGCGGATGATTCGAACCACAAACGATGTCATGCGCACCCTTCTACTCCAGGCCTCCCTCCCTACCCGCTTCTGGGCTGAGGGACTCCACACCGCCACCTACTTACTCAACCGCCTTACTTCCACTGCTTCTCCTGCTCCCACCCCACACCACGCTCTTTTCGGCACTCCACCTCGCTACGATCACCTCCGTGTCTTCGGGTGCGCTTGCTATCCCAACACCACCGCCACTTCTTCTCACAAGTTAGCGCCTCGTTGGACTCGTTATGTGTTTCTTGGCTACTCTCCTGACCACAAGGGGTTCGCTGATTCGATCTCACTTCTCGCCGCGTCCTCATCTTCCGACACGTTGTGTTTGACGAGTCGGATTTCCCCTTCTCCACCTCTCCTACACCTTCTTCCGACCCTGAGTTGGATTCTCTGGTTTCGACTGACCCGGTGGTTCAGCCACCTGTACCTGTTTCTCCTTTTCCAGCAGGTTTTCCCGGTGCGCTGACACCGCTCCCGGTGATCTCCGCTGCGCCACGCGCGGCCCCGACACCTGCTGTCGCGCCACGCGCGGCCCCGGAGGCTACCGCTGCGCCACGCGCGACCTCGACACCTTCTGTTGCGCCACGCGTGGCCCCGGAGACTACTGCTGCGCCACGCGCGGCACCGACACCTTCTGTCGCGCCACGCGCGGCCCGGAGCCCACTGCTGCGCCACGCGCGGCACCGGTGCCCCCGCCTGCGCCACGCGCGGCCACGGGGTCTCCTGCGCGCTACGCCCAGCCCCTGCAGGTCTACCGGCGCCGTTCGGTGCCGGCACTGGAGCCGGTGCCCCGGTCTCTGTCCCCGACTCCACCGGAGCCGTCGCCAGCGCCGTCGGTCCACACTCGGGCCCGCTCTCGCCTTGATCAGGCAGTCTACCACCCGCCTGTCATCCATCGGGATCCTGGCCACGTTCATCCCATGGTGACACGGCGGGCGGCGGGCGTTCTCCGACCGGCGGCTCTCTCCGCCACCGAGGCTGAGCCGGGGGTCTCTCCAGTACCCTCCTCCGTCCGTGAGGCTCTGGCTGATCCTCACTGGCGTCGGGCGATGGAGGAGGAGTACATGACCCTTCTTGCCAACCAGACGTGGGACCTCGTACCGTGTCCGTCTGGTTGCAATGTGGTCACGGGCAAGTGGATCTGGACGCATAAGCGTCGTGCTGACGGCTCACTGGATCGCTACAAGGCTCGCTGGGTTCTCAGGGAGTTCACGCAGCGGCCTAGTGTGGACTATGATGAGACATTCAGTCCAGTGGTGAAGCCTGCTACAGTGCGCATGGTTCTCTCGCTTGCTCTCTCTCGCTCCTGGCCTGTGCATCAGCTGGATGTGAAGAATGCCTTTCTCCATGGCACTCTGACAGAGACAGTCTACTGCAGCCAGCCAGCGGGATTTGTGGATTCCAGTCGTCCGGATCTGGTCTGCCGCCTCAACAAGTCTCTCTATGGTCTGAAGTGGGCTCCTTGGGCTTGGTACTCTCGGTTTGCCACGTTCTTAGTCACGTTGGGATTCTCTGAGTGCAAGTCTGACACCTCTCTGTTCGTCTACCGCCGTGGCTCTGAGACTGCATATCTTCTGCTATATGTTGATGACATCATTCTCACCGCTTCCAGTCAGGACTTGCTTCAGGTATCATCGAGTTACTGCAGCAGGAGTTCGCCATGAAGGATCTGGGTATGCTCCACCACTTCTTGGGTGTCACTGTTGAGCCTCGTCCTTCTGGCCTCTTTCTTCACCAGCGGCAGTATGCACTTGATATTCTGGAGCGGGCAGGGATGACTGACTGCAAGCCGTGTTCTACTCGTGTCGACACTCAGGCCAAGCTCTCTGCGGACATGGGAGACCCTGTTGCTGACCCGACTGCCTACCGGAGTCTTGCTGGTACCTTGCAGTACCTCACCTTTACCAGGCCGGACATCGCATATGCCGTTCAGCAGGTCTGCGTTCATATGCATGATCCTCGGGAGTCGCACCTCACTGCTTTGAAGCGTCTCCTCCGCTACATCCGTGGCACCGTTGACTACGGCCTGGTCCTTCACCGGTCTCCCTCCACTGAGCTCGTCGTCTACACCGACGCTGACTGGGCTGGCTGTCCTGACACTCGTCGGTCCACTTCCGGCTACGCCGTCTTCCTCGGCGGCAACCTCGTCTCCTGGTCGTCCAAGCGACAGCCGGTTGTCTCCCGCTCCAGTACCGAGGCGGAGTACCGGGCTATTGCTAACGGCGTAGCTGAGGCGTCCTGGCTCCGACAGCTCTTGGCGGAGCTTCACAGCCCGCTCGTCAAGAGCACTCTCGTCTACTGCGACAACGTCAGCGCCGTGTACCTCTCCACCAACCCGGTTCAGCATCAGCGGACGAAGCATGTGGAGATCGACTTGCACTTCGTTCGCGACCGGGTTGCTATCGGCCACGTTCGGGTTCTCCATGTCCCGACCACCTCCCAGTTCGCTGACATCATCACCAAGGGTCTCTCCTCCTCGACCTTCTTGGAGTTTCGCTCCAGTCTCAATATAGCCGGTGGCTAGTTGTGACTGCGGGGGGGTGTGTGTACTTTCTTTGTGTGTACTTTCTTTCCTGTCCAGTACTGAACTCCGCTGCGCCGGTAAATTCAGATTGCAGGATCCTGTCCAGTCCTGAACTCCGCTGCGCCGGTAGTTCAGACTGCGGGGGGGTGTTGGTGTATATATGTGGCCCTTATGGCCCATGTGTTAGGCCCATCTAGAGGCCCATGTACAACTACTATATATCCCACCCTTCTAGGGTTTGGAGGAATCAATTAAGGCATTATCCTCTAGCACTGTGCTAAACAAAAATAGGCACTGATGCACGTTTGTGAAGAAAAATATATCTTTTATTCTGAGTTCATCTTGCCTTCTTGATTTATCATACTAAATGTTATATCAATTTATATTCATTTGCCCACAATTTCAGTGCCGTAAGAGAAAGCTGAAGGTTTCAGTTGTAGCAGTTCCAAAGACCATTGATAACGATATACTTTTGATGGATAAGACATTTGGTTTTGATACAGCTGTTGAAGAAGCCCAACGAGCCATTAATTCTGCCTATATAGAGGTACGTCGATGGTACTTGCTTTGTAGGCTGTTCTGCAATTGACACTGTTTAGAGATAAAAGATTTTTAAGGGAAGATGTAAATGATCTACTGTTCTTAGGCACGTAGTGCATACCATGGTATTGGTT
>CM014275.1:14562540-14588334 GCA_004135705.1 Alloteropsis semialata
CGGAAGTACCAACAAAAGCTTACAATATGAATGAAGGTCTCGTTCACTCTAGATGGAGAACTTGGTGTGTTGAGGCACCTTGAGCATTTGTTAAAGACAAAGGGATTCTGTGTGGTTTGTGTTGCAGAAGCTGCAGGACAAGTAAGCTAAAATTTCACAGCTGTTTTTGGCCTCTAGCTACTTCTGTTCCATATATATAGTGGCAATGGAGATGAGAATGGATGCCAACTATTTAACTTTTCCCTCTTTCTCCCTTTTTTGTTACAGGATCTACTGCAGAAATCAGGTGCAACTGATGCATCAGGAAACGTGATACTTAGCGACATTGGTGTTCACATGCAACAGAAGGTCTGAATTTGACAATTTTTTTCCTTGGGTGGATTTTATAATTTCTTGTTTGTTCTGTGACGTAGCATTCAATGCAATCACCATTACAGTACATTTTAATACTATCTGCTCATCTGAAGTTGCTAAACCAAGAATTTCCAGCTCCTTGTTTTTTTTAATATTACTGCTGTCGTTTTTCAGAAAATGCCGGCAATATATTGGCACTAAGAGGTGTTACTTTCAATCTACAGATTAAGACGCATTTCAAGGAGATTGGCGTTCCGGCTGATGTGAAATACATTGACCCAACTTACATGGTCCGGGCATGTCGTGCAAATGCATCCGATGCAATCTTGTGCACTGTACTGGGACAGAATGCTGTAAGTTGCCTCTGTCCCTGCACGCCTTTCTTAATTATATGAGCAGGATATGCCCAAGCTAGCTAGTTCCTTACTTGGAATTCGTATGACGATATGATGCCTGCAGGTCCATGGAGCATTTGCGGGTTTCAGCGGCATCACTTCTTGCATCTGCAACACCCACTACGTCTACCTTCCCATCACGGAGGTCATCAAGGCCCCGAAGCGGGTGAACCCCAACAGCAGGATGTGGCATCGGTGCCTCACGTCCACTGGTCAACCCGACTTCCACTGACCTGCCATCCACATTGTCTGACCAAAGCGGCTGAAGTTCCAGCATTGGATGATCCGTCACTCTTTTTGCTGATGTGTCCCCACTCACATCACGAGGTTCCACGATGATAGTCAAATAATGCCATTGTGAGATTAAACTGGATGGTTTGTTTTGTAAATTTTAAGTTTGTTCTTTGTCCATTGATCTCAAGCGCTGGTAGTTAGAGTTGCCTTGGAAATAATACACGAGTCTGAGGTGACAGTGACATTTCTTCCCCTTCGTCTATGGACTATGCTTAGTGGTTATATAGAAACACTTCAGATGTAAACAGCAAACATAGTTCCTCCCTTTGGTTTGTAATTGTTCTCCTGATTCGTTTCAAAAAAAAAAAAAGTTCTCCCGGCCATCTGTGGCCAGTGCGCTCTGCTTGGCTGCAAGCTCAACTGCGGGAAGGAGACCAGCTGCGGCCTGCGGGGCATCGTCCTGTATGGACGGACGTGCTCATACATAGGACACCTGACCACGTTTTGAACTCCATACCCATACAATTCATGCTCTGTTTCTCATTGTTTTAAAAGGCAGAGCCACATAACATGATCTAGTAATTCCGTACGGCTAGCTATGATTGCTAATGCCATGATCTATGGAAATAGTTACACCGGTATCTTCAGATAGTGACTAAATTATACTTGCCACTTCAGCTCACCGTAGGAGTCTCCTTTCTTATAGCTGGATATAGCTCAACAGGCTGGTTGACATTTGAGGAGCAGGGAACGCAAATGAAAAGTTAGGAAATCAGAATAGGTACAGCAAAAATACTCAAATGCTCGTCCCTATATTTATTTTTTGCCAAAACATCATCTTCTGTAAAAAAAATAAAAATTGCCGCATTGTAGCACAGAGTTACAGAAAACAGATTAAGCTGATTTCTTTCCTTCTTTTCCGCTCGATTTTCTTTTCTCTTGGCCGAAAAGAACAAAGCCACGTAGCTGGAACTGCTTGCTAGGACACCGTGCGCTCCAACAAGAAACACTATGCAAACTCACTTCTTTCCTCGATTAAAGTAAAGAGAATTCGAGCTTTTAGGAATCCTCAAGCAGCATGCCATCATGTGGGGTGGCTATATAACAATATTGTCATGCAAAAAAGAAGCAGCTTAAACCTGAACAGAGAGATAAGAATGGATATAGCATTAAGCTTCCTTTTCTGCCAGCCTTTGAAACTTGGGCTGGAGGGCATAAAAATATGAAATCTCAAAGCAAAAGCATGAATAGGATTGTTGAGCAAATAAACTAGGCAGTATGTCAGTTTCCCTCGTTTATGTTATTTGCCTGGGATAGGGAGCATCTTGGTTAATGGTTCAAACGGATTTTTCTAAAGCATAAAGCAAATAGTTTGATGTTCGTTAAATGCGCCATCAGACAACCTTCTCTTCTTTACAGAGGTTGCGTGGTGTACAGGACAGCGGGACGAGGTGAGACCGAGAACCGGTCTAAAGATTCTTGGCTGCTTCCCAAGGTTTGTGGCATGGTCTCTTTATCCATCCTGCACGAACCTTCTAAAACACATACCCCGTGACAGAGGCCCTCTGCACCTAATATATAGTAGGACTGTTGGAGACTTGTGTTTGTGTATAGATGGCAAACTAGTGCTACTCAGAGGAGACACACTGGAGGTGAAATGGCAGTGCTTGCCAAGAGGCTCCTAACCATTCTTCTATGCCTGTTGCTGTTGGCTCATCAGCAGAAGGCATGCGGACTGAAAGGCGTTAATCTTTTCGTCAGACAAGGGAACAAGCCGCGGATGCTAGGTGAGGGGACTGTTGCCAACCTCCACAACAAGGGCTACCCGGCCAAGAGAGCTTCATCGGTTGATCCAAATAGGATGAGCGGCAGAAGAGTCCGGAGGGGGTCTGATCCCATACACAACAGATGTTGATGCTTCAGCAGATAGTGGATCAGATTTGTGCAACTGAAGAGAAGAGCTTCAGCAAAACATCAAATCAAGGGTTGGACCACTTGAGTTGAAGATCGTACAGGTTTCTTTTTGTTTTCCTTTGTTGTTGTGTTCTTATGTTTTTCGACTTTGTTCTACGGTTTCACCCTGGATCATTTGTCCTTAATTATTTCGCAGTAGATACAGTTGAAAAAAGTTTATTGTAAAAGGATGCTGAGGTCCTGCATAATCAAGCAGACGTTTTGTACAGTCTTTTGGGGGCAAGCACTTGGACTGAAAGCATTCGAAGTTCAGTTCAGGTTCAATCTTTACTACGACACCAAGGTTACCCATATGTGGTGTATGACCTGAAGAGTTGTCCAAACTATTCAAATCTGGTACTAAGGGGGTGTTTAGTTCCCCCTCCATTTTGCAAAATGCCTCATTTTGCAAAATGCACGCTTCCCGATACACTTTTTTCTCTCTGTGCACGCGGCTCGATACACACCCATTTTGCAAAATGCCTCCATTTTGCAAAATGGAGGGGGAACTAAACACCCCCTAAATAAACGGTGTCGTGTTCTTCATGCATCGACTGATGATACGGCGTGTTTGTTTTCGTTTATAATCAGCTTATTGGTCAAAATAAATGAGAATCCCAACTAAACACCTTGATAATTTTCACGTATTCTCGATAATCACGAATCGAGAATAAAATTTTTTTGTTTATCTTAGAATCTAAACATAGTTAAGAAAAACGGAAACAAACACGCTCGACAGATCGAATAAACTGTCCCTGCCGAGATTTTACAAGCAAATCAATTTGGTTTCGAACCGGGCCACGCTAGTCGAACCGAACCGAATAACAGGTTGCCTGTCTCGGTCACGGTCTTCCCTCCTCTCCCAGTCTCCCCAAACCAAATCATCGCCCCGGTCGCCCGCCTTCCACGCCATGGCGCGGCCGCCGGATCTGATCGACGACGCCACCACCGAGATCCTCCTCCGCCTCCCGTCGGACGACCCCGCGTGTCTCGTGCGCGCCTCCCTCGTCTGCAAGGCCTGGCGCGAGCTCCTCTCTGGCCCCGCCTTCCTCCGCCACTACCGCGCGTTCCACGGCGCGCCGCCCCTGCTCGGCTTCCTCCGCAACGTCTACGACGACGGTCCCTGCGCTCGATTCGTCGCCGCCTCCACCGCCAGCGCCTCACCCTTCTCCGCGCCGGCGCACGACCGCCCCAATTGGTGGGTCGTCGAGTGCCGCCACGGGCGCGCGCTGCTGCAATCGTTCGAGCAGCCCGCGCCGACGCGCCTCGTCGTCTGGGACCCCATCACCGGCGACCAGCGGCACGTTCCCGTGCCCGGATACCCTTACTTCTACCGCACCGCGGCGGTGCTCTGTGCCGTGGACGGCTGTCACCACCTCGACTGCCACGGTGGCCCGTTCCTCGTCGTCGTCATTGGCGCCTACGACGAAGGGGATCCGGATCTCACTTGGGCGAGCGTGTACTCATCCGAGACTGACGCATGGACCACGTCGTCCTCCATTCAACTTGGTGCCTACATCGAGGAGAGGCCCAGCCTCCTCGCCGGAGACGCGCTCTACTTCAGCGTTCAGCAAGGCAAAAGGATTCTCGAGTACGACTTCGTTGGGCAGAGCCTGCAGGTGATCAATGGGCCAGATATGTTTGACCAGACGGAAGGCATTGTGGTGGCTGCAGAAGGCGGTGGGCTGGGACTCGCCGCGGTAAAGGATGGCAACCTCCACCTGTGGTCATGGCAGGCTGGTCCTCAAGGCGTTGCGGAATGGGTGCAAGGCAGGGTTGTAAACCTCAGGATGCTGCTCCCCACTATCGAACCATTGAGCACAGTCGATGTGATTGGCTTCCGGGAAGGCACAGATACCATTTTCATTAGCACTGATGTTGGCGTCTTCACAGTCATGCCCAAATCTGGGGAGGCGAAGCAGGTAGGCGAGAGAGGGTCCTACTATGCCATCGCACCCTACATGGGCTTTTACACTCCAGGTAGTGGCCTTGTTCTTATCTTCAACATTTGCAATGCACACCTTATGTATGTTTGTGTAGCTGTTTATTCTCTTCAAAATTTTAGTCAGTCAGACAGCAAGTAATAGTTTTACTGAGTTTTCAGCAGCATATGGTTACTGTGCCCAGGAGTTAACAGCTATGAATTTGTGAAATTAAAAAATTGCAATCAAGCATTCTCATAGCACCACATTACTTTGACATAGCCCTACCATATACAACGTATGCAATCTCATATGTTGGTACCATGATTTATGTGTTTTAACTTAGACTATAAGAGTTTCCGTGATGTGCGTGTGTTTTGTCGTACCTGTTCTCAGAACAAGTAATAGTTTTACTCAGCAGCATATGGTTACCATGCCCAGGAGTTAACAGCAATGAATTTGTGAAATTCAGCATTCTCATAGCACCACATTATTGACATGTCTTTAACCCTACTATATACAAAATGTGCAAAAATTTATTAAAATAAAGAGTAAGCGAAAACAGATCTTGATGTGTGAATTTATATTTTATTTTCTGGTGCCTGTTCTCAGAACCAAAATGTATGAAATTGAAAGTTTCAACCTCACAGGCTCCAAATAATCTTGGTCTGGGTTTAGATAGTATGAGCCACTCTTTAAATTGGTTAGATACTTATATAAGAACTTAATAATTGATTATTCTTTTACCTACTATGCCTATATGGTCACTGATGGACGCTTAAAACCCAATGTTATTATCAGTGAAATATACATATGTCAATTATGTGCAAATGTATAACATGGTTGAAAACCTTTTGCATTGTATGTTTCCAGATGTCGCTAAGGGCAGATTGCTACCACCGTGAAGATGCAGTTAGTTATCCATTAAAACGTGACTGGTGTACTTTTTTTTTTTGAAACGAGTGACTGCTGTACGGTTA
Organism: Alloteropsis semialata; assembly: GCA_004135705.1. NCBI lineage: Eukaryota > Viridiplantae > Streptophyta > Magnoliopsida > Poales > Poaceae > Alloteropsis > Alloteropsis semialata. Next base: position 14,568,379 of record CM014275.1, read on the forward strand.
ACTTTTAAAGAAAAAAGATTATCATGTTCAATTAGAAATGTTTAGTTTATAGGCTGTGCAGTTTAAGTAAGAATTTGTAAGGAAAGAGCTGGATATCATGTTCAACTAAAAAATGTTATGTCTTTTAGTTTAAGTAGATTATGAGAATTTGGTTGGTCTCATTTGGGCCTTTTCACTACATTTTTAATGGCTGAGGGCCAAGATCTATGGGTCAGGTTTACTATCTTTTATGCTTGGCTCGTCCATTTGCAATCGATATTTTAATGTATTTTTTGTTTCTTTTAATCTTTTCTAATTTACGCCAATTAGTATTGCCATCCTTTTACGTCATTATCAATACTTGTCACTTTTCAAGGGAATATCGAAATAATATAAGTAAAAGTTATGTTAGGGGCATTAACAAAAAGAAAAAGAGAAAAAAGTTAAAAGTGAAAGGGGCTACAAATGGCCAAATTCTTACCTCGCTTGTCAGGCTAAAAGCGTAATCGGGCCGAAATCGCAACAATGACAGGAACAGATGACGAATTGTCGCCTGCACGAGAACTACTCTTGCCTAGGATATTTTCGCAAAATGTTCAAAGGATACATTACTCTAGAGATGCAAATTCGTCAACATAACGTTTGTTCACTTCAAAATTTCAAGTTCACCAGCGAGATTGAGGAGGGGTCAGGCACCAAGTCATAGAGGCCCACCGGCTCGAGGAGTCTAGACCACGTCTCCCTTTTATTTGTTGTTTTCTAGTTTTCTGATTTTGTTTGAAAATCTATTTTCAGGAGCATGTCATGCCATCGCCGGTCTCTAGATAGGTGATGCCATGACCTGCGCCTAAAAATCAATTTATAGGAGCTTTTTTTAATCTTTTTAGAGTAGTGCTTCCGATTGCAGTAGCCCCCGATTGAAGTGGCTACGCAGAACCACCGATTGTTCATACTGCAAGTTGTGGAATTTCCACACCAGTATGCTCATATGCCTCTACAAATGATGTTTATGGGCGGGAGATGCCCCACCCACCTCTGCTTATTTTTAATTTTTGTTTGTTCATATCACTTAGATCAGTTCAAAAAATGTTGAAACTTTGACACACCAACTTACATGATATCTATTACAAGTAAAAGAATATATCAGATTGCAAAGTGTATGCCTTGAATTATATGAAACATTGTAATTAATTTGTCTATTTGTAAACAAAGTGTTTTCAATTTGTTTAAATGTATTTCCCATTTATGAACAATGTATTTTACATTTAGTTGTGCGCTACAACTTTGATATAGAGTTTCCTTGCTTTCAAGGTCGTTTGAAAATTCAAAAATTCTATATTCAAATTCTGAGAACTTATATTAATTTTTTATTACTAAACAAGCTACAAAGTTTTAGGTCTCGTCGAACTCTACAATTTTATATAACGTTTGTGTAACGTCCCGAACCCCCGGGTCCGGGCCCGCTTACGCCTGGCAGCTCTCTAGAACCACGAGAATGCCCTCACAGACCAACACGGGTCTTTTCTGCGAGAATGCCCTCACAGACCAACACGGGTCTTTTCTGCGCACTTTGTCCTCACTCATGCGCACCCGGGAAGGACTTCCCGGTCGGTCACCCATCCCGAAATTGCTCCAGGCCAAGCACGCTTAACCTCAGAGTTCTTTCGAGATGAGCTCCCGGAAAAGAAGTTGCAACTTGTTGGTATGAGTATTCTATTAATCCTATTAAGTCTTGGGCCAGGATGTCACATCCTCCCCCTCTTAGAAGACCGACGTCCTCGTCGGTCAACCCCAAGCCAGGAACGTCCTCTCTTGGCCACGTCCGTGTGCCCAGTGCCAGCGCATGTGCCATGCTGTGTGACCACTCTGGGCTCACACCAGCCATGCGCACCATGCCTGCGCAACTGCGACCCCACGCGCCCGTGAAACCGCGAGAGTCGGCTCTGATACCAATTGTAACGTCCCGACCCCCGGGTCCGGGCCCGCTTACGCCTGGCAGCTCTCTAGAACCTCGAGAATGCCCTCACAGACCAACACGGGTCTTTTCTGCGCACTTTGTCTTCACTCATGCGCACCCGGAAAGGACTTCCCGGTCGGTCACCCATCCCGAAATTGCTCCAGGCCAAGCACGCTTAACCTCAGAGTTCTTTCGAGATGAGCTCCTGGAAAAGAAGTTGCAACTTGTTGGTATGAGTATTCTATCAATCCTATTAAGCCTTGGGCCAGGATGTCACATCTGACTTAGGAGGCTTCCAATCCAGTACTTCTTGCACTTTTCCTGGATCGACAGCAATCCCCTCGGCTGAAACAGTGTGCCCCAAAAATTTTACACTGGACAGCCAGAATTCACATTTACTGAATTTTGCATAAAGCTGGTGATCTCTGAGGCGTTGGAGCACAATGCGAAGGTGCTGAGCATGTTCTGCCTCATTTTTGGAGTAGATCAGAATATCATCAATAAACACAACCACAAATTTGTCCAGCTCAGGCATAAAGACCGAGTTCATGAGATACATGAAATATGCCGGAGCATTGGTGAGACCGAAAGACATCACTAAGTACTCATAGAGCCCATAGCGAGTTGAGAAAGCCGTCTTCGGTATAACACTTGGCCTAATCTTGATTTGATGAGACCCAGAGCGAAGATCAATCTTCGAGAATACTTTTGCTCCAGACAACTGATCAAAGAGTGCGTCAATGCGGGGAAGAGGATATTTATTTTTGATAGTCACCGCATTGAGAGGTCGGTAATCAACACATAACCTCAAAGTTTTATCCTTTTTCTTCACAAACAGAGCGGGGCAGCCCCATGGTGAAGAGCTGGGACGAATATAGCCCTTGTCTAGTAAATCTTGAAGCTGAACTTTTAGCTCTGCTAATTCTTTGGGTGCCATTTTATAAGACCTTTTGGAGATTGGAGCTGTACTGGGTTGTAATTCAATCACGAATTCAATGTCCCGGTCAGGTGGCATTCCTGGTAATTCATCAGAAAATACGTCCGGGTATTCACATACAACCGGAATCTTCTCCAAAGGGGTTTCAATTGCAGAGAATGCACAAGAATTGCTGAGTTCTTGACGAGAAAAATGTAGTGTTGATGCCCCATGGGTTGGAGAATTAATTTCCACATAACGGGAAGAAATATCTAAATTGACCCCATGATTTTCCATCCAATTCATACCCAAAATAATATCTATCCCTTGATTCTCCAAGAGAATGAAATTAGTCTCATATACTTTACTACCCAACTTGAGAGGCACATTCCTCACAATTTGATGCGACCCTATTCTACCACCAGGGGTAGATATGATATATTGTTGAGTAGTATGTACAAAAGGGAAATTGTGTTTGGCAGCAACTCTATTACTCATGAAACTATGTGATGCTCCAGAATCAAATAAAACGTATGTAGGTATATTGCGAATAGAGAAAATACCCGACATCACTGGAGCACCAGCAGGAAGTTCATCCATGGTAATGAAATTGAGCCTGCCCTGTGACCCCTGTCTGACAACTGCCACTTGCTTCTTGTCTTTATTATTTGCTTGATTTTTAGCATTGTTCCCACCTGGCCTGGGAAGTTTGCAATCTCTAGAAAAGTGACCTGGCCTTCCGCAGTTATAGCAGGGAGCATTACTGGGACGAGACAGCTGCTGTCCCTGGGCTGGAGCACGATAACCCTGATTTTGCTGCTGTGGAGGCCTGATAACCCATGACCCTGGCTGAGGGGCCCTCTGAAGAGACTGAGCAGGACTCTTCTGCACCAAACGGAACTTGGGCGGTGGAGAGCTAGATTGGCCAACTGGGGCCTTCCTCTGTTTTTCAGCCTTGTGAGCATTTATGCTATCTTCCTTGGTAATGGCCATATTCACCAGATCATTATAGCTGTCTGCCTTGATAAGGGAGAGCTTATCCCTTAGCTTTGAGCTAAGGCCCCGGCGAAAGCGGTCTTGCTTCTTGGCGTCAGTATCAACATGATAACCCGCATATCGTGCCAACTAGTTGAAAGCCTGGGCATACTGCAGCACATTGCGGTTCCCCTGAGTAAGAGCCAAGAACTCATTCAGCTTGCGATCCATGAGACCAGCGGGGATATGGTGGGCACGAAAAGCCGTCTTGAATTCATCCCAAGACACAATATGATCGGCCGGGAGCATGCCAATGTGATTATCCCACCATAAGCGCGCCGGGCCGCGCAACTGCTGAGCGGCAAACCGGGACTTGTTGGCATCCGAACAAGGAGACACCAACAGGGAGAACTTGGACTCAATGATGTTGAGCCAAGCGTCAGCATCCAGAGGATCCTCGGTCTTGGTGAACAGAGGCGGCTGGGTACTAGTGAAATCCGAGTACGTCGCCTCCTGAGGATACTGAATTTGACGTCCACCATTGTGTTGTGGATTCAGTTGTCCTTCGGTCAAACGCCGAAGAAGCTCCGTCTGCATCGCCAGTATCTCAGCGATGTTGGTGGGCAGAGGTGGTGGATGAGGTAGACCACCCTCCGGAGTTTTCGACATCTGCATTATTTCAAACTCCCAATTAGTAACGCAATCTTATAAGTACAACACAATAGGATGATAAAATTTACTAACAAATATAAGATTGGTTCTTTGCAAGGTTAGTAGACATCATCATCCATCATGTTGCACTCGCATTACTAATCTTGCTAAAGGGTGATAAGGAAACTACCCAATATTGGATGCATTGCAATTTGGCAATTTCGGGGGTGTTAACAGATTTCTGACATGAGATTCAAAAATTCATATCTGCAGTTCTGTTAACCCAAAAATTCTCATCTTTTACCAAAAGAGAGCTTATATAATTGCCTAAATCTTTTGTATTTGGTGGTCAGGCTGGTTCCAATTGAAAGAATGTGAAATTTGCAACTTTCTAACTGTCTGTCCTGCTGGAATTTTCAGCAAGCAGGGCCAGAGTAAATCGGGCGTAACTTCTGTTGCTTTGCTCCAAAGGAGCTTAATTTTTGACACAAGTTAGACCATGAAATTGTGCACAAGTTTGGTATTCATGACCCTTTTGAAAAACATCATTTTCTAGGAGTAAAACGAGGACAATCTGATTGCCACAAAGCTGAAAACAGCATATATACATAGATTGTTCTTCCATACTAGTGGTATATATTACAAGATCCATGGGATAATTTACATCACCTACTCGGGGCATATCTCACACTATCCATGAAACAATTTACATCATCCATTCAAGGATTACATTCCTGGATATAAAAGAGAGTCAGTTTCCTAAAACATCATCTAGTCGGAGTCAACCGGGTAAAGCTCCTCCGGATCTTCCTCGTCATCAGACCAATTGTTCCCACCATTAGGAGGTGGTGCTTGGTTTACTGAACCTTCCCCATCGGACATGGCTGGATCATCAAGCTTAACTGGCTGGCCTGAAACGGTGTCCAGGCCTGACTCGCCCTGCACAGGCAGCTCTGGAGGCACAGGCGCTGGTGGAGGATGCTGCAACTCTGCAATCACCTCCTGAGCTTCATTCAGGTCACCCTCCAAGTGGGCCACTAACTCGTGTTGCTCAACTAGCTCTGCGTTGAGGTGGTGGACTTGGTGATCCAAGCCCCTGACCTGATCAGCCAGAGCCTGAGCTGCTGCTGCCACCAAATGGTTCTGTTGAACGAGTGTCTCAATGAGGTCAGTAGATGCTTTCCCATAGTTAACCAAAGCGTTCGTGGTAGGGTCCTGAACTTGGGCCCTGCTGTCCCACCACAATATGGCATTCCCAGGCCGTGGTGGAAACAAGGCTGCCGGAGTGTCGTAGAGCTGCACTTGATGCTCCTGCCCAAATAGCAGCAACGCGTGCTGTGCCGCGAGCTCGCAACCGGACAAGAAAGCGTGGGCCCGGGTGGACACCACCAAGTCTTCCGGCCTCACGTCAGGTGGGCTCAGAATGGTGACGGTGACCTCAAACTGCATCACGTTCCACTCGACGCGGTGCACCCCCAAGTAGCGAGGCGGCTCGGTGTATCCGCAGCGCTGCACCGTCTCCCACAGAAGCGCGGGAAAACCCCCCAAGTGGAGGCACGTGGAGTGGTAACGTCCTTGCTCATCGATGTGCATGGTTCGGTTGCTAGGGCCGGTCATCTGAAAGAAACAACAAACAACAAGTTTCAATCAGACGTCTATCCAACCCAGGGATTAAATGAAACTGGACAGATTTCTGGAACGAGCTTCAAAAATTCATAACTCAAAATTGAGCAATCCTTCCACACATTGAGGAAGCTTCTGACCTCCGCACTGGTTCTAGCTCAACCGGACACATCCAAATCTTTTGATGTTTATTGTGATGCATCTGGCACTGGTCTTGGTTGTGTACTTATACAAGAAGATCGAGTCATTGCTTATGCTTCTCGAGCTCTAAGGCCCCATGAGATAAATTATCCCACTCATGATTTGGAATTAGCTGCTGTAGTTCATGCCTTAAAGATTTGGAGGCATTATCTTATGGGCACGCATTGCAATATTTACACTGACCATAAGAGCCTCAAATATATCTTCACCCAAGCTGATCTGAATATGCGTCAAAGAAGATGGTTAGAGCTAATGAAGGATTATGATCTTGAGGTGCATTATCATCCAGAAAAAGCCAATGTGGTGGCGGACGCATTAAGCCGCAAGGCTCAATGTAATTGTCTCACCACAACGTCTTTCAATGAAACTCTTTGCCATGAAATGTCCAAATTGAATTTGGAAATTATTCCTCAAGGCTCATTAAGTCACATGGTGGTAGAATCCACATTGAGGGAAAGAATTGTTATGGCACAATCAAAAGATAAGGGCATTGCTCATATCAAGCAAGGGCTAGCTCAAGGGTTACCCAAATATAAATGTTTTCGGCAAGATTGGAAGGGTATTCTTTGGTTTGAGCAACGGCTTGTGGTGCCTAAAGACCATGAGTTGAGAAAACAAATTCTTGATGAGGCTCATCTATCCAAATTGTCTATTCATCCGGGTAGCAATAAAATGTACCAAGATTTGAAAGAAAATTTTTGGTGGACAAGAATGAAAAAAGAGATTGCTAAATATGTGTCCGAATGCGATACATGTCAAAGGGTGAAGGCAAGCCATCTCAAGGTGGCCGGAACATTACAACCTCTGCCTATTCCATCTTGGAAATGGGATGATATAAGTATGGATTTCATAGTCGGCTTACCTCGCACAAGTCACAAACATGACTCTATTTGGGTTATTGTGGACAGACTCACTAAAACAGCCCATTTCATTCCAGTTAGCACTGAATATCGAGTCAAGAGGTATGCCGAAATTTACATCGACCGAATTGTTTGTCTTCATGGAATTCCAAGGACAATTATTTCTGATCGGGGCACTCAATTTGTTGCTCGCTTCTGGGAACAATTGCATACTTCCCAAGGCACCAAATTGATCTGTAGCTCCGCTTATCATCCTCAAACTGATGGGCAGACTGAAAGAATAAATCAAATACTGTAGGATATGCTTAGAGCTTGTGTCATACATTATGACAAAAATTGGGAGAAATGCTTGCCTTTGGCGGAATTTTCCTATAATAATAGCTATCAAGCAAGCCTAAAAATGGCACCGTTTGAAGCCTTGTATGGGCGGCGGTGTCGTACACCTTTGAATTGGTCTGAACCCGGTGAGAGGAATTTCTTTGGACCGGACTTGGTCCAAGAGACTGAAGATAAGGTGAAAATCATTCAGAAAAATCTTCAGGCGGCTCAATCTCGCCAAAAGAGCTATTATGACAAAAGAAGAAAGCATTTGGCCTTTGAAGTGGGTGATCATGTTTATATTCGGGTTTCACCGACAAAAGGCGTTCAAAGATTTGGTGTAAAGGGAAAATTAGCTCATCGCTACATTGGACCCTTCCCAATTTTGGAAGTCTGTGGACCCGTGGCATATAAGGTGCAGCTCCCAATTAATCTCTCCGCTGTGCATAATATATTTCATGTCTCTCAACTCAAGAAATGTCTTCGAGTTCCAGAAGAGTCCATCTCTTATGAAGAAATACCTCTTGAACCTGATCTCACCTATGAGGTTCGTCCTATCAAAATTATCGATCAAAAGGATAGAACCACAAGGCGAAAGGTTATCAAATTCTATAAAGTTTAGTGGAGTAATCATACTGAAGACGAAGCTACTTGGGAAGAAGAATCATATCCGAGATCTAGATATCCGGATTTTATGAGCTCCATTCCAGGTAATTTCGTTTTCCGCACTAAATTCTTTGCACCGGAATCTCGGGGCGAGATTCTTTTAAGGGGGAGGGCTGTGACACCCCGGTGTCACTAATGTAATTAAGACACTTAATTAACTTAATTAAACTCATTATGACATGCCTCATTTCATAATTGTAGTGTTTGTGCATAATTGTGTGTATGTGTTGACTCAGTCAACCGGAATAACCAAAATAGTCAAAATACAAAACTTATGCCAAAATATCGCAAATAATGTCAACTACATGTATATGAACTCACATGAGTATGGGAAGTTCAAACAAAAATTCGAAATTCGATTTTGAACTCGTTCGATCGTCATTTCATGTGTCGCGGGTATTGCTTTTTACCCTTCTCGAGCGGCTAATATCTTTATATTTTTCCTAAACACTTGAAATTTCACCAATATAAAAGTTGGAGTACAAAGTACTCTCTTTACAATGGTGGTAATATGGATCAAGGAAAAATTTGTTTGATCACTCAAAATCTTGGTCAAAATCGGGTCAAACCCAGCAATTTCAGCACTTAGCTGAATTAAACTAAGTCTGAAAAACGTAATTTTTGCCCATTTTCTTCACCCCGTAACTTTCAAACCGCTGCCCAAAAGTAGTGACACTCTTTGTAAGAGTTGTAGCCTAATATACCAGCTACAACTTTTGTATTGGACGATCTTAATGTTTGTATGTAAATATTAGAGAACAATGTCATTGAATTCGGGCCAAAACACTCGATTCATACTTAGACATATTCAGTTCGTCAGTATGGCAGATTTTTGGCCGGACTTCTCCACGATTTATCTCTCAAACCATTGATCAAACACTATAACTCTCTTTGTAGAAGTTGTAGCCTGATGTACCATCTTTAACTTTCGTATTGGTCGAATCAACTTTTTATGAACAAAAAGTGGAGTTTAAGGCCGATGAAGTTGGACCCGTGAGCTGTCCCGAAACTCTGAAATTCGTGAAAAATTGAATTTTGGCTGAGAATTAGGGCCTTGCAACTTCCAAACCGTTGAGCAAATGGTATAGGTTCCTTGTAGGAATTGTAGTCCTATGAATCCTCTACAAAGTTGGTATTCATTGCTCCTTGAGTTTTTGCACGGAATCGTGAGAAAAATCGAAATAAAGCCGCTGCGTCGCTCGGCCTATAAACTGAGCCCAAAAGCTTCAGTTCGGCAACGCCGATCAGGAGCTCGACCTCGGCGTCGTCGACACCATTCACCGTCCTCCAGCTGGCCAGGTGCGTGTCATCGCGCCATTGCGCCGCTTGGCCGAGCCAGGTGCCCAGGATGAGCTGGCCGTCGAGCTGGAAAGATAAGGACGACCAGCATTTCGAGGACAGTAAAGACCGCCGTCCTTCCTCGACCAAATTCACCCCTCCGCCCCGTCATTCATCGATTCACTCCTCCCAGACCTGCACCACCTCGCCCTCTCCGCCCTCGACCGCTCCGCTCACTCCGCCATAGCATAGCCGCGGAGGATTTCGCGATTTACATACCACCATTGCCGTGACGGCCGAACTCCACTCTTCCCAAAATCGTAACTCTACACTCATTCTCCTTCCAATTCAAGCCTCAAGACGCGTTTCTCGTGTTCCTAGGATTCTCCCCGACCTTTTCCCTCTCCTTTTCCCCCACCAGAACGGCCTAGCGTCACTGCTGCCCTCCGGCCGGCCGCCGCGCACGTGGCTGGGCCGCGGTGGGCTCGGTCCGCGGCGAGCTGCTGCTGCTCTAGGCCGGGGAGGGGGCCGGCAGCAGCCCTGAGCTGCTCGCCCAGGCTGGGAAGGCTGCCGGTGCCCTTTTGCCGCCGGCCAGAAGGCCTCCGAGCTGAGCCGAGCGTTCTGTCCGTGAAACTGACCGAAGGTAGAAGAAAATGGTGGAAAAGGTAAAAGAATAGAAACTTCAGGGGGTTATCTATAAAATTTTTGGACCTATGTGTGATTATCGAATCTTGCAGGGGGATTTCAACAAGAATTCGAGGACCTATTCGCGAGAAAAGGACCGATCTGCAATTACTTTTAGTTTTCCGAGGACCCGGATGTAAATCTTGATTTCATTATTCATGATTTTATTTCTTTGAAATTCAGCTGAGATTCAATAAATCACCAAAAATCACAAAAAAGACGTAAAATCACAAACTTGGACTTTCTGGAATCCTTGAGAAATTATCTTTCCAGTGGTGTATCATATGCATGTATAATCTGTGTGATTCCTGATGTATTTTTGAATGTATGAAGATGTGCTTCAGAGGATGTTTATTGCTTTATAAATCATCGGAATGTGCTAAAAATGTAAAACCACTTTTGATGGATCTGTTATGATTAGTAGAGTTGAGTTGAGTATATGTTGGCCACAGTTAATGCATGATTTTGGTAGATTTGGATTTAAGTTGTTGCTAGCTAGTTAAGAATGGTTAAATCACCAAATATTCTATACAACTCAGAAAAATCTGAAAAATTCACATAAAATGTCTCTGGTAGAATAGTAGTTGCAGTACAAATTTCAGCAGTAGAACATTTCTGTAGAATTTATTATGATTTTCTAATTGGTGTTAAATGTTGGTTGTTAAGAAAAATAGGAAATAAATAGGTAAAATTCTGGAAAATTTCTAAAAAATATGTTTAACTGTCAAGAACACAGAAACATGATTACCTTAAGTTGTGTTTATGAAAATGTATTTTCTAGGCTTTATTTGGTAAGAACTAGTTAGGAAATGTTTATTTAATAAATAGTTTTCTTGTGGTAAAAATAATTTTGCAAACATGTACAGCAACCAGGAATGTTGAATATTAGAGTTAGCAATTGAAACTCCATTGTATTACTAGTGGTTATTTATAGATGTTTTGTTTAACTTATGTAGTAAGTTAAGTGGTTATAACACATTTAAAAAGAGTTAATAAGATTTCTTTATATGTTATTTCAGAATTGAGTTAAGTTTAATTAGCAACTAAAAGCAACCCACCCCACTTTATTTGTGAGCTTCTTAATTGTTTATATTCCATAAATGATTGTCCAGTGAGGTATTAGTGAGTTGTTGCAATTAGTCTGTGATCGTTTTCTCGTGCATTACTGCATCTCATGCATCCGCATTTCATGTAGAGCAAACCCTTGTTGACGGAGTGTACGAGATCGAGGTCGAGCCCGCGGACGCTTGCCGAGTTGAACATTGCTGCTGCACAAGACCCGAACCAAAGTTCGGAAGGGCCAAAGGCCAGCGGTGATCAGGAAGGCAAGCCCCGGAGCATAACCCGCTGTTAATTCTAACCCTCTTTAATTTATGCCTTAATTTGTGCATTTAAGTTTTGAGGAGTTGAATGAAACCCTAGTTGCATGATCCCTAGGTACCTATGTCCTAATACTAGTATGTGTAGGTCGTTTAGACTGCCATGCTTAATTAGGATCGGTAGAAGTCGAGTGATTGCCTTGTCACTCGCGAGAAATAGGTTTTACTTTATTATCAGTTGAGGAGATTCGGCAAGCGGGGCTTGTGCGGTATTTATGTTTGGTTGAACACCCCGCTTGCACAGAAATTGTTGGCTAAGGCATTGATTGTGTGGTCAGTTGGTCAAGCTTTTGAAGGTACTAATCGTATGCTGGGAAATGTGGTAAACTGGTAAACCTAGTACTTGATTCAAACTGACGTCTGACGGGTCTTTCCTACTCCATTGGGCGAGGGGGATGATGGCGAGTGTAGCAGTGGCCGCGGCACAGGTTTGCCTCGGGCACCTGGGGTCCGTTGGGGCGTGCACTCGGGTGGAGTGGGCCCTGATGGCAGATGGCAGGGAGAGATGGGAACGGTTGCCTCGTGAGGTCCGGGGTGTCTCTCACGGGTCGTACGATTAGGTTGTCCCATGCATGGTGAAAATCAACTCGAGTTGTCCGTCCTTCGTGGTTACATGAAGCTGCTTGATCTCTCGTTGCACATCAATGTCCTTGGGCCAAATGGGGGAAAGTGTTGTTAGATGAGAAATGTTGATGATTTACTAATCAATTATTTTTCGACACTGAATGTTATTGATAGTTTGGCAAATCTAGAAATGGTTAGTCTCACTTTAAAACTTGGCTAAAATACTGAAATTAGAGATCAACTTGTAGACGCTTTTGGCAAAACAAACCCTAGAGCCAAAAAGCCTTGCATGTCTAGTATTTAACCTTGTCGGGTAAGTCTTGCTGAGTAATTAGTACTCAGCCTTGCTTGTGGCTATCTTTTTCAGATTATGTGGATGGCTATGATCCTGTTGCTGCTTTGACTTGGCCTGGTGTGCTCCCTGATGGTTGGACAGTCGAGTGGGGACCGTCTGAGTCCGACTCAGGGCGCGGGAACTGAATATCATATGTGGGCTCTATATGATGTTATGTGTATCGACGCTTAGACTTCCGCTGTATTATAACTCTGGTTTGTAATAACTAAAACATATGTACTGTATTGGTATAATTATCTATGTGAACCCCGTGTTGTAAAATTTGTGATGAGTTGTACTGCCTGAGCCCATCTTCGAGTGGGACTACTGCTATTTCATTTCGGTCGAGAGAAAAGGTGGTTTAATCGGGAAGGTATCCGACGGATTGCACGATTAGCTCGGTTTAAGGGCGTGGAGTACTGCTGTGATAGTGGGGCCATGCTTTTAAACCGGATTAATTGGAGCGGTCTGCCACAGTTTGTTTTTATCTAGACTATGTGAAAAAGTAATGAATTTATTTATATGGGCTATTTTTAGGAGCGAGCCACATCATCACTGGCTTCTAAAACTAATTTTTAGACTATCTCCAACAATGAGACCCAAAATACAAGACCCATTTTATGTTTGCATAGCACTACAGTCAAAGTGTTCTATATCTAGTTTTGGTCTTCTCCAATAATAAGATCCAAAAGAGAATCCTCTCTGCAAATGGGTGTTCAGGAGAGAGGATACTCAGATTTAGGTTGTGTCTCTCCTGAAAACCTATTTTGGGTTTGGGTATAGGTACTCTGTTGGAGACTGAAACAGTATCGTTGGAGACCCACTTTGGGTTTGGGTCTCCTTTTAGGTCTCCTGTTGGAGCGGGTAATGTCATGACCCGCTTCTAGAAATGATCATCATTTGTAGAGACGGCTTGTCCTACCGTCCATACTTAAAAATGTTGGTTTCAAGGAGCGGGCAATGTTCTCGTTCACCCCTTAAACTCATCTTTTTTAGATGCGGACTGGAAACTGCATTACCACACGGCTATTTGCAGGGGCGGATGGACTTTTGGTCCGCTCCTAGAAAAAAGAGCGGTACACCTAAAATCGGTTTATAGTGACGATGGACAGAAGACATGAACTCCTCCCCACCATAGGTCCGTGGCCCATCCGCGTCTTGCTCTTCTCTGTGCACTTTATCTTGTCCTGTTGTCCCTCACTCCCACCTCCTCCACCACCGCCCTAACTGCTGAGTTCCCACCCATCCAGTTTCAGATGCAGCATTCAGCTCGGTCGGGGAGGGGGGCTAAGTTTCTTTGTTCCTCCTTCATTTCACATTTGCTTCTTCCTCCCTCTCTTCCACTCCCTCCTCTTCTTTTTTGTTTCTCCATTGGTGCACCACACGTAGGGGGGGCTGGCTCCGCCCCTGTGCCCACCGTCCACCTCCACCCTTTTGACTCAGTGCTTTCTAAACAGGTGACCATTGTAAACCCCGTTGTCAGTCACCACTCGATTGTCTGGCCTCACCGTGCCAGCAGCGCTACCATGCCGTTGCACCTCCGCGGCTGGCCGAACCACCACCGTCGGTCCTCTGCGCTATCCCGACCTCCTTCTCTTATATGGCCGACGGCCATTGGAGCCCTCAGCTTAGCAATCGTTAACCCTAACTCACCACCACTAGCGGCCGACGACGCCCTCACGGCTGAGCCGCTCCTGCCCACCTCCCCCCCCTCCGGCAGACGAGCGAGCTGCGTGGGTGCGCTAGCGAACGAGCGGCCGCGAGTGTGTGAGCGGAGAGGAGGAGGAAGGAGGTCACGCGACAGTCGCACGAATGTCGACAAACGATTTGTAGACTTTAGAAAGCTGGATAGGAATATCGTTCGCATCGTAGGCGGCGCGCGTGCAACGGATATCCCTGGACATGTCTGCCCTGTTTAGTTCGCCAACTTTTTTCATTGCTACAGTAAATTCAAATGTTTGATACTAATTAGAAGTATTAATATGGATAACTGATGAAACCCATTCATAACTCTCGGGTGAAATTGTGAGACAAATCTATTAAGTCTAATTAGGCCATAATTAGACAATATCGTGCTACAGTAAATAATCTCTAATGATAGATTAATCAGGCTTAATAGATTCATCTCGCGATTTTTCATCTATCCGTGTAATTAGTTTTATAATTAGATTATGTTTAGTCCTCCTAATATTTAATTTAAAATTACTATAGTAAATTTCGCAAAGTTTCTCACCGTATCGTATCTGAACATGCCGTGAATGCCCAAATCGCTGAGCCTGCAAATTTTCGGCCGGGCCAGCAAACATTGCCCCCTGCGCGAAGCCGCGATTCAGCGTCACGAAAAAAGACTTGCAACCCGACCGACCCCGATGCATGCCGCGTGGATGGACTCGGGATCGGACGGATCGCGCGCACCGGCTCAATTCCCAACATCAACGAGTTCCTGCGCGAAGCCGTGGCGGGGCCCGGGTGCTTCCACTCTGGCTCTCTCTTCCCTCCATTCCTCCCCCTCTTCCTCCACGCCAGCACACCACCCGTTCCTGGCCTTCACCGAAATTGAGATTTAAGAGCCGGCGATCATCCCCTCCCACCAGGCCACCACCGCCCTCGACTCAATCCGTCCCTACAATCGAACCCTAATTCCCCATTAACGCCACCCCTTCCACGGCATGGACCGGCGCCGCCGCGTATCCGGGCGGAGCGCCGCGCCTTGCCTGCCGCCAGAATCCCAGCGTGGACGCGGGAAGCGGCTGGACGGTCCACAAGCTTCGTCCGCTTCCAAGCTTCGCGGCCGCGAGCACCGCTGTGAGAGGGGCGGGCACCGCGCGGGGTCGCCCAGCCCCTGCCGCGGCCGCGAGCGCCGCCGCGGGAAGGGCGGGCGCCGCGCTGCGTCGGCGAGCACCTTCCGATGCCGCCGCGAGACGGACGAGCCCCGCGCTGCGTCGCCAAGCACCTGGCGTGCCCGAGGGCGCCGCCTCGAGAGGGACGGACTCCGCGCTGCGTCGCCGAGCACCTCCTCCTGCCGTGCCCGCGGGCGCCGCCTCGAGAGGGACGGGCCCCACGCGGCGTCGCCAAGCACGAACCGTGGCCGCGAGCGCCGCCGGGCGAGGGGCGGACCCTGCGATGCGTCGCCGAGCACTCGCCGCGGCCGTGAGCGCCGCCGGGTGATGGCCGTACCATGCTCTGCGTCGGGGAGCACCCGCCGCGACCATGAGCGCCGCGGGGAGCGAGACGCGCCCCCTGTCTCCCCGCCGAGTTCCCACCGGAGCAGCCAACCACCGAGGGAGCGGGACGCCGCCCGCCCTGGATCATCCGCCTCCAATCGCGGGCACAAGCGCATCCGGGAGCACGATGATCATGGTGCGTCCCCTACTTCCCACTCCCACACTCTACCTCCAACCGAGCGAGAGGCATTGGTGCACACAACTGATGGCCAGCGACGTGATGAGAAGATTGAGCTGTGTCCCACAATCTCCATCTGGCTTGGGGAGGATGTTCTGGGTGAAGTGATCAGAAGGTTGGCTCCAGTTGAACTCTGTAGGATGGTTTCGGGCTCCCGCACCACGCATCGACTGCTCAATAGAGGATGCAAGCCCCAGGCCCAGATGATGAGCCCGTTCATTGGCACCATTGTACCTTCTGGAAATTCTTATGATGTGGTCCCATTGATGAGCAAAAGAATGCTTCGGATGACGCAGAGGTCAGCTGCCTATATTCAAGGTAAATTCAATCATTCTGTTTGTTTAATCTCATACGATGCCTAAAAAAATGTAGTGGTAACAATGCTTGGTTCGGTTAACGTTTATGTGAATAGAACCAAATGTTTCCTTCCTTAATTAAGTGTTAGATTCAACAAAGCACTGTAGCTTGTCATAGAAGGAAGGCCGTGTAACTGAGTTTTTGACTTTATACTTTCTCATGAGCAAATCCGTATCAAATATAACTACTTAGTTAATAAAGTCTGTGCAGATAGCTTGAATGGTGATCTCAAAATGAAGGCAGCACAAGCATTCTTGTGTCCAGGAAATGGACTTTTATTGTTTTTTTTTACGAGACTGCTCAGGTGGTTTATTAGGCTACTTCCAGGCCATTTGTACATCTAATTAAGATTGCAAAACTAAGGAAAATAGGCAATGTAGTATTAAGAAATAGTACTGGGGATCAGTCTTTTAGTGAAGCAAAACCAACTGCCCAGTTCACTACCGAACCGAAGCATGATGGTACCAAATTATAGGATAGGAGAACTTCTGAAATGTCCTACCTCATGAAAATAATTCGAAATGGTATGTACGGTAGCAATATCTGTATCATGTGTTTATTGGAGTATGGATCAGCGTGGTATATTTTTTTGGTTCAGTGCCCTCTAGAATATTAATTCTGCACTTTATATGCATACATCTAATATTAAATCACACAAATTACAATTAAAAGGTTTGCTGTTTTTTTCTCTTTGCCAGGTTCTCTTAAGGAGCTCACAAAAGAAACTCAGATAATTGATTGTAGATCTGGAATCATGGCACTGAAATTTGGAAAGGAACAACAGAGGTTTTGTATATGCAGCCCTTTTCAGAGGAAGAAGTGGATTATGCTGCCTCAGTACGAGAGTTATGCAGATGAAATCCTTGCAGGTGCCCTGGTTAGTGGTTCCAGCTTTGGATTTCGCCTCTTGCTAATCTGCATAGATAAGTCCATTGAGGGTGTCTCGTGGCCCCTGGTTGTGAAGACATTTACATCTAGTACAAAGGCATGGGAGAGAGTTCGACAATCTATATGCTTCAGGGAGGGGGAATCCTTGGGACCACATGGTGTCCATTCTGGTGGTCTCTTATACTTCCTTAGTAAAAAGAGAAAAGAGGTTATTCAGGTTGACCCAGTTCATATGGGTGCAGGTATGGATTGTTGATGATTTATAACATTTTCAATGTCTTATGGTACTGCCAATGCAGCTGTGCAATTCTCACACAGTTCTAATTGCATATTCCCTTGCAGAAGTAATTCAATTACCTGAGCAGATCTTATCTCAAATGGTTCTTACAAGAGTGAGAGGGCAGCTGTGTTTTGCTACTGCAGCAAATAAGAGCATCATGATTTCCGAATACACTAATCAGTGTCAGTGGAAGCTGCGCTGGACGCGCCAAACCCCTTCTGAGGCATACTGGATAAAACTTCTGGGTTCAGCAGATGAAAACGGTATGCTAATCGTGGAAACTGGATCTGATCAGACTCATTCTTTGAAAATTGAAGATGGTATATGGTTTCAGCTGCAGCACCACAGTGTATCTGATTCATGCATTGGACTTGAGATCTCAAGCTCATTTCGCTTCCCCTTTCCACAACCAATGTATGATATTGGTAAGTGTTAGCTAACTGATTTACATTTGGTGTTAATGTAAATGGACTAAGACAGGGCTTTGTGCAGAGGATGCGATGGCTGAGTGCGTCAAGAAGGGAATGCTTAAGGATGTTTGAGATAAGCCGTCTTTCCAGATTCAGAAAAGGGATAGTATGTTGTGAAGCAGAAGCAGTTGCTGTGAAAAAACAGATGATCTTCATCAGAAGAAAGAGAGGGGTGATTAAGTGTCCTGATGGCTACCGTGCATCAGCTTGCGCATGTTCTTTTTGCTTTTGCTTATAGTGGGGTTTAGAAGCCGACAGTAAACCTCGAGAGCTACTGCTCTGAACATTCCGCACTTATAGCATGTCCAAAAACAAGTATGTGTAGTTCTCCTCGATGTCGTGAAACACATGTGGTTCACAAACAGATGTTCCCTTGGATTAATATGCTGTTATATGGTTTTGGATGGGGTGGATTTGAGTAATTAGGTGGGTGGGTTAAAGAACAAGCCATCCAAATCTGGTTTCTCAAGTTAGTAATAATGCATTACTAGTTTGTTTACCTGCTTCTGGATTGGGAGTTTGGGACTGGTGCTCCTCTCGTGCATGACTGCCACAAAAGCCGGCATCAAGCCATCAACATGCCCGGCGGTGACGGACTGACGGGAACGGCATCAACATGCCTCAGGCCCTGCCAGTGACATGAGCCACCGTGGCTCAGCGCTGCTGCTAATCATGCCTTCGCAGCTCGCCTATGAAGAGGTACGAGAACACTAACCTGAGCTGCGATAAAAGGGGTTGATCGCCTCTTTGGTTGTTCATGGCAGTAGGCTTGCGCTGCTCACGGAGGTGTCAACAATATATGGCGTGGTGTGGCTGGCCGTGCTCGCGTTTGGAGATGGAAGTCGCCATCTCTGCACGAAACCTTCTGCAGACTGCATCCATCAATGATGAGAGCAATTGCGACGCGGCTCGCCTGCTCCAGCAGCCTGACTGATGCATGATGTGAAAGGAGTCGATCCATGGGTCTGAAGGGCTGTATCCATATCTACCCAATCCATATATGAATTCTTCCTCACCGATTGGATAGGGTTTAGATGGATGGTTTGGGGGATTGCAAACCCCTGATCAACGGGGATCACACAAATTCTCCTTAACTGGAAGCCTGGCCAGCGTATCTTTCATGTGCCCGATGTTATTTGTGTTGTTGGCCGAGTCTACCAATGCTCTGGCCTCTGAATGTGAAGCGGTTTCTTGGTACAAGCATCTGCTACATCATCTGAAATTCAGAATTCTGTTTCCATAGTTAAGAAAACAAGAACGGTGGCAGCTGCTCTGGCAGCAAAGCAGTGGATACTAGACATTGTTGGGCAATTGTCCGAGATGACCATACGGCAGTATCTGCGGTTGTGGCACATCATGGAGAGGGTGCAGCTGCAGCCGGCAAGAGAGGACACTATTGCTTGGCGATGGAACCAGGGCAGAACATACACGGCAAGGTCTGCCTACCGGGCATTTTTCGCCGGTTCAACTAACTTCGCCGGCGCTAAGGCCGTGTGGAAGGCTTGGGCACCCCTCAAGGTGAAGTTTTTCGCCTGGCTTGCCATTCACAACCGGTTATGGACGGCTGAACGGAGAGCTCGCAAGGGACTGCAAAGCTCGCCCACATGTGCACTGTGTAGCCAGGAGGCCGAGACACCGGACCACCTGTTCTGCCATTGTGTTTTCACTCGGCAGACATGGAACGCCACCATGGCGTTGTTGGGCATTGCGGTCGCACAGCCGACAAACGGGATAAGCCTGATGGACTGGTGGCTACGCCTACGTCGATCGGTGCCCAGACCACACACCAAGGGGCTCGATTCGATGTTCATACTAATCGCTTGGAAGATCTGGAAACTGAGAAACAGAAGGGTATTCGACGCTGCTGCTCAGATCTCAGTGCAAGTTGCAGTGGACTCTATCCTGGAGGAAGGCAATCTCTGGATCATGGCCGGAGCAAAAGGGATGGCCGGGCTGGGTTGGCCGGGGCAAATGGTGGCAGGGGCAGGGACTTAGCACCAATTCCTGTCAAACAACGCCACCCCAACCCCCCAGAGGTGTTTTAGTTCTTAGTATAGTACTCTAGTTGCTTGTAACCGTGTGCGTGCGCCCGGATTGGCCCGCGTTGTAAAACTTTGTTGCTTCTTCTTAATACAAAGATACGCAGCTCTCCTGCGTGTTCTCGAAAAAAAAAA
>CM014275.1:14588387-14619807 GCA_004135705.1 Alloteropsis semialata
ATTGATTGAAAGACGGGTAGTTTTAAGTTCTCTGAAGCCTGGACATGAAACTGAAACAACAACAGAACCTAAAAACATGAAAGTTCATCACTCATCAGATTTACACGGCCAACCAAAAATCCATAAAGCATGCTGATTCCTTCAGGATTAGGATTCACCCGGAAGCACATCAATTGTGGAGTTAAGATTGTTATGATTTCGTCCTAAATCCTAATATATACAGAAGTGCAACGCGTCGTTCAGAAATTATGTTTTGTGATGATCAGGGAGTACTACTGTTTTGATCAAACTTTAAAAACCGAAAACTGTGCCTCCGTATTTGCATCAGAGTTGGAAAACTGCATAAACTGAGCGCAATTCAGGTCTTAAGCTTTCAGCCTTTCAGCTGTCCCTGCGCTGCGAGTTCAGACTTCAGTGTCATGTGAACCTTAGCTTGCAGCTGAAATTGCTCATATCTCTGTGCCAGGTCAAGGTATAATCTTCAACAATTCCATCCAAATCCATTTGTATTTGTTTCTCCTGTCCCTGTATCCCTCAACCAAACCACCAATCTATCGGTTGCCTTGGCAATCAAAATGTTTGTCATGATGGAAGACCTCTAGATATAGATGTGCGTGTTAATGATGGCTTTGACTAGCGTAGCTTGCTTCAAATTTAGCATGGCAATCTTTTCTAACGTTTAGTGGTGCATGCACAGATGCCTTGCCTTCAAGGATGCTGTGAGTTAGTGCCTTCCGGGTGTCACCGTCCAAAATATATGTATTTTGCTTTTTTTTTCTCTGTTTCGTGCACTTGAAAATATATCATCTTTTCTAACATTATTTCCTGAACATGCAGATGTCTAGCTTGCCTCCATGGTACAGTTGGTTTACTGCCTTCCGGGTATCCCTTCAAAATACAGTTTCTTTGCATTTAATTGGTCCGCTGCTTCATGCGCTAGAGTATTTTTGTTATCAACTATTGTGAATTGAAAAATATTTGTCATATCCTGCAGTCTTGAGATCAAAAAGTCATGTTTGTTGGTACCTGATTTTCGTCTAGAATCCCGTTGATCCTCACCTGATGAGAAAGGAGTGCCATTGGAAGTTCATTTTGAAGCCTCCACGTTAATCATCACGAGACATGTTAGAAAAAAGATAAATCCTAAAAATTCTCATAAAATCAAAAACATCTAACCATCCATCTGTAGACTCTAATTATCATAGCCATCAGATCTATTATGTTTTCTAAAAATAAAAATAGGCTAAAGTAACCCCTAAATCTATAGGTAAATTACCTACCTCTGCCATTATAAAAAATAAACTAAAATAACCCCTTCATATTTATCTAAATTACCCATCTATTCCATTATAAAAATAATTTACATTAACACCATAAATTTGCATCCAGATTACCTACATTTGTCATTACTAAAAACCAATATGCCATTTTAAAAAATAAGCCAAAATATATCAATATGTGATTTTAAAACATGTTTCTTCTTAAGATGTGTATACATGATGTGTCTCACCATGTAGATGGTATTAATGTACATAGGGAACGGTGAGAACATAGATTTCAATGTTCAACACATGGCTCAAGTTCTGAACTTGCGTCGAAATTACCCACATATGTCACTAAAAATTCTAAAGTACACTAATATATAATTCTAAATTATCTATTTGTACCATTGTTAATATGGAAAATGTTAACTTATTACGGTATATACACGCAATGTTACATAATGAGTGTGGCATGTATGGAGAAAACAAAGAGAACACCACTTCCATGTTGATCGTGTAGCTCAAATTGAGGATTAAATAAAACAAATCTAGAAATGTGATGGGAAGTGAAAAAGTATTTAATTAATAAGAGAGCACAAGGTATATTATTATTATATATGTATGTGTTCCACATTATTAATCCATACGGGAGCACAGATTAATAGACTACTACATATCCTATATATCTATAAAGTTCATACCCGCTACCAGCCCACTAACGGTAAAAGTCTTCATACAAACTATCCACATCATCGCTGGGCCCGCCGTCTCCCATAGCCAGCCTCTTGGTGGTGTCCCCTTCAGTTTCTGAAATCCAATAGGTTTTTTTTGAAAGAAATCCAATAGTTTGTCTGAAGCTGAAATAATCTCACAGATGGCAAAAAAAACGATCTACTATTTCATCATGGGACGAACAAGCAGGCATCCAAAATGACCAACTACTAACTACTACACTACCTTACCTTTCACCAAAATTGGCATGACATAAAAGTAATAACTTCTTATATACAAGGCACATACATTATATTATATATACCCAATAGGTTTTTTTTCGAAAGAAATCCAATAGTTTGTCTGAAGCTGAAATAATCTCACAGATGGCAAAAAAAAAAATTAACCGATCTACTATTTCATCATGGGACGAACAAGCAGGCATCCAAAATGACCAACTACTAACTACTACACTACCTTGCCTTTCACCAAAATTGGCATGACGTAAAAGTAATAACTTCTTATATACAAGGCACATACATTATATTATATATACCAACCGAATCCTTTTATGATCTTTTATGATACATAATAACATAGTCAAAGTATCACAATAACATATGAAATGTCATTATTAGATTAACCATATTTTATCAAAAAATCAGTTGCATTTCCTGCAGCAACGCGTGGAAAATTCACCTAGTAACAGAGAATGACACATACCTAATTACAGCCGGCATCCATCCACGAACACGCGCAGGAAAGTAGCTCCGCACCAGGAGGGGCGTCGAGGCGCGCAGCAGCGCAGGTGCCTAGCTGCCGAACCCATAGAGGGTGCGGCCCTGCGACGACGTCCATGGCGGTGACAGTCTTGCGCCTGGCATGCTCGGTGTAGGTGACAGCATCGCGCAAGATCTTGAGCACGCCGCGGGTCTCCTCGTAGATGAGCCCCGAGATAGTTATGCCATCCCAACCAAGCAGTTTTTATACTTGCCATGTTATCTAAATACTAGTATGAAACTATAGTTTCAACGTATGGTTTCTTTAAAATAAATCATCATCCAATCATATATCTTCTCTCTCCATTCCTCCTCCAATCCCCTTTCTTCTTGTCTTGGTTCTTGTGTAGACATGGTTTCTCATGCAAGAAACCATGTCTATCTCTTTCCTCCCTAACTCTCATGCCACATCAAATTTTTCTTACTTGGCATAGTATTTAATACTATAGAAACTATCCTAGTCATTAGGTTGAGGATGGCACGTACTGATTAGACATCATACGTCTGTACGAGTCTATATCGTTTGATGTGACCATCATTAAATGAGAAAATAATGTGTTGTTGTCTATTTCTCGTTTACTTCTCTGGCTTGCGCTCCCAAGCAAAATAACACCAACCAGTGGAGGCATTAAATATCACACAGACAACAAAACAGACTATCCATTATAAAATTGTCTATTTAACCGTCTGTATGTGTCAAATAGTCAGTCATCTAATATCAAAATGAAAGGTATGTAAGGTCAATCCCAGTGTGAAGTTTAATGTTGAAGTTTCCAAGATAGCTACATAACCAACAGAGCAATAAATGATAGTTGAAACTACCTCTCCAATGGATAGTTTCATTTTGTAGTTTCATAGGCACCCAATAGTATTTAATTTTATGACTCAACAAGAGTTCGTATGCGTACATGCGGGGTTTCATCTAGATGAAACTGGTTCATTCTCTCTCTTCATAAATCTGATGCCACATCATAAAAAAATTATGCGTGGCATGCTAATTAATGTGAATGAAACATCCACTAGGGATGGACTAATCTTAACCAGACTTAGGCCATTTTTAGTGTAAGATTTCAGTGCACTGTTATCTAGACTATAAGGTAACCGTGTCTTTCATGGGGATGAAACTTCTCTCTCATTTGATGAAACTCTCCTTTTCTCTCCTTGCCAAGTCAGCAAAAGTGATGATGTGTCATGTAATTTAATGACATAATCTTGCATTGAGACTGGCATTAGAACTCAAATAGAGTAACTTGGTATACCCTCCGTTCCAAATTATAGTTCACTGTTGACTTTTAAAATACAACTTTGACCATTCGTTATATTCAAAAATCTATACTATAAAGAGAATAACTTTTGAAAACAATTCTCACCGAGGCTTGATCATCCCCACCCCTCACAAACCTATGCAAAAGGCCCACCTGCCAGGTAAGAAGCTTGACGAGAGGAGGGGGGAGATCGAAAAAACTGGCGCTAGAAAATACTTTCGCCCATCCACGGTATTTTTTCTCACCGGCGCTTCGCACTTACCCGCCTCGCGTACCCGCCCGACCCGCCACCGCCAATCACGCTCGCTGATATCCACCTCCCTCGATGCCGCGCATCTCACCCCCAAAATCTCTCCTTTTCCTTCTCTTCCCTTCCGCGGCTCCCTACACGCCACCGATACAGATGCGCCGCCGCCGCAGAGAGTATCCACCCAACATCCTCGGCACTGCCTCTTCCACCGCCGCACTCATGGTGAGGAAGGGCGCGCGGAGGAGACGCAACGTCGGGAGCGTGGGAGGAGGGTCGCGGGGGCGAGATCGACATCGACAAGTGTCGCGAGGCCGCAGGCGAGGTGCGTTGGCATGCCTTCCCCACCCGATTCACGTCGCCCTCCCCATCCGCCTCGCGCAGTTCTCCCCATCCTTGCTCCGCTCTACGCTCACTTGAGGAGATGCCGGTAGGGGAGGAAGCGGAGCAGCATATCAAGAAAAAAAGGCTGATCCGTGCCCTTTGATTCATCAAGAAAAAAAGGCTGATCCGTGCCCTTTGATTCACTGCCGCCGTCAGTTGATCTCGCCCTCCTTCCCGCCTTTGATCTTGCCTAAGAACGTTGGTGAGATCCCGCCTAAATCGGCTCCAATCCTAGGTGGTCGAACACATACAGGGAGGGAGTTCATTTTTTATGTCTAGGGTTTGGACTGGTTCAGCCCGTAATTAGGTATTTACTTGATATTACATCTTTCAGTGCTATTCCATCCTTCGGTGCTAACTTGCTTCTTTTTTGCCATATAAAATAGCAACGGTTTGTTGATTGAACTCTTGATATTTTGGATTATCAATTGAATGCTTTGATAATTTGGATTATCAATGAGGTTTATTTTAAGCACACATGAGTTACACAATTGCAGCTTGCATGGCATCCTGGAATATGAAAAGGGGGAGGTGGTAATTGGGGATATTATGCCACTATGTTCTGAATTCTGCAGTTGCCAAATTACTTTATTTTTATTTATTATGGATCCCTGCTAACACACACATATTCAGGTTGGTACAGTCAGGAGAGCTATTGAAAAGGGGAAGAGCGATTCAGTATTTTCAAAATACCACGACACAAGCAGGACCAACCTATATTCTGCCCAAGACAATGATGACTTTATTTCTTTAGAGTCAGATAGTAGCTACTTATGAGGTGAGTTTCATTTGCCACTTTTAATGTACTGTGAGAATATGTTGGTTAAAAATACTTTGTGTATTGATAAATACGCTGAGGCTGCTTTGTTACAAATTTGTGGATCGGGTACATTTTAAATCCTGGTCTGTGGTGGTTAAATTATCCTTCATTGTAGATGATAATTTAATTCTAATTGCAGAACATACGTCCCGGTTGTTTGGATTCTGTTCTTATAGATATTTACATGGTTTTTATGCCACTATGTTCTGAATTATGTAGTTGCCAAATTACTTTTTGTTTATTATGGATCCCTGCTAACACACACACGTATTCAGGTTGGTACAGTCAGGAGAGCTATTGAAAAGGGGAAGAGCGATTCAGTATTTTCAAAATGCCACGACACAAGCAGGACCAACCTAGATTCTGCCCAAGACAATGATGACTTTATTTCTTCAGAGTCAGATAGCAGCTACTTTACTACTTATGAGGTCCAGGTTGTTTGGATTCAGTTCTAATAGATATTTATTGATATTTATCGATGGTTCCATTTCTTGTTACACTAAAGACCATGTAATGCAGCATCATATTTGGACGTTTGCCTCATTTGGACGTTTGGATCATTGGTTTGGATAGGAATAGGATAGCTAAATAATGGTGAACATGAAATATATTTTTGCATTTCTGTGTCTTTCTCGGTGGCTTATATTTAATATTATGCTTTTTTTATTTCAGTCAGAAAATAATGCTTGGCCTTCATATCTTCGTTCAAATACTGGTCAAATAATGAGATGTTTTTGAGATTCCTAAACTGCTGCTATGTGCAGTAGTACTGTTTGTCTGCCTAACCAAAATATAGCATGGCTGTGCGCATGCGGAAATAATTTTGTGCAGGAACTGAAAATGTCATCAGAGATATACTAATCATTCCTGTATGTGCTAATCCTTTCTCTCCCATGCTGATAGGACCCTCTCCAACCCCGGGTGTGCTGATGAGGTCTCCACCGCGGCAACCAGTGGCGCCCCTCCCCTCCCACATGGCGGCGGCGCCCCTGGTCATCGCAGCCAGCCTCGCATTGCCCCTTTGGTGTGCCATGGCTCTCCATATCCCTTCCCACTCCCCTTTGTTCCACCTGGCTCCACTGTTCCCCCATGTCCTCCGCTCGCCGGTGCATTTGGAGTTGCCCACCCTCGACCCTCCCTGGGTCGCTAATGATGTAGGTGAGATCATTTTTTTAGCCCCTGTCCTTTTTGAATAACAGTTGAGATTCATGACATTTGCAGGATTATCCTAACAGTTAAAATCTAAACTGAATAGAGAAGTTCTAGATGATGAAATTGTAGTTGACTTGAGTATTACAAAATGTTTTGTTGCACTGATGGGTGGAGAAATAAGTTTTATGAGTAAATCAGGTACCTTTTCTTTTACTATCATTTTCAGCAGCAGAAAATGACCTGGTGATATTAAAATTGATATATGTTTGTTTTGTGTAATGTTTTTCTTTTTTACTGAGATGAGCTCCTATTAGCATTAAGATGAGATGAGCAACTGCATGCGTTCGGCTTTGCTACTTCCCTTCTGGACTATAATATAAAATTCTATTTGCGATTTCATTTAAGGGGCAAAGGTTTATACAGCTTTGTACTTGATTACGTATATCTTTTAGTTTAACCCTAGAAGGGTGGGTAATATAATGTCATGATTATTTGTTCGAGGGCTGGAATATTGGATATAAATGGATGATATACTCTTATGAACTGCAACATTATATAATCAAGCTTGTGACTGGTTTTCTCTCATCTGGGAAAAATAAAATATAATGTTTTAGAGTAAATACTGTATGTAAAAATATGTCACTAAAGTTTATTTTTTTGGCAGATGTGTAGAGACAAACTATATAAGAGCTTCACATAATTGATCACTTCAATGAGTGTGTTCTGTGTGTATGCTTGTTATACAAGAGCTTTAGGTGATTTCTTTTAAACATATCTATGCGCACTCTACTCTTGTCAAAGATGCACAATTAAAGTTCAACTAAATGTGTTAATTTTTTGTGTATTAAATTCTTAATCTGATGGTCAATGGTTTTTTCATAAAAAATCTTGATTTATTTTAAAAACATGTGGGCATGATAATTACAATCTATGATGCTAGATTACTAAATGTAAAAATTCTATATTTTTTAAAAAATAGATGCATATCATATTTTCTATAAATATTAATTCTTTTATAAATATAAAATTATTATTACTAAGTTTTTTAAATACGTGCCTGTGGCACGTGCCTCTCCACTATCATGATTCCAAATTTGCTAATAATTCCAAATTTTTTGTATCTCTGGAAGTTGAAAAAAAATCATGATTTGTGAGTTTGTCTGATCAATGTACGCTATCATGCAGGAATTTTTGTTATGAATGATGGTCTTTGTTTGCAAAATGGCCAAGGAGCACAAACGGCAAGCTGCAACTGCTGTGTGAGCATTGTTGTGCTTTGTTATTGAGCAGGCCAATGGTAAGGTCTCTGGTAGCGACCAATTGATGCTCAACTTCGCTCCAACAGATGTATGTATATACAGATGAATACATTAGTGCAATTTTATTCACCAAATATTAGCAAGATTATCATGCAAAAGTGTACAAGATCACCATGTCTATAGATTGGCCTTTTTGTCTCTTTAACACTGTTCTAAGAATTCACTTGATTATAATTGTTCACAAGTAAACAAGTAGGGTCCATTCTTGGCAATTTTGCGTCTTCGCTGTTGTGGATTCTAATGGAATTAGAATGGTTGGGCACAGGGATGCAGCGACGCGAAAGGAGCAGGAGGCCCACTCAGATTCCATCGTGTGGTGAGCGCTTTTATTGTTAATGGCTTCGCTGCTACACATGTGAGGTCATTTTAAGATTCTTTCTAATTCTGATTTGAGCATTGTGTGTGTGATAGCAGTCCACCATGGAATCTCCAGATGATATTTAAGGATCTTGATGCAAAAGAAAGGCAGATGTTCCTGGTGTGGCGTAGTAATCTCACAAAGGTTGGTTCTGAGTTGTACTATTACTCTACTCTGTCAAAGATGCTTATAACTGTTTGGTGGATCAATATTTTCTAAGATAAGTGAGCTTTACTTGATGTTACTGTGTACACTACTTGGTAAGCTTTTAGACCATTTCTGTTGAAGATTACCTTAACGATAATTTGAAGATGCAACTTTTACGTTCTTTGGCAGAACAGTATATGTCAATTATAGAATTTGACATGGCTTGGTTAATTTATCTTTGAGCATCTTTTTCCACCAAAATGTTCTGAGTAGTAGAATGAGAGCAATCTTTACTGTGGATTGGAAGAGAATGGCAAGCTTGTCTTGACACCCTTTGAGAAGAATATTAATATCTAAAGACAACTCTGAACAGTGCTTGAGCAGTGTTTTGATTGATTTCTTTTACTAATCTTTCAGTGTAAGTAGACCATTTGTTAAATTACTCCAGGAAAGTAACATACACAAATTTGAGGTGTCCCTTGCAAATTGTAGTCCATATGTTTGATGCTGATTTTTTGCTTTTTACATTACTATTGTATATGACTAGCAAAGTGCCCGTGCGTTGCTACGGGTTATGAAATTACTATATAAATGCACCAATATTTTTTGAGTAAATTGCACCCATCATACAACAACTTGGTAGGTGGGTACAAATCGGTCCAACAACTTGTAAAATGCTTTGACAAGTGGGTGCAAATTGGTACACCAACTTGTAAAAATGTTTAATTTAGTGCATCCACTTGACAAAACTGTGCATCCACATTTCAATTGCATTATCGATGGACGAAACCAAAAAATTGGAGCAGAAATCTCCAAAGATTTGTTCCATGCTTCATTATTATTATACAGATATACAGATTCAGTTAGGACTCTAACCAGATGCGGAAACCAATGTGAGTTGGTGCCGTACTGCCGTGGTTAGACTTCGACAGACTAAGTGGGACCCACCTATAAGGATGGACCAAAATAAGGGAAGAAGCAATCCTCTCTTTAGAAATAGGTAAAGATTTACTTTAAATGTGCTCCTTTTACCCTGCTCCTTCATGTTCATGCTATTTTGACTAAAGAGTAACTCCTGTGATGTTTTCTTTTCTTCCCAAAAGCTGGTTATGATGGTTGAGCTCAAGATCCCTTATTCTGCACTGCCCCAATCTCATTTCAAAGGTATGCAAAGCTATGCTAATATGGAAGTCAAAACTCAGAAGGGCTCCTTTGCAACCCTTGTTACTGAGGACTAACTATTGTTTTGCATCAGTGTTATTTTGTTATCTATTCCAATTAATCTTTCACAATCTCTATATTTCAATTGCCAAAATAAAGATAGATAAGAATATTCAAAGTGGTATGATTTTGAGTTGTTCTTGCAGCAGTTTCTTTGTAGAGATTTTTTCGGATCAATGAGATCAGTAGCTGCATTCTCAATCCCAACTCTGAACACAATCAATAAATCTCCCTTCAAAATTATTTGCATTGGTAATATCTACACTTGAGCACATCCATGTTTGAATGGTGTGTAGAATTGTTCCAATTAAGTGAATAAAAGGGTGAGCAATTTGTCTGAACTCTAATTTCCACTCTTTATTTGTAGATTGTCACTGCTGCGGAAATCTGCAGCCACAATCTGGTATTCATTACTAAATACCCAGTGCGCTTGGATTAACAATCTCAATGCTTCACCATTCTAATTTTCTTATAATACATTTTTGTTTCTTTCATACTAGAGATGAAGTGGAAGGTCAATATTTGATTCTTTGCTCTTAGTGCTTTTAACTTTTATGGTCAAGCAAGATGTTTATGCATTATGCTTTCTAAATAAACAAGTTGATCAATTTAATTTATGGATTTTCTGAATACTTGAAAACTGTAAGAATGTTAACAATCTTACAAGAACGGTTCTAGCTCTCAATTTCAAAATTGTTGTTCGAACTAAAGACAATTCTTTTTGCAACTCTCCCTCTCGATCGTGGCCTCTTGCCGCTGATCCCCCTTATCACGTTTTCTCTAATCCCGCCACTCTGCCCGCAGATCCCCCTTATCACGTTCTAGCTCTCAGTTTTCAACTGGACTGAATACCATGCTATTTTCAATCAAATGATAATAAAGAATAAATATGGTTGAGATTCCACAAATGTTGGTGATGAAAATGGTTTTGCACTAACAATCAGGTAATGTCCATATGTTTTTCACCTAACATTTTTGTCCCAGACATGCTTTGCACCTAACATCCAGATAATGCTATAAATGTTAGCTTTCATGGATCATCAGTTTTTAATCAACAACAAATGCTTGATAGTTCAAAGAAATCCCACATAAACTTCTTGATGTTCATACCTTCTTTCCAAAAGATTGTAAGAATTTTTAGGACGGGTTCCAGACTCTGGAGATGCGTTAGAAAAGGTCCATTATTACCAAATGTACAAATATGCATTTTACAGCAATGCCAGCCGGTGCGGCCTGCACCGTCGTTCTCCATTGACGCCCGTGCCGACGCCGTCAAGTGCAGCCTGCATACATCCTGCACCATCGTCCTCCATCAACGCCGGTCAATGCTGCCTCTATTGCCGTCCTCGAGCGATGCCTAGAGCTGAGGCTGTCAAGTGCAGCCTGCACACGTTTTGCACCCACTTTGAGGTAATTTCGTTGTGATAACTTCTGTTGCGATGATCTGGCTGTCCTTTTTATTGGGTTCGGTGTTTAGAATTCTATATGAGTAGGTTCAGTAGGTTTCTATGTGTTAGGTTCTGCGTGTTTGTTTTGGAATAGAGTTTTGATGATAAACCTTATGCTTACCGAACAGTTCTATTTTGTGTCATCGTCTGATCTTCCTCTGCACTTGGCGTGCGAATTTTGGACTGAACATTAAACTTAAGAGTGTTGTTACTTCAATAGCACATGGCAGGTGTTTTAATGACAGCAAATGGCCAGTTGATGCCGGAGTGCCTCACTGATTAACTAATATTCTTAAGATTGGGAAAGTTAGAGGATTTTGGAGGGTTTACTTTCTCCGCTAGCAGTCTCTCATAGCGTTATTTTGTTGTATTATAGAATGACTCATTGGCATCAACAGCTTAAGCTGAACTAGAATTCTATCAAAAAATGCATTGTTCATTACTTGTTTTTTTCTGGTGGTAGCTACAAACGTGAAGGGATATTTATTTAGTGGAACCTACCTGCCTTGCTTCAGTGATCTGGTTAGACTATGGAAATTAGAACTAGATCGGTGGGTTGAGGATAATTCTGTAGATAATGGATAAGAAACCATTCAGCACAAGCATCTCACATGCAGTTTGAAGCTACAGCTACATTTCATAGTTTATCACTTCCATTTCTGGTGCTTGTAATGATATAGTAATCTGTCCTTAGGATAAATTTGGATGTTTTGAATCCTTATCCTAAAATCCTTGTTCTGCCTACCTTAATGAGAGAGAAGCAGGTCTTCTGCTAAAAAATATGTTTACAGTTTAGTCTGCCATTGCTTTCTGAATTGTGATATCATAGGAGACCTCAAGGAGAGTTTGTACATTGGGCCTATTGTGGACAGTGATTCCTCAGGAGTATATTTGATAAAACTGTATCATATTAAATGATGTTGTTGCTTGTACTAGGGAAACCAGCAAAATGATACTCTCTCTAATTGCTTCGGGTTTGAATTTGGATGCTTAATACTTTCAAAAAATTGGCGCGATTGACTGCCCATCAACATTTCTTTGGTTATTGCATTACCTGGGTTATATTACTCCATTTTGTTCTATATTAATATGGAAGAATCAAAGCAGGGAGTATTATTAGTCTCTATGTTGAAAATTTTACCAGTATGCTGAACCCTGGTAATTTTGAGAATTGTTTTCTTTTGATCAAAATCATTGTACTGGAAACAGTTGTTTATCCTATGATTAAAAAGTACATACATTGTCGTTGACGAAAATCATTGTACAATTTAGACTTTTAAACTAGAGATGAAGTATCTTAGTGTACAAGCATCTTAGTGTTTTTAACAGCATCTTAGTGTACAATCATTGTACTGGAAACAGTTGTTTATCCTATGATTAAAAAGTACATACATTATCCTAGAGATGAAGTATACTACTTTTAAACTAGAGATTAAGTATCTTAGTGTTTTTAACTTTTATGTTCAAGCAATATGTTTTGACAAGCACTTAACTTTCCTTTCAGTTGAGCAATTTCGTCAATTAAAGCCGGCTTGACTCAAGCATACTGGAACATCTACATGCATTACCAGGAAGCTGGTTTCATGGAAGCTTGAATTAGTTGTTAGATCTTGAATTGGAAACCAATACTACGGGAGGATATAGATCATGGTCATTTTCAGTTTTTTTTCTGAACATACTTATTGTGCCATTTTATTTTATAACATTTGATGTTGTAAATGTTCAAACATTAATTAAGCTGGTTAATAGGAAGGTTGCATTTTGAAGATGCAAATGCATCGATTGCTTTGCATGTTACCTGGTGCTTCCAGATGGTGCTCTTCGATAGCATCTAACTACATGTAGATATGTAGTCCATGCTCGCCACCACCAAGAACTTGTATATCCGGGATGTTTCTGCAGTTTTTTTTCGATATGGTTGACTGGATTGATGGTTTGACCTCCTGTAAATAAGTTTGAAACCACCTTGTGTACATCACATTTTAGAGATGGAACTGATCATGTTTCGGTGAGCTTCATTTGGACACTTGTCTAATTAAATTAATCCTAAGGTTAATGTTTAGCTAAGCACATCAATTGTTTTTACGTTGATACATTTTTTTTGTTTGGTTGTCCTCCAACCGCAAGACACATTGATGAAACGACTTTGATGCCGATGACCGCTGAATGAGATAAAAAGGTTGGGTCGGGTGAAACTAATATGTAGGAAGTTGTTTTTGGTGCACGCAGGTCTTTCTTCTATAAATATAAAATTCGTGTTTAGTTTTGTTTTCAAACAGGTGCGCAACTCACCATTTTTTAAGTGTGTGATCCTTTGCTATATAAAAGTACTTTATATTAGAATTTTTTAAAACGTGCCTGTGGCACGTGCAACTTCACTAGTTAGTACAAATAATAGAAATATGAGTCGTATATAAAGCACTTTTGATAATAAAACAAGTAATAATAAAATAAATAATATTAATGCAAATGTTTTGAATAAGATGAATTGTCAAATGTGTATGAGCTACAATTTGGAACGGATAGACTACGTACTCTTTATGATGCATTTAAGGCAGGGTATACAAAACAAGTATTGCGGAGGTTTGTGTGCTTGCTTGTGAAATTTCTACACCCTTGATCGAAACCTTGTTTGCAAAATATACTGATGCACAGAAGGAAACTGAATCGAAGATCTGGTTTCGAATCGGACTAGCTAGCGCTGGATACAGGATACATATTGGAGGTGGAGCCACCGATCTGGCGATCAATTTTAGGCCCCGACCCGAGGAGCCGCCTGGAGCCTTGCGATTCCTAGAAACCATGACAGACGACATCGCCCGGGCCCCCAAGAGGAGCAAGCCCGCCGCCAGTCTCCCTGACGAGATCGTCAACGAGATCCAGCTGCTGCTGCCTGCCAGTTCGGTATTGCGCTTCCGCTCCGTCTGCCGCCTATGGGCCGCGCACCTCTCCTCGCACGCTTTTGCAAAGGCCTACGCCGCCAGGGGCGGATCCCGCCTGAGGAGCAAGATCGTCGTCTTCGCCGCATCTCCCTGCCGCCGCTCGACGACCGTCTACTCCTGCAGCAGCCAAGGGTCGCCAGGCGCCGACCCGCTCTTTGCCGTGGACCATCTGCGCGCCGACTTCCTCTCCCTGTCGAGCTGGCCGTCGCGCGGCCTCATGCTCTTCTCGGACACCCGCCGCACCGCCGGCGCCGGCTATTGGGTGTGCAACCCCAGCACCGGGGAGTGCAGGGCTCTGCCGAAGCAGCGGCACTGGGGCTTAATAATGTCGAGCGCCGGCCTGGTCGTCGACAACCGAACCAAAGAGTGCAAGGTCGTCCATCTCTTCTTGAAGATGCTGGCGATAGGTTTCGGGTGCGAGGTTTACACGCTTGGTGACGCCGGCCGCCGGTGGAGGTCGCCCGCCGCAGGTCTAGAGTCGCTTAAGGTGAACACGAGAAGCATCAGGAGAGCGTTGCAAACCGAGGAGGCGGTGACCAAGATGCCTCCTGTGGCAGTGAACGGATTCCTGCACTGGATCATTTATCCTAGCCGCGGCGTTGGAGAGCTAGCAGGTCAAAGCCGAGATGGGATCCTCCGTTTCTGCGGGGCCGATGAGAGCTTCGACTTCATCAGTGCGCCTCCCTTGGACATGGGGGAGGATGACGTCTGGTTGGAGGAGCGATTTCCGGCAGTCCCTTTTCACCTGGCGGAACTCCAAGGCTCGCTGTGCATGGTCCATGACCTCCGTAGTCGACATCGTGGTAGCAGCTCCTCGATCGATGTCTGGGTACTAAGAGGCTGCGGCAATGGCGCCGCCCGCGAGTGGTCACTGGATTATCGCATCGCCGTCACGCCTCTCCTGGCACGTGACGTGCACAGCCCTCGGTTCATCACCATCCTCGGCGGTGACACCTCCACCACCTCAGGCAACAAATTAGAAGCGAAGAGGTTACTGCTTGCAACCTCAGAACACAAGGTTTTTGCTTACTCCCCCGATTCAGGTGGCGTGGAAACGGTTTTCTCAGCCGAAGAGTCTGACATCGGCTTGCAGAAGGAGGCGGCTGCGGGGCTTTGGGTTGGCAGGTATGAGGACAGCCTGGTCAGGATTGGGGGCGAAAAAAGCCGCCGAGAGAAGCAGGTGTCCTCGGCGTTGAGAGAGATACTGCTGCGGCTCCCTCCCAAATCGATCGCACGGTCCATGCTGGTGTGTAAGGAGTGGTGCGTGCTGGTGGAAAGCGAGAGCTTTGTTGCAAAGCACACGTCCATGGAAAGGCCGACGAGCATCCTGGTGGCCACCAGCGGGCGTGCTCGGCGCGCTTTCTTTGCCTTCGCCCCACTGGAGAGTTGGCTTGATCAAGCTAGTTCAGCCCTCGCCAGCAGCCTTGTGGATGGCACGATCATCTGCTCCAAGCCTTGCCAGGGGCTCAACCT
This sequence comes from Alloteropsis semialata, assembly GCA_004135705.1. Lineage (NCBI taxonomy): Eukaryota > Viridiplantae > Streptophyta > Magnoliopsida > Poales > Poaceae > Alloteropsis > Alloteropsis semialata. The sequence continues at coordinate 14,603,916 of CM014275.1, forward strand.
GATCAGCACCAGCAGCGATGACTACCTTTGCAACCCCTGCACGGGCGCCATCCAGTGCCTGGGCATCCGTGGCAGGTCGCGTTTCAGCCCACGGCGTAGTACTAGTAGCCGCCGCCAACCTGCAGGTGGTCACGCGTTCTCGATCGGCAGGAGCGTTGGCTTCGGTTTCGACCGCTCCACGGGAGAGCATGTCGCGGTCGAGATTGGACGCATCGGCGGCGCTCTGGCGTGCATGCTCAAGACAAGCGAATCAGATGCCTGGACCTGCGCCGGGACGCCCCCCATGCCGGTGACCGACATGCCGCCGGCGCACGTGGACGGCACACTCTACTGGATGGGCGAGCAGACGCAGGTGACGGCACCTAGCGTCATCATCATCGTGGCATTCGACATCTCGACGCGGGCGTTCCGCGTCCTCGCGTGCCAGCAACGTTTCCTGAAGAAGAGCGATGGCGATGGCGGTGGCGATCTCTTCCTCGTGGAGCTGAACAAAGAGCTATCGCTGGTTGTCGTGGATAGCGATGCGGAAGAGATGGAGATATGGACGGTGCACGAGCGTGGCGCAGCCACATGCTGGTCTAGAATACGCCTGCGCGGCCAGCCGGACTTCTCACCGAGGACGACGTCGATGGTGGTGCCACTCGAGGCAAGCCGCGAAGACGGCAGGATCCTGCTCAACACAGGGCGAGCTCTGGGCTACTACGACACCAAGACCGGAGAGATTGACACCTTATACTCACTGAACCATCTGCAGCTTCCTCCCAGGAATCTGGCCTTCCCCATGTTGTGCCAGGAGAGCCTAGTCCGTGTACATGACGAGAATAAGGATCTGCCCAGCAGCGATGACAACGACGACGGCAGAAGCTGCAGGCACCCGGAACACGCCAGTGCCCACGACGACGACAGTGAGACCACCGGAGCCCTCAGACCCATATTTCCCAAGTGCCAGCGCGCCGGAGGAGGATGCCAAGGTAACGGGGAAATCTACTCCGCTTGCTGCAAGAGAGTGGTCTGCCGCATGTGCATCCGCCGGTGTCCCGACCACTTCTACCAGGGAGACCACGCCCCCCTCAACCACCTCCGTGGCGACGTGATCCAGGGGATTCGGAGGCACGGCCTGCCCATGGAGCATCCGTCCGTGCCGGATCCTGACTACTACTGCTACTACTACTCCGCCATAGACGCTGGCGATGTGGCGCGCCACGTCTTCGTCTCCATCAAGGATTTTGCGCAAGGGAAGGAGGCGTGCCATCTGACCGAGTGCGCGTTTAGGATGGATGGGCATGGTGCAGTTAGGGAAACCTGGGCCCGCAGGTGTCTCAAGATTGATTCTGGCCGTGGACCATTGACATAATTAATAATACTATACGGCTACAGTGCGTAGTACGTATATACTACACTGCCACATATATGTACTGGAATAATGAACTGTCAGTAATGTAGTATGGAGTATGCTACAGATAAACAAAGTATCATCGAAATGTGAAACCGGACAATCAAATATATATTGCCCTGTATCTGCGATTGTATTCCAATAGGTAAAAAATTATACTACACTGCAAATTCTGATCTTTTCCCCACTGGTTCAAGAAGCTTCATTTCAGAAGGATATCCACATGAACGGGACCTTGTATTTTTATATGGTTCTACGCTTGAAACATGTCACATGTGACACTGATATATATATATATACATGGATTCATGGATGGAACGAAGGGGAGAGGGTAGGCAGACAGGTCCGACGGCCCATGCAAAAGTCTACCAGCGATTGCCTCAAGAAAGGAATGCCCAATAGTCCACTATCTGTCCAATTCACAAGAGGCCCACAACAAATAGCAAACCCCAGAGCAGCGGTGGCAGGTCAAATTCTGTGTGGAAGAACAGGTGTAGACATCGTTCAGCCCGGGCTCCAATCCATTTCTGGGTACATGGAATGAAGGGGAAAGCAAGGGGTCAAGAAGGAAACCAATTAATTTATTCCCCAATTTCTCCTATTGCCTCTCATCCCCCTGCAGCCCATTATTGCCTGTATGGTTTTTCGTAAAACTCGGCAACACAATAATTCGTGGCCGCAAACAAAGGGCTGCAGCCTGCAAGCAGTATAGGAGACCGACGATCAAGTGCACATATGGCTTTTTAGTTCGTGCAAGTTTCTGAAAGTTTTGCAAAAGTAACGTATTGAAAAACGTATTTCTTCTCTCGTGGTACGTTTCCCAATACAACTTTTGCAACTTAGAGCAGGCCCAACGCAGTATCCTCGCTGGTGGCCTCGTCAGGCCAGCTAGGTTCGGATGCCGCGTGGCCAAAAAGTAGATGCTGTGACCTGCAGAAGCTCCTATGGCCTCGGGAGAGAGAAAGAGAGTGGCAGAAGAAAAGGAGGAGAAAACGAGAAAGACAGCAGCAGAGAGATGGGACCAGACATGACTGCTTGCGTTGAGGAGATAAGACCAGTCCCAATGGAGGTTTCATAAGAGTTTTATAGACATTAAATGAGCTGCCACATAGACAAAAGTGATGATATGGCAAGAAAGTGATGAAGAGAGAGAAGAGATGAGTTTCATCTAGATGAAACTGTGTATGCACGGTTACCTAGACTATGAAACATGTTGAAACCACCATTGGGGCTAGAAAAGTTTCATTTTATAAGATTTCACCCAATCACGTGAATGCATTTAAATGCTACAAGTAGCCTCTGAAACCGTGACATGAAACTATCCATTGTAGGTCTTGTTTCATTCACAAAACCTATACATGTTTAGATGACATGGCATACTTGGAAACCGTGTAATAAAACTTCCACTGGGAATGGCCTACAGCTTCAACTCACCCATGCCTCCGTGGAATGCAAACTTTTTCTCAAGCCACTGCTTTTGTGAAAGCGCGTTGAGCCTGCTCTTACTTTGCAACTTTGGAGAACTATCACAGTCACAGACATCGTCTCTGCAACTAACGAATCATGGCACTGGGCCGCACATTGCAGTTTGCAAGGCTGGTCGACTGATGAAACTTGACACTGCACCTCTATGTTCATTCTTCTAGACCTTCATGATTCAGAACCCGTCCTCTGATATCTCCCTTGCTTGTGGAGCTGCATCTTCACGGAATGCATCTTCCGCGCCACGGCGCCCCAGATCATCTGCACGGCGTCGCCCGGCCGCGACGGGTACTGGTACTCGAAGTGGTGCGCCACCTCCTTGAGCCTCCTCCACATCCTGCTCCACTCGTCGCGCGAGATGCCCCGGAGCAGGCGCAGCAGGAACCCCTTCCTGGCGGCGTCGGCGGCGCGCACGAACACGCAGAACTCCGAGTAGTCCAGCACGTCCTCGAACGGCAGCTCGATGTCGTCGCTGATGATGACGGGCACGCAGTGGCTCACGATGGCGTCGAACAGCCGGTTCGACGACGGCGTGTCCCCCGCGATGTTGAGGCAGAACTTGGACGTCGACATCCCCGCGGTGGCGCGCCGGATCCCGTTCTGCCGGACGCTGCCGTAGGTGAAGTGCACGTCGCGCTCGTCCTTGAGGAGCTGGTACAGCTTCTGCCGAACCTTCCCGCCCTAGAACACCATCCGGTTAATTTGCTCAGAAAATTTCTTGATCTGCAGAAAATTTCTCGATTTGTACTGGCTATTAGAAATTCGATCTGTACAGCACTGGCGAGAAGAGAGCAAGGGGCTTACAGCTTTCCTATGGATGGCCCCTTGGAAGTATGCGAGGACGGGGCGCTGGTCGAACGCCGGCGATTCGTCATCGCCGAGGGAGCGGACGACGTGCTTGTACGGCGCGATGACGTCCTTCTTGAGGTTGGCGACGTCCGGCGAGTACCTGCCGAAGTCGGACAGCACGAACATGGCGGCGCTGAGCCTCTTCCGGGCCTCCATCATGCTGTTGGGGTGGTGCGGGACGATGAGGTGGTTCCTGCCGCCCCACCTCCTCCACTCCTCCTTCCTCATCAGGTACTTGACCAGCTCCGCCTGCAGGACCCTGTTCCTGCTCGCCCGCTCCCCGCGGCGGAGCTTCGAGTGGCGGTTGTAGCTCAGCGACGCGAAGAAGGGCACGAAGAAGACGTCGGCGAGGCTCGCGTTCGTCACCCTGACGGCGACGCAGGGCCGCCCGTCCCTTGCCGCGTCGCTGCCGCCCGGCGGCAGGTCGGAGGCGAGGATGTCCAGCGCGAGCCAGTACGCCACGCTGTGCTGCAGGTTGAGCCCGCCGGGGTAGTGCGGTGCGGCGCGGGGGTCGCGGACGTCGGGCCACGCCGCCTTCCCCTTCCCGTCCCACCCCAGCATGCCGAAGTGGAACTCCGCCGGCAGGTCGTACACGTACACCCTGAGCGCCGCGCTGTCCGCGTCGCACCTCCCGCTGATCCGCTCCCCGTCTCCCCCTCCTCCGGCAACCAGCGGCTCCCGGATCACCGGATCGCTCAGCTTCACCGCGCCCGGTGCCGTCGCGTTACCGCTCGCCGGCACGGCCGCTTGGTCGTCGCCGGCGGGGGTGGGATGCGTGTCTTCCTCCCCGCCGGTGAGCGCGGGCGTCTTGTCGGCATCGCGCATCAAGACGGCGGCAGAGTCAGTAGGAATGGCGACGTTGATCCTGGAATTGACGAGAGCCCAGCAGGAGAAGGCAAGGAGGGAGACGGCCAGGAAGACCACGAACCGGAGGGCCCTCCGGTGCTCGGGCGGCGGCGATGGCTGCATCTTCCTCTCCACCACCATCCAGGGAAACAACACGCGAGAGCTTCAATTCACCAGTCACCACTCAGCATGCATCCTCAAGGACCATGCTCCAAGAGGGCAAGAACAGGTGATCGAAGATCAATTCACGCCTCCGATCCGATCCTCAGGTTCATCATTCCGTGGACCTCGGCCTGCTGATCCTAGGATGATGCCTCATGGCCATGTGTTCAGTGTTCGTGTGGCTACCTGTTTGCATGCTATCTCCGATCCCCATGCCGATCCTAGGACCATGGCTCATGGCTGCATGCACGCGACCGAAAAATCGGCCCGGAGACCGGTCGATTTATCGACGGTCAAAGGTGGCGGGATCGAGAAGCTCCCGGTATCTGACGTGTGCTGCACATATCGCTTGTTTAAGTCAAAATTAGTTGGAGTTCGCGTGTCTTAGAAAATGGCGCGACGAGGCGGCGATGACGCCGGCGGCCGCAGGATGTGGGTGACTGCCGCCTGCCATTTGCCCAGTTGGGTGAATGGGTCACGCATGGGCATGGGCGAGGCGTGACTCCATGACTTAGCTAGCTCACCAGCATGGGAAAGCAGAGCATTGGATTGAGCAAGTGTGGTAGGAGGTAGAAGAAAGCCAACCCGATGGAATTGATCAACTAGAACGTGAGGCGCGCTTTGCGCGCCCTATCCTATCAAGACCATCATAACAGAGCTGATGTAGATTTTATCAGAAATTAAACTATGCATAATACCTGATAAGTTTTCTTGTGTCAAACAACAAAGAATACCTGATAAGTTTTCTTGTGTCAAACAACAAAGACTAACTGCAAGTGACATAAGAGAAGCAGCTTCCGAGATTCCACATTCTTAAAGTGCAGCTCACATGCTTAATACATTTATTTGCTCATAAAATGACAGAATAGATTAAACATGGTAGAATTCCTAAATACTGGTGTCTCTGAGTAAAATGATCTGATTTAAACTATATTTTACAATGTTTTTTGTCAACAAATATGTCACTGCTCCAAATAAAGAACAAATGCTCAATTCCTCTTTGTGCATGCCAATCTGGAGTTTTATGCCGGTAAGCTGCCTCAGGTTTGAACTTTCAGGGAGAAAAAATCGATGAGATTGCTGCATAAGGAAGATGTCACAGAAAATGCAAACCATGTAACCTATTGAGAAATAATAGTTGAAACATAATTTCAAGTTGTGCTAGAGATATACACTACTGCTGGTGCAACCTCAATCCAAACTTGGGATTGCTACTGAATGCTTGTGATTTTCACTCTATGAGGATATGTTGCTTTCAATAGAATGCAGTTCCATCAACCAGCAATCTAGCATGCTATACTTCATATGTGGCCGACACCATAGACAGTATAGGCCACCATCCATGAGGCCAAGCTACCTTTGACTCGGACATTACTCCATCATCCATAGAGTGTTGGCATACTCCATGATTCTGAATGCCTCCAGCTACAATTCTGAATTTTTAAGACAACCGATACTGCATCAGAAATTAGAAAAAAAAAAAGGGGAAACTGCCTCTTTGTAATGATATGCAAGTGTAATAACAAATTAAAAATTTGTCAATGTTGTAGTCTTCTATCCAAAAGCAAGCAAGTTACCTAATACCAAGCACTGGCATTACGTGCAGACATGAGCAGGGAAGAAAAGTTCATCTATGTCTCTTGGGCACGAAAATTTAATACTCCACTTTCTGACTTCCAAAGGTTATGCAAACGCCAAAAAAATACACTGACTGTGCCCCTTCCCCAATCTATTTCCTGGAGCTAGATCATTACTACTTGTCATACAGAACTTATCCATGATAGATGAGTGTTTTTAGACCTACAGAGATGAGTTACTCTGGGATGTCAAGCTTATACACTTTCTTTTAGTAAAACTTTGCTATTGATCCCCGAAACAATTGTATAGAATCTAGATTACATGGCTCAGGAGGCTGTATATGAAATCTTCAAACATTTAGGCTCACTGAAAGAAAAAAACGAAATTACTTGTATCTGTACCTGTAAGTGATAATGAAAGGGGTGGAGACACAACACGTGAAATTGTAGAGCTTGATTGCCAGAGAAGGATGATGCAGAGGTGTTGTACGGAGGTTCATATGCCTTGAGACAGCGAGGTACCTAACCCACGATGCGACGACGGCTGCCATGCCAAGGCCAAGCACCGCCCCATCCTGCAAGTAAGGAGGACCTGACGTCCATATCAGTGCTGCTAGGGATTCAGAAGAGAAGTCAACGGATTGCAGATTGAGCAGCACACCAGAGCGCCGCCTTCTCCTCTGCTCGTCGTTGCAGGACCTGCCTGCCACCGATTTCTTATGCATCAAGCCTGACGCCTGTGCCTTCAAATAGCTTAATTCATTTCCATTTGGGGGTCTCTTTGGTGAGATAGATTCAGAGACACATCACAAATTTAACATTAATTGAATCACTGTCATCTGCTTGTTTCCTTTTGCTTGGCCAAATGTACAGAACAGCAGCTGTCGGGAAGAACAAAATTGCCAAAGGGTATGGTGTATCAAAATTAAGATCTGAGTATGGGTATCTCTCAAGTTGTCTGACCATGTTTATGTCTCAACCTGTCACTGCATCTTCTACAATCAAAACATTGACTATGTGCAGCAACTAATTCATATAAAATCGGAGAAAACACCAGCCATTCAATCGTACTAACCAATCCTATAACCTCTTTATGTCATAATTTTCTTTATGGCGTATCTCTTTTATCTGCCACATAAATACTACCATTCTCCAAATAAATCATCAAGTAGCACGCGAGATTCCTATAGCCTCTTTATGTCCTATTTCCTTAATTTATCTGCCACATAAATGTTACCATTCTTTGCCAGTTTTTGACAATTTGGCTGCTGGTATGTCAGTTTTGTTCTAGTGTTGATTGTAGAAAGTGGGCAGGCAAGCAAACTACCCAAATGATTTATCTTCTAGGCCATGTTTGCCTGTGGTCTACACATTCTAATCAAGTATCTATTCAACATTTGGCAAATTGTAATACAACATCCACGATTAGTGTTCTCCTAGAAGACTAACCACACCGAATAAAGTATTCATACTTCGGGAGAACTTGGTCTGACACCAAATAATTGTACAAAAATCAAAAGGTCAACCTCCGTCGAGATGAGGAGCGTCGTACCTGGGGAGGGGCGTCGTTAATGGAAGAGGATGCCCTTAATGGAGACGGGATTAAGCGAACAGAGCGAGGTGGCAGACCGTCGAGTTCAGCTGCTGTGCCGGAGAAGCTGAGGGGGGCAAACCGCGGGGGAGGGGAGGTGACGGCGCCAGCGCAGGAGAGCACAACTGCCCGGTGATGTGCCTCACCTCCCCATCGGCCTTGCGTGGGTACCAGCAGGAGCTCGCCCTCCCTAATCGGATCTGAACGCCGCTGACAATAGCGCCTTTCACATCTGGACCACTCTCGCCTGATTTGCTCCAGTGGCCGGAAACGGATCGAGAACATGGTGGACGTGCTCGCTGAGAAGATGAGAGGGAGCGGCGGATGAACGATGGCAGCGCCCGTGCCGCCGTTGTCCGTGGAGGCGGGGAGCTGGGAGGCGTGCGATGAGGAGGGAGCTAGGTTGGGGCTGCGAGGGCTTCTGCGCAAAAATGACAAGGAGGGTTTTTTTATGAAAATAGCTAGGATTCTGTTTTTCCTCTTCTCCATGTTCAAATAAACTTTATATGGAGGATCCATGTGTCAAATATTTGAACGTCCAAACTGTGCATGCTAGGTCGATGGGACTGCGGGTTGGATTTGTTCAAATAAAAGGGTATTTTTGAAAAAAATAGGTTAAGGGCTATGAAGGCACGGTAGAAACAGGTGATGCGCTGCGGAGGACGCCACGTGGGCGTGAAACGCGGGGGGCACGAAAGGAGGTAGTAGGGCTTTTTTTGGTTTGAGACCTGAAAATCTTGCCTGGGCAGGCAACGCTCCTGGACGTTCGATTTCGAGCGCCTGGGGCTGCCTGGCTCCGGCAGCTTCTCATCCAAATAGCCCCTAACTTTTAGAAACCCGGATTGGTGGAGAGATCGATTGGTGTTGAATGGGCCAACGGCCCAGACGACGGAGCATTCCGCTCAACCCATGGATCCGCTGTGATGATACGCGGGCCGACATGTACCCAACTATTTTTCGTACGGCCCAGCCCAATATAACCCCGACGCTGTAACCTGCCACGCCCCTCCCTATCTCCTATCTCATTCTCATCGTTGCCCAGACAGTCCCTGACACGCACTCACGCGTTGCGCCGCCCGCCCGAACGAGCCCGTCGGCCGCCGGCGACAAGCTGCCGGCAAGGACGAGAGCCGACGCCCGACGCGGCACGAACGAGCGCCGCCCGTCTGCGACGCGTGGCCCGCTCACGACGGAACCTCTAGCACTTGCCGGCGACCTCCGGTTTGTTTCTCCCCTTTCTCTACTCTTCTTCTCGACTGATTTGATTTCTTCATATCCAGTCTGATACACTCATGACTCATCTATCAACCGCCGCCGCAGGCCTGGCTCGAGCAGGCAGCCGCTGCCGGTGGCGTACGACGCCGCGCAACTTGTGCAAGCGCTTCTATTTGCTTGGGCCTGGTTGCCGGCTGGAACCGGAAGCGTAAGGGGAAAATGGAATAGGATCACTGATATACTGATAAGTGATCTCCATCAAGCCTGAAAGCCTCAAGCCAGAGGTGATTACATTCCTATTTGGATTTTGCAAGTTTGGGATTTGAGAATTTGGTGCGGTTGGCAGGCTTGGGTGTTAGTGTTGACGAAATAGGAATATATACAATATCACAAGATGAGAAAAACAGTACAATTGCAAGTTTTGCAAGTGTTGGCAAAATTGCTAGACTGCTACTGCTTTTAGAATTTTACTATCCACGCATCACTTCTTTTAGGATAATGCCTTATCCTTGTTGTATAGATGAGCTGCTTGTTGCTGCTTTATACTAGTTGATCGAATACTATTTAGGACTATTCCAGCTATATTTAAATGGAAAAATCTGAAGCAAGAATTCACAGGTGAGAACACCAAGCAGCGCAGGTTCCCCAAGTAGACAGCCAGCTTTCTAATTTTTAGCTACTGATTATACTAATGTCATTTTGATTGTTGCTGTTACATTTTTTTTTGTTTAAGAGGAGAACAAATATGTGCCTGTTAGGAAAAATTCTTCTACTTACCTAGCTGTCATGCTTTTTTTTCAGGATCTGAACTCTGAAGGATCGAAGAATCAAGATTATACTCCTATAAGAATTTTCGGCAAACGAGGGAAAAAAAACAAAAACGGTCAAGAAAGGATTATCCCACGCTTGCAAGTAAATTTTGACAGAACAACCTTATCTTCTTTGCGCAGCTCCCGAATGGCTAAACCCCTCCCAATCCCCGCCCTGGCAGCGGCTCGCATCCCCTTCCGCATCCTCTTCCCCCCAGCTCCACCTCTCTGCCTCCTCCCCCCACCACTCGCAGCTCAGAGGCGCAGCCTTTCTGCCTGCGCTTCATCCACCAGCAGGCGCAGCAAGTCGCTGGCCCCGGTCATCAGCGAGGGCACTGATGGCGAGGACGCCGCCGTCGGCCGGCCTGTATGTCCTGGATGCGGGGTCTTCATGCAGGATGCAGATCCCAACCTCCCTGGCTTCTTCAAGAACCCCTCCCGCAGCTCCCAGGACGGAATGGGGGAAAGTGGAGAAGAGCTTCTGACCTCCGATGCAGTTGCTTTTCTTGAAGATGAGGAGGTGGGGGTGGAGGAAGACCCATTGATTTCAGAACCAGATGATGAATTGGAGGGCCTGGGCAGCGATATTGATGAGTTTCTTGAAGAAATTGAGGAGGATGAAGAGGATGAGTCAGAGGTGAAGGTTGGCACTGATATTGAAAGTTTTGCCAGTGATTGGGACTCCGATTGGGAGGAGATGGAAGAAGACGAGGATGAGAAATGGAGGAAAGAACTGGACGGTTTCACCCCACCGGGTGTCGGGTATGGGAACATCACTGAGGAGACAATCCAGAGGCTGAAGAAAGAGAAGCTGTCGAAGTCCGAAAGGAAGCGCCGGGCGAGGGAGGCTAAGAGGGTTGAGGCTGAGGAGGACTTGGCTGTGGTCTGTGCTCGGTGCCACTCGCTGAGAAATTACGGGCTTGTGAAGAATGACAAGGTTGAGAACTTGATCCCGGACTTTGATTTTGATCGGTTCATTTCATCTCGGCTGATGAAACGGTCGGCTAGCACCCCAATTATCGTCATGGTGGTGGATTGTGCAGACTTTGATGGGTCATTTCCGAAGCGAGCTGCCAAGTCATTGTTCAAGGCACTTGAAGGAAGGAGAACTTCTAAGGCGAGTGAAACGCCAAGGCTTGTTCTTGTTGGTACAAAGGTTGATTTGCTTCCGTGGCAGCAAATGGGAGTGCGGTTCGATAGGTGGGTCCGTGGCCGTGCTAAAGCTTTTGGAGCACCAAAGCTAGATGCTGTTTTCTTGATCAGCATCCACAGAGATTTGGCTGTTAGAAACCTGATTTCATACATAAAGGATTCAGCAGGACCTCGTAGCAACGTTTGGGTGATTGGTGCACAGAATGCTGGGAAATCCACGCTGATCAATGGAATTGCAAAGAAACAAGGTGTCAAAATCACTAGATTGACTGAAGCTGCTGTCCCAGGAACAACATTAGGCATACTGAGGGTAACAGGTGTTTTACCTGCAAAGGCAAAGATGTATGACACTCCTGGCTTGTTACATCCAGACATAATGACAATGAGATTAAGTAATGAGGAACGAAAGATGGTTGAAATAAGGAAAGAATTGAGGCCGCGATCCTTCAGGGTGAAAGTAAGTGGCTTTATTACCACTAATTCTGTCATTTTTTCATCAATGTAGTTGACCTGTATAATATTTTAATATGGACTGCATAGCTACAAGGTTCCATAACTGGGCACAACTGGAAAGGATTTTTATATGCAATCTGTTATTTGTACGTGATCCATAAATAAAGCCACATGCTCTTTTTCCTATACTAGAGGCATTTTACTAACATCATAATATGATGAGTATGTCTAAGTCCATGCTTCTATTACCAAGAGAGAAAAAAATTGAATTCTCACTCCTACCATTTCCTTTTCCTTGAAATAAATTTTGGAAGATGGCATTATTCATGGTAGCTTCCCAGATAACAAATGAAGCAGTTAATACTCAGATAATTCATCTATCCGGACCTTATACCCTTGATATCTTTGTGCAAGTATTTACCCTTGGACTTTAAAAACCTGACAACAATGTCAACCTTAAACTCATTGTAATGGCGGATATTTAAAATTTTCTTTTTTTTCTTTATGGATGTAAACTGTTGCAGGTAGGACAATCGGTCCATATTGGAGGCTTAACACGGCTGGATGTGCTAGAATCATCAGCGCAGACTATCTATATAACTGTTTGGGCATCTTCCAATGTTCCCCTCCATCTTGGAAAGACTGAAAATGCTGAAGAATTGCGAGACCAACATTTTGGCATCAGACTTCAGGTAAATCAGTTCTGACATGCCGGGGGTCTCTTTTAATGACACAATTAGTTATCCTTAACAGAAGACCACTTGCAGATTAATTGGTAATAAGGTTACTTTATTGAAAAGCAGTGCATGCCTTAATTGAATAAACAAACATGCTATTGTGTGCTGTGTCCAATGCATATGTTGTATCATAGAATTATCAAGAGAAAAACATTCATACTTTGTAACATGCTGATTCATACGTTGTTGCTGTAGCCGCCAATTGGCCCAGAGAGAGTCCATGAATTGGGTTCCTGGACAGAAAGACGCATGGAGGTGTCTGGGGCGAGCTGGGATGTCAACAGTATGGACATTGCTGTTTCTGGCCTTGGATGGTACTCCTTGGGCCTCAAAGGCACTGCCACTGTTTCCTTGTGGACATTTGACGGCATTGGTGTGACAGAACGCGATGCGATGATTCTGCACCGAGCCCAATTCCTCGAGAGGCCTGGATTTTGGTTACCGATCGCCATTGCTAATGCTATAGGCGAGGAGACAAGAAAGAATAACGAGCGGAGAAAGGCTGAGCAAAGAAGAAAAGAAGAAGAGGAGGAGGAGCTCCTTTTGGAAGAAATGGTTTAGTGACGATTCTGTAGAGATCCCCATAGCCGTAAAGTTGGGATTCTGTTTCTTCTGTCGACATGGGCTTTTGTTTATCCCAGTTCTTGATATCTCTCGGCATGGGCGGCATCCTGTGACATTTTTTCTTTCCTCACATATATCTCTTTTGCTTTGTCTGTTTGTTTTCCATGTGTTCTTTGCAATCAGTTTTGTCTATACTGTGATAAAAAAAAGTTTTGTCTATACTGCATGCATTCATGCTACAGATTCGATTGTTGCAACTTGAGGAAGATCGCGATGTTCTAGGATGCCAAGTTCAGTAATGCGCAAAAGTGAGACTATTTGGACATGACGCGTCCAATTAAATCTGCACTCCTTATTTTGCCTTCATAGTTCCTAAAGAGTTAAAGTTATGCAAAAAAAAAAAGACTATTAGAGCATCTTCAAGATATTCTCCACTTTCGATTCTCTATTTGACTATCTATTTGTTTCTCCATAAAGATTCCATTCTATATTGAGCATCTCACTCCAACAGACTCTTCATTTCTCACTCTCCAACTCTCCCTCTCCACACTGACGTGTGGGTCTCACACGTCATCCCACACTTGGCAAGCCAGTTTGGCTAGCCGAACTGGCTAGCTGAAGCAAGAGAGCCAATTTGGAGAGCCGGATAACTTGATGAGTTGGATAGAGAAGAGCTATTTTGATGTTGATTAGCCAAAATTTAGCTTGACAAGCCATTTGGATAGTGTCTTGAAGATGCTCTTAGTCGCAAAAAAAAAAAAAGAGAAACTATTCAGGGCCTTTGAGGAGCCTACGTCACCACCAAATCCTCTACCAGTACACTCCATCAGAGCATCTCCACCAATTCCGTTTTTAGCCAAATCGATCTGGCGTGTTTCCAACGGCGTTTAGAAGGAACCTAAAACAAGATCATGGAGAGACTTTTTTTTTTGAAGCTGTTGGAGATCATCTATTCATCTCAGTCCGTCCGATCCCGTCACGGCCCCGCCCGGTAATTCATCCCAGACCCGGTGGCTGCAGCTCGCCGGCGCCGGGAACGGCCGACCGAACGTTCGTTTGGCCGGATCAAAAAATTGATCCGGATTACTGTCGCCCGCATGAAGCCCTAAACGAAGTTTATTTGCAAAACCTTTTCACAGATGAGTGCAACTTTGCGCGACGAATCTACTGCACCTAATTAATCTATGATTTGCTACAGTAATGCTACAGTAATCATCCTCTAATCGTGCGGTCAAAGGCCTCATTAGATTCGTCTCGCGAATTTGACAGGAGTTGTGGAGGTAGTTTTGTAAACTGGCTTTATTTAATACCCTTAATTAATGGTCAAAGGTGCATTTAATGAGGGATCAATTTTTTGATCCCCAAACGAACACGCCCAGTGATCTTTCCCTTTGTCCCTGACCACTGACCGGCTCGCGGTCCGCGTCCAGCGACGCGGCCAGACCCGCGCGCGCGCACGGCTGACGGCCCCCATCGCGGCTTCGCCGCAGCGCAGGTGGGGAGCGTCCGTGCGGCTCGCGCAACGGGCCGGCACGCAAGCAACAACCTGCGAAGGAAGGAAACCAACGGTCCCACCAGCCACGGGATGGGCCCAAGGCCGCCACCTGGTAGCCGATCCACAGATCCCCGTCCCGCGCTCCCCTGCGCTGGATGGGCTGCTGGGCCTCGCGGATTCGGCAGATCCAGTTGTACATGCTGCGGCCTCGGTGGCCCAGGCGGGCCCGCGGGGTAACGCCACTGGTGCTGATTGCTGGATTGCTGATGCTGCCGGGGCGCCCGTGCGCAGCAGGCTGGCTGCTTTCGGTTTTTACTGCGGCTAAGCTAAGCGTACGGTGGCACGGTGTTGAGTTGCACGACAGTTGGACCATCCCGCGTCGAATTCGAACAGCAGTTTACAACCACTGCAACAGTTATTGTTTTGTTTTGTGCTGTGCTGTACAGGCTGCCGATGCTGGCTGTGCGTAAGGGGCTTCTTATGAACGTTGTAATACGGACATCTCAAATTGGCGCGCAAGTTAGCAACACCGTGACGTGAATTGTGAAAGCTTGTGAGAATCCACGATAAGATAAGGTTAGATCTAATATGTAGTCTCTCTTTATTGAAAAATGCCATGTAGAAAGATTCAGGAAAAGAGTCACAGAAGACACCGCCATCTATCGTTTCACCCAACCAGTGGTGGAGCTTCACAGCATTTGCAGGAGGGGGCAGGTACTGCAATCAAAAGGAATTAGCAGCACAAGTGCTTAATTAACCTACAAAAATTATTGTTACTTAAAAGGAAAATGCAAATGCAGGAGGCCATGGTCCACCTTGGTCTTGTCTATCCTCCGCCACTGCACCTAACCGGCTAACCTTCGTCTTCTTTTGTGGCCATGGTCACCACGAATCAGAATGGAACTTACCGTGGCAAGCTTGCGCGACACCATTGAACAATGTTACAGTGACACTGCTGACACGTGGATATGTCCTCTAAAATTGATGGAGAGCAATGGTCGAATGGTGGTACAAAACTAAGATAAGTTGGTAATTGGCCTAGTTTCGACGACCTTGGTGTGTACATTTTTAACAACTTTGTGCAAAGGTGAAGACAATTGGGTAGGGAGGGGGGGCAAAGTCCCCCTACTTCTCATCCCGATTTGATTGGATTTCTAATGTTTTCAAAAAATGTCTCAAATTAAACACACTAAGTGCTCATCAGTCCACCCTGTACATCATGCGGTCCTATTTGTTAAAAAGATACGGATATATTTGAACAGCTAAGAAGACACTGAAAATACTGCCATGGGTAGTCTTTCTTTCTTGACAAACGCCATGCAAAAAAGATTCGGAAAAAAGAGGCACAGAAGCCACTGCCATGTATTCTTTCACCTAACCGGCCAACCCCTTCGCCCTCTCTGGTGGCCATGGTCACCAACGATTCGGAATGGAACTTGCCATGGCAAATTGGGAAGCTTGTGCGACACAATTGAACATCGTTGCGGCGGCGGCGACACGCGGACACGCCCTCTACAATGCTTCGGATTTTTTCCAGTGAATTGATGAAAAGTTGAAAGGACCTAGG
>CM014275.1:14620807-14632046 GCA_004135705.1 Alloteropsis semialata
ACTGTGTGCTGTTTCTTTATTACTTTGGTTCATTCAGTGACTTCCTATACTGATCGGGAGACTTGAGCCTTACCATGTATTCTAATTGGAGCATCCGATTATTATAGGTAATGTATGCTGTAGATTGAATGTGCATGTTTTAATTCAGGCATGTCCTTATTATGCATGTTATTCATACAATAATTGGTTGTGTTGTGTAGGATGTTTCGATGTTGTTGATCTTGTGAGCTGAGGATATTGTTCTGTGCCTGCTGTTTTCTAGTTTAGCTGTTTGTTATCCAAAAGGTATCATTTGTGGCTTTCTTCTATGCATTCTGAAAGTTGTTATGTTATATAAGAAGTTATTTTTTCTTTTTTGTGTATGCAAACTTGTAGGCCTACACCATGTAACTGCAATTGTGGTTTAACTGATGTTATTATGCATACATGCTAATTGTGTCCATATCTGAGTAACTGTGTATACAGGAAAACGTCTTAGTAAATAATCATAGTACTTTAATATTCGTAGGTACCATCTACTGGACTTTAGAAGGGTAATATTATACATGAGTTTCCCTTCTATGATTATTCACTACCTCCAAATTTGGTCGAGTTTGCACTGACTTTTACATAACTCATAACTAAATCAAATATTGCTGCCGCTGCTTCTGCTTATCTTATTGAAAACACTCATAACTCTTATATTATTGAAATCAGTCTACATTGCTCTTCCTCTCCAGCATGATGGTTCACGATCTGATAGCCCTTCGCTTTCTGTGTCTGTTTCATATTGCCTTGTTGCGTAGAAACCTGCGAGTTGGATACACAGATGAGTAGGTGCATGTATTTTTGTGCTTACTTATTTATTGGGTTGGTAATTGAAGGAGATGTATTAATCGTTACAGTCGTAGTCTTCGTTGCTTGTCCCTGTGCTGTGTTTGTTGAATTCTTCGTTGTCGCCTATGATCCATTTATTTACTGCTGCTACCAATATTTGGACGAAGTTAGTAACATAACCTATCTTCACAGTTGTTAAATTTTCCAACAATATGTCATGTGTTAAGAACCTACCATGTTCGTGGTATGCGTAGTGCTCCTGGAGAATTTCTGGGTCCACCTCGAACTGCAGTGCTGTGTGTGTTCAAATGCACGACCTTGTTAGTTATTTCTGCATGAACAAATTGGTTGTTGGTATTAGGATCAAATGAATGATGCTACTGTATGTTACCTGTATGGACCATTCCTGGATGGTAGCCCCATAATTTGTGCTCCTCCATGAATTGTTTGACGTCTTCACTCGTAATGATATTCACAGTGCATATTTTCACATCGACTGTTTCCACTTTGTATTCTAGCTTATGCTCTTCTCTTTTAACACCGACTGTTCCATTCTTTGGTATTGCCTTCTGTGTTGCTGTGTATGCTCTTACAACGCAAATTCCTTCGTCCTTGTTGAATTTGTGTTCTATTATGTCACAGTATGGTGTCAGTAGTGGATCCACTGTCTCTGGGTTGCAACCGTTTGGAGGAAGGCCGGTTATCTCAATTATCACTGCTGTATTCCATGGGTACGTGCGATTCTTATAGTACCTTGACCATCGGGTAAGTGATAGTGTGAAGTTTTCTCGTGAAACGGCTCGTGGGCTTCCCCTCGGCCACTTCAATGATCACGCCCCGGTCGGTAACTCTTTGCTTGCCCCCCGCACATGCAGTGGGGCCCACGGAGCAGTGGCGCCACGTCTTTTTGTTACTGTGCACATTGCACAAGGCCACCCCAGCCAGTCCGCCCGATGGCGTAAAAACTTTTGTCAGCACAGGGATTGTCTTGCATTACGTACGGGACAGGTGATGACGATGCATTAGCTAGCAACTGCATCTAGCTTCTGCTAATAAAGTTCTCTGGCTCCTCCGCCGATTCGCCGGCCTCCTCGCCTCTGGCGCCCTCACCGGCGTCGGAGGAGGTGGAGGTCGGCTTGAATCGGCGGCGGATCGAGTTTTTTTCCTGTATATAGCTACCTATATAGTAGGTTAGGGTTACGGTGGCGGTGAGATGGCTGTCGGTTCTTTTGCTGCTCTGGTGTGTTGCTGGAGGGCGCGGCAATGGAAGATCCGGTGGCAACGCCGGTGAAATCGTTGCTTCCTTCTCCAACAGCGCGCCATGAACAATAATCTGTCCTTGGGAGGTGCTTCGTTTCTTCCCAAGAACTTTACTCTTTTGTGTCCTTCTTGGATTCTCTGGTGGCATAGTTGTTGATGGTGATTGGCGTCTGATGTTGGTTGATGAGCACGTGGTGCATGGCTTCGGTGATTTAGATGCAGGATTGGGCTCTGGCGATGTTTTTAGTAGTTGTTTCTTATGCGCCGTTGCTTCAATTCTCTGTGGTTTGCTTGTTGCCGAGTGTACCCATGTTCTCATTAGCTTCGTCGGCCTTGAAGCCGTTGACATAGCTACTAGGGTTTGTTCGCCGTCGATGTTTGGCGGCGGAACTAGGGTTTGCCGGAGGAGCGTGGCTTCTCTGCGGCTTCTTGTTCCTGGCGGCGCTGGCGATGCGGAAGTGACGGTGTTGCAGGGGAATAATTTCTCCCGGCTCCTTCCGTTCTCCGGTGGCGATCTACTCCGACGCCAATGGAGAGGCCGGGGAGACCTGTGTTGGAGTCCAGGGCTGGCGCATCGTCGTCTTCTTCAGGTGATGATGTTGCTGACCTGTTTAATCCTGAGGAATATGATCTCTGGTGGAAATCCGAGTTTTGCTCGGGTTGCCGGCGTTGGATTTGAAGGTTGCGTCGTGGGTGCCGGAGTTGGCCGATGCGCCTGGGAGGCAGTGTACTCGGCATCTGCACCTAGCAGTAAGCCCTCCTCTGCGGCCTCTACTTTGTGGAGTTTGGCTCTAGCATCCGGCGACGGTTGGGAAGCGGTTTGGATGGCGGTGACGAACGGATCCCTGAAGTCGTCGAGGAAGATGATTAGAAGTTTTAAACTTCTTTGTAATTTTCCTTTTTTCTGGGTTTTTGTTTGTAAAAGAGCCGGTGTACTGTGCTGAGATCAATACATGTTCCTTCAAAAAAAAAAAAAGTCCTCTGCTATCTGATCAGCAAGAGGCAGCAGTTCGGCGGCTGTGGAGAGTGGTGGGGAGCAGCACGGGGGCGGGCCGGGCTGGGACGACGCCTGGTTTTGTCGCGCTCGGTCCCTGAGAAAGCCTGCGAGGCCCAGACACAGCCGCCTCGCTCGGCCTGCCACCGGAGCCGAAAGGAAAAGGCGACGACGTGTGCCGTCGCTGGAAGTCGCTTCGGCTGCCGTCCGTCGGCCCCTGCAGAAAGTTCCAAGTATTCTGATGATCGCTGCTCCTGTTTTCTAGCGGAGTGAACCGAGCAGAGAGAGCAGCCCTGCTGGGAGCTGCGGTTATTTGTCTCTTCCCTGCAGCATGGCACGGCGATTACCCTTGGTAGTTGGTCTTTGGTAATCGTCAAATGCTTTTCATAAAGAACTACAGAAGCTGCAAATCTGCAATACAAATCGTCAAAGAATATATTGGAACATCGAACATGAGAACTCGTACTGAACTATCAAGAGATTCAGAGATAGGACTAGAAACATTTCTCGGATACATTAGCGTAGTCACTCATCGCAGTGTACTCATCACAACCGGGGTGAAAGGTGAGAGTCAGCCTGAGAGGCCGGCAGCTCATGATCTCGCTTCATCTTTTTTCTCCTCCTCAGGTCATCGATGGCTCCGCAATTCCCCCAAAAGATCTGGCTGCTGCTGGGCAGCTTCGTGGGGCTCACGTGATCGATCGAGCCAGGTCTTGTTCGGTTGGAGGGACATTTTTTTTTTTTGTCGCTCCATTAAATGCTACTTTGACCACTAATTAGAGGTATTAAATAAAGTCACTTTACAAAACTACCTCCACAATCCCCTGGCAAATTCGCGAGACGAATCTAATGAGGCCTTTGACCGCACGATTAGAGGATGGTTACTGTAGCATTACTGTAGCAAATCATGGATTAATTAGGCTCATTAGATTCGTCGCGCAAAGTTGCACTTATCTGTGAAAAGGTTTTATAAATAAACTTCGTTTAGGGCTCCATGCATGCGACAGTATTTGAGGACAAAAAATTGTCCCCAACTGCCGAACACGGCCATAGGAGTGCTTTGGGTTGCAGCCTGCTGATCTTCTGCCAGCGCTAGGGCCCTGTTTGTTTCAGCTTCTGGCGAGCTTTTCGTGCATAGCTTTCTATATATCCGAAAGCCGGAAAGCTCTGAACAGTGGAAAGCCAGAAGCCACTTTTCGTGAGCTTTCCAGCTTTCCACTGTTCAGAGCTTTCCGGCTTTCGGATATATGGAAAGCTATGCACGAAAAGCTCGCCAGAAGCTGAAACAAACAGGGCCTAGACCTCTTAGGGGCCCCGTCGCGTAGGTGCATTATGGAACGCAGAATCTTAGAATTTCTCAAGGATTTTTACCAAATCTCGTAAAGCCACCCCAAATTTGCGTGAGAACCCGACCTTTCAAAGAGGAGCTGGAAGCTCGAGAACAGAATCCTAAATCCAACGAGAAAAAAGTCCTTTTCCTTTGAAAGAAAACGAGGAAAAAGCGAATCACACATGGCAGACGCCGTTGACGCTCGGACAGAGCTGTTGGGCGCCCATCCCTAGGCCCTGGCAGCGACGTTGCTTGTGCAGATTGCCCAAATCTTTTGCTTTGCCTTGTGTGCTGCACATCTTTTTCAGACATTACTGTGCGCGTTTGAGCCACTTGAGGGCCACTAGCCTTGGCGCGCATGGTGCCGACTGACCGGAAACACAAGCTGTTACCACGGACTATAGACATTCCGTAGAGCAGGGGTTCACTTCTAGATCAGCATAAGCACGGTCTAGTCTTTAGTCCATCTCCATCTGTTTTCCAATTATGACAAGATCATCCTGCGATTAGCATTGGGAAACTTAGCCCGAAAGGCACCAGCGTACCAAAGTCTTTTCGCCAGAGCCAGGGGAAGAAAGGGAAGGGGAGCGAAGCTGAGGAGCGTGCAGGCTGAGGTGGGAGCAGAGTAGGGTTAAGGCTGTCCGCACCGGGGAATCTGTATCCCATCCTGCAATATGGATGTAGAGGACGAGAACCTATACCGGTCTCCTCTATAGAATACGGTAAAGAAGAGGACGCTCCCGCGTCCGCTACTGCAAGCGAAGTAGCGGAGGTCCGCTATGGCAGACGTGGCGCGGGCCCGTCACCCTCTGGGCTCCCGCGCGAGGAGGAGGCTGGCCTCCGGACGCCTCTGCTCCGCGTCCCGTCGGCTTCGAACGAGATCTTGTCGAGGCCGCGCGTGGTGAAGGAGTCCTTGAGGATGGGGAAGACGAACTCCGGGTTGGGCAGCTTGGTGGCGTCCGCCTCATCGGAGAAGCGAGAGTCACGTCGCCCCGTCTCCACCTCCCACAGCAGCAGCCCGAATTGGAAGGAGGCGGCGTCACGGGCCGCCAACGCCACGACGCTAGCGCAGTAGACCGTGCCAGGACACCTCAGGCGCGTTGCCACCGGCCCCCCAGGTGCGTCGCCGCCGGCCCCCAAGTCGCGCATCAGACAGACGCCGAGGCCCTTCTGTTCCCTTGCCGCCACCGGCCCCTAGGTGCGCCGCCGCCGCCACCGCAGCCTGCCACTGGACGCCACACCCTGCCCGCCAGTCGCTCCGCTGCTGGCCCGCCTGTGACGAAACAGCCCTACTTAAACTGACTCAGGTGTGATCTGTAGTGTGAAACACTAACACGTCACACACCTGGGTCAGCATAAGTCCGAGGTTCCACCGAGTTCTCACTATCAGCTGTTCTCATCACCAATACTCAGGATCCCAACACCAGAGGAAACATCACAGATATTGCACAGGTAAATATACAACACAGACAGGTAAGATTTATACAAACCAGAGTAGCTCCATTTAAAGTTATTACACACAGGTTCTAGGTTCAGCAACAGTTTATAAGGTAATTAAACAACTAACATCAGACCATGTCGTGCCCTGACATGTCTGGATCCGCGGACCACCACAGTGCCAGCAAAGACCTACTCCTCAGGCTCCACTGCAACAAGGGTAAAAGAACCCTGAGTACAAAGGTACTCAGCGAGACTTACCCGACGAACTACTCTAAAGAGATTACAAAGACATGCAAAGCTGTGAAGTTAAACAGAAATAAACTGACTAGCAAGCTTAGCTTAATTAGCTACTAAATACCTACCAAATTTTTAAATTGACAATTAAAACTCTATTTAGCTAGGTGAACCAACCATTACTGCCAAACAGTAGGAATTAAGGCATAAGAGCTGAACAGTACATAACATGCGATAAAATTATCTGTCAGGTTCAAGCGTGTATCAAAACCGTGACACTCGGCGATTCGAATCGATTTCAACCCTGCAGGGGTAAACCTGGAACACACGCCGCGTGCACGCCCCCGGAAGGCCACACGAAGCTACCTTTCCCGCTGCGGCCACCATTGCTTGAACTGTGCCCACATAGCCCGGGGTCGCATCCCCATTCCCTACACATTGCCCGGGCAAAGGCATGTGGGTTACTGACTACGACCCCGCCAACATTCCTCGCCAGACACGGTGAGTCACAGTTCAACCGTTAGTACCACAGAAGTACATCAGTTTCCCGGCTCCCTATACCAGTATGTGTCCAGTACGTTCAAAGCTTGACCACAGGCAGACCACAGCAACTCCTATTCTTATCCAATGGGCAGGACCAACTCAAAACCACCAAAACATCCAACATATTCCTTACTTAACAACCATCTGACCTGCCCAACACTTTCAAAGACTCACTAAACAGGTTTAGCTCTCTAAGCCAATATTACCTAGTGGCAGGTGATTGGGATCACACCTGATTTACTACTATAGTGAGCAGATCTAAGCAACTCTACTCTATCTTTTTGAAAAGGTGGCAGAGATGCTCTAAACAAGGATGGATAATGCATCAAAAGTAGGATTCATTCTATCCTAATCTAATGCACAAACATGGGCTCAATCATGACAACAGTAGTTAAGTTAGTACTGGGACGGGAATGCTCCGGGGCTTGCCTGGCTCACAGATCTTTGGCTCTGCAGCAACAGGGGCTTCTGGGGCTTGCGGAATGGCTTTGGTCTCCGCCTCGAACACCACCTCGTCCCCCTCCTGGACGACGTCGGGGACCTCCACCAACTCCGGCTGCAACGGGTCCTGGTCTACACGAGATGATGCAAAACATGGAATAATTAAATTAGAGACCCTCAAGCCCACCTAACTTGATCAAACACCTAAATAGCACAAAAGAGTTAATTAACGTATTTCAAGGATTATAATAAAGGAATAACTAATTAGAAACCTATTTTCTAATTAAATAAACCCTTAAACTCTATCCTAAAATCAAGGATCATAATTATTAAAGCATCTAATACAATAAACCATACTCTAGATGCATAAAAGAAAATGCAACTATTGCAATAGAATTTATTTCACAAATTTTAGAGCTTCCTACCAAAAAGACATGCATTTCTAAATATTAATCCTATTGAAATGCATTTCTAAAAGGAGTTGACTACATGGAGAGCCCTCTCCATATAGCGGTAAGTGGAGAGCCCTCCCATATTACCTTAAAAAGGTTGTACTGCTGTTACCATTTTGGAGCAAGACTCACGTTCGTTGACGAAATTTTTTTTTTAAAAGGCCCAATGTTTTTTTTTTTGAAAAGGTCCAATGTCAGTAGTTTTTTTGGCGCGCACGGCCCAAGTGAAACATAGACAAAGTTACTTTTGTGGAGTCTAAAAATGATATGGGCCAAACAAATATTACATTGTGACCTTCATATGTTGGTTTGAAGTTACTTTTGTGGAGTCTAAAAATGATATATGACAAACAAATGTTACATCGTGACCTTCATATGTTGAGTTGAAGTTACTTTGTGTAATATAAATTTCAGCTGAAAAAGCAAAGTCGGCCCATGAAAAACAATTGAAGAAGCAAAGTCGGCCCAGGCCCATTTAGAGGTGAAAGAAGCAGAAGGATACCGTGGTCTCTCGTAACCCTGGATCCGCCGCCGGCGTTTCCGCGATAAAAAAAGGGAGAACCGGCGGTGGCATCCAGACTAAGAGAAAGGTCACAGTAATCATATCCAACATGGAGATTAAGAATCCAAGACAGGCAGCTTCAACAAATTCAACTCCAGGTAGGTTTTTTTTGTTCAATTTCACAGATTCTTACGTATAGATCAGTGGTTCAAAGTAACGGGTAGAGCAACACTTGTTCAGATCCCAGAAAAGACAATAGCAGCACTTGTTTATTGACAGCATCAACAAATCTTCTCTTAGCTGCTTCAGGCTCCCTTGTTCCTGCGTTTACATTCATATTTCCATTAAAAATGATGATTCTGTTTACATTAGAAATTGGATTAAGACATGAGCACTTAAGCTTCCCAGTTTTAACATAGCAAACCAAAGCAATGTGATAATTCAGCTTGCAAACAAGATCACAGATTAAACAAAGTACATATGAACATAACCAGGAGCAATTTCACAGTTGGTTTCACATATGAACATTCAGTATGAATATGATGCACAAAAAATGAACCAGAAGATGCACATTCAGTTGTTGAATGAAGAACTTGTTAGAGTAACTACAAGTATGCTAGTTTTCTGTTGTAGTTTGCAGTCATTATTCACATGAGAAGTGAATATTTTGAAATAGGAAGTATCTTGGCACTTTTCCTTTAATTTATGATGTAACTTTTATTTTTTCTCTACAATATGTAAAGTAACTTTGTTAATTGACTTATACACATAAGAGTAACTTACCAGTGATTTAGAGAGAATTTAGTCATCCAAAATAATCCCTGCCCACTGATTCCAAACTCAGTAAAATTGTCTAGTTTACTAAACTTATATCTAACGGCGAGAGTACAAGTAACTTTGCTACAAGCTTGTAGTTTGGAGTTGAGTCAGGGCAGCCAAGTAACCTTACTGATTGTGTTTCTCTACTTTTTTTGTGCAGTACAAAGTGTGGCGATTTTTGACTTAAATGTTGCAGCTACCGAGTTGACATGGGAAGCAGAAGATGTGCATCAGATTGTTGAACATGAGGATTTCAATTGCCGAGGTTTGCTGCCAATGAATACAACAAGTGGTAGTGCTCTGGTGGTGGAAACAGTTGCTAGTGGAGCTGGTGGTGAACAGTGGGAAGACACTTCTGGCAATGCAGTGGTAAACACAAGGAGTTTATCGGCAAACACTGGCAGTACTTTGATGGGAACAGTTGCTTCTGGTGAGACACTTGCTAGTGAGGGGTCAACAGACGAGGATGAAATACAGTCACAAGATATGAAGTGTACGCCCCAGGATGGTTTTGAGTTGTCAGAAATGGTTTTTGATTCCTGGCAGGACGCAAAGACATGCTACAATAAATACGCAAAGAAGATAGGTTTCTCAATTAAAATTGGAAGTTCGAAAAAGAAGGGAAGAGAAGGTCCGACGGACAAGGTCATGTTCGTTTGTAATAGAAATGGGTCAAACAAAGAAACTACAGAAGGACCAGTAATAAAGCTAAGGAAAAGAAACAAAGTTGAGAAGACAGGTTGCATGGCGAGGATGACAGTGGTGAATAGAGGATTGAAATGGCATGTTACCACTTTCCATGAGGACCATAATCATCCAGTATGCGAGAAGCTTGAGCTGAAAAGATTTCTAAAATCTCACAGAGGTATTCCGGAGGAGGAAAAAAGGTTTGTGGAGCTGTTGCACGACGCAACTATTTCCGCTGGGCGGATGATGCAGATAATGGCAGAGATCTATGGAGGGCATAAATTTGCTCCATACACCGCCAAGGACATCAGCAACCACAAAGCGAAGCTGAGCAAAGGGACAAAGTTCAAAGACATGGAGGAGACGTTGGCATTGTTTGAGGATTTGAAGAAGGGAGATCCAAATTTTTACTACAAGTTCCAGCTGGATGAGAAAAACAGGGTGAGGAATCTTTTCTGGGTGGATGGTGCTGCAAGAGACGCGTACAAGGAGTATGGCGACTGTGTTTCATTCGACACCACTTATATGACAAACAGATACAAGATGCCCTTTGCGCCCTTTGTTGGTATCAACAACCACGGGCAGACAATTCAGTTTGGCTGTGGTTTCATGGGGGATGAGACAACTGACAGCTTTGTGTGGCTGTTCACAAAGTTCCTGGACGCTATGGGTGGTGCAGCTCCTAAGACCATTATAACAGATCAGGACGGAGCAATGGGAGCGGCTATAGCAAGAGTCTTCCCAAACACAGTTCATAGAAACTGTAGATGGCACATTGTGAGCAAAGTGCAGGGCCCTCTTGCCACCTACCTGGACAAAAAACCCGGCCTTGCTAAGGAGCTGAACGAATGTATGGACTACAGCGTGTGTGAGTCAGAATTTGAAACAAGGTGGACTGCTATCATAATGAAATATGAAGCACATGGGAACAGGCATCTGCAGCATCTCTATGAGCTGAGGAGGAGCTGGGTACCGGCGTACTACATGCAGTTCTTCTTCCCTTTCCTGCAGAGCACAGCGCGCAGCGAAGGGTTCAATGCGGTGCTCAAGCGCTATGTGAACCCTCAGATGAGCCTGCTGAACTTTGTGCATCAGTACATTAAGGTCCAGGAAAAGGTGATGAGCGTTGAAAATGAGAACGAGTTTATAACAGAGGAGAAAGTCCCTAGTTCACTGTTCAGTGGCTATCCAATTGAAGAGCAAGCCTGCAAATTCTACACAAGGTCAATATACTACAAGTTCCAGCACGAGCTTAAGCTGTCCACAAGCTACAGGATTTCTTGCCTACTGGACAAGACGTATACACTATCCCCAACTAAAGGGTTCGTGCTTGGATATGGGCAAAGAGATTACATGGTATATGCAGATGTGGATGAGAAAAGCTATGTGTGTGAGTGCTCAAAGATGAAAAGGGATGGATTGATCTGCTGCCATATTTTGAAGATAATGACACAGGTGTACATTGATGAGATCCCAGCCGATTACCTGAAGCGCAGGTGGTCTAATGTGGCAGGGGAAAGTCTAAGAACAGAGGCACGGGGGGAAGAGGCAGGAGAGCATCAAGGGGTGGAAGAAGCAGAACATGGACATCCGCATCCTAATCAGAAGAAGTCGCTAAAAGAAGTAAGATATGCCACACTGTGCAGCGACTTTGCAAAGATTGCAAAGGAAGCTAGCACAAATGAGAAGATGTGCGAGTTGGTGAGGAAGAGGATGGGCGA
>CM014275.1:14633046-14650928 GCA_004135705.1 Alloteropsis semialata
TTCGGTTTGCAACCCTATGTCTTCCACCTTGGTAGCAGCTGTGTGCTCTTTTTCAGGGACTCCATCTTTACTTGTGTAGTCATTTTCAGGAACTGCAGGTATCATGTAGCAAAGAATTAGAAATATATAGTAGAAAGTAATTTTTGTTTCCAAACAGGACAGTAGTTACTTAGCATTTGCTATTGTTTAATTGAAGTTACATTTTATATGTACTGTATGCTGAAAAACGTTACTTCCCATTTTAAGAAGAAATATGTATGACGAGCACATGTTAGTAAAAGCAGAAATAAAAATGGGAAAAACAAAAGATAGAAAACATACTGTACAGATTTAGAAGAAAACCATCAGGGACTTTTCGAAAAGAGAAATAGCAGTTTCAGAGTTAATGGCATATATAGTTTTGGTTAAAGATTTAAGTAATAAGAAAAAGTTACTAAATCTATGTGCTATGCAGTTAAATCAATGTGCTAGAATCCCCAAAGTTTGTACAGAATGTATTAACATAAAGAATTAACATGAAAATAAATAGATGAACAAAATTGAAGAGAAACAAAAATACCTGTGTCATCTTCCAAAACCTTGCCATTCTCTTCGAAAGCTCTGTCTTCATGAACTAGTAGATCTTCAGCATTCAGCTGCTGGTTTTGGAACACTATCTCTTGAACCTTATCAGCAGTTGATTGCAATACATCAGATTGAGGGGCTTCAAGTCCAGTTTCTGCAGAAGATGAAAAAGTTACTTAAGCTGAAACTAGAACATTATAAGTTACATACTGGTAAAGTAAAAATATTATGAAATTACTAAATGTGAAAGTAGAATTATGATCAAGTAGTTCCTAATGCTATACTGTTGACACTTCATCATGAAAATATGAACACGTACCTTCTTTATCAGCTTTCGTTTCTGGAGTGCTTTGAGGTTCCATTTCAATATTGAGATCAGCGGATGCAAGCCCTAAAAAGAAAAACAGACATACGAAAAAATAATAAATGTGTATCTATTGTAACAGTTGACTATTTATCTAGGAAAAAAAGCAGGACATGTTATGGAATCACCACAAGCCGGGGGTTACATGATTTCAAAGGAGAAATCAGAGAAAAAAGATCATCTGCTTTCTCAGTGGTTTTTTGTTGATTCAAGTAGCACATGTAAAGGCCTACATAATAAAAGACAGAAGAGATAAAATGAGGAAAAAATGACCTGTGTTGTAATCTTTATGAGAATCTGGTCCACCATCTACTGGTTGGTCATGTTCTCCTTGTGCACATATATCTGGTGGCACATTGTCATATTCTACTTGAGAATCTTCTTCTATTTGTTTCTCAGCATTTTCAGGAACTGCCGGTTGAACAAAAAATAGTAAGTATGGCATTCACTAAGTATTTGCCACATTTAGGTGATCTGTTGTTGCAAAAAAGGGATAAGTTACTTTCTTTATCATGTCAATAGTCAATAAAGTTACATTTTGCGTGGTTTAAACTAGTCACAAGTTACTTTATAATCTCAAGTAAGACAACATAATTAGATTTGGTGGAAATAGAGTTTCATCAATATTACCTCGTTCTTCTTCGCCTTCTTCTTGTCCTCCTCCTGCTCCTCCTTCAGCTTCATCTTCTTCTTGTTCAGGTTCTTCTTCAGCCTCTTCTTCTAATTCTTCTCCTTCTTCATGTGTTTCTTGACCTTCTTCTTCTGATTCTTCTACTTCTTCTTCTGTTTCTTCTGCTTCTTCTTCTTCATCATCATCAGAATTATATTGTTGAATACTTGAACTATCATGGGTGGAACTGGTTGGCTGGTACAAATCTTGAAGAAACTTGGTAACTAACTTGGTGAAGCCAGTAAACATTTGTTCAACAGCTTGCTTTGCTTTGAACCTCTCCTATGTAAGATAAGTTGTAAAAAGTTTTAGAAGACAAGAAAATAAATTTACAGAGTTTAGCAAAAAGAATAGAGAAGAACAAAACATGTATACCTGTGGTCCAAAACTATCAGGTACATGTGCATTTATAAAAGAACCAAGCGGAAGAGGGTGCCCAAAAAAGACATTATCTTTGCCTGCAAACTCTGCTCTCAGCTGAACACAGGCAATGAAATAAAAAATAATTGTGTCAATCTCTCAACAAAAAAGGGAAAAACAAGAAAATAGGAGAGTTTGCTGATAGTGGAGAAAAGATAACCTGGAGTGCACCAAAAGTTCCATCAGGTTTGCGGTCCTTGGCTATAGCTTTTTTGACAAGATTTGTAGTCCAGACAGCAACCCGACATCCTCTCGTTGATATCATTTTCAAACCATGTTCCAAAGAATCCAAGTAAAGAATCTGCACAAGTGAATACAATAAATATAATTTAAGATTTTAATAATATAAGCATTACAATATAAAAGCATAACTTGATAAGAATCAAGTTACCATGAGGAAGGTGAGGCATGGCTTGAATTTGTGTTTTGTAGGAACACCTTGCCTGCTCTCCTTAAGACAGCGGATAACAAGCTCACACCAATTCTGTTGCCCAATTGACCGAGCTTTTCTTACAGAAGGATAGAGTCTTGGACTAACTTTTGTGCTGAAGGTTGGATAGATAACAGAAGAGGCAGCTAACAAAGTCCAATATCTCAAGTACTTGTGATCAGCATTCCTGTAGGATTTCAGAAACTTGGACAGATCTGAAATTTTTGGTTGATTCCGTTTTGGCAAACCAAGATCAGAAATTATAAAACTGGTCACTTCTGCATTTAACTGACAATTGATGATCTCAGGGCCCCTTGGAATTCCCATAACCCTGTGCACAATAGAATCAGTGATAGGGATGCATCCCCTTCCAGGAAAGACCAACTCACACACATCCGGATCAAAAGACTCAAACAACCATTGGCACAAATCTGGGAAAATCTGAGAGCATGCAGAATTGAGCAGACCACCAAAGCCAGCGCCATCAATAAGTTGACGCTGATCGTTAGTCATGTTCTTGTATAATTTGACTAGAGTCATTGGAGAGCCACGGTTATTGCTTTGCTGCAATAAAACAAAAAATGATGCAACAATTAAATAAAATATAAGACATAATATGTTATTGTATACAAATAAATTATGCTACAAGAGAACAAACCTCAAGTGTGTGCTTCATTTTTTTCTTGAATCAGGTGCAGAAGTGCCCGCACCACCATTGTTCATAGCCAGATTGGATTTTAGTTTTCTCTTCATATTGAAACGTTGGTTTAAAACTAATCGTACAAAAGACATAACAAATTGTCAAAAATAAGCAAAAGTTTGAGAACTTTATAAGTAATTTGGACCTCAGCAGGAAGTAATTTATGGTACAATTGTTTGAGATATAAAGTAACTTGCTTATATTTTGGAACACATAGGAAGTATGAAACCCAAAGCTTTTACTATTTCACACGACAAGGAAATCAACCACAGGTAGGAACAACAAAGTGCATGAAAATAACCTCAATATTGAAATTAAAGCATTGTTTGTTTAATACAAAGCTAACTGCATGTGGACACTTGTTACCCCATCAGTGACATAGCCAAAACAATTCATGTTCACAAATTAACACAAGGATACGCAGATTGCAAAAAATTGTATCATCAAAAATGTGATAGTTGAAGTATCAACCAATGATCAGAACCGTTATCTCATTTATCCTAAGCTGAAGCAAACTACAACAACAGCCACAACACAAATGCTTACCACCAATTTCAAGAATTCAGCAAAGCCCGTGACTTGAAGAAATTAAGCCCACACCCCGATAACTTAGCGAAAATAGCGAAAGAAAAACAAAATCAACACTAACAAGATCAACATTGCAACAGTTCTTGGCCTCTTGTATTACCTAATGATCTGAAAGTTACTTATCAAATAATATATAATTTTTAAAAGTTACTTAATATGTAATATAGATTGGTTCATATTTACTTACTGTAATGACAAAACTGATGAGAAGATACATGGAAAACAATATGCACTTATAACTGACCCAATCAAAAATAGTTAAGAACAAAGAGACATTGAACCAAAAAAAAATTCCTAATCATGCTCACAAATTATAGCAGCAAAATTGTGACAGTTCAAGTATCAACCAGTGATCACAACCCCATATCTCTGTTATCCTAAGCTCAAGCAACCAACAGCAGCCAACACATCACAAATCCTTGCCACCAATTTCAAAAATTCAGCAAAGCCCCTGGCATGCAGAAATTAAATATGCCAAGATCTCTATTACCCCATCAATCTGGACCCCAAAATGACTCCAAATAAAATTAAAAGAAAAAAACTTTATAACTGATTTGGACCTCAATAGGAAGTAATTTTTGGTATAATTATCAGAGAGATAAAGTAAGTTGCTCCATTTTCAAAACACATTGGAAGTAACTCTTATGAACCAAGCACTAAAGACAAAATGTGCAAACAAAATTTTTGGTTCAACAAGCAATTGAACTACAAGCTTTATGGTAGCATATAGCAGAGGGATAATGGGGCCAACATGAGTTATATATACATCTAGCTGAACCCATCATAACCTGTAAACAAGCAGAGCTATACAAATCCTAACAAAATGAAGAACTCCAAGCAGGCAGAAAAAGCCTTCAAAACAGATCAATGTCTATGTGCAAACAAATCATCCCCATACTCTACACTAAGAGAACAATGGGAATGGACTGAAACCCTAGAACATTGATGAACAGAAATCGAAATCAGAGCAACGATGCATGTTCACAGACCTCAAATCGCGACCTAGAAGGACTCGGGGAAGACTCCGCCTACTCTTGCTTCGCGTCGGAACTCCTGGATAGATCCGCTCCTCGTTGGGGACTCCGCGCACCGCAAAGCTCGTGAGCGACGAGCAGAGCCGCACCGCGCCGTGGAACGCCTCGACTGCTAGCGCTGCCTCCGGTCGCCGCGAGCTCAGCTCCACTTGGGCATCAACGCGGATGGCTCCGCTCCGGCAGCCCCGCTGATGCCTCTGCTCCGGCAGTCCCGCGCGTGGGCGCGAGGGCAGGCGTCGACTCCGGCAGCACCCGTGACGCGCAAATCGCCGGCCGCCTCGCCTAGATCCAGAAGAGTACGGGGAAATGGAGGGGAAAAGAAATGTTCTCTCTCCTCGGCGCGACTCCCCAAATTCAAAACGATTTGGAATCCCTGGAGTCCGCCGCAGCCCCGCCCGAAAAAAAAGGACTCCCATGCGCATCGTTGGATCGAAAACGGACGGAGATAAGGAGGGGTGTCGAGATAAGGATAAAGAGAGAGGCCTCTCCCAGTAGAATATGGGTTTCTAAAAACACCAAAAACCTAATAAAACCTAAAACTTCCCGATTTTTCAGAAAACCCCCTGGCCTTTCTTTTATTCAAACCCACAGTCCTCCTTTTCTCCTCTTGGGCCGACTCGCGGGCCCGGCCCATTTTTCCTCTTTCTTCTTTCCTTTCTTTTTCTCTTCTTTTCCAATCAGACCGGCCTGGCCCGCTCCTTTCTCCTCTGCCGTCCGGCAACAGGGCCCGGCCCGGCCACTCCCTCCTTCAGGCCAACTTCCAGGCCCAGCCCATCACCGCTCTCTCCCTTCTCCTCCTCACGGACGCCCGCGCTTGTGCTCGGTCCTCAGGACCGACCGCGGCGGCGCTACCCGCGGCGGCAATCGCCGGCGACAAGGTCCCAAGCACCAGAGACCCCGCATCCCTATAAACCCCGCACACACACAACCACCCCAGGACCCAAACCCACCAGACTCGACCGGACAACGGCACACGCGCAACAACAGCGACGGCAGCAAACGGTGACAGCGGCAAAGGGATGCGGCAACGGAGCCTCGCCCTCAAGAACCCCACACCCGAACGTTCCTGACCCTCGCGCATCCACCCGAGCCTCAACCCCATCCCGGCGTGGTTGCACAGCGACATACACGCAGCGACGGCGGCGGCTCAAAGCCACGGCGGTGGCGCGCGGCGAACTGCTCAAGGAGTAACTCCCCAAGGCAACAAGCGACACTAACAGACTCTACCCGACCTAGGACATGCGGTGCCCATCCACTCCTTAAACCTAGACGACTTAAGCTACTATATCGACGGCGGCGGCCATGGCGAGGAGGAGCTCTACGCCGGCGCTCGCGTTCCAGTGAACCGAGCCACGGACTTAGGCCAAAAGCACCTCCACGAGCTGCGCAAGGACGAGGGGAGCACTACTGCAGGGTGGAACGGCGACGGGGATGGCCGGAGATAGGAGCTCACCGGTCGGGTGGCAAGAACGGCTGGCGGCGGCAAAAGGTAGGAAACAGCGGCGAGCAGCAGCTACGGGCAACGACGGCGAGCAGGCACCGGTGGAAAGGAAGGGGAAAAGACTAAGGCTCCTGTGAGCGAGAGGAATCGACGAGTGCTGCAGTGTGGCCAGCGAATTGTGGACGGCGTTGAGCTCTGCTCTTCTGCGTGAGAAGGGGTAAACGAAGAACGGATGACGACGACGCTGATATATTCAATGTTTCACCGCTTCGCTTTCCAGCTCCTCCGTGCTGCTTGCGCTGGAAAGAGCTCGGACCAACGTGTGGCACAAGCAGAAATTCGTGCACAGCCATGAGCGGTGGGCAGCAAACAAGCAGCTAGCTGATGTTCAAGTTGCTGTACGTGTCTATGCTCTGAAACTTGCTCCTTGGGTCACCGATTTTCTTCAAATCCGAATTAAAACATTTCATCCTCCAATAATCAAAGTGGTAGTCAGAACATAGGGCTATATCTTCCTCAATGAGGCCTTGGCCTAAAACTCAAATAATCAA
This sequence comes from Alloteropsis semialata, assembly GCA_004135705.1. Lineage (NCBI taxonomy): Eukaryota > Viridiplantae > Streptophyta > Magnoliopsida > Poales > Poaceae > Alloteropsis > Alloteropsis semialata. The sequence goes on from CM014275.1 coordinate 14,639,809, forward strand.
AAGATGTGTAGCCTTGAACTCGGCCAAAAATTCTGAATGTTTCTGAACCCTTTCGAAACCGGCGGTTTTGAGTCAAATTTACTCCAAACTTCAAATGTAAACTTTTCGAGCTCAAATAAATAAAGTTGTAGTCCAAACATCTGGCTACATTTCTTCTAATATGACTTTGGTCTAACTCCCCATGGATTTTGAGATACAAGCCACTGAACATCAGCCTAAAAATCGGCACTTGCTGAAACTCGTGGAAACCAGCGGATTCACACCCGTTTTTCTCCCTCTTTTAAATGTAAACATCCAAATCTCCAAATATAAAAGTTGTAGCCTATACAATGACCTTCATTTTCTCCAATGTGACCTTGAGCTGATTCGGCTTGGATCTTAAGTTAAACTGCATTGCATCTGCCCCTGTTTAGCAGCTCTTTTTCAAAAAATGTTCAGATATTTCCCCTTTTAACACAGCCACCATCTAGCCACTTTTTCTCTATTTTTCACATGTAAACTTTAAAAACTCCAAATATAACTTTTATTGCTGATTCATTGATCTTCAATTTATCTTATACTCTTGCTTGCTAATTTTGCTTGGTTTGGAAACTACAAGGCCCTTTACTTTGATCCAAAATTTCAACTCAAACCTTTCTTCCAAAACCCCATTTTCTCTCTTCCCTTTTTTTAATTTAACTTCCCTAATCAACGATTAACCCTTAATGACTTTGCAAGATCATCCAAACATTGATTAGAGGTCTTACTTAACACAGGAGTGTTACACCGCCCCTCGCTCCGCCCGCCGGCCTCTGCTCCGCCCCCTGTTCCCTACCTCCCGCCGCCGCCTCCCGCGGCGAATCCGCCGCGTCCCCGCCTCTCGGCGGCGGATCCAGCAGGGGATGGACGGCACGGAGGGAGAGGGGGGGCTGGCGGAGGGAGCAAGGCAGGAGAGCGGTGCGGCTCGCCGGCGGCAGGGGCAGGGGAGCGGCGCAGTGTCCTGCGCGCATGCATGTGGAAGATGGGAGAGAGAGAGGAGGGAGGGATGAAGGAGAGAGAGCAACAGTGGAGGAAGGGGAGGGAGAGAATAAAAAAAAATTGAGGTGTGGACTCCACAAGGTGTTAGTTGGTATAGAGAATAGATATAGAGTATGACGGGTGCGGAAGAACTGAATATAGATGAGAGAATCTCGATGATCAAGATGAAATATTTCTTTTAAGGATGCAAATAGAGCGTGATGAGTGCGAATAGTCTTATGCTTTGTGAGGGGTCAGCAATTTTCGCCGTGAGTTCTCTTACGGTATTTCATATCACACAGTTGAGATTAATTATAAAATACTAAAAATTTTAACTATAGCATAGTAGTATACAATTAGTAGTACATGTAGTATATATGAGCATTTTAGGAAAAAAATGATGTAATTAGAATATTTATATTTTGAAAAATCACTTTGATCCTTCGTATGTATGTATTATACTGTGTCTGAATAACAATGCACAACACAGGGTCCGGAACAGTAGTATGTCCCTGGCAACAAGTGTAAATGTTGACATCAGATTTTGACTCGGCTGGTAAAAGGAATGTTATATTAAGGAGCGCCAGGAAGCCAAGGCTGAAGCCGAGTCCGATTCTGATTTGAAGGTCTCCAATTCCGATCAGGAGTTGTCCGATGGTGTCCTGATCGGATACAGAGATAAGAAGGCCAGAGCATTTACGACTCTGAAGATTGGGATGCGTCTAGAAGGTTCTTCAAGGCCTGATTGTGCGGCAATTGTACTATTTTTGGTAGTTTAGATTAGTTTGCTTTAAATAAATTAGAGATATTGTCATAGCCGACAAGGATTAGTTAGATTTCCAGGGTATAAATATAAACCCTGCGCCATTGTAAAAAACGTTCTCACAACCATCAATACAAACACAACTTTCGGCCCTCGTGCCAACATCTTCAGCAAGCAGGGCTGCATCATCTTGACCTTCGGTTTGTCTGTAAGTAAAACATTTATCGAATTAATCTAAACTTTAGATTGAGGCGCATCACCCTTCTTCGTTTAGTTAATTCACCAATTTATCGAGTTGTTCTATGCTTTAGATTGAGGCGTATCGCCCTTCTTCGTTTAGATCGCTCATCCTTTACCGTATCTTTTTAATTTCATCTTTTCGGCTTACATCTGCAAAGATCTATTTGTTTCATCACGTTTTAAGCTTTACAATAGATCTGTTCATCTTGTTTATATAGCTGATTTAGATTTAATTATCAAGTTACAAATAATTCTAGTTTAAAAAAGTTCTTTGATATACATTGATCTATCGGAGTAAATAGGATAAATCGGTGCCCTGCTAGCAACGCTGTCTCGAAATCGATCCGATTATTAGTGACACGAGATTTAATTTATTTAATGCCTTTAGAGAGATGTGTAAAGAAGAATATGTTTAAGTTAGGTTTATCTCCGATTCGGCTTCTATAGTCGATGGTTCGTTTTAATTTATTTCATATCCTCACGAATCGGACTCAAGGCCGATGGTTCATGTTTGCATCGGACTTCTCTTTACGTTGATCCGATTGCTGGAACGAATCGGGGCTTTAGCCGATGAGTTCCTTTTGGTTTACTGATTAAATTCTACCTTGTCAATTTTAGGTCAAATTGACTGGCACGTCTAGGGGTGGGCACTCGGTAAATACCGAACCGATCGGTTCGGTACTTCGGTGTTTCGGTACTTCGGTTCTCTGCAATATAGGTACCGATCGGTTCTTTGGAAAATTCGGTACCGAGGAATTTCGGTATCGGTATTCTCGGTTCGGTTTTGGTATTCACCGAAATCTACCGAACAGATTAAAGCAAGATGTAAACAGCAAGTTCAAGAGGCAATTTCGATAGAAATTCAATACGATTTCATACAGAACAAGTGCAAAAATCATATAGAAGGTCACAAGATTACAAGGTGGCGGTGGAGCCGCTGGTCCGAGGCGCTTGGCACTGGCGCCGGTGAGGAAGGGTGGCCGAGGTCGACGCGACCGCGAGTGGAGCTCGCTGCTGGCCTGCTGCGCCTGCGGGGATGAGCGCCTGGCCGCCTGCTCCTACGGGCTCCGGCCGTCCGGGCGACGGCGTGGGGCGGCAGCTAGCGGGGAAGCCTGCGCACCTGCCAAAGGAGCCTACTGCGGTGGCGCCCTACGGCGGCGGGGGACCAAGGAGACGCCAGGTCTGCGCGAGCGCGACAAGCGACAAGGACAAGCGACAGGGCGTCGAGCGGATTGGGGCGGCGGCGACCGGCGAGTGCGGGAGTCGAGCGTGACTGCAGCAGATAGGGTTGAGAGATGAGAATGTATACGTGTAGTGTTGGGCCGGTGGTGGGCTGACATGCTATGTTTATTGGGCTGCACCTATATTTCGGTACTTCGGTTTACCGAGGTAAAAAACCGAAATTACCTCGGTAAATTCGGTTCCTGGATTGTGAGAACCGAATTAGGAACCGAAATATTCGGTATCGGTATTTTCGGTACGGTTTTCGGTATTTTCGGTTCGGTCCTCGGTTCTCGGTACTTTTTGCCCAGCCCTGGGCACGTCCTGAACCTCAAGATTTGGACCTGCATTGAAGTAAAGCAAATCTTCCAGGCCACAGTGACTTTTTGGACGTCAACAGTAACACAAGTGACAAACATCATAGATATTTTTGAATGCAAATTGACATTTTGGGTGCCACTCGGTATCGCTTCTTTGGAATTGGAGTGATAGCTTCCATGCCCTCCACAAGAGCACAACAGTGATGAAAGATTCCCTGTGCATAATACAGCTACGACTGATCCCTAATTTGACAGTGATTGCCATGCCTTGATAGACCATGCCCATGAGATTGTCTACAGCATCCAGAGGAAGTTGCGTGATCCTGAACCTCGCCTGTAGTTGTACAAAACTCAATACTGCAAGCTATTTTTCTATCTCAGAAGTTGTATGTGTTGCGCAATGAATTTGGCTTTTTTTTTAAAAAAAAAAACTTTACTCAAGGCCAGACTAGGCGATACAACTGACAAAAGGTTACAGAAGGTGATGGGCAAAGAGATGAGGATCTTATCTCTGAAAACCCAACTAAAGTCAGCCGAAAGCTTCGTAAGATTACAGCTTTCCCATCATTTTCTCTCCTTTATTTATTCCAAACGACTGATGATAACTAACCAAAATGTCAATTCGATCACCAGAATGATTAGGGACCGAATACAAACAATGGCGATAGGCTAAGATGATGAGATCGAGTGACATGATTTGGGTTGGCATTGGCTTCTTCCATTCGTCGTCCTTTCTGGTGAGTCAATGGAAGCGGCTGTCGATTAAGGCAGTGGCTACTATTCCACAAGTCACGCATCATTGGCATCATTAATTCATTAGTCTTCGTGCTGATCAGGAAGATTACACGTCTTCAACAATAGAGTCAACCACCATCCATAAGACTAAGAGGTGTACAAAAAAGGGCTAAGAGATGTACAAATCACCTAGAAGTAGTTTATAATAGTCGAATAGTTAATGTATCCAATGAATCTGTTATAAACCACTGACGATTAAACGATGAAAAAGAACAAATCAAACCGCAAGGAGACACGAGATTTAACGTGGAAAACCCTCTCAATGCGGAAGGGAAAAACCACGGGCGCCAGCCAGCAAAACTTCACTATGTCGAGAGTTGGGTTACAACGCCGAGACGGCGGTTTACAAAAAGATAATGATCAAGGAGAAACCCTAATAGGGTATATAATCCGTGCCGGGGGGGGGCACCCCCCAGGCGTCCCTGGGTCGCACCACAATGGGCCTCCGCTTCGCTCCGTCAGAAGTCGGCCTTTTAATGTGCAACTGAATTTGGATCATAACTCAACATGAATCAACTATAACATATCCTCCAAAATTAATATGGATCGTATGTTCTGGTACCTTATCAATTGCATGTTGGAAATGAGAGTATACTATCCAATTTCTCTCCCATTAACTTTTGATTCCACGTAGGCAAAACGTTGATGCAAGCAGCCCTGTAAATAACTAATTTTTGCCCTGTAAACTATAAGCAAGGTCGAAATGGAACATCCAAGACCTTCGTTTGTCACCATATAGGTGGTTCAAAATTACAATCGTTCCCCTTCATCTGGTACTAAAATGAGCCCGCTGGCCCTTGCATGCAGTTGGGTGTTGGACCCAAAGTCATATGTGAGCCTCATGGGCCTGAAAATGTTGGCCTACCTCGTGGTCGATGGCCATTCTCTGGATACTTGAACAGGAAAAAAGAGCTCCGTGTTCGTTTGGCCGGATCAAAAAATTGATCCGGATTACTGTCGCCCGCATGAAGCCCTAAACGAAGTTTATTTGCAAAACCTTTTCACAGATGAGTGCAACTTTGCGCGACGAATCTACTGCACCTAATTAATCCATGATTTGCTACAGTAATGCTACAGTAATCATCCTCTAATCGTGCGGTCAAAGGCCTCATTAGATTCGTCTCGCGAATTTGACAGGGGGTTGTGAAGGTAGTTTTGTAAACTGGCTTTATTTAATACCCTTAATTAATGGTCAAAGGTGCATTTAATGGGGATCAATTTTTTGATCCCCAAACGAACACGCTTTGCTTTGATGAATTTTTTTAAGGCAAATCTTTGACCAAAATTTATGTTTAACCAAACACCAAAAATACCTCAAACTTTTTTTATTACCAAACCAGAGCATGATTCACCGCAATGCCCAAACCAGTTAATGCCAGGTTGAGGCACGCCACGGCGAGGCAGCTAGGTGCACCCGCAGGCGGCTGCTTCTCGCCGCCGCTCTACCGGCGCCGCCGCCGCGCCACCGCCCATCTTGCGCTTCTTGGCCACGGCGAACACCCTGGCCGCCCACTCCGCCAAGTAGGCCTCGTCGTGCCCGATCTGCCGGCTCTTGTAGCAGCTGAGGATGTCCGGCGAGTCCGGGCACGGCTCGCCGTGGGGATCCCACCACGAGCCCTCGTGCCGCATCCCCGCCCGGTCCGCCATCCACCGGTACACGAACTGGCCGCCGCCGGCCCTCTGCCTCCACCCCAGCGGGTAGAACTCCATCACGCTGCTGTTCCTCTCCATGAACAGCAGGTTCGTCACCTGCGCCCCGTGCGCCGACACCAGCACGTCCGTCGCGCTCAGCAGCCTCACCTACAATGACGAAAGAGAGCAGAAAATATTTTTGGATTTGATAAAGCTAGATCAACCGTGTTCATGCGATGCATGTACGCGTCAGTGACAGACCTGGTCACAGAACGTCAGGTTGTCCGTGTGCGCGGCGGCGAGCTCGCACCCGGCCACGCGCGCGCACTCCTTGTCGAACACGCGCGCGACGGCCGCCTCGTCCTTGAACGCCCGCGCGCCCCGGCGGAGCAGAAGCGTGACGCGCAGGGCGGCGGCGCCGCGGCTGCTGTTCCGGGCTCTCGGCGGCACGTCCACGACGACGCCGCAGCGCGCCCTGGCCTTGCACCGCATGAGGTCGAACGCCCCGCGCAGCCGCTCCCTACTCAGGCCCTCCATCTGCCTCCGGAACACGACGGCCTCCTCGAAGCACACCGGGGCGCCGGCGTGCTCTCGGAACGTCTCCACGGCCATCTCGGCGCCCGTGGTGGCCTCGGCCAGCGACGTGAGCCAGCCGCTCATCCCCATCCTCGCCGCGCCGCGCTGGAACAGCGCCCACTGCGCTGGCACCGCCCCGCACCGGCTCCTCGCGTGCCACGACGCGAACGGGACGAGCGCCGTGAGGCCGTGCCAGAGGTTGTTGTAGTCGTAGGGCGACTCGGACACGAACGCCAGCCCCGGGCGGAGCGCCGCGCCGCGGGGCAGCGCGTCGCTCCACGCCAGCGCGTAGGTGGCGTCCGTGCCGGGGGGCGCCGCCACCGCGCGCTTCCGCGTGTCCCGGAGCGGGAGGAAGGTGACCGACGCGCGGAGGCGGTCGACGAGCTCGCCCACGGCGGCGCGATGGCCAGCGTCTTCGCACGGGACGGCGGGGTCGGGGGAGAAGCGGCTGAGGGTCCGGAACTGGAGGCAGCAGACGACGCCGAACAGGAGGAGCGGGAGCAGGCGGACCCCGGTCCTCAGACGCCGTTGCAGGGTAGCGCCGTTCTTCTTCCTAGCCATGCCGATCGAGCTGGTCCCTGCTTCAAGCAATAGACTCTGTACAATGACGCTCATGCTCGCCATGGACGAACTTGCTGTGATCTCAGAGCAGATCTGTAAAACATTTTCAGAGGAAAATTGGTGGCGCGGCACGTTGACCTATCAGTATTTGCTTCAAGCAATAGCTTCTTGATTCAGCTGGATGTTTCTTTTCGGTTTTGTGACGCGACGACGGGTGCCTCCTGCCGCAAAAAAATGGAACCTTCCACCACGGAAATCCATGGCGTGAAGTAGGAAATCCATGGCGTGAAGTATCGGGATCGAATCAGGCGTGAGTTTGACGCTAAGCGAGCCACTGACGTTTTCTTTCTGAAACGAAGCCGCAAAGTTTCAAGCTGGCGCTGAGCGATCCTGCACAGCTGCACGTCTGTTCTCCGTTTACAAGGGAGGATCGATAAATTCACATGGAAGGCAAATAGTTGACGGTTGACACAGCTCCCCTCGCTTGGGGTTCAGTTACGCAGCATGCTACTGGAATTTGCTTTTCCATCCCCTCTGTTCCATCTTCCATTGTCACATGGCAGGGCCTGTTTAGTTGGAAAGTTTGAGAAAGTTTGAAAAAAAAAGTTACCATTAGGAAACGTGTTCTATGAGAGAAGGTACGGTTGTCAGTGTAAAGAAAGTTACTACTTTTTGGTAACTTTCACCGAACTAAACAGAGCCTGGCCTCTTCTTCTTCTTCGTCCCAGAGCACAGCGCGGCCAGTTCAATTTGGCCTGCACTGGGCTACCTGGTGAACAGAGGACCTCCATTCAGAGTTCGGACGTCGTGAGGACAACAAGGCCCTGTTTAGTTCACTCCAAAACGTAAAAAATTTTCACCTAGAGAACTGTGTCAGTTCATTTTTTCTTTCCGTGCACACGACCCAATGCATAAACACTATGCATTACTGGTGCATCTAAACACCCCACACGCCCTAACTGAACCTTGTGCTCACCATGCCCAACTCGAGTTTGTCCAATCATCAGCAGATTAGGGAAGGAGTCTGAAACGTCAACTGAAACTGGCCAATCAATAATGCAGGTGCCTACGTGGAGCGCATGAGCACTTTACGTGCTTACGTGGCGTCTCTTTCCGAGGCACGGCCTACGTGGCGTTGCAGGATACAAGGGCACCTGCTCCGACCATACCTACCAAACCAACAGTACTCGCGCCGCCGCGCGCCTACCTCTTCTCCACAACTCCAGCCCGCCCGCCCGCCCGCATTGGGTCGCATCGGAGCGCGAAGAGCCAGAGAGCGAGCGAGAGGCCAAATCCACGCTGCTGCTGTGCGCCCGCATCTGCTTCAGACCAATGGCTGGGTTGGAGGAGCTCCAGCGGAGGCTGCGGCCTCTGTCCTTCGACGAGGGCGGCAGTGGCGGCGGCGCGCCGCCCGGCGCCGGCCCACGCGACGGCGGCGAGGTAAGGACCCCCCTCCGTTTCCTCAGGCGTGCCGCGTGCGCCGTCATTCAGAGATTAGTCCTTACCTGGTGCTCTTGCGCCGTCAAAGGTTCATTCTCTGTTTTGTACTCCCTTCGTCTCAAAAATAATGCAAACTCTCATTTTCCGAGAAGTCAAACAATTTAAGTTTGACTGGATTTATACAAAATAATAGTAATATTTATGGTACAAAATAATTATCATTAGATTGATCATAGAGTATATTTTCATTCTAAATTTATTTAAAAATATAAATGTTAGTAATTTTTTGTATAAATTTGGTCAAACTTGAAATTGTTTGACTTCTCGAGGAACGAGAGTTGCATTCTTTTTAGGATGGAGGGAGTACTTACTTTTGTTTCATTTTTGAAGCGCCTCTGCCTAAGCAGAGACTAAATGTGATACAATTATCAGTCCCAGGAGGCTGATACACATTTATTCAACAGATAGTTCAGAACCTTACACTCCCCGATGGGGAGGAAACTTGATACAAGCTAAGACAACCAAAAGGTAAACTACGGCTATGAGCCAGATGGTGAACCAGACCGGTTCAACAAAAGGATCAGAGTTCTGCGACAGCGAAAGCATCTCGGGCAGGGCCAACCTCCACAGGCAAAGTCGGGTGCGGGCACGATCACCTACTCGGCGTCCTCAACGACAAAGTCCGGGTCTTCTTCTGGATTGACAACAACAAGGGTGAGTACAAAAGTACTCAACAAGTCCAACCACACCCACGGAGGGGTTAACACAGAAGTATGCACAGGATAAATTAAGGAATAAGGCTAAGGATTAATTTGCAATAAAGCTAATTTTACTCATGCAAAGGTTTATCAAGGAAAAACTTTAGCAAGGCAAGCTAGGTAACACAACTAAGTAAGTGGGGGTTGATCCACAAAGGATCCAAATTTTAAATGCTACCGGATTTCCCATCCGCCGTAGCTCTTGGCACAAAGCCGAACACAATTCCAAAACACACACTCCAACCCAACCCAAAACCTTCGGTATTGTGACCAAGCCATAACTCGCCCATGACCGTGGGCACGGCTATTCGAATAGTTTGGAAACTCTGCAGAGGTGTACACTTTCACCACAAGTAGGGTACCGCAACACGAACACCTTAGTGCCAGCGCGGATCCTATCGAAGCCATTACCCACCATAGCCAAAACTGCCTAGCCATCACGAGAAAATCACCAAGAGGGTTTATGACACCAAGTCGGCAACCAGTCACTAAGACAACACTTGGTTTCTCGCTGCACACCTGCCACCAGACAACTAACAGCACGGCTAGTGGGATTTAGACTAAGCCCTTGCACCATACAAGAGTCGAGTGGTTGTACAAGATAAATGGGTTAGGCAAGATGAACACATCACCTCGGTTTAAAACCGGACAAAATGGATATCTCCCAACTTGCTTAACCACAAAGGTACAAGCCACCGAAAGTATTTCACAAAGAAATACCCATCCATTTTATCCAACACTTTCTCTATTTTCAAAACCCAAAACCCAACTCTTTACTCAACACACTCACACTTTTCTTCTTTGTAAAACCAGTGATTGTCATGATTGATTAAGTAACTAGAACAAGTTCTAAGCATGCTAAGCAAGGTTATCAACCAAACAGAGCAAATCATATTTAGTGATAACTAGGTTATCAAGGAATGGTTATAACAATCAAGGAGTGGCTATCCAACCGGGTTTTCAACAAAGACAATGCAATTATCAAAGGCCAATAGGTTGTATTTATAAAACTGGGATAAACATGCATCAAAGGATGGGATTGGACTTGCCGTCAAAAGCTTCCGGGAGATCCTGCTCGCGGTACGGGTCGTCGGATTCGGGCTCGCGGTACTCTCCTGCGTATTCCGGTGGCTCCTCCTCGATTATACCGTCGTCTACGGCACACACAACAAAACACATAAAAAGAAAACAATCAAACCTTTACCGATGAGCTCGAAACAGGAAACGATAAAATAAAATAGGAAGGAGATTATTTTGGGATGATTTGTGTATAGCTCGGCCGGAATAGATGAAAGAAAGACGTGTTCGAGTTTGGTGGAATTCTGGCGGAGTTTGGCGCATAAAATGACGAGATAAGTGGGGGTTAGGGCTTAATTGGAGGGTTTTAGGACCTCTTTATAATATCTATAAAGGGGTAAGGGCCTTTCTGTAAATAGCTTTGAATGGTGGAAGGGTTGATTTGTGAATATTGGAAAAGTAGTGTGGGGTTTGGTAACTGGTCAGGGACTTATTTGGAATTAACTAATTTGACAGGGGTTTTTTGGGGTTTATTTCCAAAGGGAAAGGATTCTTTTGGAAAAAGGATCAAGGGCAGGGGGTGTTTAGAAAAATGGCCGGCCTTTCTCTTTACTTCGGCCGGAAAACAGAGGAAGGGGGGGATCGGACGGCTCGGCGCTCGGCTCGGCGGCGGCTCGCCGGCCGGCCGACGGCTCCCGGCCATGGCGGCGGCCAGGAAGGGGCCGGGGAGCAGGAGGGCGACGAGGGGAACCCAACCCCGGGCTCACCTTGAGCTAGGGCGGCGTGAGGAGGCGGGGCACC
>CM014275.1:14651439-14673520 GCA_004135705.1 Alloteropsis semialata
GCGGTGGCGTGGCACAGCGGCGTGCGTGGGTGCAGGGGGGGCGCGGGCGCGCGCAGTGAGAAGGACGGGCGGCGTCGGGATGGTGGCGCTGGGCCGGAGCAGGAGGAGTTCGGGCGGGCGCTGGGCGAACAGGGTGCAGGCGGGAGGAGGAAGAAAGGGGAAGGGAGAAAAGAAAAAGGAAAAAAAAGAAAAAGGAGAAAAAGAAGGAAGGAAGAAAAAGGAAAAGGATTTAGGAAAAAGGGAAAAAGAAAATAGGAAAAGGAGAAAAGGAAAAAGGGAAAGGCGGGATTCGCAGCGGCCGGTCGCGAGACTGTCGGGGCACGCGCGACGCGCGGGCGGAACGCGACACGCGGACGGGACAAGGAGAAAAGAACGGTCGGGATTGATTCCGGAAAGAACGGATGATTGGATTTGGAGTTCGAATGAACGGAAACGAATTTGGATAGATTTGGAATTTCGAGATTTCATCGGAAAAGATTTTAAACGCGTGATTTTCGGTTTTCGATTTTCCGGGACGTTACAATTTTGGAAGTTGAAACTACTTTTTTTTTGGGAAACGGATGACCACATATAGCAATATACTAGCATATTAGAATTTAGAAGTAAAACATTTACAAATGTGTTTTTTTACAATATACTCCTGCTACTCTTTGGAGTTTGTAATCCTGAAGATTGAAGGCTTCAAGGACTGAAACCATTAAGTTTTGAGCCTATATATTTCACCTGTCTATTTTTCCTCTCCTTTTCTTTTATGAAGGTTTTGGAAGGTGGCACTGTCAATTAACTGAGTAGATCTTCAGGCGAGTACAAAATCAGTGAGCTTGGTTTCCATAAACCAAAGACTGGAGAAGACGAGGCACCTTCTGATAAGGCATACCGATGCTCATCTCGCGATATGCATATTTTTGGTTCTATTGCTAGTGGTTCAAGCAGTGTTGTCCATAGAGCTATTTTTATACCAGCTCATCGAATTGTGGCTTTGAAGAAGATAAATGTTTTTGAGAAGGTCAGGATTTGCATGCCTTATACCGGTTCCTAAATAAGACATTGACCATATTCTTTAGTTCTTATGTGTTGCTGTTGCCCTTCTGTACTGGAATTCTCTATAAAACGCCAATGTTGCAGACTATATGGACCACCCTGGATCAAGCAAGTTTTGACGAAAAATACACATTAAACCACACTTAATAAATGACGCATTAACGGCATACAATGAAATTGATCAGGAAAGTGTATCAAATTTATTTCTTATACACTTATTTTTCTGAATACCACATCTGTATGCCCATCCTTTGAATCAAGCCATCATTATTTTTTTTTGGAAGAAAAATACACAAGGGAAGATCCTGACTGTTCACAGTTTATTGTAAAAAGGAAGAAGAACTTATGTACTGGGAAGGGTAGATAATAAAGTAACTGGAATGTACAAGCACAACGTAAAAAAAAAGCAAATAAAATCATATGGCTATCGGATTATCAAAATTACTTCAGATGACCAGAACAGACTCCTCTGTTCTAGTGTATCTTGCAATGTAGTATCTTAGCATTCAAGTTAGGCCATCTACTCTTGCTCTTGCTGCTGTTGATGTAATCAGCTAATGCATATGGTTTCAAGAGTTATTATTTTCTCATCGTATTTAGTAAACAACTACAAGCCATTCAGAATATCCTGATCTTATTTACAGGACAAAAGAGAACAAATTATTAACGAGTTGGGAACATTATCAGAAGCCTGTTGCTATCCAGGTTTGGTTGAATTCCATGGAGCATTTTACAGGCCTAGTTCTGGAGCAATATATTTTGCACTTGAGTATATGGATGGTGGTTCCTTAGCAGATATCATCAGGGTCAAGAAATTTATACCAGAACCAGTTCTTGCACACATGCTTGTGAAAGTGTTGCCAGTATGTATCTTTAACTTTCAAATGTCAATTTTATATTTATTTACATCAAGCCTATGAACTGGTATGTTCTTTAAATGTGTGTTATTTTTGTATTTTAGGCCCTGCGCTACTCGCATGAAGTGAAGCATGTAGTGCACAGAGATATAAAACCAGCAAATTTGCTTGTAAATCTCAAGGGTGATGTAAAAATCACTTTGGAGTGACTGCTGGCTTGCATGATTCAGTGAGCACGGTAATCTACTTCTTGGTGACAAAAAAAAGCTTTTAAATTGCTTATCCCCTTATATTGTTATTGAACTATTGCAAAATATTAAGTTGATAACTGTGCATATTGAATAATGAGTGCATATTTCTAGTAAACCTTTACCAGTGCGCTACCTTCGTTGGCACTGTCACATATATGTCTCCTGAGAGAATGAGGAAGAGCAGCTACTCATACGCTGCTGATATCTGGAGCCTTGGGCTAACATTATTGGAATGTGCTACCGGAAGATTTCCATATTGTGTAAATGGAGGCCTCAGCGATCTCATGTTGCAGGTGAGGTGATAGAAAAACAGTGACCACGATCTGTAAGTGATTTTATTGAGTTGCTGACTATCCTTTTATAATGAAAAAAATGATATTCAGTTCTCCTGCATATTCGAGAAAAAAAATTGATGAAATACAGTATCTTTTTTGATATGCGATTATCATACAAGATACTGACCAAGCAGATTAATTACCAAATATGTGTCTCCACCCTTTTCCATAGCGTAGTCTCGCAATCTGTTTTGCTGTAGGTATATTTATCTATTTCAAATTTTCTAATAAGATAAAATGTTTTGTTGTCAGGGGTTTCTAGTTAGTTTTTGTTCTCCTCTCTGTATTACTTATTTGAAATACATAATTAAATATATACTAAGTCTGGTTCCGTTTATGATATACTATTCATAAGAACACCGAGATTCTCAATTTGAACAAATCTTTAACTCTTGATGCCACCTTACTGTGTTGCAGATATTGGATGATCCATCACCAACGCCAGCAAAATATGTGCATTCGCCGGAGTTCTGCTCTTTCATCAATGCTTGCTTGCAGAAAGATCCTGAAGCAAGGCCAACATGTGAGCAGGTAAAGTTGTGACTGTATTCCAGATCATGTCTCATAGATGGTTTCAGTTATAATACATAAACATATTGTGGTGGTGATAAGCTGCTTATGCATGCAGATGAAATTCAGCATTGTGCTTGTTATAACATTATAGTTTTTCCATTAACACTTGAAACATTTTGCAGCTTTTTTCTCACCCCTTCATGAATAGATACAGGAGAACTGGTGTGGACTTGTCCGCGTATGTTAAAAGTGTTTATGATCCGACAGAAATATTAAGGCAAATAGCACATGTGAGTTCCATGTGGCCTTTTTTAGTGTACAATTCTCTGTGGTATATTCAGTCATACAACAGGAAGCTAATGTTAGATATCTTCCTAAATCATGAAGATCTTGGTAATATTGTCAGTGTCACACACCTAATTAGTAATTACTGACTCTGTACTCAATGATCACCTCAGTTGTCTATATTTCTCTTAGCAATTTTAATCCAGGCCTCATGATCGAACCAGAAGCTTAGAGAAGCTTGCGCATGTGTATTCATACTCGTATGGTTTTTTATGCTAGTTAGCTACAACATTTTATCTTGAAGAGTAATTGAATTGACATTTTTTGGGCCTTAACGAAATAGTGGGAGTCATAAACTTCTTCCATGTGTACTATTATTGCTAAAGGTAGTGTAACATTGGCTAGCAACTGACCTATATTGTTTCCTCAACCCAGCGTCTGGCATTACATGAAAGCATTCTATAGAGAAGAGTCTGTTTTCAGGTATGATAGTACTCGACACTGCTACTGATGTGGTAAGCAAAATTACCTGACCGTCAATGGTCTTCCAAGTTGTCCAAGATGCAGATATTTCCAATGTTTATGCTGCTATGCATTTGTGACAGTTGACTCTTATACTGTGAATTGAAGAAAACATCGCCCTGCTATCTATTTCCTGTTACTTTGATCACAATGGCAGTCTACCGATGTCCTGTTGTCTTGCCAAAACTGAATTGAATTGACATTTCCCCTTTTTTCTTGCTAGTTTCTTAGGGGAAGAACATATCGGCCAAAGCGACATATTTGGGACCTTGTCAAGAATAAGGAAAATACTTAAAGGTAACCGCCCTCTTAGTAAGATCGTTCATGTAGTAGAAAAGGTTCGCAGTTGTGCACATGGGGAAGAAGGTGTCGCAATTCGTGTGTCTGGGTCATTCATTGTGGGGAATGAGCTCCTTGTTTGTGAAGATGGGTTGCGAGCTGAAGGGATGCCAAGCACTGAAGAAGGGATTCCAAGCACTGCTGAAGTCCCCTTCGACATTATGAGCAACATTATGAGCAAGCGTGTCGGTCGTTTTCGGGAGGAATTCTTTATGGAGCCAGGAAATGCCATGGGGTGCTTCATCATATCAAGCCAAAAACTGCATATCGTTGAAGCATGAAGGAAAACTTACCTCTCAGGTCAGCACCCTTCCTAAAAAGGCAGCGCCTTGTATGCGCGCTATTGCAAATAGCATATTACTGGATGCACTGTTCCCTTTTTCTGATGTTCTAATCCAGCATCTTACCTTTCCAGAACATATGTCTTTGAGATCATGGAATCTGTTCGGTGGTGAGGCCTGAAAGCCCATCTGTAAGAAAAGAAAGCCATAAGCATCAACCTTCAGGTTGAGCTGTCAAGTGACTATCTTAAACTCGATCACAGCCGTGATGAACTGCCTGTGTCTCTTACCTTGTTGCAGAAGGTTATGAGCTGCGTATCAGTCTAATACATAATGGGATTTGTGGGGCAGATGTACGAGCTACACCAGTCTCTGAATCCCTGACATCTAACTACAAGTGGAAATAAGTGTAAGAAGTTCAACTGATTCACAATACCTGGACAAGAGTGTAAACAATTGTAAAATCTACCTGGGCAAATTGTATTTGTGCCGCTACTGCATATGTCAAGTAGCCTTCATCCTTTGTGTAAGATCAATGCTTGGAATACAGCTATAGCCCGTAGCCATAAAAAAAAATGGATATCTAAATTGTTGACTGTCTCCGGCCGTTTATTTGCCATTACAGCCATATGTTGCCATCTCTGTTCTCCTGTTCCAGTTCGAGACAGTCAAGCATCCTGAATCAGATGGTGAATCATTTGTCTACAGCTATGCCTGAAACGCCGTTGCCACCCATGTGCAGTCAAGCGCGAGTACAGTGCTAATCTAGCAACCGGTGCTGCATTCGTCAACCAAGATGAGGCTACTATCCTCTGACGACGACGCTCTCCCAGCTTTTCTGTCGGCATGGGGCGACCCCGATGTGACGGAGAAGAAAAGGCCAGGTGAACATGATGAACAGCGATCCGCGCCCACAGGCATCGCCCGCGCAGACGTACAGTCTTCACCCTGCTGGTGCTGTACTTCCCGCTGCAATTGCACGCGTCAAGCGATGATGCAATCGCGCTATGTTGGTTCGCCGTCAGCCGCCTTGTCTCGGCGTCGATGCGTCACCGGCAGATACGGCGACAGCGACCACGCCAACGCCGCCGCCGCCGAGTGGCCGGCCGCGGCTCAAGCGCCAAAGGCGAGGGCTTTTGTTCGGTCTCGCCGTCCCGTCCCGTTCCTGATCGGCCGATCCGATCCTCTCGTCCCGTCCTCCCTTCGCTGTCAGAGATCTCACCCCCGCGCGTACCTGCCGTCCGAGTCCGACCGATCGGGCAACCCGGCCGGCTCCGATCGGGGCCGCCAGAAAACCGCGGCGCGCTCCGGCGAAGTCTCCGCGAGATCCCGATCGCGAAGACGTGAGCGCCGCGATGTCTGTCTTGCCCGCCGCGTCGATGTCACCGGCCGCCGAAAGGCGGAAGTGAGCGGCGCGCGGAGGCGCGAGTCCTCTCGACGGAATCCTCACGCCCGACGCTGCTGGTATTCGCCACCGCCCTGCCCCCTTGGCTGCCGGACGAGCGCCCACCGGTTACCGTGCGTCGCGTCGGCCCCTTGTTTTCCTGGTGCCGATGCCGACCGCTCTGGCCGAATCTCTCGTGCGGAGCGGCGGCAGCGGCGGCGGCATTGCACGTTTCACGCGTCGAAAACGTGTACGCGCGGCGCTTAATTTCCGAATCTTCCTGGGGAACTACAACAGCGGACAGCAAATAATCTTGCACTTTATTGCTTCGACGACAAGCCGTGACATCTCCTTTGTTGTACCACGCATGATATTATGCTCTGCCATTATTTTTCCTTTTTGGTAAAATTCTCTAGTGCAGAGTGTAGTAGCTTCTGCATTTTATTCTAGCCAAACTGGTTTCACATTTGTTCATGCCCATCTCCTTCATCTCATGTTCAGATGGGGGGGGGGGACAAATTTTTTGCACCCTACTTTGACCACTAATTAGAGGTATTAAATAAAGTTAGATTACAAAACTACTTCCACAACCCCCTGTCAAATTCGCGAGACGAATCTAATGAGGCCTTTGACCGCATGATTTGAGGATAATTACTGTAGCATTACTGTAGCCAATCATAGATTAATTAGGCTCGTTAGATTCGTCACGCAAAGTTGCACTCATCTGTGAAAAGATTTTGTAAATAGACTTTATTTAGTACTTCATGCATGCAAGATTCCTTGAGGACAAAAAATTGTCCAGGCCATCCGAACACGGCCGCGCATCGTTGAGATCTTGGAAAAATCAGGCATCTGTTTTTCAGCAACTCTTTTATCAGTAGCATCTGCACTAGTGTTATCCAGACCGTAGAATATGCATTGTGGTAGATCAGTGTGGACCAAATCTCTGGCTTAACGTTTGTACGAAACCGATTTAAATGTGCTGGAAACTGACAACCGATGCAGTAAATCAATACACATTACCTCCTAGTCAGGTGCAGTACTTGTATATGCCTCAATGAGGCCAATTTAGGGGGTGTTTAGATACCCCTCCATTTTGTATTCTGAGTCTATTTTACATTCTACACGCTTTCCAATGCATTTTTTCCTCTCTGTGCACACGTTCCAACGCGCCCATTTTGCATTCTATCAACACCTACACCTCCTAGTCAGGTGCAGTAATTTAGACCACTTCTTGGACCAGGAGGACCAGTGCCAGATCCAGACCTGCACAATCGAAATGCACTGCATCCAATTTATGCATCCATTCCTTGATGTATCAACACGTTCTTGCACGCATTTTCTTTTATTTCCTCAAATTTGCTCTTTAAAGAAAACGAAATAGCACGGTCTTTTCTGAAACGTTGGATCTGCGAGACGTTTTTGGATTGGAGTGGAGTGGGCCAATGAACCAGAGCCCGGGACCAGCTTCGTACGTAGAGGCGGGCCAATCTCTTTGCAGTGTTCTACAGTGCCTTCATGGTTTCAGAGCCAAGCAGGTTTCGTTCGTCTAGGACAGGGACGCCGGTGCAGTGTTTCAGAGCCAAAGAGTACGGACGAGGACCATGGACTTACTGTTGCTGCCGCGTTTTTCTACTCTCTCTCTTGGATCTCAGCTCTCTATGAAGCTAGTATACTGTACCATGTAGTGCCTATGCATAGTGGCACGCTACCAAGTACTGATAGTTTTAGGCCGGGGAATGCTGTCATCTATTTTGTGGAGAGAATGTTCTGCATCCAAGATTTTAATAAGTAAATCAAATGATTTTGAAAGATTTTAATAAGTAGTATGTCATATATATGATTCTGAAATATTTTATAAATAAGTATATATGTCATAAAGGGAGGTAGTAGTGATGATTTTGGCTCCTTTGAGGTCAGTGGTCAGTAGGTTGGTTGTAACAGAACTGAACATGGAAACTCTTGTTGCTTAGGATCTATCAGGCGAAGATGGAATCTGGCCTGGTGTCGGCCATTGAATTCCCCTCCTCCCCAATCGTGCGCACATTCTTCGCATCTGCTCACCACATGCCGCAACAGCGAAGGAAATCCATCCAACAGTGGAGGCGGCATGATGGGACAACAACAGTCAACAGGGACGGACGACCCTGCTGCATGCTGTCGTTGGCAATGCCATTCCGCTTACACGCATGCAGAGTTCAGTGCAGTGCAGAGCAGTGGAGTGCAGCTAGGCCCTGTTTGGCACAGCTTAAAATTCTTGACAAGCTGCTTTTTATATAGCTGCCCAGAGAAGCCACTTAATAGACAAGCCGATGAAATAATAAGCTGCATGTTTGGTTTCCGGCTTCCTCCTTAGCTTATTGCGAGTTGGGCCCACATGTCATGGAGTAATACACAAACAAGCCTGTTGCGATTCTCGTCCACTACAGGAACGGAGATGGGGTTGACGCCGCCGCCGCCGCCGCTTCGCCCACGAACGACGCCGGCGCCCCGCCACTCATGGACGGCGCCTGCAGCGGGAGGCACAGCAAGAAGGTAGAGGGAGGTGTAGCAGGAGCTCGATCCGCGGCACTGCACGGGGATCTGAACGCACAGACTCATCGATTCATGGCGGAAAGGACCTCAATCGACTCGGCAGCGGATGGATGTGCAACTTGCATGGCTCGGTGACGGGCGGAGCAGCTCCATGCTCGGATGTGGCGGGCGGACGCAGCTCTGCTGCTCGGCGGCATTAGAGGCGTGGGGGCGTACGGGGGAGGGAGGTGCGGGCGACAGCGAAGGGGAAGGGAGCTCTGCGCGCGTGCAGACGGAGGAGGCGCGAACGACGGCGGCCACGGGCAGCGGAGACCGGAGGGAAGGGAGAGGAAGCCGCGGCCGCGCAGCGGCGCAGGCGACGGAGCGAGACTGCGAGAGAGAGAGCGGCGGGCGGAAATAAGTCGAGAAGCGGCTCGAGGGCCGCTGCCCAGAAAAGCGACGGGCCAGTTCATTCGTGGGAAGCGCTTGCTAGAAAAGCTGGAGAAGTTTTCCGTTTGGCCCATCAAGCGCCTTTTTTTTAAGCAGAAGCCGTTTCAAAAGCAGTTCCAAACAGGGCCTAGGCCTCAGCTGAGCTCCGCCGGAGACGGAGATCGGAGAAGCAGTCAAGGCGAGCGCCGTCTCCTCCCAGCTGCCCACCTCGCCGTCGCGCTAGGCTGGCACGGGCAGTGGCGCTCGCTCCACCGGTTGTGGCATCCTTCATGTCAGCTCATCAGCTGGCCCCACATGTTAGGTTCATTTCATCACATTTATTTTGTGTACTGTGTGTGTGTTTTTTTCCGAGGGGAAAGCATAGAGCAAAGGCAATAATGTCGTACTCGATTTTGTCGCCGCTTTATAGTATAAGATGTTTTGTTACGGCTAGCCGTTCTTAATTTTGGAGTAACATCAGTGTATGCCCTGCTCCATTGAGAACACTGTTTGGTACTTGATTGGGTGCACCAGATAACTGTAGGCATATATGGGGGCTGAAATTTGCAAGAGAAAACACACAATTATGATAATAAAAAATAATATTTATATTAGCTATCGCTTCAATAGTCGGTATACGCGGTACAAACTCTGTTGATATCTACTCACTCCGTGCCACAAAGAGTACACAATCTTAGTTTTTCCTCGATAGATGGCGGCGTGAAAAGACCCCATGCCAAAATTTGTTGGCTGCATGCAACTAAATAGGCTTCCTAAAATCAAGCCAATACTTAATTTTGGCATACAAATCAAACCTACCATTTCATTAGACAATAGTTAGGATTGCATTCTTTTGTGAAATTTATCTTCCAAATGCCAAGTTTGTACTTTTCTTTGTTTGGAACTAAAACATGAATAATAATTACTCTCTAGCGTACAACCGCGGTTGCGGAGGATTTATTGCATCTCCGCCCGTTCTTGGCAAAGATTTGCATAACTATATTCTTTTAGAAAATTGCAAATGAAGATCCATTTAATTTGCTCATCTACGAAGTATTCATAAAAAATTACTTGCGCCCTTTTAAACACTAAAAGTAGTACACTATTACAGCTTACCTAAATTTCCCAGCAAAGATCACTCCTCCAAACCAAATTTGAGTACTTGATTTAGAGAAGCTAAAATTACATTTATTTTGAGACAAAGAGAATATGCTTTTGTTTCGGTCATGCGCATATGGATGCAATAATAATAATAATAATAATAATAATAATAATAATAATAATAATAATAACAACAACAACAACAACAACAACAACAACAACAACAACAACAACAACAACAACAACAACAACAACAACAATAACAATAATTACTATATGTCAATTAAGAATTAAATGGTCATGAGGTGGCTTATTAGCATCATGCTGGGCTGGGTTTGCGGGGGGTGAGGTGGAATTGGGTGGACCATCAATTCAGCCAGCCCGAGAGAGATACATGAGGTCTCCTCTCTCCGAGCTAGCTAATCCACAGGCAGGCAGGCAGGGTAGGCATGAGTGAAAGGGTCATGCATGTGAGAGCTTTATGCACCCCACCCAGCCCAGCAATGTCAAACAACCTAAGCCATTGGTGCGTGTAGGTGGGCGTGTGTGGGCGCGCCATGGCCGAGCTGGGCTATAAATATCTGCGTGTGTCTGCACTGTGATCTAGCTAGCAGCTAGGGCAGCTGCCTTTGCCTTGCCTGCTCCCTCCCTCATCGATCGCCTCCTGTAGGAGTACTCGTCAAACCCACAAGATGCAGGGCTCGCCATTACTGCTCTCATAATCTCCTTCAATCCCCCCAGCCATTCAGAGCCAAGCACACGACGAGAGGTTACCTAGCGAGCTACTACCCGTGTGTGTGTGTCTCTGCGTGTGCGTGTCTAGGATCAGGAGAGGACAAGAGATCAAGAAACAGTGAGATCAGGTGTGGTCTTAGATTGATGAAGAGGATGGTGATCCTGAGGCGGTGCCACCCGCCGCCGCCGGCGGCGGTGCTGGGCGGGTGCTGCGGCGGCGGCGTGCGGTACGGGGAGTGCCGGAGGAACCACGCGGCGAGCATGGGCGGGCACGCCGTGGACGGGTGCCGCGAGTTCCTGGCCGCGGGGGAGGAGGGCACCACCGCCGCGCTCACCTGCGCGGCGTGCGGGTGCCACCGCAGCTTCCACCGCCGCGTGGTGCAGCGCTGCTGCTGCTGCCTCTGCTGCGACGCCGCCGCCGCCACCGCCGCGCACTTGGACGGCGACGACCACGGCTGCTCGCCGGAGTCCTCGGCGTCCAGCACCACGCCGCCCATCAGCTAGAAGCAGAGAGGTCAGCTAGCGGCCGCAATCGCAGGTGGCGAAAGCTCCACGCGGGCGTGCAGCTCCATCCATGATCCGTTCCATCCGTCTCGCGCCTAGCTTCTTCTTCTTCTCTGACTAGCTAGCTCTAGCTCGATCGATCATGTCTCTTGCCTAAATTATTGTTAATTATTGCCCTTTTTTGGCCGTGTTCAGATTGAGGGGCAAATTTTTTGCACCCTACTTTGACCACTAATTAGAGGTATTAAATAAAGTCAGTTTATAAAACTACCTTCACAACCCGCTGTCAAATTCGCGAGACGAATCTAATGAGGCTTTTGACCGTATGATTAGAGGATGATTAATGTAGCATTACTGTAGCAAATCATGGATTAATTAGGCTCGTTAGATTCGTCGCGCAAAGTTGCACTTATCTATGAAAAGGTTTTGTAAATAGACTTTATTTAATACTCCATGCATGCAAGATTTCTTGAGGACAATTTTTTGATCCTTCCATCTGAATTGTCTTGCAAAAAAATTGTGACGTACTACCAATTCAACGTCACACGCTCC
This sequence comes from Alloteropsis semialata, assembly GCA_004135705.1. Taxonomy (NCBI): domain Eukaryota; kingdom Viridiplantae; phylum Streptophyta; class Magnoliopsida; order Poales; family Poaceae; genus Alloteropsis; species Alloteropsis semialata. The sequence goes on from CM014275.1 coordinate 14,663,083, forward strand.
CCGTGTCTCTGATGTATGCCTCCTCTCCTCCTTTTTTTGCATGAGATTTTTTAGCTCCGATCCTATCATGCTTGGCGAGATCTACAGAACGAACAAGCCTATTAGCTTGTCAGGCCACTATGCATATGCATCAATATTAGTGATGAATTGATGTCCTGTCTCCCTCTCTCCTTCTGTCATAAATTACATTTTTACAAGTTGAGTGGCCAAGTACTTTGTCTACGGAACATATAAAACGGTATATCAAAGAAAATAAAAAAGGAACGAAAGAGTAAAGCTAAATGTGATTTGACTGTTGTTAACGTAAAAGGCTACTGAATGATAAAGCTAAATGCATGAAAGCGGCTCCTGCACTTACAATATATATACACACTCTATTCTTCACAATGACCAAACTATATATGATTATGCATATCACTAACAGAAAAACCGATCATTCCCGACGGTCAATGTATGGGGGATCATTCAGATAACAATTTACAATTCAACAAGTACTATATATCACCAACATTAAACATATTGTCAACCTTTTTGAATTTAATAAAAGGGAAAGGAGGAAGGAGTGTACTACTGCTAGCTGCTACTACTGCGCGGTAAAAACCGACGGTCAAAGTTTCTTATGAATTGGGAACACGTACAGTGTCTTGACACACGTACAACGGTTAGACAGCTGCTGTCTATTTGTGTCCACATAGACAAAAATGTTCTATATGGCAGCAATAATTAAATGAGGACCGACAGGGTTGCCGTCTTTCGTTCGTCTACGGCGCTCGCTCGTGCTCCGATGTATATCGCCGGCCACAACTCCCGTTGTAGAATCCGTTGCGAGGAGACGACGGCCGCGAGGATCTGCTGCGCTCATGCGTCCGCCCGCGCCTTTCTCCTCCGTGAAATAACCCATCCAGTCCCAAATCCACCGCTCCCAAATCCCATCCCCAAAATCCGCGACGCTCAAGGGCCCTAGCTCCCAGCCGCCGCCGCTGGTCAGGAGCAGTGGCGTCGAGTCGAGTTGGGCCAGCGACGTCTTCTCGTCCTTCTGCGGCAGCAACCAGGTGTCCAGGTTGCCGGCAGGGGTCGACAGGGGAAAGGACGCTACATTGCAGTCGGAGGTGCCGCGTGGTGCCGGCACGGCCACCGGCACATCGTCGTCCGCGTGGTGCCGGCACGGCGACCAGCACATCGTCGTCCGGCGGGTCCGGTAGCAATTTCGGAGGATCCGGGCTGCCCAGTGACTACCCCAAAGGCTCTAGGCATGAATTCAGCTTGCAACCGCACAGCATATATAAGGCCTAAGTCAGATTCCAAGAGTACCATACATGAACCATTCCCTGCAGAATCACATCCCTTTGAACCCATATCCAGCTATGAATCCAATGAGTTCATTGAGTGTTGCGAACCAGATGCAGAATGTTCAACTCAGGGAGGCAAGTAGTCACTTCCTTCACCCTGATGGCGGGCAAACAGCGGTACCTCAGGTGTGATAAACTGATCATAGTATGACAAACGCATTTCTTCACCCTGACAGGCGGGCAAACAGCGGTACCAAATTTGTGCATAAATATCACAATAAATTCTAGCAGCAGTACAAGTGTACAATGCAACAATTAGGACCTCTTTGGGAGGGCTCGTTATTGTGGCTTCAGCTTCCGTGCTATGGTGTGCAAGGAGCCGAAGCCGGTGAAGCGAAAAATAGTGGTTTCACTGACTGCGTGAGAGGAGCGAGGAAAGAGAGAGAAACGGCTCCAGAAACAGTAGCGTGAAGAATGCGTTGTTATATGGAGTTGAAGCCATTTGGAGCTCTACCAAATAAGAAGGCCTTATCCATTTTGGCACATAGGCATAAAGCGCAAGCCGCTTTCAAGCGTTTCTGTGTGCTTGCTCACTGTAAGGTTTTCTCATCCCGATAAACAAGTTAATGAGTTTTTATGCATAGTTAGAATTGCATTTGTTTCGAAACATACTTCTACTACCTCCGGTCCATTATTTTTAAAACATACACGCATACCAAGATTCAAAATCTACAATCTTTGACAAATAATTTGGTCAACAATCTGTAACTATTATAAAACAACTTGATATGGATAGATCCGTAATAAAATGTACTATCTAATAATCATAAGTTTATAATTATAATGTAAAATAAACGAATGATCAAAATGTAATGTAGGTCTTATAAACTGGACCGGAGGGAGTATACAGCAGTTCATAATCATTTATAGTGCAGCAGGCCTGTGGACAAGACGGAATTTTATTTTGACATCTATGTGGAAGGAAAAGCTAGATAAGCGTGTGTGGTGGGTTCTCTCTCTCGGCTTGCGTTGGGTTGGGCCCTCGATCGATCTCGTGAGCGTGAGGCACGGCGCGGTCGGACAGCGGCGTAAAAGAGCAGCACGACACCAATAATGCAACGTCAGATCGCGCGCGCGCTCGACCGGAATTATGCACGTTACAAATGAACGGTGGCAGCACTTGCTCGGATGTGTTCAATTCTTTTCTGTTCTTTTTTTTTTGTTTTTGCAACGGTGAATGATGATTGAGAATGATGTGAGACCTCCAAAAATCGAGCACGTATTGGATAATCTTTGTACGGCATCAATTAAAGTTGCATGGGCGTGCGTGTGTTAGTGCTTTTGCCGGAAAGGACTCAATTTCGGAACTCATGTAGTAGTCATGTGTGTATAGGAGCATGGAGCAACTTGTAGCTTTGGGCATGCCAATTCACGAGGTGTAGACCGCAAGTAGCAAAAGCTAATGCCAACAATATGATTTTGACCGAGAAGGGAATTAAAGTATGGGTTCCAATATGCTTTTGATTCAAGAGTACGTCATCATTTGAAAGCCGTGAAGTTGTAAATCTCATCGAAATCTGTAGTTTTTTTTATATAAAATATGTCTCCATCCGTTGCCATATGTAATGTAAAAGTTACAAATTTTAACAAGCTGAAACTCAAATTACAAATACTAGAAATTATCAGTGCCGTCTATTGAGTAGTGCTAGCACAAAACAGAGGACATGTACCAATTTGGCAGGTCCCATGATTCTTGGCGCTCATTTTACATGGTAAGAGCAACTTCAGCAACATGCTCTAAAGAAACTCTATTTTTTATTGGCACAGGCCTTCAAGAGAGCCCCTAGGCGTAGGGGTGTGAGAGAGGATTTGGAGGGCTCCTTATTTTAAGGTCAAAATAGAGGACCTGATGAAGTTCGTTTTTTTATCAACGGCCTCTAAATCTAGAGTAGAGGCTTATTTGGAGTGAATGTTGGAGTTGCTCTGACAAAAGCACTTACACACGCGCTGCCGCATGCTTTATAAAGCCATCTGGGAGATCGAAGCGAGTGTTGAAATTGTAGAAGCCATTGCCTGCCCCTTGAGCATGTTACGTACTACTAAAAATAATTAGCAAAAAACATAGCATCCGTGCCGGAAACTTAACCTAGTGGATTGATTTTAAGAAAAGCTAACAAACCGTACAATGGCTAGTTATTTGAGTTGTACTATTTAATTTATACGAAAGTGATTGGCATTATGTATGAGTTGAGCTCACAAGTCCATATTAATTAAGACACAATACTAAAATGATGGGGTTCTTAAGAAAAAGATCGCGGTCGTATAGAATCTTAAATGTGAAAAACATGTATAGTATCGTAGATCATATTATTGACTACTACCATTTTAATCTAAATTGTATGGCAAGAACGAGATCTCGACAAGCAGGATGCCAACGGAGTGCTCTGTCTGTGGCGAAGCCTTTGATCTTGCAGCCGCACTAAAGCATACGTCTTCTCTGTCTGATTTGTGCTTCGGGCATTCAGAAAAATCGGTGGTGATCTCTTATCTATACACTGTCCTTGCTAAAAAGGCCCCAGCCTTTACCAGCGATCACTCTGTGCATGTACAATTTTTCATTCAATGATCAAGGAAGAAAACGCTTACAATCCTTCACCCTGCTCGATCTGGGATGCAGGAACTTATTCAGATTCGTACAGCCAGAACTGAACGGCCATCTCCTCTGGTCGATCTCTACCACTTGGGCGATGGATCCTGACACCCGACCCGACCAACAATAATCGAGGCATATTCGCGGCTATCTTGTTTCCCCAGACGGCAAGCTCTGGTCTGCAGATTATTGCTCTCTCTTTCTTGCTCTACCGTGTCCTCCACTGACCAGCCGGCCGCCGACCAGGTAAACTCTGATGCTAACGCAGCAGACGCAAATGGAACTTGGGTTCAGGCAGGCCCTCCTCGCATGCCGAATACTGCTGCCGAGACGTCATGCTCCAGACGAGACATGACTCCATGAGAGAGACGAAGCTGCAAGATGCGCCAACAGTTTTTGCCTGCACTGCTGGGTGCTGCCGGCCGGACAGAATCGTTCGTTTCTTCAGAAGATTTCAGTGCGAGACCTGTGCGTCTTCAGGGTGAGTTGATCTCCTTCCTGTTCGATATCTTTTTTCTCAGCTCGATCTCCTGTTCGAATATCTCTTACGCCATGTTTAATTACATAAGTTTTCCCTATTCATCCCGTCACATCAAATATTAGGACACTAATTAAGGGTATTAAATATGGATTAATGACAGATTAATTAGGCTTAATAGATTCGTCTCGCGATTTTCCGTCCATCCGTGTAATTAGTTTTATAATTAGATCATGTTTAGCCCTCCTAATCTTCGATTTAGTTTTGCTACAGTAAATTTCCTAAACTTATCTTGCTGAATTAAACAGTTACCTACCTGCCCAATCTCCTCATCCTGTTCACTTGACCGGCGGAGGTGACGGCGCGGCAGCGCGTCGTCGTCAGCGGCTTCCGTAGATGGGCAGGTGGCGCGGCGATGCGCTTGGAGACGGAGGCAACAGGTGGTGGTCACGTGGGCCGCTGGAGACTAATCGGGCTGTCTGGAAGAGGCCCACAAAACTGCAAGACGCGGTCCGGCCCAAGTCAAAAAGAAGAAGAAGAGAGGGAAAAGAATGGATCCGGCTCGGACTCCAACTCCGACTCCGACCTCGACTCCGAATCCGACCCTGCAACATCGCGCGATCTGGCTGCCTTGAAAAGGGCCTCTACCAGAGGCCCTGCTCCCATCCACAGACGAGAGAGACCATTGCCTGCGAATCAATCTCACCTGTTCCGTCTCGCGATCGTGAAGCTACACTCTCTGCGCCGGACGGGGCCTTGAGCATCTCCGGCGACCGTGTTGTGATGGCGGCGGAGGGGAAGCAGCAGGAGGAGGAGGCAGAAGCCGGCTACGGCGGCGGCGCGGCGCATTGCGCGGACGGCGGCTGCCGGCCGTACGGGAGCACGCCGATGTGCCCCAGGTGCTACGCGGAGAAAGTCGCCAAACCCATGGAAGAACTGGAGGGCGTCCTCGCCGAGATATGGAGGGTCAACGCCGGCAAGAGGGCGGAGCGGGCCCGGATGATCGTGAAGGACAGCCCGGCGCAAGGAGTCACCAAGTGCTCGAGGATCCGAGACTGCTGCTGAACTAGTAGTGCTCTAGAAGTAGCGATCATGGCTGACTAGATCTGTTTCTCCAGAATTTAGCCGGAAACCTATCATGGGAACTACTCCTCCCTTTCAAATTATAGGTCGTTTGACTTTTTTGACCTCAAATTTGACCACTCGTCTTATTCAAAAAATTTGTATAAACACAGTCAAATTTAAGTCATTCTTGAAGAACTTTTATTAATAAAGCAAGCCATAATAAAAAATATGATATTTTGCACAACTTTTTGAATAAGACGAGCGGTCAAAGTTGACATCAAAAAAGTCAAACGACCTATAATTTGGAACGGAGGGAGTAGCTCACATATGATCGACAAGTTAGGGAATCTATTTTGTTTATCCCCCATGATAATACTTGTTTAGTTGGAGCAAATTGGTGCAATTCAACCAAAAGTCACGCATTGGAAAACGTACCCCGCTCTCTGCAACACGTTTCCCAATGCACTTTTTCTAGAGGAAATTCAACCAACTTTCACGATCTAAACAAGGCCTTGATTCAATATCACCCCACACACGTGCGACGCTCTCAGCCGCCAGAGTTGTTGTTGTGGGGAATTTCCTCTCTTCGAAATTGGAATTTGAATAAATATTAGTTTTTGAGCATTAAAGTAGTAGTAAAGTACTCGTTGTGGTTTTTTTACATGTCATATTAGCTTTGTTGTAAGTCAAAATTATTCAAATTTTGACCAATTTTATAGCAAAAATATAACACAAAAATATAACAACATCTCTAATATCAAATTTGTTCCGTTGAATTAACCATAAAATATATTTTAATAGTATATATGATTGATATTGTAAAGTTGGACAAAACTTTTTTGAAACTTGTAAAGTTGGACAAAACTAATATAATACTCCTCCGTCCAAGGAAGAATGCTATTCTGGCTAAGAACCTAGACAAGTAATTATGTAGATTAATACCTAGAGTTGCATTTTTTCTTACATATGAGCATGTTAACTTTGCCATACTCTCCATTCTTTAATAACCTTCCATATCAAATGTAGTTCACTATTAATTTTTCAAATGCACATTTGAGCATTCGTCTTATTCAAAAAATTTACATTGGTATCATTTATTTAATTATTACTTATTTTATTATCAAAATACTTTAAATATGATTCACATTTCTATTTAGTTGTGCTAATTTTTTGAATAATATAAATAGTCAAAATTATATTTTAAAAATAGTATAATTTGGAACGGAGGATTATTAAAGAAAGGAAAAGCTATACGTCACTTGGGTGATCTGAGCCCATCTCTCACTCAAATTTCAGGCCGTGCGATATTCTCCTCACTCCGATTTGGTCTCTCTGTTCGTCTTCTGTTTTTTTCTTCGCTGGCATGTGGGCCCATTTGTCATCACTGTTTGTATCTTGGGACTCACATCTCTCTCTCGCGCGCGCGCTTCGACTTCATGTCTCCATTCCGTTTCTCTTCGTCTTCCTCTCCCTTCCTCGAGCCCAGGTGAGGCAAATTCTAGGGTTTGAGCTTGTTCTTCGTTTCGTTGAGATTTCCCTCCGTCTATATTTGGATTGAGCGTTGTTGTGATCTAGATTTGCTTGTAGTGATCGATTTTGAGCTTTACATATGCATTTCTTTTGATTTGTTGGTCGATTTTGTTTCGTTCTTATTTGATTCTTCATAGAATCCCAAGCAAGGTTGATGCCTTGGGGGGCGCATAGGCGAGCAAGGTGGAGGAAAGTGTCGTGGAAGCGCTGCACCGCGTGAGGACGAGTTGGCGCTAGTAGCGGCAGGGGACAAGAAAAGAACTCATTGGGCTAGGGTTGCATAGAGACTAGCCTGCGCCTGCGCCGCTGGTAAGCTCGAGCTCGTTGACCTCCTCGTCTTCCTGCTGTGTGCTCGCACCTTTGGTGCCCCTCCTCTTGGCTTGTTGCCGCCGCCATCCGGCATGAGACCCCGACGCCCATCGACACATCCTCTCAACTCCGTGAGCTCTTCCCTCCTCGCCCCTGTTTCACGTCTCTAATTCTTCTCCAATCCTCCCCCTCACCCCTCTGCTTCTCCAATTTTCGGCTCCTCTCATCTCCCTCATCTGCTCGTCTCTTCTTCCTTCTCAGCTCCTTCCTTTCTTCCTTATATGCAGATTTATTTATTATTTTGAATTTCTAATATGTGCATTGGCTTGACTAATGAGCTCTGAACTTCTGATATTATATAGATGTGCACACTGCATAGTTGCATTTGATTATTGTGCATCTGGACTACAGATTGCTTTTTATAATACAATTAATATAATTTAACATCGTGCTTTGCATCTGGATTGTAGCAAACTATAATATATTTTGCTCCTTCCCTACATAATATATTTACCCCCTCTGTATTGTCCATGTTTGTACAGATCAAAAAAAAATCAATAGCTAAATAGTATATTGCTACAGCTAGTTGCTCCTTTTACATATTAGATAGCTGATTACAATACCGCTAGTTTGCTATGCCTAGTTTTGCTCTTTGACTCCTTTGCAATGTACATAACTCATGTGTGTTGATTTGTTGCATACTTGGTTGTTGCTTTGCGCTTGTAGGATGACACCATTTGGTTTTGGACCCCAACCAACAGCAATGGAGACAGTGACTGTCCTTAATAGGAAGCCAGAAGATATTGGATGGTATTACGAGTTTCTAATTGATCCTATCAACATGAATAATGAAGCGCCCCTGCCTAAGCAGAGACTAAATGTGATACAAATTATCAGTCCCAGGAGGCTGATACACATTTATTCAACAGATGATACAGAAACTTACAGCTCACGAGGAAGCGGACACCTAATACAAACTAGAACTGCTAAAAGGTAAACTACGGCGGTAAGCCAAAGGATGAACCAGACCAGTTCAACCAAGGGATCAGAGTTCTGCGGCAGCGAAGCCATCTTGGGCGGGACCAAACTCCACAGGCAAAGCTGGGTGCGGAAGCGACCACCTATTCAGCGTCCTCAACAAAGTCCGGGTCTTCTTCTGGATTAACAACAACAAGGGTGAATACAAAAGTACTCAACAAGCCCAATCACACCCACGGAGGGGTTAACACAGAATTATGCACAAGGAATATCAAGGATAAGGCTAGGTTTTATTTTTGCCAAAAAGCTAGTTTTAACACATGCATGGGTTATCAAGGTAAAACTTTAGCAAAGCAAACTCTAAGTAACAACTTTAATTAGTGGGGGTTGATCCACAAAGGATCCATCTTTTAAATGCTACCGGATTTCCCATCCGCCGTAGCTTTTGGCACAAAGCCGAACTCATTCCAAAACCACACACTCCAAACCCAACCCAAAACCTTAGCATTGTGACCAAGCCATAACTCGCCCATAACCGTGGGCACGGCTATTCGAATAGATTAGGAAGCTCTGCAGAGGTGTACACTTTCACCACAAGTAGGGTACCGCAACACGATCACCTTAGTGTCAGTGCGGATCCTATCGAAGTCATTACCCACCATAGCCAAAACTGCCTAGTCATCACGAGAAAAACACCAAGGGGTTTATGTCACTAAGACGGCAACCATGTCACTAAGACGGCACTTGGTTTTTCCGCTGCACACCTGCCTCCAGACAACTAACAGCACGGCTAGTGGGATTTAGACTAAGCCCTTGCACCATACAAGAGTCGAGTGGTTGTACGAGATAAATGGGTTAGGCAAGATGACACATCACCTCGGTTTAAAACCGGACAAAATGGATATCTCCCAACTTGCTTAACCACAAAGGTACAAGCCTCCTTTTTGGCATTTCACAAAGTTATGCCCATCCATTTTATCCACACAGTTTTACTCTTTTCAAACCCAAAACCCAAAACTCAAAACCCAACTCACACATTTTATCTTTTGATAAAACAAGTGTAAAGTCAAGATTGATTAAGGAGTAACAAATCCTAAGCATTCTAAGTTGGTTATCATCTAAACAGAGCGTATCATATTTAGCGATAACGGGGTGATCAAGGAATGTCTTAGCAATCAAGGGGTGGCTAACCAACCGGGTTTTGACTAAAACAATGCAATATCAAAGGCTTAATGGGTTGTGTTTATAAAACATGGGATAAACATGCATCAAAGGATGGGATTGGACTTGCCGTCAGCAAAAGCTTCTGGGAGATCCTGCTCGCAGTACGGGTCCTCGGGGTCGGGCTCGCGGTACTCTCCTGCGTAGTCCTGCTCGCGGTACTGCTCCTCCTCGTTCACTCCGTCGTCTAGGGCACGATCAAACAAACACCCAATAAGAAAACACAATCCTTAACCGATGAGTTGGAAACAGGAAAGAACAAAATAAAATAGGAAACGGAATTATATTGGGATGATTTGCGTAAAGCTCGGCTGGAATGGATATAAGATAGGCATGGGTGAGTTTGGTGGAAATCCGGAGAGATTTGGCGCATGAAATGACGAGTTTAGGGAGGTTTAGGGCCTAAACGGGGGGTTTTAGGACCTCTTTATAAAGATTATAAAGGGCCAGGGACCTAATTGTGAATAACTTTATATGGTGGAGGGGCTGTTTTGTAATATTTGGAAAGTGTTTGGGATTTTGGTAAACAGCCAGGGGCTCATTTGGAAATATTTGGAAAGGACAGGGGGTTTTCTTGGAAATCGGCTAAAGGGGGAAGGACTCTTTAAAGAATACATAGAAGGCCAGGGGGTTATCGGCAAAACGGCGGCCTTTTCCCCTTTTCCCTTTCCCACGGGCCGAACAGAGGGGATGGGGACGCCGGCGGCCCGGCGCGGCGGCGCTCGCCGTTCCCGGCGTTCCCGGCCTCGCCGGCGGCCGTGGGTGAGCGCGCGAGCAAGAGGGGGATGAGGGGCACTCAGTGCTCGCCTCACCTTGGGCCGAGGAGGCTTGGGGCGGCGGCTCCGCGGGCGAGCGGCGGCGGTGGAAGAAGGCGGCGGCGGCGGGGAGCTTCGGGGCGGCTTGGAGCGCGTGAGGGGG
>CM014275.1:14673648-14687595 GCA_004135705.1 Alloteropsis semialata
GAAAGCGGCCAGGGCCGCACCTGGCCCCTGCAACGCGCGCCCGGGCCTGGGGAAGGCCGGCGCCGGCCCCTGCAGCTCGGACAGAGCCGAACCGAGCTCCAGCAAGCCCCTGACCGAAGGTAGAAGAAGATAGGACCCCGAGGTATTTACTAAAAAGTCAGGGGGTTATCCATAAGATTCAAGGGCTTATGTGTGAGGTGAAAAACTTGCAGGGATATGGTTGTGAGTTTCCAAGGACCTATCCGTGAAGAAAGGACCTTTCGGCGATTATTTTCAGTTTTCCAGGGGCCTTGATGTAAAGATCATTTTTACTATTCACGTTTTCTTTTCCTTTGAATTCGGTTGAACTTTCGTAAATCACCAAAAATCACACAGAAATCGTGAAATCACAATCTTAGACTTTCTAGAATCCTTGTGAAATTATCTTTCCAGTGGTGTATCATATGCATACGAAATCTATGTGATTCCCAATGTATTTCTGTATGAATGAAGATATACTTGAGAGCATGTTTATTGCCTTATAAATCATAGGAATGTGCTAAAAATGCAAAACCACTTTTGATGGTCTTGTTGTGATTAGTAGAGTTGAGTTGAGTATCTGTTGGCCACCATTTATTCATGATTTTGGTAGACTTGGAATTAAGTTGTTTCTAACTAATTGAGAGTGGATAAATCACCAAATATTCTGTGTAACTCAGAAAAATATGAAAAATTCACATAATATGTATCTGGTAGAATAGTAGTTGCAGTAAAAATTTCATCTAGAGAAAGTTTTTGTAGAATTTATTATAATTTTCTAACTGGTGATAAATGTTGGCTGTTAAGAAAAATAGAAAACAAACAGGTAAAATGCTGGAAAATTTTTGAAAAAAAATTTGCTGTAAAGAACACAAAAACATATTCACTTTAATTTTTGTTTATATAAATATATTTTCTAGGCTTTATTTGGTAAGAGCTAGCTTGGAAACACTTAATTAATAAATAGTTTTCTTGTGGTAAAATTAATTCTACAAAAAGGAATAGCAACTAGGAATACTGAATGTTAGATTTGGCCATAGGAACTCCATTGTAGTACTAGTGGTTATTTGTAGATGTTTTGTTTAATTTATGTAGTAAGTTAAGTGGTTGTAGCAAATTAAAAAGGGTTAATAAGATTTCTTTATATATTACTTCAGATTTGAATTAAGTTTGCTTAGCAACTAAAAGCAAACCACCCGGATTTCTTTATGAGCTTCTTAGTTATTTATATTCCGTAAATGATTGTCCAGTGATGTATTAGTGAGTTGTTGCAGTAATTCTGTGATCGATTTGTTGTACACTGCTGCATCTCATGCATTCGCATTTCGTGTAGAGCAAACCATTGTTGACGGAGTGTACGAGATTGAGGTCAAGCACGAGGACGATCAACCTGCTGCTGAGTTGAACCTTGCTGCTGCACAAGACCCAAACCAAAGTTCGGAAGGGCCCAAGGCCAGCGGTGATCAAGAAGGCAAGCCCCGGAGCATAACCCACCGTTTAATCTAACACTCCTTACTTTATGTCTTACTTTGTGCGTTTAAGTTTTGAGGAGTTGATTGAAATCTTAGTTGCATGATCCCTAGGTACCCCTGTCCTAATACTAATATGTGTAGGTCACTTAGACTGGGCTCGTACGATATTCCTGTTTGATTGAACGTCCCGCTTGCACAGAGGGTTTTTGGGGCTAAGGCATTGAGAGTGCGATCAGTTGGTCAAGCTTTTGAAGGTACTAATCGTATACCGGGAAATGTGGTAAACTGGTTAACCTAGTACTTGATTCAAGCTGACGTCTGACGGGTTTTTCTACTCCATTGGGCGAGGGGTTGATGGCGAGTGTAGCAGTGGCCGCGGCACAGGTTTGCCTGGGGCACCTGGGGTTCGTTGGGGCGTGCACTCGGGTGGAGTGGTCCCCGATGGCAGATGGCAGGGAGAGATGGGAACGGTTGCCTCGTGAGGTCTGGGGTGTCTCTCACGGGTCGTACGATTAGGTTATCCCATGCATGGTTAAAATCAACTTGAGTTGTCCATCCTTCGCGGTTACATGAAGCTGCTTGATCTCTCGTTGTACATCAATGTTCTTGGGCCAAAGGGATGGAATTGTGTTAGATGAGAAATGTTGAGGATTTATTAATCAATTGTTTTTCGACACTGAATGTTATTGGATAGTTTGGCAAATCTAGTAATGGTTAGTCTCACGTTAAAACTTGGGTAAAATATTGAAATTAGGGATCAACTTGTAGATGCATTTGGCAAAACAAACCCCACAGCCAGAAAGCCTTGCATGTCTAGTATTTAACCTGGTCGGGTAAGTCTTGCTGAGTATTAGTATAATCAGCCTTGCTTGTGGCTTAATTTTTCAGATAATGGTGATGGTTATGACCCTGTTGCTGCTCTGACTTGGCCGTGTATGCTTCCTGATGGTTGGTCCGTGGAGTTGGTGCCGTCTGAGTCCGACTCAGGCCGCGGGAATTGAATGTCATATGTGGGCTCCATGTGATGTTATGTGTATCGACGTTTAGACTTCCGCTATATTATAACTCTGGTTTGTAATAACTACTAGGTTCGTGCCCGTGCGTTGCTACGGGAGGAAAACAAAAAAATCTAAACACCATAAGTTTCGCATGAAAGAACTTAGGTTATGCATCGCGATGATCGTCTCATGTATAAACTCATGTTGCTCGTCGCCCATTGGATTCTACACGTAAATCCATGAATATAAGATGGATGACTTAGTGATATATGATTTGTTACAGGCTTACATTGTGATCTAGAAAAAATAATAACAACTTCCTAGGGAATGCTCTAGAACCTTCTAGAATTCACAACACATCAAAATAGCCGAGCACAATTTTATTCAAGATAGGTGTTTAGGTGGAGACTAAACTGAAATGAGAAAAAAAAAACAACTTCCTAGGGAATGCTACAAATCAACAAAGCAATGTTGGCACCGATAGTCCAAAAAATATTGTACAAACCAATGTACTACTACACAGAAACGAGCTGCGCAGAACTGATACACCGACACCAACCTAAGGCTAGGCTCAGCAGCATCTATAATGGATTAATGGCATGTACTGATGAGACTGGTTTACACACAGTGACAGGTTGAGCATCTTCGATGGAGCTGATGGAGGAAGCAACAAAACACCCTGGCCCTCCACTGGAAAGAACACATCTTGGCTGATGCGAACCACCCTTTCTTTCTCTCGCACAGAATTACAAGATTCTTCTTGACTCATTGGATAACGCAAACACATAACGAGATGCCATCTCCATCGTCAAGCAAGTCTCCGCATTCGCTGTATGGAATCACAAGAGGCACAATGTGAGATTATTGAACCAACAAGGCTCCAGCAGGGAAGGTTCCGCAGTCTAGGAAATCAAGCGAAAAGAAAACATCCAAATTTTATATCCCCATGAGCAGATGCGTCTCTGCCTCTCTGGAAGATGGAAACGTTGATCGAGAATTATATCCATATGCTATCCTCATCACCAAAAAGAACGAGACTACTGCCCCTCCGTGGTTTGATTGCTGGACTCAAAATAGACTATTGAATATGAACATGACATCTATTACTGTATCCTAGAACAGTTCTGTGGAGCACTTTGAAAACTTTTACAGACAAGTCACTTCTATAAGGTGAAGTCAAATAACATGTTCATCGGTGAATAGGAGTTTTCTTATTGGAAAGCAGTGGCGATCAATAATTTCAATGTTTGTTTGGAATGTCTTTATCTGCCTGTCTGTGTTTATAGTACTACATTAGGCCTAACTGGGAACCCATGTCAATAGCAGGCTGATATACCATTCACTGTATGTGCAACTGAGTAACTGACCTGCAAGTTTTTTCATTGTTCTCAAAAAAGGAATACACAGAACAGATGTGGCAATAACCAGGCTCTATAGATAAACATTGACTGACTGAAGTATCAAATTATGTGTAGTTTAGCTGAGAGTGCAACAAAGACATTTTTTTTCATCAATTTCTTTTTCAGAAAGCAGGGCTCAACTATTTTGTGATAAACACTCAAAACATTTATGTACGAAATTGGCATGATCATCTAAACAATAAACACAAACTTAATCTCTGCCTAAAGTGTACAATCATGCACAAACAAATGCAGTGTAGCACAAAAAAAATATCCCTAAACACAGGATTTGTCATTTGTAAGACCTAGTACATGGTTACATATTGATGTAGACATTATGACCATGTTTCTCAAGTTGTATAATACAATACAATTTGTTCTACAATAAGGTTGATTTCTTGGAATAACAAAACAATGCCAGCCATCATCGGACCTAAACAAATGGGAGACATCTGTGATCCATCTGGCATTAGAGCATGGTTTCACACTTTTGCTTAAGTCAACACCACATAAACTGATTTAGTAAGAACTATGTCTAGCAGAAAATTAGCTCACTACAATCCAAGCATGTAGAACATTCACCTAGCTGATCTAAATGGGAGAGCAACGAGACATATACAACCAATAATAGTAGTAATTCACCCATAACTGGATACTTCAATAATTCAAGATTCCAAGCTCAAGTACAGTTGCAAGCTTGGAGAAAGTTCAGCGAGGAAGATGAGGCATACCTTGGTTCGTACTCCTTCCCGAGCAAATCCAGCCACTGCACATTACATTTCGGTTCCCTTAATGGTCATAACATACGTCCTGATGCCAGAGGCACAGTCACAAAACAAGCTAAATGCAGCTTCTTCTTCCTCGAGCGTCAGGATTGTGCCGTCACTGATGTATGGTATACCTAGAAAGGTGAAGGTATAATCAGCTCTACCCGTGCATATTCTACTGCCCACAACTTTCCTATCATTTGCAAGATTCTTCAACTTTTTTGACATCTTAACTCATCACTTATGACAGTGTTTATATGAAGCAGAACTGAAATACCTAAGTATCAGCAAATTCCACTCCACTCCAAGCCATAAATTTAATATATGTCCATTTTATTGAAATTCAAGTGAAATAGAGCTATGCAAAGTGCACTTTGCAGAAACAAATAATTAACATGTGTTGACACCAGATTTTGACTCGGTTAATATAAAAAGGAATATTTCTGAGAGTCAACACTTGATTTTTTGGACGTCAACAACATGTCTAATCATTAGCAAATTCACCACTACAAACAAGATCTAAATCAGATGTCACATCAGACATAAGCACTGATATTATCAGACAATCATGTAATACGCATTTCCTGTGCAGAAAGGCCTTCATTCAGTGACAACTTACAGAGACTGGCAAAATGATTACAGGGATACGAGGTGCTTTACTCCTGCATGCACATGGTGAAAAAAAGAATAAGAGACTAAAAATGCACATCCTTCCGAGCAGATCCAGCCACTGCACATTGCATTTGGCGGCACACTTGTCATCGCCGCAGTTGGCCTTCTTCAGGCAACTCTCCAGATCACGTCCATATGCAACCCTTCCCAGAGAAGCCGGCATCTCCCGGATTAGTCTCCCAGATCACAACAATAAGGAAAGGAAACGAGAAGCGAGATCAGATCGGGAGCAGAGCCTTTACCCGGTGGGGAGGTTGTCGACGTAGCTGATGAGCATCTTAAGCTGCGAGTGGATGTCCCCGCGCTCCATCTCTGTGACCATGGCGTCCGCTTTGCTCCGCAGCAGCGCGGTCGGCCTGGCGAGGTTTCGCTCCACCTCCTGTACATTGCAACAATACTCATGTGAGCAGCTACATTATGCAAATAAAAAGTTTTTTTGTTTTGCAATTTTGATCCATGTAACTGTACGCAGAATCACATTCATTAAACAAGTTTTCTCCAAATGACCACACAACCTCTCTGTTTTTTTCCAGAACGGGGCGAACCCGTAATTTCATTACTTAAAAGCAACGAAACCATTCAGTTCATACATGACTTTCCTACTGTACAATCTACCAAAGTTTAACCTCCCAGGCCTTGTAGGCATTATCAAAGTACCGGTACCAGGTGTTCGCGCTCAAGGCTGAAATACCTGATACCCACATCCCATACCCCCAAAATAACGACAGTATCATCCATACAGAAATCCATAAAAGGACACGTCCATCTTCTGTTCCAGGTATTACAGCATCTTGCCATCTCCATCTTGGGAACTTTAAGCTTGAGAATCTCTTCCGTCGGAGATTTGCTTTGCTGCATTTGTTGTCTGCATGTGTGTCTGCTGGTGGAACTCCAAGACCACCGTCTTGATCACCTCCGCTCCTGTCGCGAGCTCCTCCTTATCTTCCTCCTTTTGTAAACCTGCCCAATAGTTAATGGTAGAAGCAATTAAGCAGCCAATCTCAGTGGGTGATCTTATTCTTTTGTTTTCAAAGCAGGTGTTGTTTCTGGTCACCCATATGCTCCAGCATACAGCCGCCAACCCCACACAACCTCTCTGTTGGTAGTATGTTCTCATATGATTTCCCCCCAAAATTTACACTTGCATGAATGATGCATTGCTGTTCCATTTCTGGACCAGTTCAGAATTGAAAACTCACCCTGCTTGAGAGTGTCCACCATGGCAAGAAGGTCAATCTCCTCCTTTCCCATCTTCGGCACCGCTGGCCCTTTCCTGAAATCGCCAAATCCCTCTCACATGAACCCGCAAAGATCGCACAACCGATTCGCCCAATCAGACAAGGGAAGAAGCGGAGGCCCACCCTGCTTGCCTAACCTGCCCTTGCTCGCCGAGGCCGAGATGGACATCCGGCTCATCCTGGCCCGCAGCACGGCCTCCACCTCCAGGTCGCCGTCGGCGTCCGGGTTGAAGGTGGGGTCCTCGTCGGAGCCCGCGTCGACGCCGCAGAGGTCCGCGAGGCTCGCGACATCCGACCCCTCATCACCGCTCTCCACCTCCTCTTCCTCCTCGGATTCATCCGATGCTTCGGCAGGCCGTGGGTAGGCGCTGGAGGGGGCGAGGCGGAGCCGTGGAGGGGAGAGGAGGGGGCGCTGGATCGGGCGGCGGCGGCGGCGCTAGATCGAGCGAGGCGAAAGGGAGAGGAGGCGGCCCGCGTGATTGGGGCGAGAGGATCGCGCGAGCGGCGGAGCTATCGCGGAGCAGATAGGCCTGGCGGGGCGCGTGCGACGATGGGGCGGGGGGCGACGTCCGCGAGCGGAGCGACGAAAAAACGTCGGGGCTCCGCGGAGGCGAAAAAATCAAGACTTTTGTTCTTTTTTAGGAGTAGAGAAAACATATGCACTGTATTTGTATAACCATCTATGTGAACCTCATGTTGTAAAATTTGTGATGAGTTGTACTGCCTGAGCCCATCTTCGAGTGGGACTGCTGCTATTTCATTTCGGTCGAGAGAAAAGGTGGTTTAATCGGGAAGGTATCCGACGGATTGCACGATTAGCTCGGTTTAAGGGCGTGGAGCACTGCTATGATAGTGGGCCCATGCTTTTAAATCGGATTAATTGGGACAATCTGCCACAGGTAGAAGTCCTCGTCAGCTGGTTCTTCAAAGTAGTGGTAGCCGTCTCCTCCTTGCTCCTCCTCAGCTGGTCCTAATCACGAGAAATGAAAAACATCGGAACCTATAATCAAATAAACTCCAAAAGAAAAGCAAGAAGAGCCAAAAGCACTCAACTCCTGTTCTAATGCGTAGAGCATGATTTTAGAAAATTATAGAAACTAGTTTCATAATTTTCTGAGCTAGGATCAATTTATTATGAATTTTCTTAGATAAAACCTATTTCTGAAATTAATCTAAATTCCGTAAAAGCAATTAAAACCGAGGGCGACACGTGGCAGCACCGGAGCATGCCATGTGGCAGCACCAGAGCGTGCCACGTGGCCTGCTGACGTCAGCATGACGTCATCAGTGGGGTCGGCCACTGCTGACGTCAGCGTTGACCGGTCAACATTGACTAGTCAACGAGTCAGCGGGGTCAGTGGGGTCCACAGGTCAGTGAGAGGCAGTGGATGACAGGTGGGGTCGGGCTGTCAGTGAAGAAAAAGGATAAGGATGGGCGTGGGCTGTTTACGGGCCGAAACTGTTTGCGGGCCTTAACTGGTCAAGGGGGCTTTTGTGGACTTAAGGGAGATTCCGGCCCATGGCCCCTTTGCGATGGAACGGGAGAACAGGGAGGCACTGACGAGGCGGGCCCACGAGTTAGTGACCCGGTGCTTGGGCCCACGGATCAGTGACAGAGAGGGAGAAACGGTGCGGGGCCAATTGGTCAGAGAGACAGAGGCCGACGGGCGGGGATCTTCTGCGGCTTCGTGCGGTGGCGTTGGTGTGGTCCGGCGTGCGGCTCCTCCGCGGCGCTCCAGAGCACGGACGTGCATGCACACGCGATGGCGGCGCTCGCCGGTGCGGTGGCGCGGGCCTCCTGCCCAGGGCCAGTTCCTTCGGGACTTCAAGGCGGACCGACCAGAGGGTGTTTGAGGGCGAGAGGAGACCTGGGCGGGGCTGAGCGGTGACATCCGGTGGCGAGGCAGGGAGAACGGAGCGGCGGCGCTGTGTGGTAGTTCAAGGCGAGCACAGCGGCGGTGAGAATGGTGATGCACGTGAGGCGGTCCTTCTGACCGTGGTGCGCACGCGAGCAGGACAAGGGTGAAGACAGAGGGGGAGTTGAAGTACGTTAGATGCACCGAAACGGGGTGAACGCCGATGAGCAGTGGGTTCGCGGCGGCGAGCAGGCAATCAGACAGAGAGAGGGGAGCGAATCGGGGCTCGATTGATTTCATGCAGAGAAGATGCGACACGAAGGCCGGCCTGGCATGGTGATCAAACCAATGGCGCGAAGGCCGGTCAGGAGCACAGAGCAAAGTGGCAGGCATGACGCGACGGTGAACAGAGCAGATCACGGCGTGCACGGTGAGGGGAAGGATGGGGACTCACGGTGTAGGGAAGAAGAGATTGATCGGCTTGATGAAGAACAGGCTCGGCTTGCGGTTCTCCTCGCGGCTTCTCCTCTAACTCCGGCGTGGTGGCGACTTGGCGGCAGCAGCTCGGCATTGTGGTTCTGCTCCACACGGGCGGCCTCCTCCGGAACGGCTTCTCTTCTTCACGGTCGGGTGAATTTGAGCAGGGCTCCGCCCCCAGAGAGATGGCGATGGGGAGAGCAGCGCCCCCAGAGAGATGGCGATGGGGAGAGCGGAGAGAGGGGGCGGGTTTTGTAGACGGGGAAGGTTTGGCGAGGGGGAAAGGATTGGGATGGGGGCTTCCTTGGCGGCCAAAGGGAACGGAAAGCAGGCGCATGTGCGTGGGGCCGGGTTGGTTGCAAGCGCGGCGCGATTCGCGGGGAGGAGCGGGGCGTCGCGTGCGCTGGCGAAAGAGAAGCGCGGCGTCGCGAGGAAGGGAGAGGAAGACGACGAAGCTGTAGAGGTGGGACCCGAGCGTCGGTGAGAGAGATGGGGAAGTGGGCGTGGTGACGAGGCTAGAGGGTGTTGGGCCAGATGGGCCGAGCGCGGGGAGAGAGGGGAAGAGCGTTAGCTGGGCCGGCTGGTTGGGTTTGGGGATTTAGGCCCAAGAGAGTTAGTGGGGTTAGTTAGATTTGAATTTATATTTGAATCATTCAAATATAAATTCCACACAAGCACACACATAAAACCAAAAAGAACCAACTCACTCTAGCAATAAATTCCCTAATGCAATGTACATGTTTTATTTATTAGGAATTTTTAGATAGAGAAGTGTTCCACTTTAGGTTCTCACACATGTTTACACAAAAATTTTTAAATTCACCAAATTTAAACCTATGGATGTTACAATAGCATTCAACTAGAACTAAGCACGCATAAACTGAGACGTCTACAAAAGTATAGTTAAGATTTTTCAGCATACAATGTATGTATATTCTACAATGCAATTCCAATGTCAAAATTATCACATAACTTTTCTTTGTCGCTCCAGTGATCTCTACATTTAGTTTAGGTTCAAAGTAAGGTACAACTCAAGTTCCTCCCTGTATGTCCATATGTTTGATGTTTAAGTTGTTTTCATCAAGTATGGTCACAAGGCTTAACAGGAGTGTCAAGAACCACAAATTAAAGCAAATATTTTTGAACGAACAATCAGAAAGGTCAAGAAAGCACCCAAAAGCGGGCTTTTGCACATATATATTAGGCCGTTTCTTAACACATCCTTTTGGGGAACACGTAGCATTTCTCGCTAATGATTACTTAAGCATAGATGCTTTATGTAGCTAGTTTTGAGTTAGCACATTGTTTTCAATCAATGCGAGTCATATTCCATTTCCGTTTTAAAACAGCTATATCATGTTATTCATGTACACAAACTTCGTGATGCAACAAAGTTCAGGCCAGCTTTTCGCCTGCGCAATTATATATACTAAAAAAACAGCTATATCATTTACAAAGGTAGTTGAAAATCTGTTAAACTCAAAAGTATCAAATCTACCATGTATTGGATCAAAGTAATTTCTTCATAAAGATGCTTATTAAATCACCAATTGTAATGTAATTGTTGAGAAACTGTCAGGGGCGCTTCAGTTGCTTAGGCCAGAAGTGCACGTTTCCTCAGTACCATTGGACAAGACTCAAGAGTAGTATGGAAACAAATCATGGAAACAAATCATGGAAGCATAACATATTATTTTTAGTTCTAAATATACAATTCAGTATATGTTTTTTAAATATAATGAGGCGTATCGTAAATATCTTCAAGACTTGCTCGTGTTTCCATAGAGAAATCATTACGATTGCAAAGTAGTACGAGTGTCTAATTTGTTTTCTGCAAGAAATTAAATATGGCACAAAAATGTACTGCGTTCACATTGGCAGGGCTGCTGCTTGGAGCGATCCAAATTCATCCCTTTTCTTCCTTGAAAGGTTTTCAAGCCAGGTATGAGACCATTCATTTGGCAGATTAGCGGCTTTCATGGACTTGTAGGTGGAAGAAAAATTGACATCTGAAAAACATGTATATTTCTTTGATCAATTTTGGTTGCTATGCGTGCATGCCGCACACCATGCCACCAGCACACCAGATACAACCTCGTGCTCTGCGTGTGCCTCCATGCGGCACAAAAACATGTATACTTCTGATTTGGTCTATCTGCAGATCTTTTTCATAGGAACCTTGTGACTCGATCCGCTGTCTTCCCATCTAGCTACCTCTCTTTATTTATCTAGGAGTGAAATTTGTAATTTAGGCCTTGTTTAGATCGGCAAGTTTTCAGCAAGTTTTTACTATTCACCCATCACATCGAATGTTAGGACACTAATTAGGGATATTAAACGTGGATTAATGACAAAACCTATTCCATAACCCTCAGGTAAATTCGTGAAACGAATATATTGAGCCTAATTAGATCATGATTAGACAACGTCGTGCTACAGTAAACAATCTCTATTGACGGATTAATTAGACTTAATAGATTTGAAATTCAATTTTCAAACGAGTTGTGTAATTAGTTTTTTTATTAGTATCCAAATACTCCTTCCGACATCCCATTTTTACGATTCGGCAAGTTTTCACTTTCCGAACTAAACAAGACCCCTTAGCTTAATTTTCATCATTGTCTACATGTCCTTCACGGAAGGCAGGCATAGTTGCAGGACTTCCTGCTCATATCTTCCAACGGAACACTTAATTCTTGTTCCATATTTCTCACATTCAATAAATGACCAAACCTGACACTAAGTCAATCCTCATTAATCACTACCATGAATGAGACTTCAGAGAATTTCAAGTCACCAGACATATATTTGTGACAGAAATCATTGATTTGATTGTGCTACCACGTCAACCGATCGAGTAGACAAATACTGAGCGAAGCTGCTAAGAAAATTTGCCTGAATTAATCATGCGCTTTAGGAGGCGTCAGTACTGTTCTTCCTGGTAAAATTGACATGCGATGAATCATTTTATAGTTATTCGCTGAAAAGAATATACTATTTTTTTAGCTGATGCAAATGAAATCATGTATTGGCAAACATGCTGATTCCCACGCCGATTTTTTTTCTTTTTTGTTTAAATGTATGTTTATTTCTTTTGATTTTTTTGCAGATTTACTTTTTCAGCAGCGAATATTGTTATTAAGCTACATATTTTCTGTAATTAATACGTATGGTATGGTGCAAAGTATTTTTGTTGTACCTAATTAGAGAAACGAAGAACACTAGTTTCACACATGTGAATTCCTAGTGGTTTTACTGTTTAATCATGAACTATAGCTGCCCAGATTGTCCCACTCTTTGATAGTATGTTTGCATTTCCAAGAATCCACAAACAATGCCTGCATTAGTGGTAGCAATAATCAATGGATAAAAGATTGAATCAGCCGAGACCCTCAGGAAGAGTTAAGGCAAAAAGCAATGGCACACACCTTGCTCTTGTAAGGGCAACATTTGTCCTGTGGTTATCAGAAAGAAATCCAATATTACCCTTTGAATTGGATCTAACTATTGATAGCATGATTATATCATACTCTTCACCTTGGAACCCTTCAATGGATGTTACTCGTACATGAAAATTAAGACAGTTATCATATTTTGTGCTTATTCTGGCTTTGATAGCATTCACCTGAGAATTATATGGTGACACCACACCAATTGTGATCTTTCCCATGGTATTTTTCCAAGCTGCAACCATAAGTGAATCGAAATGAAGTGGTTCTCCTTAGGCTGTCCGCACTGGTCATCCTCTATATCATTCCTCTAAAAGGCATATTCCGTCCTGGTTATCAATATTCCATCCTCTATAACAACTTCTCCCGCACTCGTTATCCTCTAAATCCCATACTCTATCATAACTACCACATATTTTATTCAACCATCCCAACTACCATCTCCTCACTCCACACATTTACTTTTTTCTATCTCCTCCATTCTTTTTTCTTTCTTCTTTTTTTCCTTTTCTTTTTTCCTTCTTTTTTTCCTTTTCTTTTTTTCTTTTTTTTTCCTTTCCTTTTTCCTCTCTATTTTTCCTTTTTTTCCTCTTCTTCTCCTCCCACCCGCCTCGGCTCCTCCGCCTCCCCTCCAAACCGCGGGCCGCCGCCCCCTCCGGCGTAGGGATGGCAATGGGTGGATGTGGGGAGGGTGCAACAAAAACCCACCCATAACGGCACCCGCCACATCTAGTCACACCCGCACCCATGACGCTTCGCGGGTGAAATTTCACACCCGCGCCCGCACCCGTCGGGCACCCACAGGGTGTGGGTCACCTGTTGGGTCTGTGATGACAGCAAAATATACAATTTATGGATCATCTCAAAAAACACAAATGAATAGTTGCAGCAAACCAAATTTTCATCCTATAGTCAGAATGCATTACGTAAATAAACATTCAATAGTTCCACCAATCAGCAAAATAAAAAGTCATCATAGTTGGTCAATTAGTACATCACATAAGCAAATACAGGGTAATAGAAAAAAAATGCACGAGTCGTGGTGGCGTGGAAGGCAATAGAAGTGACGAGTGGTGGTGGGAATGGGAGGCTGTGGATCGGATAAGAGTTCTCTAGAGTTTCAGCCAAATTTCTAAGATAAAGATTTAAGGCCTACTAAAAACTAAAAATGCCTTACTAATACGGCCACCATGGGTCACCCGCGGGTGGAAATCCAAACCCGCCTCCAACCCGTCTTATTAAGGGTGCGGGTGGGTGTGGACCCATGGGTGCAATTTTGCACCCACGCCCGCACCCATTGGGTGCGAAACCCGTGGGCGCCCGCACCCGTGGGTCCGACTGCCATCTCTACTCCGGCGCCGGACCCTCCACCGCTCCTCCCTCTCCCTCTCCGGCCCCCTCCCTCCCTCCCTCCCCAGCGCCCCTCCCTGCTCCCTTGCGCCCCTGGCCTCCTCCTCCCTCTGCGGCGCCCCTGGCCGGCCACGCCCTTCGCGAGGAGCAGCCGCCGCCGCCGCCTGCTGCCTCCTCCACGGGCGGCTGCAGCGAGGGGCCACCAGCGGCGCCCAGCAAGGGCGAGCAGCGGGCCGCCCCCTCCCCTCCT
>CM014275.1:14688595-14724325 GCA_004135705.1 Alloteropsis semialata
CGGGATTCGCGGTGCTCTGCCGGAGCACGCGCAGCTGTCGGCCGATCGGCGCGACGCGCGGATCGAGAAAAGAAGAAACGGGGTTAGGGTTTTCGGACGATTGGATGATTTTCTGGAGATCGGACTTTGGGATTTGGATCAAGGAAGTTCAGGAGTTTGGATTTGGATTTAGGAACAGAGAACTCATCGATCAAAGGTTTTTAAAACTCGTGATTTAAGTTGTTGATTTTCCGGGTCGTTACAAATAAGGTGAGGTGCAAGCTTTGTGGCCATGAGAACTTAGAAGGAATTTATCAACTAGAGTGATGGTATCTTTAATTATGTCTATGGAAACGGGATTCTGCAACTTGCCATCATGTGATGTTTTATGGCTTTTACCTTGATGTGTCTCATCTTTGAGTTTCTTTGAGTTTAATTAATTAATAATAATCCAATTGTTGAATTATTAAAATTTTTCTATTGCACTATTGCAGAAAGTCTGAATGTTTACATATATCTTGGTACATGCTTGTACTTTTGTTCTGACACATGATAGTGCCTCTTGCTTGAATTTACATTGATATTAGCAAAGTCAAATCAATGTGTTTATATTGTAATCAAACAAAAACTATTGCATTTTTGGCTATGCGAATGATATTTTCATTTCTTTGAGTTTAATTAATTAATAATAATCTAATTGCCGATTAAGTATGTCATTTCTGTAATCAAACAAATACTAGCAGCATTTTGTTTGAGCATTTGAATAAAACTATTTGGGTGAGCTTACAATGTTTTTAATCCCACAATATATTTGTTGTAGTGACTTTTCACCCCTTGCTTTTGTTACTGAACATATGGATTGTTGAGTTTTCAATACCATGAACTCTTTTATATTTTTGCAGATGATACGCTACCATCATCCGGGGTCATTTGAGAGGCATTTTATTAAGATGAGTAGGGACAATTGCACCCTCCTTGGCACCTAGAAAGGTGATTGCCTTATAGTAGTCTCAGTTTGTAAGTGAGACTTGCATTTTCATAATTCATGATATTTCCTGTTTAATACATGAATGTGAAACTTTTTTGCGCACCATCTGTATTGTTCATAATTGGATAGCTGTTTCAGTGGCATGTAATTTTTCTCATAGAACACACTTGTTCAGTAAGTTATCTAACTAAGACTATGCAGTTTTCCCTTCTTTTAGCATTCTTTTCTTGAGGTTTTTTTGCAGCTTGCAAAGCTACTTTGAATTTTTGACAAAGTATTTCTCTTGTTTTTATCTAATTTTTCTTCTATAAATAATTCTATTTATTTCCTAGAATTTTTCAAGTTGTATGGCTATGATGCTAATTTATTAATTTTTGATTAAGATTGGCTGAGCTATTTGTTGTCTTTTTATTGAAGCCAATAATTATAATTTTAGTTTCAATTTACTAAACTGACAATATGGTTCTTAGCGTATTTTTTCATAGTTGTCATGTAATCATTTTTTTCATCTCTAATCTTATTTGGTTTTCCTTACTCTAAAATAGTGCATATTTTAATTCTGTTTCTTTTTTGCCTTTGCGGGTTTCATCACATGGTCCACTAATTTTGAATATTTGTAAACCATAGAATATTTTTGGAAAAAATCTAGATCTTTGATATTTTAGTTTGCCTTTGTGGGTTTCATCACATGGCCCGCTAAATTTGAATATTTGTAAATCATAGAATATTTTTGAAAAAAAAATCTAGATCTTTGATATTTTAGTTTGCCTTTGTGGGTTTCATCACATGGTCCGCTAATTTTGAATATTTGTAAACCATAGAATATTTTTGAAAAAAAAACTAAATCTTTGATATTTTAGTTTTGTCCATATGCATTTATAAATTTATTTGGGACTATGATTATGCATTATGATGAGTTTAGAGCAGTGTAATAATATTGTATGGCTATAATTCTCATTCATTTAGTTAGTAATAACACTAGCTTAGTCATTAGTTGTACTATGTCTATATTTTTCAACCATAAAATTTAATTCTCAGTTTCTTTTACACTAAAATAACAGTGTCATTAATACTGTCATTCTCAGTTTCTTTTACACTAAAATGATAATTCTCAATTTCTGTTTCAATTTTTCAAGCTGTGTGGCTATGATGCTAATTCATTTAGTTCAGAATAAGAAGCTTAGTCATTGGTTGCACCATCTTTATATGTTTCGACCATAGAATTTATTTCCATATTTCATTACACTAAAATGATGATGTCATTCATATTGTAATTTGTTTATAAGTGTCATGTAATAAATTCAAATTTTTAGAATCATATTATTATTAATTAATGACTTAATGGTTCTAGGTCTGCTTCAGTATCGTTGCATCAAGTTTCATTTGTGCCAGCATCTATTATCTCTTCTTGATGGCTTCATACTTTTGCTAATGTTTGGTGGATGTTGTGATGAACTTTAAGTTATGTAATGGATGTTGGTTAGGATTTGAACCTTTTTAATATATTTGTGTAAATTTGATTTGTTCATTAATTTGGTCAAGATACTATTTTCCCTAATGTTTGTGAATATATCCTTTGTTCTGCCTAGTTTCTCTATATTTGTATTTTCTATTTTTATATTTTCTATTAATTCTATAATTTGTAATTTGGGTGAGCTTTTGCTTTGTTTCACCCAAATGTGAGTCTGTATAGATTTTGTGATTTTTACTTACTGGTCACTTGGGTGAGCAAAGGGTTCAAATCACACAAATTCTGCTCATTTCCAAGTGAGTCAAGGCTTCAAATCACGCAGTAGGATATAGACAGTGTTGACGCTAAAACGCGCCGCGCCAAACACTCACACGCGCGGAATCGCAAGATGCAGATCTGACTGTGCAGAAACCGGTGAAACCGGTTTGGGAAACCGGTGAAACCGGTTTTCTAGGGTTTCCTGCGAAGACCAACGAACGCACGCCCGGGAGGGACCCCGTCAGGGTGTGCGCACCTTGGGTTGTTCTAGGATCGGTCAGGCCACCTAGAACGTCCTCAATCGCCGTGGAGACGAAGGAAGAACAGCAATTAGGGTTTGGAGAAGCTAGGGTTTGAGAAACATAAAGTAAAGGCAAAAAGTAAAGACGAATAAAAGATAAATTGTGTTTGATCGATTGGATGATACTCAATCGGCCGCAACCCTTTATATTTATAGGGTGGGGAGGTCTTGCCCCGCAAGGAAAGTTCAAATACAAGTCGGATCTACAAAAAGAGTCCAAACCTATCACAACTCGGGGAAAACCGGTTCTACCGGTTTCTAAATCCGGTTCCACCGGTTTGCGTTATCAGATGCAGCACAGTGTAACAAACCGGTTATACCGGTTAGCAAATCCGGTTCCACCGGTTTCCCTGCAGAAACTATTCCTTGCCAATTTTGATCGCTAACATATGCCCCCTGTTTTCTAGTAAACTTGTGCACTAGAAAACACTTCTAAGATCAAAATTGTTCTTCTGGACGATACTAAACATATAAAGCATCGGCCATGTCATGCGTCTCGCCTATGTTGAAGTTGAAGCAACTTGTTTTGGTCTCCACACCATCCTTGTAGGTGCCGCTGATCTTTGTTCAACTTCTGGCTCCATTGATTGCCTGCGCATTCTTTGTAATTTTCTCTTTTGAGTGCGAGTTAAGCCTGAGGGACACCACCTCGGCTTCATATATTTAGAATCTGATTTGCTATTGTTCTCGCACTGCTTAGGATCAGTACATGCATCTTTTCTAACCGGATTACCATTGTAAGCAATCGGTTGTTGGAAGACACCATAATTTGGATAGGAAATAATATGTGGTGGCATGTACATACTACCATAGTCACTAGGAGCATAATAACAAGGATATGGCCAAGACAACGGCATATATGATCCACCAAAATAATATGGCGCAGCAGCATAATTACCTTGGTATTGGTGAGATTTTCGACTACCTTGATGTCTTGGTGGTGAATTTGCATCTCCAGTGCTATGTGATTGATTTTTCTGCTTCTGGACAGCTCCCTTCTTCTTATATTTTTCCAGAAGATCTTCAAATGTCGGCTTCGCCTTTTCCTTTGATCCACCAGAACTACCAGGCGCAAACCGGTTATACCGGTTTGAATAACCGGTTCCACCGGTTCTACCAGAACCAGTATGTTTGCTCTTGGCTTGCCCCCCGAGTGTTGAATTCCTTTTTGCAACTTGAGGGTCTTTTTTCTGCCATACCTTCTTGCTCCTTTTCTGCTCTGGTCGTGCTTCACCAATGATTACATTTTTTCCTTTTGTTGTATCGGCTTGATTTGGCCGGATCAACACTTTAGGATTCTGTAATTCAATGGTATTGACAGAGAAATGTTTAGGAAAAGGATCAGAATCAACCTTCATTTCATGCAAAGTCAAATGGCCTTCATTAAGGGCCGATTGAATTCGCCTACGAAATACATTACAATCATTAGTTGCATGTGAAAAAGAATTATGAAATTTACAATATGCACGTCGCTTCAACTCATCAAGAGATGGTAAAGTATATGCACACTTGATGTATCCATTCTTATGTAACTCATCAAATATCCTATCACATTTGGACACATCAAAAGTAAATTTTATTTCTTCTTGCCGATTTTTGTGGATCGGCTTAAGTGAAGGGCAACTATATGATTGAGACTTGCTTGGCCATGTAAATTCAGCAGCACATACTTCTCCATTCTCATCGTCCACTAAATCATTATTTAACATATGCATGTTAGGACGATCAGATTTTGGCCTAGCATCTTTACTTCGGCTTTCTTGAACCAAAGCTTTTTGTAATACTTGATTAAGGGTAAGAAACTCATAGCCTTCTAATTTATCTTTGATATGAGATTTCAAACCTTTAAAAGCTAATTCGGCAAGATCTTTTTCAGAAATAATTAAACTATAACATCGGTTTTTTGTATCTCTAAATCTTCTAATGTAATCAGCAACAGATTCATCATTCTTTTGAATAACCGATGTCAAGTGAGATAGCCTCAATTCATTATCACCACTATAAAAGTGCTCATGGAATTTATGTTCTAATTGAGACCATGTATAAATAGAATTGGGAGATAATGCCGAAAACCATGAGAAAGCAACACCAGATAATGACAAAGGGAATAATCTAACTTTCAAATGATCAACACTACCATGAATACCCATTTGTGCATTAAACTGACTAATATGCTCCCATGTAGTCCTATTGTCTTCTCCAGTGAATTTGATAAATTTTTGAACTTTAAAACCTTGAGGATAAGGCATAGTATCAAAAACTGGAGGATAAGGTTTCTGATATACTAAAGTTTTATTCTTAACCTCTACGCCAAAAGTATCCTTAATCAAAATAGCCAAATCTTTTTTATATTCTTCCATCAGACTCTGAATATAAAGATCATTTGAGCTTTGCTGATCATTGACATTTGGCACATTTTGTGACATTTGGTTCGGTGATGCATGTAATGGTTGTTGCAAATAACCCGAACTTTGGGAAGACATAGGATTTGAAGTATTTATCATTGGAATACATGTGGGTACATTACCAGAAACACCATTAACTCGGCCAGGATTAGCCTGAGCAATTGATGTACTAGTTATAAGCTCAGGTGCTGTCTGATATGTAGCAACAGGGTAAGAACCGGTTGAACCGGATTTTGGCCGTACTGAGTATTAGGACTAAAACCGGTAGGACCGGTTACAGAAACCGGTTTTACCGGATGTGCCTGGCCAAATCCCTGAAAATTCTGTCCTGTCAAATGATTTAACGGCATCCCATATTGTGGATTTCTGGGTATTACTGCTGCCGATAAATTCTGAGGTACAATTGCGTGCTGTGAAGTACCCACTAGATCAGAATTAATAGCATTACTAATTACGGTCGAGGGTTGTTTTCCTACGGATTTATCAATCATGCCTTGAACAATCGCAAGAAGATTCTTTTGACCAGAAAGTAATAAGCCATTAATTTGCTCAAGGGTAACAGGCGCGGATGCAGCACTTACAGTGGGTGTTACCTCATCTTTTTCTTCTTCTCCTTCTGAAAGAATGACCACCTCCTTGTCCTTGGAGATAGCACCTTTTCGATCCTTGGAGAAGTGCGAGAGGAACCATTGCGCCTTATCTTCAAGTTTCTTCTTGGCCCGTTCCATCTCTTTTCTTGCAACAGGAGTTGCTCGAAAAGATGACGATCCTCAGCCGAAAGCTCATTGGCAGTCGGCCTTTGAATATTATCAGGATCCACCTCGCCTGGCTTTCGGTAGACTCGACATGATAGTAGATCCCTTTTTTCTTGTCCCCAGCGGAGTCGCCAAAAAGTGTGTTGACGCTAAAACGCGCCGCGCCAAACACTCACACGCGCGGAATCGCAAGATGCAGATCTGACTGCGCAGAAACCGGTGAAACCGGTTTGGGAAACCGGTGAAACCGGTTTTCTAGGGTTTCCTGCGAAGACCAACGAACGCACGCCCGGGAGGGACCCCGTCAGGGTGTGCGCACCTTGGGTTGTTCTAGGATCGGTCAGGCCACCTAGAACGTGCCCTCAATCGCCGTGGAGACGAAGGAAGAACAACAATTAGGGTTTGGATGAGCTAGGGTTTGAGAAACATAAAGTAAAGACAAATAAAGGATAAATTGTGTTTGATCGATTGGATGATACTCAATCGGCCGCAACCCTTTATATTTATAGGGTGGGAGGTCTTGCCCCGCAAGGAAAGTTCAAATACAAGTCGGATCTACAAAAAGAGTCCAAACCTATCTCAACTCGGGGAAAACCGGTTCTACCGGTTTCTAAATCCGGTTCCACCGGTTTGCGTTATCAGATGCAGCACAGTGTAACAAACCGGTTATACCGGTTAGCAAATCCGGTTCCATCGGTTTCTCTACAGAAACTATTCCTTGCCAATTTTGATCGCTAACAGACAGTTCCTTGAAGAACGGAGAGTATGGTAATTTTTTTTGAAACGAAGAGTATGGCAAATTCGGCGAAGCAAAGAGACAGAGACTCAGAGAGGGGGGAAATGGGCTCAAAGTCAAAGGCGCAACTGGCTGCGTCACTTCAATGTCCATTGGGCCGAGCAAGGCAGGCCGCCCGGTCTCGTCTTCGTCGCCGGGTGACAGGCTTGACAAACCCGAAGCAGGCTCCGGCCTCAGCGTCATTCGTCAGGCCCACACCGCTCCTGCCAACTTAGGCCCGAGATGGGCTAGCCGCGGACCCTTCGTCCCAGCCGAGCAGCGCCAAGCCAACAGCCCAACACAGCCGCCCCCGCCTGCAGTCATGAAGGTCCAGCCTGACGTACCCGCCGACGAAGCGCGGCGACGGCCCTGGTGGCGACCCAGCTGCGCCGCCGCTTGTTTCCAGTCGGTCTCGGCCGCCGATGCCAACACAGACAGCCCGGCGTTCGTCGGCACGGCACGGGCGCTCGCCATCAATGCCTGAAAGAGGCCTCCTCCGCGCAAACCCCGCGCGCTCGTGTCGTACGGTACCGGCGCTCGCCATCAATGTAGGAGGCATGGCGCAAGGGCTCGCCGCCGATTCTTCCGTGCGCGCTCGCGCGTGAACGGAGCACGCACCGCCCCCGGTTTCCTCTGCGCCGAGCATGTGTTGCGTGTGCATGGACGGTGAGGCGAGTCTCGGCGGCTGACCGTATACATGTCCAAGAGCGTCCAAGCAGGACTGACCGTACGATTAGAGGGAGGGAGTGATGTTTGTGGAGTGATGATGCTTGATTAAGCTAGCATCAATCGAACAGCAGCACGTTAATACAAGCAGCGGCAAGAGCTACCGAGTTTTCCACATGGCTCGCTTCGGTGTGGTAGCGACACTGTGTGTACAGAACTGCATATCCATCCATGCGATCGATCCAAAGGGACTGGAACTCGTGCGGGCGAGTGCCGCCTCGTTTTTTGTGACACCAGTACTGTACCACTGTCCCGGCCGTGGTATGGTATGGTAGTGTATACTGTAGCACGTATCTCAGTATTATACCTCTTGGCGTCATGCGTGTGTTGACAGTTGACTGGCTGAAACGCCTGAACCTGTACTGTGAACCAGGGGTCGCCGTTCGGTAAAATCAGTTGCTGCTCCCCGTCCGTTTTGTCCACGGCACTATATGGGCTGTTTGGAATAGCTTAAATTCTGCTTATGGCCAAAATAAGCTGAAACTAGTAGCCAAACGGCGTGCTTTTTTTCAGCTTTTTTTGGCCGCGCTTCTCCCCACCCCCCAATTTGTACTAAAACGCAGAAGCTAGTCCAGACTCGCTTTTCAAATAAGCGCATTTTCAATAGTTGTGCAGCTTATCTGAAAAGCGCTTCTCTGGACCGCTGTTCCAAACAGGGCCTATGTACACCGGTTGCATGCATGCCCTGGCTTCAAGCTACGATCGGGATTAATTTGCTCTAGATCTAACTAGCAGATCTTCTGTGGAAGAGCAAGGGATGGTAACTCGTCATCATTGTTCTTATGTCTTATTCGCCATCTAACTTGATTCTGATTAATTTTAGTTAAAAAATATAGTATTTTAGCCTGACTCTTAACCAGTCCGATTCTTAAAACTATGTTTAGGCCCTTCGCCATCCTGACACCTGTTTTGGGGGAAATTGTCAGTTCCAAATTCTAGAATGTTCTACTCCTTTGGGGTAGCGCAAACAAAGCTAAGGCCCTGTTTAGTTCACGCACTATGCATAACGTTTTGCATAACGCACGTTTTCTAATACACTTTTTCTCTCTGTAAACACTATGCATAACGCAAAAATACTATGCATAATTCTGCATCTAAACACCCCCTGAAATCGATCGCCATCATGGATTTAATGGGTAGCGCAGCAAGTCGCAGGAACGACCAATGAACTGGGACGGCAATAATTCTGCATGGCTTGCCGGTTAAGCTTGACCAGTGACTCCACACGGCAGCTCCTCGCCTCCTCCAGCTACGAGCCTCGTCTCTCCCGGTCCCAGTCCCAGTCCGCCGCAGGGCACGGCGCCATCGTGCCCATCGCTCGCGAAGAATCCGTCCAAAATGGCTGCGGCTAAACCGCGCCGGCAGCAAACCCAGCTGCGGCCTGCCGGTCACTGGGGTCAATCCTTCGGACAGTAACCAGCCTCGCCCGCATTAACGCGCCGCCGCGCCGCTGCCGCTCCCAAGTGGCCAATGCAAAGTCCACTCGTGTGATCGTGTCACGCCCATCTCCGCTGCGTCCTCCCATCCCATGGATGACGCGCCTAGCTCACGTCGCGTCGGCCTCGGTCAGGGTGTGTCGTCGCCTCCTCCGATCCTGCGGCGAGGCGTGGTGATGGTCTGATTGTGGACAGACAGATGGTGGAATCGATGGCGAGACGACGGAAGTTTCCTTTCCTCGGCAGCGGTCGGACGGAGCGGTGCCGCGGGCCTTGCTGCCCATGGCCAGGCGGCCGGCAGCTCTTCCCATTCCAGGACTAGGCGGAGTAGCTCGCATGGGTCTGACTCTCTCCTCTCTGCATTTCTGCAAGCTGCAGCCATAAGCTGATAAATAATAGGCGCAGCAGTTTTTTTTTCTTTTCTTTTTTAATTAACAACTAGGTTCGTGCCCGTGCGTTGCTATGGGAGGGAAACAAAAAAATCTAAACACCATAAGTTTCGCATGAAAGAACTTAGGTTATGCATCGCGATGATCGTCTCATGTATAAACTCATGTTGCTCGTCGCCCATTGGATTCTACACGTAAATCCATGAATATAAGATGGATGACTTAGTGATATATGATTTGTTACAGGCTTACATTGTGATCTAGAAAAAATAATAACAACTTCCTAGGGAATGCTCTAGAACCTTCTAGAATTCACAACACATCAAAATAGCCGAGCACAATTTTATTCAAGATAGGTGTTTAGGTGGAGACTAAACTGAAATGAGAAAAAAAAACAACTTCCTAGGGAATGCTACAAATCAACAAAGCAATGTTGGCACCGATAGTCCAAAAAATATTGTACAAACCAATGTACTACTACACAGAAACGAGCTGCGCAGAACTGATACACCGACACCAACCTAAGGCTAGGCTCAGCAACATCTATAATGGATTAATGGCATGTACTGATGAGACTGGTTTACACACAGTGACAGGTTGAGCATCTTCGATGGAGCTGATGGCGGAAGCAACAAAACACCCTGGCCCTCCACTGGAAAGAACACATCTTGGCTGATGCGAACCACCCTTTCTTTCTCTCGCACAGAATTACAAGATTCTTCTTGACTCATTGGATAACGCAAACACATAACGAGATGCCATCTCCATCGTCAAGCAAGTCTCCGCATTCGCTGTATGGAATCACAAGAGGCACAATGTGAGATTATTGAACCAACAAGGCTCCAGCAGGGAAGGTTCCGCAGTCTAGGAAATCAAGCGAAAAGAAAACATCCAAATTTTATATCCCCATGAGCAGATGCGTCTCTACCTCTCTGGAAGATGGAAACGTTGATCGAGAATTATATCCATATGCTATCCTCATCACCAAAAAGAACGAGACTACTGCCCCTCCGTGGTTTGATTGCTGGACTCAAAATAGACTATTGAATATGAACATGACATCTATTACTGTATCCTAGAACAGTTCTGTGGAGCACTTTGAAAACTTTTACAGACAAGTCACTTCTATAAGGTGAAGTCAAATAACATGTTCATCGGTGAATAGGAGTTTTCTTATTGGAAAGCAGTGGCGATCAATAATTTCAGTGTTTGTTTGGAATGTCTTTATCTGCCTGTCTGTGTTTATAGCACTACATTAGGCCTAACTGGGAACCCATGTCAATAGCAGGCTGATATACCATTCACTGTATGTGCAACTGAGTAACTGACCTGCAAGTTTTTTCATTGTTCTCAAAAAAGGAATACACAGAACAGATGTGGCAATAACCAGGCTCTATAGATAAACATTGACTGACTGAAGTATCAAATTATGTGTAGTTTAGCTGAGAGTGCAACAAAGACATTTTTTTCATCAATTTCTTTTTCAGAAAGCAGGGCTCAACTATTTTGTGATAAACACTCAAAACATTTATGTACGAAATTGGCATGATCATCTAAACAATAAACACAAACTTAATCTCTGCCTAAAGTGTACAATCATGCACAAACAAATGCAGTGTAGCACAAAAAAAATATCCCTAAACACAGGATTTGTCATTTGTAAGACCTAGTACATGGTTACATATTGATGTAGACATTATGACCATGTTTCTCAAGTTGTATAATACAATACAATTTGTTCTACAATAAGGTTGATTTCTTGGAATAACAAAACAATGCCAGCCATCATCGGACCTAAACAAATGGGAGACATCTGTGATCCATCTGGCATTAGAGCATGGTTTCACACTTTTGCTTAAGTCAACACCACATAAACTGATTTAATAAGAACTATGTCTAGCAGAAAATTAGCTCACTACAATCCAAGCATGTAGAACATTCACCTAGCTGATCTAAATGGGAGAGCAACGAGACATATACAACCAATAATAGTAGTAATTCACCCATAACTGGATACTTCAATAATTCAAGATTCCAAGCTCAAGTACAGTTGCAAGCTTGGAGAAAGTTCAGCGAGGAAGATGAGGCATACCTTGGTTCGTACTCCTTCCCGAGCAAATCCAGCCACTGCACATTACATTTCGGTTCCCTTAATGGTCATAACATACGTCCTGATGCCAGAGGCACAGTCACAAAACAAGCTAAATGCAGCTTCTTCTTCCTCGAGCGTCAGGATTGTGCCGTCACTGATGTATGGTATACCTAGAAAGGTGAAGGTATAATCAGCTCTACCCGTGCATATTCTACTGCCCACAACTTTCCTATCATTTGCAAGATTCTTCAACTTTTTTGACATCTTAACTCATCACTTATGACAGTGTTTATATGAAGCAGAACTGAAATACCTAAGTATCAGCAAATTCCACTCCACTCCAAGCCATAAATTTAATATATGTCCATTTTATTGAAATTCAAGTGAAATAGAGCTATGCAAAGTGCACTTTGCAGAAACAAATAATTAACATGTGTTGACACCAGATTTTGACTCGGTTAATATAAAAAGAAATATTTCTGAGAGTCAACACTTGATTTTTTGGACGTCAACAACATGTCTAATCATTAGCAAATTCACCACTACAAACAAGATCTAAATCAGATGTCACATCAGACATAAGCACTGATATTATCAGACAATCATGTAATACGCATTTCTTGTGCAGAAAGGCCTTCATTCAGTGACAACTTACAGAGACTGGCAAAATGATTACAGGGATACGAGGTGCTTTACTCCTGCATGCACATGGTGAAAAAAAGAATAAGAGACTAAAAATGCACATCCTTCCGAGCAGATCCAGCCACTGCACATTGCATTTGGCGGCACACTTGTCATCGCCGCAGTTGGCCTTCTTCAGGCAACTCTCCAGATCACGTCCATATGCAACCCTTCCCAGAGAAGCCGGCATCTCCCGGATTAGTCTCCCAGATCACAACAATAAGGAAAGAAAACGAGAAGCGAGATCAGATCGGGAGCAGAGCCTTTACCCGGTGGGGAGGTTGGCGACGTAGCTGATGAGCATCTTAAGCTGTGAGTGGATGTCCCCGCGCTCCATCTCTGTGACCATGGCGTCCGCTCTGCTCCGCAGCAGCGCGGTCGGCCTGGCGAGGTTTCGCTCCACCTCCTGTACATTGCAACAATACTCATGTGAGCAGCTACATTATGCAAATAAAAAGTTTTTTTGTTTTGCAATTTTGATCCATGTAACTGTACGCAGAATCACATTCATTAAACAAGTTTTCTCCAAATGACCACACAACCTCTCTGTTGGTAGTATGTTCTCATATGATTTCCCCCCAAAATTTACACTTGCATGAATGATGCATTGCTGTTCCATTTCTGGACCAGTTCAGAATTGAAAACTCACCCTGCTTGAGAGTGTCCACCATGGCAAGAAGGTCAATCTCCTCCTTTCCCATCTTCGGCACCGCTGGCCCTTTCCTGAAATCGCCAAATCCCTCTCACATGAACCCGCAAAGATCGCACAACCGATTCGCCCAATCAGACAAGGGAAGAAGCGGAGGCCCACCCCGCTGCCTAACCTGCCCTTGCTCGCCGAGGCCGAGATGGACATCCGGCTCATCCTGGCCCGCAGCACGGCCTCCACCTCCAGGTCACCGTCGGCGTCCGGGTTGAAGGTGGGGTCCTCGTCGGAGCCCGCGTCGACGCCGCAGAGGTCCGCGAGGCTCGCGACATCCGACCCCTCATCACCGCTCTCCACCTCCTCTTCCTCCTCGGATTCATCCGATGCTTCGGCAGGCCGTGGGTAGGCGCTGGAGGGGGCGAGGCGGAGCCGTGGAGGGGAGAGGAGGGGGCGCTGGATCGGACGGCGGCGGCGGCGCTGGATCGGGCAAGGCGAAGGGGAGAGGAGGCGGCCCGCGTGCGTGGGGTGAGGGAATCGCACGAGCGGTGGGGCGTTGGAGGAGGCGAGACGGAGGGGAGAGGAGGGGGCGCTGGATCGGGCGGCGGCGGCGGCGCTAGATCGAGCGAGGCGAAAGGGAGAGGAGGCGGCCCGCGTGATTGGGGCGAGAGGATCGCGCGAGCGGCGGAGCGATCGCGGAGCAGATAGGCCTGGCGGGGCGCGTGCGACGATGGGGCGGGGGGCGACGTCCGCGAGCGGAGCGACGAAAAAACGTCGGGGGCTCCGCGGAGGCGAAAAAATCGAGACTTTTGTTCTTTTTAGGAGTATAAGTAGAGATGGAGGAGCTGCTGAATTTGCTCGTCCACGTTCAGTGCGGCCGGCCAATGCATATGAACAGACAAACCGATGATTGGGTTGGTCCGAATGCCCACGATGTGGGTAGCTAATCTTAACTAGGGATGGATTTGGATGTTCAGACATCCGACTTCGTTTTTTGTTCCGAATTCGGATGTTTAGACATCCGAATTATCCGTAGTCGTATTCGATTAAAACATTAATATGGATATCCGTATTCGTATTTGATTTTAATATGGATATTAAATGGAAATATCCGAATTCGTTTTTTGTTGCTTTTCTCTGTCCGAATCCATATTCGTATTCGAATAAAATGTGGAATATCCGATATTATCCGTATCCGTGAAGAATTAACACATGATGAAACCATCTATCCGAATGTGAATCCGTATTCGATGTATTCGTTTTGTATTCGTATCCGACAAGAATGAACAACATTCACATCTATATTCTTATCCGACAAGATTTTTAAGCCACGAATGATTGATTGGTCGACGCAGACGGAGACGGGGAGGGAAATCTCCAACAAGGAAGGTTGGCTTTCCATTTCCTCCACGTCGATCGATCGTACTCGCACAGTGGCTGCGTGCGTGGCTGCTTACTCTCTTCTCTCTCTGGAAGCAACAACGATGCATCCCTGAACCGTGCGTCCGTGCAGGTAAGTACGGCGAGGCCAGGCGCCGCGCGCGCTGGGGATTTCGTGTAGGCCTTGTTTAGTCCGTGCGTTTAAACTTGCAAATTTGACTGCAGTAATTGTAAATCTAAAATTAGGAGGTATAAACATGATCTAATTATAAAACTAATTACATGAATGGACGAAAAATCGTGAGACGAATCTATTAAGCCTAATTAATCCATCGTTAGAGATTATTTACTGTAGCACGTCGTTATCTAATCATGGCCTAATTAGGCTCATTAGATTCATCTCGTGAAGTTACCCGAGGGTTATGGAATGGGTTTTGTCATTAACATATGTTTAATATTTCATGCATGTAAGATTCCTTTTGATGAATAGTGAAGTTTGAAAAGTCTGAGGTAACTTGTACAAGGCGCCCATCGTTTGACTCTCGATTTACTGTGTATATATTTATGAGACTGTGCAGGTGATATGCCAAGATCGTGATAGTGACCCTGTAGCATGTGTGAGAAGGAACAGTCGTCGCATCAAATGCGACCGTATCCTATCCTATCCTACTGGTACAAGTCCAAGAGATCTACTACTCCGTAGATAGATGCAGGCGATCTACGGTTACCATACGTCCATACCAACCTCTTTCTGCCCCTCTTGTCTTTACAGCTACAGCCTACGGGAAGACGGAAAGAGGATGCAGTTACAGTGTCAGTGCTTCTTCTACGGTTCTACCCCATGCAGCAGCCATGCTGGCATAGGGCCATGACGCATGAGGATTGTCACATGTGGAGCGGAGTAGGGAGGAGTGCTGTGGGGCCGTTAGGTACGCATTTAAGCCCCGTGTGTCTTTCTCCTTTTGCTCCATCAGCATTCATGCGCCCTGCGCCACATACAGAGACACTCGAGCCTTGACACTCCCCACTCGGCCACTCCTTCAAAGACCAGAAACTTGCTCTTTCCCATTGCAGCATGGCACCAGCGCTAGTATAACCATCTTCACCTTGTAGGAGTAGGATCAAAGGCGTGGACTCTCGAGTGCGAGAGCAGCCCTCTCTCCCTGACACATGAATAACAGTCCAAAAGGCAGCTCCAAAAGTTTTTTTTTTTTTGCAACGACAGTAGTAGTACGGCGTTTTAATTACGGCCATTGCAAAGGCGCAACAAGTCATGTCATCCACGAGAGGCTAGGACACGGATTGCAAAGGCTTGGATCGGGGAAACAAAAGGTGCATGCATCCATGATCCATTGCCATGCATACGACGGAAGGGCAGAACACAGGTTACACACACAGCCAGTCTGCAAGCAAGGGAAAGGAGGAAAAGGTCAAAGCGAAGGGGGCAGCTTCAACGACCCACAAGTGTGAGCATTCAAGGCTCGCCTCGCCTGCATGTTTCCAAGGGCAGTGCATCTCCATGGGACTGACTGGCACACAGGCACGCACACACCGGCAGAGGGCAGAGTAGTACACGCTGTCGGTCATCTCGCGTCACGCCAGGCCAGAGCAGCAACAGCAACCTTAATCTGCCTTTTTTTGTGTCCATTTTGTTGTAGCAGTAGTTATTAGTTTATTACCCCAGTGTATCGGTACACTAGTTGCTTCTTTTGCCTCGTCGTTTTGGAAGAATTTGTATGAAAACCGATGACACAGTAGCAAGAAAGCCGAAGATGGTAACAAGATAACAATCACAACTTCCGGGGAGGAAATGAAGATTCGTGTAAAGCCGGCCACTGTTCACCTAATAAACATGTGTTTGCTTGGCCCGTTTAATCATAGGTTTAGCATGTTTAATCAGCCGTTTTGACCCCGACAGTTAGCTAAGTGACATGCAAAACTACTTTCTACCATTTAGCATTTAATTTAGGTGAAAGCACAGATGAATTTCTAAACTGTATGTTCAAAAGATGGCAGAGACTCGTTGGTTTCGAGCTGAAAAGGAAAACAAATTGCAACACTTTTTTTCAGCCTAGGTTAAGATTTTATTTTTAAAAAATAAAAAATAAAAAAATGCAGGAATGACTATGCTGTTTTCAGTTCAAAAAAATTGCCACATAAAGGCCCATTCTATAGTCTATACATGTGGTAGCATCGAGAAGCTATACTTAGACAATGACATGCATTTAGGCCCTGTTTAGTTCGTGAAACTTTGAAAACTAGTTTGCAAATTTGCATCTTTAGAACTAAACATCCCTTCAACTAGTTTGCAAAGTTGCAAAAGTAACGCATTGGAAAATGTGCCCTCTCTCACGCGACATGTTTTCCAATGCAACTTTGAAACTAAACACCCCTTGAACTAGTTTGCAAACTTTGGCACTTTTGCGAACTAGTTTTCAAAGTTTCCAAAGTTTCACGAACTAAACAAGCCCTTGGGACCTTCAAGAAATAGGACACTCCAAAACTGCAAAAAAAAAAGATCAACAAAAATATCTATTCCCAGCTAACTAAGCTAGCAAGCTGCATTCTCACTACAAGAGGGATGTTAGTATATAGTACTACACCTTTCCATCAGGTTACATCAAATGTTAACTGCACGAGACAATGGAGCTTAAATGCAATGTGTAAGGTCCATGGCCGAGGCCCCCCCATTGGTCACCGTCACGGAGGGAAAAATTAGGTTTAAGCGCCCACAACCTGAGGCCGATGTCCGGGAGCAAAGGCAGTCCGCTACGTACACAATAGAGAGGGACGACGACGACAAGGGCACTCCACGGCACAGTATCATGGCGCTCAATTAAACTTCTGTAGTGCCTTTCTGCGCCATGTGTAGACGCATGCCTCTGCACGAATGGCTTGAGCCGTGTTCATTAGGTTTTGCTATCATGCAAAAAATGCGCCGTGTTATGCATACGTCATAATTGGTTTGGCCATGTATATACCTTTGTTAAATAGCATGCATTCATTAAAAATCAATCTTTTATAGAATTAAAGTGACGTGGGGTAAAAACCTGAAATATAGAATGACTACATATATCTCTGTTAAAATAGTGTTCCAAATTAATATTTAGTATCAATCTTTTATATCATTAAATTGAATGTTTGGTTGTTGCGTTTTGCAATCTGTTCAGGGTGATATTTTCTATGAATTTGTGGTGATGGATTGTTCTTCATCATATCAATATAAATCTATTTTTCCAA
The DNA here is from genome assembly GCA_004135705.1 of Alloteropsis semialata. NCBI lineage: Eukaryota > Viridiplantae > Streptophyta > Magnoliopsida > Poales > Poaceae > Alloteropsis > Alloteropsis semialata. Next base: position 14,706,115 of record CM014275.1, read on the forward strand.
AAAAATTAATAGTAATATGTATTGAAACATGCAAGATCTACACATCTTTTTTGTTTTTTTGTTACTTCTTTTTACTTTAAAGCCTAGCCCAACAATTATTGGTCAATCAACAAGAAATCTACAAAATGTCAATTAAGGATCATGCATGCCCAAAGGTGAACATAGGACATACTTTTAGAAGGTGTGTGAAGTATTTAGCACTAGAAATTAGATAAATTACATCATAAACAAGATGAAAATGATAGTGGCAAAAATGCCACACTCAGTCCATGCCAAAAACATTGTGCTAGGTGCTTAGGAGCCTAGAATTGTCCTATCTTAGGCACTCTGTACGTATTCCTATTAAATAGCATATGCGGGAATATTATTAAATTGAATGTGAGTTCCATCACTATAATACTGCAAGTAATAATGATTTTTTATTTTACCTTTTTATTTCTTCTCTAATTACTATTACTTGTCTTCCAAAGTCTAAACCAACCATCTGCCCCTAACAAGCAAGCAAAAATCTAAAGAATTTAAAATAGATCACATATGCCTAGAGGCAAACTTGATGTGAGGTACTATTATGGTTGGAACTAGGTAAACTATGTACTCCATCTGTCCCAAATTATTTGTCACTGTTGACTTTTTCTCACAACGATTGATCATTCATTTTATTCAAAAAATTTGTCCAAATATTTGGAAATAGAAATAATATTTAAAGTATCATTGATAATAAATCAAGTCACAAACAAAATAAATAATATTGACATGATTTTTTAAATAAGATGAACGTTCAAACATTACGAGAAAAAAATTCAACATAACACGTAATTTGGGATGGAGGGAGTAATAAACAAGGAGAATTAAACGATAAAAGCTAAAAGGCCTCACACTCCATCCATGCCGAAGACAACGGGGAAGATGATTGTGGTTTTACAAGTGTCTGGCAAACCAGTTAACAAGGACTTGAGCTCTGGTCGCCTTCATTAAAAAAAAATGTGCACTCCTATTAAATGACATGCCAAGTTGTTCAACACTTAGTTTTCGTACATTTAAATTGATGCATGGTAAGCTTGCAAAACAATTGATGGACGGTAAGAATAGAACTGGAAACACTGCAACAGCTATGCATTTTGTTTCTTGTATATTTCTATAACTAGATATAAACAATACAAAACTAAGAACACAATGGCATTTAAGTTCTATAGGGATTATTAATATGCTTATAGATGTACAATTCTTTGGTTTGTCATGCACATCATCATGGACCATCATCATCACTCCATGGCTGACTACTACAGCTACCACAGCACCATTGATCTCAGCAGTTAACCATGGATTAGTATAGACTTACTGCCTAGTTACATAACATGATCAGTTCCAAACCCTAAGACCAAAAAACCTAAAGATAAAAAGAAGCAAGGAACTGGATTAGCCAGGTAAACTAGATCAACACCAGCTTTGCGTTGCGCTGATCTGGATTACCAGGGATTCGAGTTCCTGGCTTCTTTCTTCTTCTTCTTGCAGCTTAGTCACTTTTATTATGTTCTATCTTTTTTGGGTCCTAAAAGAACTGGCACGAGTCGGCCAGCGGCACGCCCATGAGCCCCGCGTCGGCGTCGGCGTGCCCCATGCCGTCGTCCAGCAGCCAGCTCTCCAGCATCAAGAACGCCGGCACCGAGCCCGGCGCGCCCGCGTGCTCAGCCTTGCTCGTCCCGGTGGACCCCTCCGGCGTGCGCGCCGTGCCGCTGTGGCTCGCGGACGCGCCCTCGCCGCCGGAGACCGCCGACGCGGACGACCTGGACCCGGAGGACGCCTTCCCGTCGGCGGGGCGCATCCAGCCCTCCAGCAGGCGCGCGATGTTCTCGGCGCTGGACGCGTACGTCGCCGGGCTGGCCGGCGCGGGCGGCTTCGGCAGCGGCAGCGGCAGCTGCTCCGGCTCCGGCTTGGCCGGCGGCAACGCGGGGTCCAGGGACAGCGCCTCCCGGAGCGCCTTGCGCGCGGTGTGGATGTCCGTCTGGAGCCGGCGCTCCCACTGCCCCTTGGGCGCGGACGACCTGCCGCTCTTGGCCTCGGCGCCGGCGGCGCCGCCTTCCCCGGCGCCCATCTTGCTGAGCTTCTTCTTGAGGTGGGTGTTCCAGTAGTTCTTGATGTCGTTGTCCGTTCTCTCCGGAAGGTACGACGCAATCGCCGCCCACCTAATCGTCGGCAAGCACAGACGAGACAGCCGATGGTTAGGGCTCTCTTCGGATGAGAAATCAGTGACACAAAAGCATACGCAATCGCAAAAACGAACGCGTCGATCTGGAAGTGGAATCGAGCCAAGTTACCGGTTGCCGAGCAGCGCCTGGAGGTGGACGATGAGCTTCTCCTCCTGGTCGGAGAAGTTGCCGCGCTTGATGCCCGGGCGGAGGTAGTTGGTCCACCGGAGCCGGCAGCTCTTGCTGCAGCGCATCAGCCCTGGATCCATCCATGGACAGCAGAAACTCGTCAGGAATCGCCCAGCATAAACAGTCTGGCATGCATCCAAGAAGGAAGAAGAAGAAAAGGAAAGAAACAAGGAGATCCCGGCCGGCAGGATCTCGTACGCACGGCACGGCACGGCACGTACCGGTGTTGGTGGGCACGGCGCGCCAGTTGCCGGGCCCGTGGTCCTGGACGTAGGAGACGAGCACGAGGTCCTCCTCCGGCGTCCACGGCCCCTTCTTCACCACGGTCTTCTCGCAGCACGGCGGCCTCCCCATCTCTCTCCGGCTCTCTCTCCCTCGCTCCTCCCCTCACTCCTCACTCACTCCTCACTTCCTCAGCAGCGATGCTTGGCCAAGGTCGACGAGGAGGAGATTTGACCCTCCCCCCCTGGGCTGGTGGGTCTCTCCCTTTCCCGGCGGGCGGTGAAGCGAAGCGCGAGAGACAAGGGTCCAACGCCGGATGGTGAGGGTGAGGCCGGTCGGTGCGCGGCTGGGGGCGTTTATATAAGCGGCCCCGCGCAGGCCTTGCCCGGGGCCCCAGCGTTTGACCGTCGTCCCGTGGAAGAAGCGGCCGAGGCGAGTGAGGCCAGCACCCAACAAACTCTCACCCTTTCTCTCTGGTCTGGTCTGCACTCTCTCTGCTCTGGTACACTGCCACTGACACACGCGCCAAGGCCGTGACACACGCGCGCTCGTCGGCATCGTCGGCGTCACCGCAGGGCCGCGCCGCGCCTCGCGCGGACGAGGAGGACCGGACCGGAACTCTGGAAGAGAAGGGAGGCGGCTAAAGGCAAGGGCACACACGCGGCGCGCGCCAGGGCGGACCAGACCACGGCGCACCGAGCCGAGCCTCAAGGTCTCCGGCCGGCCGGCCGTCTCGATCGCTCTCGCGCGCGGCGTGTCAGTGTCACATCGCGCTTGCATTCGGCGTGCAGCGCACGGGCGCGTGGCGCGCCGTGCTTGCTGCTGCACGAGCCGGCGCTGCGCGGGCTGTGGGACGGAAAGCGTGGCCGCGCGCGCATAGTGCCTGCGGCTCCGGGTTGTTTTCCTGACGAAAATTGACGGTCTGATGCCGACTATTTTCGCCGGCCGCGACGGCGGCAGGACGGGTGCCACGCTCGCCATCGACGGAGGAGTAGCTAGCTAGACGTCGTCGTCGTCGTGCGCAACACCGACGTGTTCCGGCCGACGAACTGACGGGAAGTCAATCTGCAGGGGCTTTTTCCACAGACACGGCTCGGATCGGCCGGAAGTTCAGTGGCTTCGATTCATGCATTCGTGCTGATTTTGTCTTGTTTCGTGAAATCATATGGTTTGCGCGTCGGTTCATGCATGATGAAGTCAATTTGACCAGAGTGTAATGAGATGCGCCGAAAGCGGTTTTTGATTTTTTTTTTGGTGAAAATTGAATAGCCTACGCACCAGTTACTGCATGCATTAGTAAGTTTGACTGGAATTGCATGGAGAGGCGTATCCTAAGACTATTTGCATCGGTAACCTGTAAACCGTCCGGAGCCGGTACTTTTCCGGTTTTTCCCCCAAAAGACGCCTGCAGCGGTACCCGGTATCCCATCCTCGATTCTCCAGGCCCGCTGCTCCCTCCCCCAAATTTCGGGGTGTTCTCGTCGTCCGGCAAATCTCCCCTTCTCCCGTCGCCGCCTCGGCTCTTCCCGACGACGTAGGCGGAGGCCTGGAGCAGCTCCTCCAGCTCCATCCCGAACCCGTCGTCCACAGCGACGAACACCTCCCCTTCCTCCCCTCCGCCGCTGCGTCGGTCCTCGCTGCCGGCGAGCGTGACGGCCTCGCTCTTGTTGTCGTGGCCGCACCCGAGCGCCACGCGCGCCACGCGGGCACCCCCCTCCCCCCCGCGAAGGTGAGCGTCTCGGTGGCGAAGTCGCCCGCCGTCACGGAGCCGTCCCCGTAGGCCACCTGGTACAGGCACGCCCTGCGGCGCAGGTCGCAGCCGCCTGAGTCCAGCCTGCGGCACAGCGGCGCGGCGCAGTCGACGGCGCCGTACGAGCTGGAGCGGCGCGGGTCGAACACGGGGCCCGACTGGTCGTAGCAGCGGCGGCAGGGGGCGCACTGCAGCCACACCACGTCGCTGCCGGTGTCCAGCACCATCAGCGCCTGCGTGGCGGGCGTGCCCACGCCGATCTTGGTGAAGTACTCGCCGCTCCCCTGCGCGAGGCCCGACACCACCGGCGCCGCGACGCCGCCGCCAGTGCCAGCGGCCCGCGTCCCGTTGGGCGCCGAGGCCCCGGCGGCGGCCGCCTTCGAGATCCGCGCGGCCCGCCGCTTGTCCCGCCGCAGGCGGTGCCTGAGCAGCTCGGCCGCGGTGGCGTTCACCGCGAACGCGTCGCGGTGGACCACGCGGAAGCGCACCGCCGACGTCTCGGCGGTGGCATCCTCCGCCGCGGCGAGGCTGCCGCCGAAGACGTCCTCGTCGGCGTCGGCCGCCGGAGCGGTGTAGGGGTGGGGCGAGAGCGGGGTGGCTGCGAATGTGTTGTACTCGACGGGCTTGGCGAGCGCGGCGGCATTGGAAGCGGCGAGCAGGAGGAGGAGCAGCGCCGCGTGAGGCGCCATGGCTAGCTAGCGAGCGAGCAGAGGCGCTTGCTTCTGCTCCAGTGGAGTCTGGAGTGTCCCCGCCTCTGGACGCTGGCCGTGTATATGAAGGAGGGCGAGGAGGAGGCGCGGTCTGCAGCGGAGGCGCGGCGGACAGGAGGGCGGCGGACGCGGCGCGAGCGGAGGGAGCCCGAGGCGCGGGCGATACAGGCGGCCGATACCGGTCACCGCTGCAGCTGGGAATAGATTTGGGGGAAGAAAATTTTTACAGGGTCTTTAAATTTAGCTTTGGAGGGTGAAATATAGAGGTTACCATTGCACGTAGCCTAAAACCGCATTATAATTTTAATCTGTTTCATGAAATTAATAGTATTGCATCCAGCTGTGCATGCAAAACAAGTTTGACTCGAATAATCTCATGAGGTACGAAGGTTACATGCATCGTAGCGGGTTTTGGTACTGCACACCAGAAGTATGTTTGACTGGAATCCCATGAAGAGGCGCATCCGGAAACTAGATTTTGATTTTACCTTGTTTCATGGAAATTAAATAGTATGCATTCCTTTGTGCATGCAGAAGTAAGTTTGGCTGAAATCCTATGAAGCAGCATCAAGTTTAACATGCATAGTCAACCCCCGAGGAAGAAAGGTAGGTTAGAAGCACCTAAGGAACATGAAAACACATTTTTGTTTTTGCTTGGACCATCTCTATAGGCCACGGTGAGTCGATCGGTTGAATCCAGTGCAAGCGGGTTTTATCTTTTTGTTTTGTTTCGTGGAAATTAAACGGCTTGCAGATTGGTTTGTGTTCTAAAGTCAGTTTGACCATAGTGCAATGAAATCAAATGGTGAAACAAAAACAATGAATATAATGGATTTTATTTTTTTGTTTTGTTTTCTTGAAAATTAAGCATTCTTCATATTGGTTCATCCATATTGAAATAAGTTTGACTAGAGTCAATAAAATAAGAAAAGCAGTTTAGTAATGGTACGAGGCCACCACCCGCCTCCCCACCCTCTCATCGCATAGAGAGGAATTGACGAGATGTACCTAGTACATATTGACTGACACCGAACTTGCCACATTTTACCAAATTTTTTTTCTAATGATTCTAATATGTAAATATAAGTCCAACACACCGTAATAAAAACTAGAGTTTGTCTGATGACTCTCCTACACGAACCGAGTCGTGGCTCTCGCATTATCTCGATGTCGCGATACAGGCCTCGATCAAACTGGTCCTTCTCGCAGATCACGTCCCCGTGAGGATGCAGGATGTACGGACACGGGAGATCCCATACCAACGGTATGAGCGGTACGATGCGTGACTAGAGGAGGGACAGTTCAAGAGGATCTCTCGCGGCAAAGACCCCTCTGACCAGTTTTAATAAGCGTCGCTTTTATGCCGACCTGACCTGTTGATTGACAGACCAGGGAAGAAGGCAAACGTAGGACGACGGTGAGGGGCTGCTTGATTCCGGCCAAGGATTACCACGGTACAGTACTTCACGCCACACCTTCTTTCGCCATGCTACAATCAACGGCAAGAAGAGGCTGTGGCTGTGGCGTTTAGAAAGGGCGTCACAACCTGTGGCACGGACGTGCGTGGCGTGGCCAGCTGTGGCTGGCCACCAAACACGCCCTCCTGGTCCTTCATTCGGCCAAGCTCACTCTCGAGTGCTGGGGGAGTTGACACTGGTCCCGGCCGGGTCTATTGGTAGTTTGGTACCGTGCCCTTGAGCTCAAGCTGCTTCATGGATCTGGTTTGCATTGGGCGCCTTGTTCCCGGTCGCGCAGTTAACCATGGCACGCGCGGCGCGGCTGTTGCCATTGCAGTCGAGCAGAGTGCCGCTGGGACCATGGGGAGGAGGCGTGGAGGACCAGCACGGCGGCCGGCACACGTGAGGAGGATGCGGCTCCGCAACGGCGGTCAGCTGGGAGCATGTTCAGAGTCTGATTGGACACGCAAAGGTTGAAAATTTGAAATCCAAGTTCTTTGGATTTTACTTCAGACTTGAACAACGACAGTACAATCGTTTCCAGCGTATAGGTATCTGTTTGTCTCTGTCTTTCCCTTTGCATCAGCTACCCCTTCTCCTGAAGATGTTGACTGTGCTTGCAAGGCTTCTAGAACAACTTCTTAGCATATGCAGGTCTCAGGACCACTTAGTTTGACATGGCATGTTTTCTGCAGTGCAATTGTAAGATTTGAATCCCATGAACTTTTTTGTTAGTAGTGCTAGGTCAGGTTAAGGGGTCATCAACTGAAGGCGTCAGAATCCACACTGCAACTCAGATCACTCTGTATCCCAGCTAGATACTCCTCATTCCTCAAGGTTCAGGTTGGAAGCCATGTGGCTTCATTTGCTGATTAAATGTTGGTCCAGATCAGATCGACTAGCAATTATCAACGATTAAACTACCAACACCCTACCAATGATAATGATCCATGTGCAATGGGACAACAGCACCTTTTAAAATTGCAGTTTGGGACTTCAAAGCACTATGTAAAAACCATCCCTTTTCATCTTTTTTTTCTGCTTTGAATTAAAAAAAATTGATGTGCCTTCCATGTGTCTTCATTTGCATCTCCCTATCTCTCTGCAGGGTTGACAGCTACTAGAGTGCTATTTGGAATTAAAAATTTGTCGGTCATGTTATTTTTTTCAATACTATTAATTTAGCTGTGTAACTGTGTTAGCTTAGCACTACCAGTATAGACTCAAATATTTGAGAGCTCCCTTCTTGTCGAAAGTTGCATGAATCTAGTAAGGATTAACATCAAAACACAGTACAACCTCATCCCCCTCCTAGTTTCTAAAGGACTCTGAATTTTAGATGTGCTTCTTTACTGGAAGTTTTTCATAGAGTTTGTGCTACAGGGGAATTTGTTTTCTTGAGTTAACTCATTTACAAAATATTTTGCCTCTCTAAGCGTCCATGCGTTCATTACCGTTATTTTGTTCAGTATATTATTATAATAAACCCAGTATTGCTTTTTAAAAAACTAAGCACATAACAGAAGATGGAATTATGATCAGAATTTAGGAAACAATATCCTAATTAATACATGGTCAGCTGACAATACACATGAAAAATTAAGTGACTCACTGCTCTGGAAAACTTATCTCATAGCACAAGTTAGCTTCATTTAGCAGCAGTTGAAAATGTCAAACCAACTAAAAAAGCACTCTGAAAAAACTGGAAGCTTCTCATTACTATATTTCTGCCAAATGAAAATGAGAAGTGTTCCTTGTAAAAAAAAATTGTGTAGTGAAAATGCACAATACAATGAAAATTTCTGCTTTGCAAACTTGGGGTGCCGAGAGGATTAGTAGTAACAACAAACACGTGAGATCCCCGTGTCAGGTATAGGGTCAGCATCAGTCCTTACTATACGTACAGGATTAATATGGAAAGAGGAAGGGCCACCGTACGGACTCTCCAGAGCACAAATCCAAGCCTCACTATCAGTGACCAGTACAGCATTTCGATCATGGGGGTGGAGCAGCACATGTTTCTCAATTTCCCTGGCCAAGCCTCTCGCGCTGTCTGCAACCGATCAGCACTGGATCAGCAGAGCCGAGCTCTCGCCGAGGCGGTCTGGGTTGAAGGCTTAAGCCCTGGCACCTTCGTAGCATTTTTGTTTGTTCTTCATTTAAATGTCTACTTCTTATAACAATGTTTATATTAGTAGGTCACCGCGTGGGGCAAAACTTTCAAAAACCTGTTTAATTGTATACACTTCCACATTGTGTTATCATGTTTAATTTTGAAAAGGATGTTTCATGCCTTCATGCTTTGGATAAGTTTTGCATATTTCATTTTAAAATGATTACATTGAAACAATGATGTGCTAGTTTGAGCTACCTAATCACAGAAATGGGTTGAGATCTAGATCCCTGCCCCCGCCCATGCTCGAATCTAGATAGCCAGCTCCTTCATAAGCTAACCACATTATTTAGGAAACACTCCCGGTCCACGGATATAAGAATTTCTAGGAAAAAATACTAAATCAATGGTTTTTAATTTTGATTGTCAATAACAAACATAAACATTATTGCAACATAAAAATGATGTTGCTAGCTAGATTCATTATCGAAGCAAGTATCATAATATACAACCCTTTTTATTTAAAATAATATATTTTTGTAAATATTATGGCAAAAGTAGCATATGAAAGACCTTGTTATTGTCCTGAAAGTTTATAATATATGGAAGAGTATTTGTGGATGGAGGGATATGGTGTCTGCCTCATGGTGATGCGTCCTAGGACTCCTAGCAATGCCAATCTGCCCGATTTAATGATAAATTAATGGCGAGATGAACAACTTTATGTGTTTCGTCTCAAGGCCCATTCGGCCATTCCGTTGGAACTATTCGCTTCACGAAGCATATCGTGCACATCTGATTCATACCGACCATACCAATGAGCCAACAAAAGTAAACGGAAGACTAGGAGAGCAGAGCAGCATGGACACGTTGCGTCATGACCAACGAGTTCTTTAGCGCTCCAGTTGTGCGCTGCACCCGTAATCAGGGGTGGGGGAAGAAANAAAGTCCCCCAAGGTCATGAAATCTTCATTAAAAAAATTCAAATTTTGTAACAAATTGAAAAAAAAATTGCAGCTTGACTCCCTAGCATTGAAAAACAGGACTTCTGTCTTCGCCCCTGTTTGTAATGGCGGCGAGCGGAAAACTGTCAGACTCCAAAGGTTTCGCAGAAGATCGTCATGGGCCGGTGTGTTTGTCGCCAATTGCCCAATTGCAAGATCTAGTTTTTTTCTTTCTTTCTATTCGACGTTACGATTTCTTGTTTTAGTCGCTAAGACACGAAGGGACAGATCATAATTCATAGATGACAGAAGCAAGGAAGAGAATGAAGGATGCTAAAATTAATGTGAGATATCATTTTCTTTTATTTTGATAAGGGAACCTGAACCTCGCAAGATTCAGATTTTTATTTTTTGAATGGCACTCTCTGAAGTTCCTCAGTATGTCAAACGAGTTTAGCTATGACCGCGTTATTGAGTCACTACTTAAGTACTTATGCCCATTTTTAGTTGACACTTTGGATATTTCATGGTCTCCAACATAACCATTACCTTTTATAAGAAAATTTGTTGAAATTTATGAAAAGTATATTTTATTCAAGTTTACTCGATAATTTTCGGGTATATTTCTTCCAAAGTTTATAAATCTGCCACAAATTGAGTAGACCTAAGCAAAATACGGCCCGAGCCGGCAGCAAAAAGGCTACGATATATATCGCAAAAGAACATGCCCATGACCACCCATGATAACCCATCGATATAGTGTTTTCACACTGAGTAGCCCAGAATTTTCATGTGTAAAATAAATACTAAGACTAGGTTTTCTCAGTTCTAGAGATCGAACTGAACGGTTCATTAAGTGTATCATAAAAAACATGAATAGATGCTATTGACTTTCTATCCAATTCTCATAGCTTCTCATTTGTACACGCGTCTTTAACAACGACAAGTGCCAAATAACTAGACACATGTCACAAACTCAAACTCTCCAAAGCAACAAGTGTCCTAATAGGAATGCTACGCAACGTAGAAAGCATAGCCAAAATTAAACAAAGCTATTAGTTAGCAGTTGAGACAATGACACATATGATAAAGGCACATTATGAGATGTGATCAAGAACATAAGAGTAGTATATATAATATATATCTCCTATAAGTGATTTTTATTTTCACCACCACACATTTGGAAAGCATAGCCAAAATTAAACAAAGCTATTAGTTAGCAGTTGAGACAATGACACATATGATAAAGGCACATTATGAGATGTGATCAAGAACATAAGAGTAGTATATATAATATATATCTCCTATAAGTGATTTTTATTTTTCACCACCACATACACATTTGGTGGCTACTATCTATCATCGCCACCACGGTTCTAGTTTTAGCTAGGCATAGACCTTCTTGTGTCTCGCCTGAGTTCACCCAAATAAATAACGCTCCTTCTCACATGTGAAGTGACGATGCAAGTAGATATCATGTGTTGTTTGACTATAGAGCATATACTAGGATAGTTTCGTGGATCTCACTTCTTGATTGTTGTTTATTCTGTAGGCACGAGTGAGTGTGCGTGGGTCTCAAATAAGAAGACAACTTTTGTGTGTATTGTGAGTTGTGACATTGCTTGGAGCAGTTTTGGGGAAAAAAATTAGGCCATATTAGTTTTATTTTTGGGATTTGCCGTGGTTTGGCTGTGGTCACTCAGACCATCTCAGATTGCTCATATGCATCTCCAATATCAAAATCTACCATTTGAGAGATTTTGGAGATAGAAATCCAACCTAGCAAACTATCAATCTCTTCTCCAATACCAAAATCTTTTTGGCCACTAGAAAAACTCCACTCCTCTTCCCGTTATGTAGGGGATGTATTATACCAGATCTCTCTGTCCAAAGTAGAAGAACATTAGCAAAGGATATGCATACCCGAACCCGACACAATTTTTGTAGGTTACTTCCGAATAGGACATTTGCAGGTATAATTTGTCGCGGAAAGGAAAGGACATTTGAGTACGCAGCTTGCAGGTAAATATAAAAGAGTGAGAAAAAAGACATGAATAAGAAACTTGCAGGCTCGCAAATCTTCGAGGCAGCTTTCAAACGTTCGTTCACGCACGGCACATGCACACCGGCGGAATTCCTCACTTCCTCTACACCCGTTGTAGCCGCGCAGCACGCGCGCGCCGCCCAGCTCGATCGATCTGCCCGGGCGCTCGCGCCGTTCCGGCCCACGCTGCCGCCGGCAGAGCAAACCCGTCGTTCTCTCCCCCCGCGCCCCTGATCGCGCGCGCTCTCAACCGCCACAACCCCGCGCCGTGCCTGCGCCATCCGCGGCGCGGGCGGCAGCCAACACGCCACTCGCGCGCGCCTCCGTTCCCTCGGCGTCCCGCCACGAGCGGGGGCCGCCGCCGACCGCGACGCGGCCGTCGGCGTCGTGGACGGACGGGGACCGTAACGAACTCCGGTCCTCCGGTCCGGCGGGCGCGCGCGCCGCTGCCCAGTGCCAGCAGCCCGCTGCCGCAGGTTCTACCAGCACATGAGCCGGCCGTGTGCATCAAAGGCTCGACGGCTCCGACAAACTTTATCCGGGGAGGAACGAACGAGGTAGCTAGAGCCAGCCAATAGGCATGCAGCTGGAGCAGTAGGCGGGCCTTCGTCTTCGCCAATAAAGCACATGTCGCGCGCGGACAAGCAAGATCTATCCGAGGGAGCTGGAGCTAGCGGCATTAATGGAATCAATCGAGCACGCGCGCGGGCGCGCGGCCGTACGGCGGCGCGTCGACCCGCTGGCCTATGGAACGGCTGCCGGACGCGTCCGCTCGCCGGACCATCGACGGCCGCTGATGTGGAGTGCCGTCGTGTGTGATCGCGTCGCACGCACACCATTATGAACGAGTCCCCGACGGATCTTGCTAGGTCCGGTAGTCCCCGTCTCAACCACTGTGGCCGTGGCAGTTTGGCACGCGCGCCATTGCTGCAACTTGCGACTCGCGAGCCGGTTAGGCTGTCGCGGCGCCGGCTGCTATAGATGGGCCTCTCGTTTCAATGCCTTTTATTTCGCTCACTCACCATGCCGCGGCGCGCGCGTGCGCCGATCGCGACGTACGGCCGCCCGGAGGACGAGGCACGGATGGCTGGCTGCTTCGCCGGCGGCCGCCGTAGCCTTCGCGCCACGGCGTCTTTGACGAGCTAGAGAGCTGGGAATGATCTGGTCGAGCTGGAATGCTGCCATTTATGTGTCCGGCAAGCCCCGTAGTCGGCAGTACTGCCTGCTAACAGTCAAGACTCAGAGATCGCCGCATGCCTTTCATCCTGGCAGGCCGCCATTACGCGCGGTAGTTTCAGGCTCTCAGCTCGCCGCCATTTTCGTCCAGCGCCGGAATCGATCAGGATCGCGAGAGCTGTGGGCCTGTTTCTGTTTAGATACCCCCTCCATTTTGCATTCTGGGCCTGTTTTGCATTCTGCGCGCTTCCCAATGTACTTTTTTCTCTCTACGCGCGCTTCCCAATGCAGGCATTTTGCATTCTTGTTTTGCATAACGGGGCATCTAAACAGGCCCTGTAACCGTCTGTCCAGGAGGAAAACCGGTGCATCAGCCGAGCGAGGCCGACAGCAATGCGCGCGTACACATGTCGGAGCTTGCTCGCGTGGTTGACTTGCGTCTCCCTTCGCCATGAATACGGAAAGGAACGTACACTAGAGAGGCTGCAGGAGGCGGTGGCCGCTTTGCGTCTCCCTTCGCCATGAATACGGAAAGGAACGTACACTAGAGAGGCTGCAGGAGGCGGCGGCCAGCCGGCGGCCACCGCCCGTACATAACCGCGCGCCCCGTAGCTCCGCCGCAATTGTTGATCACAGCGCGGCGCGGCGGCCGTGTTCGCATCCTCGTTCAGGTCGCCGGCCGGGATTCCGAAAGGGGCGTCCGTTTATCCGAGGAAGGGTTCTTATTTCTGAATCCAACTTGTCCAAATGAACACTCATTTCTAAGATGTTATTTGGTCCGCAGCGATTCGGAATTCTGGTCATTTTCAAGTCATATAGGACCGATTAAACAGCAAACTTGTTGCGTAAATCAAATTATCTTAATATAAATGGACAAGAAAACGGCCCCTCTTTGGTGAAATATATATGTTTCTGCGGTACAAGCAGCCTGATGCTCAGAACAAGTAGTGACAACAAACATGTGAGACGGTGTAAGATACAGGTCAGTATCATTCGCTGCTATACTGTACACTATTGATAATTTGATATGGAAAGAAGAGGCAATCAGATAACTGTACGAACATTTCGGTGCACACCAATCCAGGTCTTATCAGTCACCACTCAGCAGTACACAGCTTTTTATGGGTCGGAAGAGGACAAGTTTCTTCAAATGTGTACGCCCATTAGCCAATTGCCAATGTCAGTTGTTAGCTGATAAAAACGTTCAAATAGTATTCCCACCTTTTTAAAATGTAAGATTATTCTATTTTAAAACAAAGCTAGTATAGGGTCCGTTTGGTATAACTCTTCCAAAAACAGTTTCACGCTACAGTACCATGTTTTGCGTAAATCGGTGAAGCTGAGCCACCATAAGCTCTACTAATGAGGCCCTACACAAAACCCAGAGCCCATTTGGTAGGGCTTCACCAAACTAAAAAAACTAGTTTTGCCCAGCTTTTAGTTTATTTTTGCATCGTTTTCGAAACAGCTTCACTACATTGCCTCATTTTACGCAAAACAGATGAAGCTGAGCCGCTATAAGCTCTACCAAACAGGTCCTCACAGGCAAAGAGTAGCAACATTCAGTCGCAGTGCAGGGCTTTTCCTCTGGAAAGTTGGAACCGTTCCCATCGTGGAGCGTCTGGCAGTAGTATGCAGCTAATTATTTTTATAGAGGAAGTTCAACTCAAACGTAAAACTGTGATTTTCAAATTCCAACCAACCCTGTACTACAAAGTTGGACATCATAGGCCATCCAACTATAAAAGAGTGCCAATTTTGATTTATGGCTTCAAAGGTGATTTTTCTATTTTTAAAAATGTTTAATGTAAAAAAATATAAAAGATTTATTTTTAAATTATAAAATATAGAATCGGTACCCAAAAAATTCTAAAAATATAACTATGTGTTGGTGCTCTATTACGAGTTATTTGAATCTTATATGTTCCCGACCCTGGTGTTTCTTTGTTTCTAGTTGTGTTTGTTATTAATTTAAATTGTCGTCTCACACTCTATTTAGATATTTTACATTCATTTAAATGATTAGTTGATCGCATAATATTAGAGCCTCTGCCAAATTTGAAAATTATTATCTGATCATGGTAATCAACATAAAGCAAGACAAAAATCCCTATATTTTTTTTAGAAAAAGGAAGCATCTTCCCGCCTCTGCGTTCTCGCACATAGCGTTTAAACAATGTTACATAGTTTTTTTTGCACACTATTGCCTATGAAAAAAGGAACAAATGGAAATCAAAAAGAGAAATAGCAAATTCTATTATTGTGTTTCCATCCATGAGAGGCGAACAGCTCCAACACCGTGGTGTCTAATGCTCTGCTCACACTCTTGAATGCCTCTTTTGTCTCCTCATCACGCTGCAGCAGTGACCAGTATCGCAGCCAATATGCTCCCCTAAATATAACTTGCATAAAAGAAGCATGTTTGCAATTTTCAAAAATGAGATCATTACAACATCTCCAAATTGCCCAACATAATGCAGCTGCCCCAACTAGAGTAGTATTTCTCTCCTTTATATTGAAATTAGAGAGCCAGCCTGTTAACATATGAGCTACAGAGCTAGGTGGGGTCAACCCAGTAGCTATATAGACAGTTCTCCAAATTGTCTTAGCATGATGACAATAAAAAAGGAGATGTTGAATTGTTTTATTACTATTACAATAACAACACTTATAACTGTCTTTCCAATTCCTCTTGGCCAAATTATCCTTTGTTAAAATGGCTCCTTTTTGGAGATACCAAAGAAAAATCTTGATCTTAAGAGGGATTTTTATTTTCCAGATCACCTTGTGAGAAAAATCCCTATATGACATTGTAAAAGTTGCCTCTTCCTTCTTTGGCCCTCGAAACTTGATTCTTCCTTATATAACACTGGATCTCAATTTCAATTTGACACTGCCGTCCGTTTGGTGATATGAGTTTCTTTCCATTTGTTTTTTTTTTTGACAGACAGCGTGCCCAATCTAATTTCTTCAAATGTTCTTCAAATGTTCCATAGGGTGGCCATGCATGAATACTTCATAGGGTGAGTGTGTATATACTTGTATATAAGTGTTTCCGTCTGTGTTTTTGTTTCAAGATTTCTAAAAGAATTGTAATGAGAATGGACCACGTGTGTTTGTGTTTTTCTTGGAGCCTCGTATACAAGTATGATACAGAATTTGCCGGTCTTTCGTGTAGAAATAATTTTACTTCGATTGGGAAGCGTTTATAGTTCCTCAGCATTACAAAAATTTCAATTACAAATTGCTACCGAGACGCAAATCAAATTAAAATGCACATATCCTAGCAGCAACGAGATTACGAGAATGAGGATTCATGCGGAGCTTTTGTAAAACTAGCTACAAATCAACTCCGTACAAGTCAAAATCAGAAGTACAGTCATGACTCCGCTACTCTCCTGGGCACAACAGACCTGGCACGCACGCGGCCGGCTCGTGGCAGGTACCAGGTCGAGGTCGTCGGCTAGAGACCGGGCATTCAAACCTGCGTCGTCGATGGACAGGGAGACAGGAGAAGAAAAGGGCAGGAATTCCCGCGCGTGCGCCATGGCGTCGATCAATGCGGGTCGTGTCGCTCCTGTCCGCGCCAAGATCAATGCGTGCGCCATGGCGTCGATCAACTGCCTGTTCTGGCGAGACA
Source organism: Alloteropsis semialata (assembly GCA_004135705.1). Lineage (NCBI taxonomy): Eukaryota > Viridiplantae > Streptophyta > Magnoliopsida > Poales > Poaceae > Alloteropsis > Alloteropsis semialata. The sequence continues at coordinate 14,722,546 of CM014275.1, forward strand.
AGTGGCTTGACGGGCATTCTATTCAAGAGCTTGCACCATGCCTAGTTCGAGCTGTCAATCAGCGCGCGCAAAGCAGGCGCACGGTCAGGGAGGGCCTTACTGATCCCCGCTGGATCAGGGATATCACTGGGGCCCTAACCGTGTAGGTTATTGTTCAATATATACACCTATGGCTACGCCGGCGCTCCTTCCTTTTAAACCCTGGTGCTGAGGATGTCTGGTCGTGGAGGTGGACAGCGGATGGTCAGTTCACAACCACCTCGGCCTATCATGCTTTCTTCGTCGGCCAGAGTACAGTGTTGGGTGCCAAGGAGCTTTGCAAGGCCAAGGCGCCAGGACGGTGTAAGTTCTTCTTATGGCTGGTGTTGCATGACCGATGCTGGACCAATGATAGACGGAGGCGCCACGGACTTCAAGACCAGGACGACTGCACGGTTTGCTTACAGGACAGGGAAACGATTTCCCATCTGCTTGTTGCCTGCGTCTTTGCAAGGGAGGTTTGGTCCCTGTTGTTACAAGGTATCGGCTGGCAGGACCTCGCGCCATCAGACGCAGTCCACCTCTTCGCAGACTGGTGGTTGGCAGCTCGAAAGCGGGTGGATAGGGGGGCACGAGCTGCTTTTGATTCCCTGGTCATCCTCACCTCGTGGATGATCTGGAAGGAGAGGAACGACAGAATCTTCAATCATCGCTCGCGTTCGCCCCATGTTCTGGTTCAGCATATTCTAATCGAAGGAAGATACTGGGTACTCGCAGGCTGGCGCCATCTCTTGGTTTGCCCTCAGCTACAACAGCCGGCAGGGAATGAGGTGGATATCAACCAGGTCGCATATTTGTTGAACGTATAGTTGTTTACTTTCTCTTGGCCGGCCCATCCTCTGTATGGGTCGAGGGTGCGTTGTAACATTGCTTTTCTCTTAATGACAAACGTGCTAAGGCACGGTCGGTAAAAAAAAAATGCGGGTCGTGTCGTCTGCCGGTAGTCCACTGCCGCGGGTAGGTTTCTCTTTCTTCAGCACGAGCGAAGCAGCAGCCAGCGAGCCAATGGCGCCGTAGGGCATGGACGGCCAAGTACACCGCGCATTGACGCCGCACAGTCTCGTGACGCGCCCTCTCCGATCGAGCGAGGAAACCCTAGCAGAGAGCTAGCCTGGCCGCCGGAGACCGGCCACGAGAGCCAGAGCACGCACGTTCTTGATCGAGAGCAGTAGGCGCGCGCTCATCTTCGCCCATAAAGCGCCTGTCCGCCACGGATGACACGACGTCGATGATGGAGAGGACAGCACGGGGGTACGGCGCGGTGGCGCGTCAACACGCCGGCCTATAGGATCGCTGGCGGACATGACCGGTAGCCGACAGGCCGTTGAGTAGAGTAGTGTGTAGTCGTACTCCTAGTCCACGTCTCAACTGCGCCACCTTAATTATCAACATGCCGGCCGGTGACGGTTGCCCCGAGCCCGCTACAGAGCTGCGCCATGGCCGGCATGGTCACAGTGTGTGTACTCTGTGCCATAGTGAAAGCCAGCCATTTGAAGGTAGCCAGAACTCTTCAACCACTACCCATACCCTCCTAGAAATGGGAAGACATAAGTACGGATTTTATCGTCGGCTTACCACTCACCACACGGAAGCATGATTTCGTATGGGTTAGTCAACCGACTAACCAAGACCTCCCACTTTCTACCGGTCAACACCCATTATACAACCAAAAGATACGCAGAATTGTACTTGGAGTGTATTGTTTGCCTCCATGGTATTCCTCAGACCATTATATCAGATC
>CM014275.1:14733040-14749182 GCA_004135705.1 Alloteropsis semialata
ACGGCCGCGCCGGAGTTGCCCCCTCCGCGCGCCACGCGCCGCCGCCCGGGCAACCACGACCGGGGCCATTTCACCGGGCCGACAGCACCTTCACCCCCTCCCACCGCCGCCACTGCTCACCGGGCCACGCGCGCGCACCCCCTCGCCGCCGGCACTGCTCCCTCGCCACCTCACCGGCCCGATTTTTCTCCCCGCCGGCAGCCCTCCATCCCTTGCCTATAAAAGGGGCCCCACGTACCCCTGCTCTACCCCACACCACCCCACCCTTCTCCATCCCCGGCTAACCGCCGGCCACCACCCCACTCCGAGCCGTCGCCCTAACCCTAACCCAGGGAAGAGAGGAAGCAGAGGGAAGAAGAAAGGGAGAGGGAGGAGAGGAAGGAGCGCACCTGGCGTGGCTCCGTGGGGAGGATCTCCTCCTCGCCCCGTCCTTGCTCCGCCCGCCGCCGTCGCCGTCGCCGCCGGCCGTCCGAGGAAGAAGGTGAGGGAGGGGAAAGACAGGGCCGACCCGCGCGGGCCATAGGCCGCGTCGGCCTTATGGCCGTTCGGCCATGGGCCGAGTAAGCCAGGCCGGGCCTCGCGCGTGTGGGCCGCGCGCTGGGCCAGGCCGCGCGTGCTCGCGGGCTGGGCCAGGCGCTATGCCTGGTTGGGCCGAGCCCAGTACCGGCCCAAGGAACCTTTTAATACTTATCAATATAAATAAGTGAATATAATTGGTAAAATTCATATTAAATCACAGAAAAATAAGAAAAATACAAACTAAATTTTGTTAAATCACTCACACAAAGTTCTATCTAGGAAAAATGCACAATCATGTCTACATTAAGCTTATATGCATATCTTGTTATATGTTTAAATAAGGTTTATTAACTTTGTTAGAACATAAGGAAATATGATAAGCTTTTAAAAAATGCTAAGATTAATTTTTGTTAGACATATGATTTATTTCCTTTTCATACAAATGCTAGTATAAATATATTAGCCACTTTAATTATAAATAATTTAATGATACACCTTGTATAGCTAGGTAGAACAAGTTGTCACATAACTAAATATCATAGTTTATATATATAGCAGAGGCTCTGAATATATTGAAGATAAAAATAACCAACACCACTAATAAAAGATGTACTCATATCACATATGTGCATATGATGCTAAACTCTTAAGTACACACACCGTATTCTTTTGCTTCATGGGAGTTAATGAAGGAAGTAAATTGAGAAAAATAAATTAAATAACTCATGCATCATCTCATGCACTGCATCTTTTTATTCGTTTAGAAACCGCCGAGGTCACGTACGAGCTAGTAGCTGAATCCCAGGAGCAGCAAGGGTCTGTCGAGCAACCACCAGACTCGGCCCCAGGTCCGGAGGAACTAATCTCAGAGCAAGGCAAGCCCCGGAGCATAACCCCTATTTTCAAAACTATGCAATATTTTACTTAAGTATTTCTATGCATTTACGTTTCTAGGAGTTGTATGAAAACCCTAGATGCATGATTCTTAGGTACCTGGTCTAAAAATAGTATGTTACATCGCTAGTTGCTATGCTTAATAAATTCGGTAGAAGACGAGTGATTACCGTTACTCGCGAGATATAGAATTTTCACTTTAAAGGATAAATATGGGATTGATGGCTTATTATTAAAAGTGAAAGTCGTTCGTGTGGCACATTGATTGAGGGTGAACTGTACTAATTACATGCCGGTAGTAAGAGGTAGTTGAACCCGGTAAACCTACGTACCTATATGCAAACTGGTAGAGTGAACTGATACTGTCTTCTTCAGTGGTGCTAGTCAGTAACTCATGGCTGACCCGTCGTTGGTATCGGTGGGGATTAGCGGTCCCGGGCTGCAGGGCAGTTCACCTATGCGGGGTGCATATAGGGAACGGTTGCCATGTACGGCCCGACGGGGCGCGTACGTGTCGTGTGATTAGGTCTACCTTGCAAGGTTAAAATCGGGTCGATTCGCTGTACCTATCAGATAAGAGGACCTTGGTCTTTCTGTCACAGTGCGACACAATGAAAATAAGTGGGGATATGAAATAGTTGTTTGAGTCAAGATATGGTAACTGTTGCTTGTTAATGAATTTCTTTTAAACTTAACAGTATGATAGATGGCAAACATAGAAGTTAGAATTATTCCACTAATCTTGATGCTAAAACCTTGAAAATAGGATCAATTCTTAGAAAGCTTTTGAGCAAAATAAACCCACAGCCAAAAGCTTGCATTGCTAAGAGTCATTTAAGTCGGGTAAGTCTTGCTGAGTAGTAAATACTCAGGGTTTGTTGCTTAATTCTTTTCAGGGCAAGATAATGTTGAATATTGTCCTTGCTGTGTTAAGTACAACGGTCGTAATGCTGAAGGATGGGAAGTTGAGGAGTTCAACGAGTAGTTACCCTAGCTCTATCTTGTGTTTAAATAGGGCTTGAAGAACTTGGCTTGTATAAGACCTATCTTATATTGTAATATGAACTTCTGTTGTACTCATACTATCTATGCTCATCATCGAATGAGATATCTGGTGTATTGTTTCGGTCCTTATGCTCAACATGTGGTTGAATCGGGAGTTACCCGACAGACTGTCAAATTACGCCGTTTTAAGTGCACGATGACTGGATTATTTGTTAAAATGATGGTTAGTGCACTTAAGCCGGTTTAATTTAGGCGGTTCTGCCACATATATGACATTGTAAAAGTTGCCTCTTCCTTCTTTGGGCCTCGAAACTTGATTCTTCCTTATATAACACTGGATCTCAATTTCAATTTGACACTGCCGTCCGTTTGGTGATATGAGTTTCTTTCCATTTGTTTTTTTTTGATAGACAGCGTGCCCAATCTAATTTCTTCAAATGTTCCATAGGGTGGCCATGCATGAATATAAGTGTTTCCGTCTGTGTTTTTGTTTCAAGATTTCTAAAAGAATTGTAATGAGAATGGACCACGTGTGTTTGTGTTATTCTTGGAGCCTCGTATACAAGTGTGATACAGAATTTGTCGGTCTTTCGTGTAGAAATAATTTTACTTCGATTGGGAAGCGTTTATAGTTCCTCAGCATTACAAAAATTTCAATTACAAATTGCTACCGAGACGCAAATCAAATTAAAATGCACATATCCTAGCAGCAACGAGATTACGAGAATGCGGATTCATGCGGAGCTTTTGTAAAACTTTGCTACAAATTAACTCCGTACAAGTCAAAATCAGAAGTACACCGTCATGGTGCGGGACCTCGCCTCGCCTGGCTCCGATCGACATGGACGCACGCGGCCGGCTCGTGGCAGGTACCAGGTCGAGGTCGTCGGCTAGAGACCGGGCATTCAAACCTGCGTCGTCGATGGACAGGGAGACAGGAGAAGAAAAGGGCAGGAATTCCCGCGCGTGCGCCATGGCGTCGATCAATGCGGGTCGTGTCGCTCCTGTCCGCGCCAAGATCAATGCGTGCGCCATGGCGTCGATCAACTGCCTGTTCTGGCGAGACAAGTGGCTTGACAGGCATTCTATTCAAGTGGCTTGACAAGTGGCTTGATAGCGGATGGTCAGTTCACAACCACCTCGGCCTATCATGCTTTCTTCGTCGGCCAGAGTACAGTGTTGGGTGCCAAGGAGCTTTGCAAGGCCAAGGCGCCAGGACGGTGTAAGTTCTTCTTATGGCTGGTGTTGCATGACCGATGCTGGACCAATGATAGACGGAGGCGCCACGGACTTCAAGACCAGGACGACTGCACGGTTTGCTTACAGGACAGAGAAACGATTTCCCATCTGCTTGTTGCCTGCGTCTTTGCAAGGGAGGTTTGGTCCCTGTTGTTACAAGGTATCGGCTGGCAGGACCTCGCGCCATCAGACGCAGTCCACCTCTTCGCAGACTGGTGGTTGGCAGCTCGAAAGCGGGTGGATAGGGAGGCACGAGCTGCTTTTGATTCCCTGGTCATCCTCACCTCGTGGATGATCTGGAAGGAGAGGAACGACAGAATCTTCAATCATCGCTCGCGTTCGCCCCATGTTCTGGTTCAGCATATTCTAATCGAAGGAAGATACTGGGTACTCGCAGGCTGGCGCCATCTCTTGGTTTGCCCTCAGCTACAACAGCCGGCAGGGAATGAGGTGGATATCAACCAGGTCGCATATTTGTTGAACGTATAGTCGTTTACTTTCTCTTGGCCGGTCCATCCTCTGTATGGGTCGAGGGTGCGTTGTAACATTGCTTTTCTCTTAATGACAAACGTGCTAAGGCACGGTCGGTAAAAAAAAAATGCGGGTCGTGTCGTCTGCCGGTAGTCCACTGCCGCGGGTAGGTTTCTCTTTCTTCAGCACGAGCGAAGCAGCAGCCAGCGAGCCAATGGCGCCGTAGGGCATGGACGGCCAAGTACACCGCGCATTGACGCCGCACAGTCTCGTGACGCGCCCTCTCCGATCGAGCGAGGAAACCCTAGCAGAGAGCTAGCCTGGCCGCCGGAGACCGGCCACGAGAGCCAGAGCACGCACGTTCTTGATCGAGTGGAGTGGACAGTGGAGCAGTAGGCGCGCGCTCATCTTCGCCCATAAAAGCGCCTGTCCGCCACGGATGACACGACGTCGATGATGGAGAGGACAGCACGGGGGTACGGCGCGGTGGCGCGTCAACACGCCGGCCTATAGGATCGCTGGCGGACATGACCGGTAGCCGACAGGCCGTTGAGTAGAGTAGTGTGTAGTCGTACTCCTAGTCCACGTCTCAACTGCGCCACCTTAATTATCAACATGCCGGCCGGTGACGGTTGCGCCGAGCCCGCTACAGAGCTGCGCCATGGCCGGCATGGTCACAGTGTGTGTACTCTGTGCCATAGTAGTCTCCGTGCGCCGCCGCCACTTTGGTCCACCGGAGGCGAAGCTCGAGCTGGTGGATCTCTCGCCGCACTGGGCGCTTTGACCTTTTGGTTCGTTTGCCATCAATGTGGATAGGGATGTGTACTATAGAGGTGTTTAGATGCAGCGTTAAGCATAGTATTTTTGTGTTATGTATAGTGTTTACAGAGAGAAAAAATGCATTGAGAAACATGTATTATACAAAACGTTATGCATAGTGTGTGAACTAAACAGGGCCAGTCTTGGACGACAGCTTCGGCAACCACGTATGGGGGGACAGCCGCCAACGGCCCGACATGAACCCTGCGCCGCCGCCGCCATTGTTGATATGAGCACCGGTCATTTTGTGTTTTGTCAACAAGCATCGCAGGAGATGACGGGCGCGGGCGGAGCATCTGGTCATGGCGGTACACTGCTACGGTGTGTTCATACTTCACACGAGGAAAGAAATTCCAATCTGAAGTGATTTTTTTAACGCCTAATCTGAGTTTTTTTTTTTGAGGGAAACGCATAATCTGAAGTGGTTTAACAAGCATCGCAGGAGATCGGGCGCGGGCGGAGCATCTGGTCATGGCGGTACACTGCTACGGTGTGTTCATACTTCCCACGAGGAAAGAAATTCCAATCTGAAGTGATTTTTTTAACGCCTAATCTGAGTTTTTTTTTTTGAGGGAAACGCATAATCTGAAGTGGTTTAATACACAGGCCTGGCCTGTAAAAAGAGGGCCTCGTGGTCGCTAAAACTCGGCCCAGACAGAAAAAATAGTCCCCAATAATGGGCTTCAGCTTTCTGCTGGATGCCTAAGCTTTCAGCCCATAAGGCCCAACAAAGCGGTGCCCCAGTGTCAACCNTCGTTCCTGCTGCTCGATTTGGGACGAGTTCGTGGTTCCTTGATCTGTGATGTGGTCTTGCTGTTTTGATGGGTTCGGTGGATCCATGCAGGCGGGAAGCTTGTGTACCAGTACACCAAGAAGAGGGCGAGCGGGCCCAAGTGCCCCGTCACCGGGAAGAAGATCCAGGGGGTGAGTGGCGGGGGCACCTCTAATCTGGTTTTGCCTTGATTGTGGATGTGTGTAGTATCAGTGGTCTTGTAGCGGTATAGTGCTTTGGTCCTAGGCGTTGCAGTGGCGATCCTGTCGAGTAGCTAATGTCTGTGCTATCTGTATTGAAGTAATTGTGAAATAGATCTTAATCTGTTTGTTTAGATGGTTTACAGTTTCCTTTATCTTGTGTGCATTGTGCTTGTGTAGGTCTACTGAAGGATGTTTTGTAGTTAACCCATATATCTTGTTTTTTGTCTAACCTTGTGTAAATGGTGGTGTTGTGTGGGATTAATGTACTTGGTTAATAGTTATGTGCTATTCCTGTCATTTTGGGGAAAGTGGTGTTACTTATGACTGCCATGTGATTGCCATTGTTTACAAATGGTGTTCTTGTTTACCTCATGCTGAATTAAAGAGTGGCACATTATTGTTTTGCCTGAATTAAAGAGTGACACATTATTGTTTTGCCAAGTACTTTTTTCTGCTTCATACTTCAGATTCATCATTTTGTTTATGTGGATATTTTTTTATATTCAAGCTACATGCTGTTGAATGCATTGCCCTGTGGATATGCAACCAAAGCCCACCTTTTGACTCAGGTGAAACTGAGTACCTTGAATTGATAAATTAGGTGAAGATGTGTTGTTTTTTAGACCCTGCTGAGTTATTAGGCACATGATCATCGTCCCATATTAGCTGCCCCTAGTCCAACACTCCAACTATTGTTATGTACTTATGTGGTGTCTGTTTATTTATATCTCATCTTGTATCTAGTAGTGAATTGCTTATGTGGTGAATTGGTGCGTTTTGTCAACATTTTGTTAAGCAAATTTTTATGTTCTGATGCTGTTTCCCCTGAAGCAAAATTTGCTAAGTTGCTTTACTCGCACTGTCCTGTTTACTATAATCATGTTAGATCCATCGATCCTAGACCTTGTTGGTGTTTGAGGTTGAAGTTTCAATTTGTTGGTTCTGTCACTTTATGTGCGAGTCTTTTCTTCTCTGGAGTCTGAACAGGCCCTACACCACGAAAACCATGTATTCATCTGCTATCCAATGTAATTTTTCCATATAATATCTAATGCTATTGTTATAATAATTCCAGATCCCCCACTTGAGGCCTGCTGAGTACAGGAGGTCCAGGTTGTCTAGGAATCGCAGGACTGTGAACCGTCCTTATGGTGGAGTGCTCTCTGGAACTGCTGTCAGGGAGAGGTCAGTCTAGAGCTGATATTATGATGTGAAAACACATCATCTGTCATCTTGTGTAGTCTTATGAGTTGCAACTATTCCTCTACAGGATCATCCGTGCCTTCCTGGTTGAGGAGCAGAAGATTGTCAAGAAGGTCCTGAAAATACAGAAAACCAAGGACAAGACAGCCACAAAGTAGAGCTTCTGGAATGGAAGTGAAGCGCTGTTTTGTACACTGCGAAAAGTATTTTTGGTGAACGGAAAATCTAGTTGCCTCTGTGTTGAATGCTTAGCATGTGAGAGACATAAGTTTAGAGTGTTTGGAAACCAGAGTTGTTTTCAGTTTTCACCTTTAATTGTCAGAATATCGGGAAATCTGTTCCCCTAGTTGCTTTGTCATGAATTCAGATCATATCTGGTATCATCAGCCTGTCGAATTTTCATTCTGTTTTGCAGCGGTGTCATTTCTTGTGCAACTAATCATGCCTGTTTTTTGTTCTACTGACAAAATCCTTAAATCTTTTGATTGTTGAAATCAACCGAGCATTGTTCAACCCATTTTCTTGCTCTCCATATCTGCTTTGCACTGTTAAAACCATTTTCTTGCTCCCATATCTGCTTTGCACTGTTAAAACCATTTTCTTGCTTTCCCTTGTATATGCGATGGTATGTTTATGGTAACAGCACAAGCATTGTTTTTACTGTGATATCACAGGTAACAGCACAAGCATTGTTTTTACTGTGATATCACAGGTAACTGCACAAGCATTGTTTTTACTGTGATATCACAGGTAACAGCACAAGCATTGTTTTTATTGTGATATCACAGGTAACAGCACAAGCCAACGCTGCAGCTTAATATTGTTTTATTGTGATATCACCAACATTCAAATAGGCTCAATATTTTCTCACGGAAAGCTCAACATGGTGTCATAACACAAAACTCGCAAGTTATATACAAAGACATCCTTCTCTGTTGACTTTTCTGTTAATAATGGTATAGCTCAGTATGTGCATTGTACCCCTAACCTAACAATAATGCTAACAGATGAGGGCAATTCACACTGTACACACGCAAATTGCTTTAATGTGGCAGCTCAGCCTGGAAAAACTCGAACATTTTGATAGGTTCTGTAAGCCCCTTAGACCTTAGGTGACTGTTGATATTGTTATGTTGATACCAGTATCAAACATGCCCAACTTTTTCGCACTGAAAGTGCAATGTTATCTTACAACACCAAGAAAATAAAATTTTCGCATGGAAAGTGCAATATTATCTTAACACGGGAAAACTCATTAGTATGTACAACACAAGGTTCCTTCTGTCTGTTAGCTTTGCTGTTAACAATGGTATAGCTCACAGTATGTACATGGCACCCCTAAAACTGAACAAAAATATATCTCTGCAGCTAACAGTAATGCTAACAGATGAAGGCAACTCACTCACACACAGCATCTGTACATGTAACTATGAAATAGAAGTACCTCTCACTCTCTGTAGTACAATGCAAACTGCAACCTGCCCTAGTGTGGCAGCTCAGTCTGGACAGCAGCTGGGCTCAGGAAGGACTCCCAGGGTATGTTGCATCTCCACTCCTCTGAAGAATCTGCACCCAGATCAAAAGGGAAATTGATCCTCCCCACAGCTTCCCAGTCACTGCTGTTCATGCTGAAGCCATTGCCAGGCTTCCTGGTGGATGAGTCCTGGCTTCTGCTACCGATGCCGCCATTGACATCGGCAGAAGAATCGACCACAAATCCACTGAGCTGATGATCAGGCTGCGTGCTGAAGAACATTGGCGCAGCCGCTGTGGTCTTTTGCGATGTTTGCACTTCAAAAGGGAAGGTAATGGGGAAGTTCTGGGGTTCTAGGGATTGGCTGCAGTTGAAGTTGATGAGCTTGCATGAAGAGCCGTCTAGAGATGGGTTGTTCACCTTGTTCTGCTGCTGCTGCTGCTGACCTTGCAAGCTTTGCCTGCTGGTAAACTGGCTTGCAGGTGCAGGTGGTGCAACTTGTAGTGAGCAAGAGGAGCTCTCCAGAGCAAAATCTGAAGCTTGCACTGACTGAAATGCAGAGAACATCTCTGCCTCAGTTGTGCCAGGCAGTGGAGGCCCCCAGGTGTGGGACAGCGCTCGTTGAGCCATGGAACTGGTCTTCTTGAAGATCCTACAGATAGTCCAGGAGTCCTGTTTGTGGCACAGAAAAAATATCTCTATCAGAACTTGGCGTAACATCTGAATTCAACAACCTTGAACTGTACGATATGAATTAATGTGCTTACATTGAGTGGAATTGTCTTGTCAATGGGTCGCTTGGGGAGCGAGGGATCGTTGAGCGAAGGGAGCCTGAATTCATGCATCATCCAGTCAGTTTTCATCCCTCTTGCCGCTCTCCCTTTGTAGAACACAAGAGACTTCTTCAGGCCTATGCACTTGGTACCCTCAGAGGAGTAGATTGGCCTGTCTGTCCCTGTGGCCTTCCAGAACCCAGCTGATGTGACTCTGTTTGGTCTCACGCTGTTGCGGTATTTTCGGTCCCTTGGGCAGTAGAAGTACCACTCTTTCTCACCAGTGCTTGCAAGCTCTGTCGAACAAGAACAATGAAGTCAGAAGTGCAACAACTTACTCGCTACATCTTTCGATGTTATCTCGAGTGCAAATATTTGAAGTTCATATAGTTCATAAAGTCCAACACGTTCATGTACAAAAGATGTAAACAAAAGATATAGTTCATAAATTCTGAAGTTAGTGACAACTTACTTGGAAGATCCCATGGATCATGCTTGTAGATGTCCAGCTGCCTGATGAGCTCAATGGAGATAGGCTTTTGCTGGATCTTCCTCTTCAGGTAGAAACTGACCAGTTCTTCATCAGTCGGGTGAAACCGGAAACCCGGCATGAGGATCTCATCTGACTTCTCCATATTGATATCATTTCTTGCCTCCATATCTTACAAAGAGATGAAGCTTGGAGCCTGCTTGCTCCTGGTTACAAGCTTACAAATTAAGTTGCTCTTGTACTTCCTGTGCAGTATCTAGTGAATGGCTTTCAGGGATGAAGCTTGTGAGGTGAAGACAACTACCAAGAGCTGTATACTATTGCACTTGCAAATCTATTACACACCATGTGTATATATATGAATGGCAAAGATGCTTGGAATGACTAGATGAGGCCCACAACTCTGAAGGACTAAAGAAGTGTATTTAGTTCCTTCTCTATTTGAAGCTGTCATGAATTGTTTAATGGTGGATTAGTATCTCAATGAAGACAAGCTCAGCCAGCATCAGGAAATCCCAGTCCCTTTCGGTTCACACTTAGAATACTCAAGTACGGCAGTCAAAACAATCCTTAAACTAAACAGGGATGATTTACTCTCTTCTAGATCTCATTTACCAGTTTGAGCCTCCCCAGGTAAACAAAAGAACTGAAATCATACTCCAATACACCGAAGTTTGTTGGCATTCAAATTTTCAACGGAGCTAGACAGGAGCTTGGAACTCTTCTCAAGTACTTTTTACCTGCATGAACTTCAAGATATATTCCTTCAGTATCTGGATCCAAAAATCCCTTCCCATGTAGATATATGCATTATTTTGTCAGCTTGTGCTTTGGGATTCTAAAATAATTTGAATTTAACACAGGCCTAACCATGAGAGAGAGAGACAGAGAGAGAGAGAGAGAGATGCAGGAGTTAGTTTCCTACTAGCTGGTTTCTCTTTGGAAATTCTTTTCTGTTACTAGAGACAGTGATGGCCTGACCTGTGTAACTTTCTTCATATGTTTATTAACTATCTAGCGTGTGTGGCACTGCGAAGTGTTGGAAGGTAGAACCTTCTTATTCTAAAGCACAGTTTGTTACACTAATTTTTATTGTAGGCTAGTTGCCACCGTGGAAATCTGGTCCAATTTGCTCCAACAGTCAGCTTGCTAAATGGCATGCTGGCTCTGGCTGGTCCTCCTTCCACATGGCGCAATAAAATTGTTTGCTGCTCGTTCCATAGTCCATCAGATTATGTTTTTAAATATTACAAAACTTTTGAACGTAGAATGTAGGATAGATATGCTGAATAGGTGAGCCTATCCTGTACCAACTGCACAATTTGGTTTACTAAATAACTTCAGAAAAGAAGTACAAAACGTTTGCAAAGTAATCAGCATTTTTTTAGTACTACCCCAGTTTTTCAATGTTTACATGTACCCATACACTAGATGCCATAATATTTTAAGCAGTATTATAATATTATTGAATTGGCTCTTCTATCAAAAAAGAATCACGTAAAATTTACTTAGCTTTTGTGCTTCATGACTATGCAGACCGACAAGCATTATAGAGAAAAAAATGTTCACCTATCCAAGAAAAATATTTTCTTCAGCATTTCATGTTTTTTGGAGAGCATTTTCTTCAGTGCTTCACATGAACATATACAGTGTGTAAGCTGCTTCACATCCGAAAGCAGAAACTTTGGTGTAAACTTCCCAAGCATCTTTGTGTTAACCATACCACACAAACAAGAACATCCAAAACTAATTACTGTAAATCATAGACAATGACGCGAAAATTCTGCACGCGGCGAGAGTTTTTGCCACCTCCAATGGCTCGAAGACAAGGTTTTCGCCCGTGCGCGCTAGTCAAATACCCACCAAAAGTTTTTGTTCCATTCCCGTGTCTCCACAATTCCCGGCAACACCATTAACCCCCCTGCTTTGGGAGAGCAAACTCCATCTCGATTTGGACACTGGGATTGCAGGCCTGCAACCCAAATGTCAGAGCAGGGTTCAGGTCAACGTCAAACCCTTCAAGCTGAAGCGAGGTAGCTTGCCATCTCCATGTCTTGTTCTTGGGTTCCCGGCCGGTTCTCGGAACACATGTCCATGTTGCTCGTGTCCACAAGAGCGGCTCTTGTCCGTGCTTGTTTGCATGCCCAGGGTCTATGGAAGCATAGAGTGAGCTATAAACTAGCTGAGTGACAAAATCATTCTTTTCTAGTTTATTAGTATTTTTTTTAGAGAAGTTTATTAGTAATATTAGTAATACATAAATCTACCTGTGAAATTTTGTAGATTGCAAAGTTGACAAATTGCACACGGGTTAACCCAACTTTACTTTGGATTGGTGATTTGGTAAGAACGATTATAAACATAGGATTTTAGTTAGATAAGTTGTTAAAAACCTGCAACTAAAACCTCTGCTCCGCTTTTTTTTTTTTTTTTGAAAGGAAAACCTCTGCTTTGCCTTACATTCATATAGATATAGTAGATAAACATGATGATTATATTACAAGTTTACAACAAAAGGTGGTTAATAGATAAAGAGACAAGATAAAAATGCAAATTGCAAGTAATAATATGATATTACAGCTATTTTTATCTTATTGAACATACGTGAATGAAGTAATCCGAGTCACGTAAGAACATCAATGCTACAACTTACAAGAGAGGTCAATATAACTGATCTGTCAATCCTAGTCTCCAGCGCAGATAAGCAGTTACTATCATGTAGCGAACATGCTTTACACTTTCCATCTTTATCCATGCACACGATGACGCAAACAGCAGGATTTTCCATTCCAATTCTTCCAAATCCACGACACGTCTCTTCTCCTAATTGTTACTGCGATGGAGAATGAATTGCTCAGAAAGTGACATCAAACACGTAACATCCGAATTATAATGTGTTCTGAAAAAGAGATCCAAACGAGAGAATCACAAGCACTTTTTTAACCCTTCGAATAACGTTACCGGGTAAGACAACAGCTACGGTTGCTGATTATTATACAATATTGAAGGGCCCCACCCCTGATTTGCATCTTGAAGCTGCTATCACTCACAATTCTCTGCAATCATACAGAAACCCCAAAGTGGAAAGAAACACTAGCATTAAGATTTGCAAGATTGAATCTGATACATATGAAACACCACTGGAAGAATGAAAATTCATTGAACTAAGCTGGAAATGGCAAGAAAAGTAAGAATCTTCTACATAGTTATTTTTATGAAATTTAACACCGTTTGCAAGCAAAACTTAACCAGTGGTCCATACTTTCCCTAGAAGGTCCCTTTCAAGAAAAATAAAAATAATTGTAACTTGCAATACACTCTTACACACCAAACCCCTTATTAAATTTAAGTTTTGCATTCACACATGCATGCATTAACCAGACTGGCAAGAGCATTGGTCACTATCAGAACAGCTAATATTGATCTGCTACATTACAGTAGTGCAAACTCGATCCTAGTTTGCCCAATAATTCTTCTCAGAGCCATCGAGCACGCTTTTATTACTGTAGATATCCAAATAATTTGGTGATGACTCTAAAACGTACAATTTAAAGCTGTGTTTCATTTTTCAAGTAAGCAAGCAAGTTAAATCCTTGATCAATGGAAAGAGCTAAAGGTGACATCTGTTAATCTATAGTTTTGAGATGGTATTTGATAATGGATTTAAAGGAAACTTTGAACGGAAGAAACAAGGTATATTTTTAAGAAATCATTTCCAATAGAAACTTTCTGATCCAGATCATGGAGCAAAACAACTCATAAAGACCAAAAACTTGGATGATACATGATATGTTAATTTCCCAATACTATGTGCTAATTGTATAAACCCCAATCCTCAAAAAACATAAAATCAGCACAGTGCATAAATTCATGGACCTAGTGAAACGACCCGAATTCCCAAAACTGAGAATCCGAATCTCTGCACCTCTGCGATAGTCCCAGGAAGTGGCTATCGCGTGCAATCCCTGTTTAAGCTGTTACAAACCATGCATAACACACAATAGAGATAATAGCAAGGTTTATAGATAGATAAAGCAGTTATGTTTATTACATCATTTCGGCATTCTAGCCGGTACAAGTCCGACAGGACTGAATCATGCAAGGTAAAAACATCTACGAAGAGCAGCGAAGTAGAAGCGAGGGGAACTCCCATCCCTCAGTCCAGCTTGAGCATAGGCGGAGCCCTACTCCTCCCAATCCTCGTCTTCAGTGTGGTACTCCGGATCTGTTCCTGAAACACCACCATCTACCCGGGAAGCGGGTAGGCCGAGTCACTCTCCATAGCAGCAAGCCAAGGGAACGGGGGAATTAACTATATGCAAGGATTTCTATATATTTGGCTGTGGATTTCCTAGGCAGCAGCAAGCATTCAAGGAATATCATTTCATCTGCGGGGCCTCGCCCCAACCAAGGAAGTCTGCACCAACACCCGGAACAACTCCCATGTTCCGGCCCAACACAGTTCGATGTGAGAGCTCCCTCCCCTGCACATCTCAGCGGTCCCCAAGACCGGAATATCAAGAAGAGGGAAGGTAGGCAGCAGCAAGCAATCAAGGATTATATCATTTCATCTGCGGGGCCTCGCCCCAACCAAGGAAGTCTGCACCAACACCCGGAACATCTCCCATGTTCCGGCCCAACACAGTTCGATGTGAGAGCTCCCTCCCCTGCACATCTCAGCGGTCCCCAAGACCGAAATATCAAGAAGAGGGAAGGTAGAAGCACAAGAAAAGGCTAGTCGGAGGTAGCAGTAGATAACAGTACCGTCCATAACCGAGGACGCGGCTATACGTATAGATTATACCTCTGCAGAGGGTGTACAACTGTACCCACCCGAGATACAGCTGGCTGGGGATCAGCCATCTAACTATACCCAACGGCCCGAGCGCTAGTGGGAAGCCAGCACCGTCCTGCCTCTCCGAGTCCGGGGATGTCTTCAGTCACAGGGCACACCGTCGCTAACTGTAGACCTCGAAGCTGTGACGACCGCCCACGGGCCAGTGTGGGCTAAGTCCCTCTGAGTTCATCAACTCGTACACGATCCGCCAATCCGCCTACAGGCAGGTGCTGTCTTCCCTCCAGTCCCAAAACCGTCCCCCGCCCATACAAGGCGAGTGGTCTGTACTAAAAGTACTGTATCTGGTGGTATACCGACTCGGGTCCTAGGTTGCAGAGAGCGAGCACTCTCCTCCTCAAAATGTACCGCAGTACAACTGCTAGTCCATCACAGACCAGCCACCAAACACCTCAGTCGAAGTCGCAAACAAGTACCCAGCCACCAAACACCTCAGTCGAAGTCGCAAACAAGTACCCGCCACAGGTACAAAGTATGGGAAGGTCCCGAAACCTCCTTCCCGGCAAGGCACTTCCACAGTACCGTCCTGGCTCGCTCCCCGCTAAAACACATCAAGGAGTATACTCACCCAAAACACACGCCGAGAGTGGTCAAGGATCCCATCACCAATCCATGGCATAAACATGCCCAATCATCACACAAATAGCATGTGATTAAATAGTAAGGAACTAGCTATGGGTAAGTAGCTAGTTCCGATTAGGTAATTTCAAGGAATCAAGTTTTAAATTATCAAGGCATGGCTTAATTAAACAGGTTATGCAATTCAAGACATGCAATTCATTCATCAAAGCACTAGCTCTACTGCAAGCCTAATAGGATTCTATATGATGGAGAGTGACTAGACACCTGGTTCGTCGATCCACTCTTCCTCAGTGTAGTTAGGGTCGTCGTAGTTGGTGTAGTCCAAGCTGGGGTCTAGAGATCAACAAGATATAAGAACAGTAAATAAACGGCCTAACATACAATGCAAAAAGATCCAAAACAGAACCAATTAAGATCCAAATAACTCCAAACTATCTACAAACAGCAAGAGCTCGATTTATAGAAAAATATGAAACTGGTTTCATATTTTTCTGAGCTGAAATGAATTAGTTATGAATTTTTGAAGGTTTTCAGCCATTTTAATCATTTCTGAAATTAATAAACAGTGGGGACACGTGTCAGCTCCTGGTGAAGCCACGTGGCGGTCCGTGAGTGTGCCACGTGTCAGGATGACGTCAGCATGACGTCATCGTGTGGGTCCCAGAAATGATGACGTCAGCGTGGGCCCTGCTGACGTCATCGTTGACCGGTCAACGGTCAACGGTCAGCCCTGACCAGTGGGTCCCACGCGCCAGCAGCGGGTCCCACCTGTCAGCGGCACACTCAGTGCGCTGACGGGGCTCCTGCGTGGCGCTGACGTGGCGCGCGCGTGGCGCCTGCATG
>CM014275.1:14760165-14801004 GCA_004135705.1 Alloteropsis semialata
TCCGTGGCACAGAGCGCCGCGGCGGTGTTCGCGTGTGTGTGCGTGTGCTCCGGCCACGGCCGTGGTGCCTGTGGCCGTGCTGTGCCGCCGGACCTGGAAAGGTCCGGCCTTTCGGCCTGCTCGGTCCCCCGACGCCGCAGGACCACGAAGAGGTCAAGGGCGCCGAGGCGTGCAGCCGGCGTGGGGAGGCTGTGCCTCGTGTTAGTGCGGCGGCGGCAGCCCGTGTCGTCCGCAGCGCGGCCATGGACCGGCGCGCGCGCGTTCGTGGGTGCCCCCGTGTCTCGGCCTTGGGCCGGTGTTCGTGCCCTGCAAAGAGAAAAGGGGCGCGGCTCGATGGCCGATCATCAAGCCCGTGCTCAACAGGGAAAGACCGGCGGCGGCTCGACGGCCGATCATCAAGCCCGTGCTCAACAGGGGAAGACCGGCGGCGATGGCCGGCACAACTCGTCCCCGGCGAGTTCCTAACTACCAGCAGAGGAAAGGGGAATTGGTCCGTGCGTGTGGCTCACCGAGGGGCGGAGGTGTAGTGGGTAGCAGGCTTGTTGGAGGCTCGCGGTTCCCTTCTCCGGTCCCGATCGTCGGCGGCGGTGGCGGCTCGGTGTAGATGAAGCAGAGCGGCAGCTCGGGGCGACGGCGGCGCGTCACCTCCTCGGCCCAAGCTCGGTCGGCTCCTCCTCCTCGCGGCCCTCCTCCTTCTCCCCTCCCTCTTCTCCCTTCTTCTTCTCCTCCGGTGGTAGTGGAATTTGGGGAAAAGCGAGGGCTTTCGCCCGAGTGGTTTGGAAGCGGCGGCGGCGGCCGAAATTGGGGCTAAATAGGCGGGCTAGAAGGAGGCTAGGGTTTGGACGTGCCGCGTGAGAAGCTTCGGGAGGCGCCCAGCATCAGACGGCCGGCGATTCTCGGAGTGCGGGCCGGGGTGCGTGGCGCTCATCCGCGAAGGCGGATTTCGCCCGGGCGCCACCCACGCTCCTCGCCCCGGGAATCTCTGTACGGGGAGGATAAGAGCGGCGGTTGGGGGTGTCAGCGCGAGGCGCGGCCGGCCTTGGCGCGACGCGTCCTCCGGTCCTCGGCCGGTCAAGGCCCGGCGGCAAAAGCTGCGCGCGCGGGGAAGAAAGGCGAGCGGGAGGTGGAGGATGACGCTGTGGACGGCGGGCCCACGCGTCAGCGGCAAGAGGAGAAGGGAGCGCGCGCGGTCGGCTTCGGCTCGGTCCTGGGCCGCTGCTGGGCCGGCCCGCGTGCGAGAGAGTGGAGAGCTGGGCCGGTTTGGCCTGTGGCCGGCCCGGCTGTGAGTTTGGGTCTTTTTCTTTTTAGGTTTAGGTTTTAGCTTAGATTTTTGTTTGAATTTTGAATACGAATTCAAGATTCAAACGCACCTTTGAATTCCAAATAAACCAAGAAGATCCAAATCACAAATGCAATGCATGATTGAATTAATTAATAGGATTTTTCATGATAGCTAATTATGAATGAGAGGAGAGTTTGGAAGGTTGACCCTAGGTTTGACCTTGTTTGCATGATAACCACATCACCATACAAAAGTTTCAAATTTTTGGCAAAAACCAACTCCAATACAATTATTAATTATAATAATAATCTTGGAATATTACACCTAGGGTCTAATTGAAGGTTAAAACAATATTGGAATATGGAAAACATAGAGTACAGTTGGTTCTTAGAAATCGTAGAACACAAGAATTGTTCAAATTTGCTTAGATGCTTCATTGGAAAGAAGCACACAGTTTTGGAGAGAAGTAATTAACTCAATGTAAAATTTCCATGAGGTTAGACCTCAAGCTAAACTTCCTCCAAAAATCGTATGTATTGAACCATTTCGTAGGGATCCCAGGAGCCAACTGCCCATACCACTTGCCCAAAGGGCCACACTGGATTATTTTTTTCCCCTCCTAGGATTTTATTCCTACAAAATTCCTGTGTTTCAGATACAAAGTGTATGCTCTCTAATACTAAAATCACGAGAACCTATCATAAAGTGCATATACTAATCAAAGAACTAGCTTATGTATTGCCTAAATCATCACAAATAGCATGATTTCTTCTGAAAACTAAAACTTTCACTCTACAACAACAACAACAACAACAATAGCCTTTTGTCCCAAGCAAGTTGGGGTAGGCTAGAGGTGAAACCCAATAAACAGAGGTCAAGGTTCAGGCACATTGATAGCTAGTCTCCAAGCGCTCCTATCGAAAGCTATTTCTTTGGAAATATTCCACTCCTTTAGATCTCTTTTCACCGACTCGTCCCAAGTCAGTTTGGGTCGACCTCTACCCCTCTTTACATTATCGATCTGCCTTAGAACTCCAATACGCACAGCTGCTTCAGGAGGCCTCCGTTGGACATGACCAAACCATCTCAGCCGATGTTGGGTCAACTTCTCCTCAATTGGTGCCACTCCCACCTTCTCACGTATATCTTCATTCCGGACTCTATCCCTTCTTGTGTGTCCGCAACACCACCGCAACATCCGCATCTCTGCTACACTCAGTTGCTGGACATGCCGCCTTTTAGTAGGCCAACATTCAGCACCATATAACATCGCCGGTCTGATCGCCGTCCTATAGAACTTACCTTTTAGCTTTTGTGGCACCCTCTTATCACAGAGGACGCCAGAAGCTTGACGCCATTTCAACCAGCCAGCTGAGATCCTATGCCTAACATCTTCATCAATGTCGCCATCCTTTTGTAGCATCGATCCTAAATACCGGAATGTATCCTTCTGAGGCACCACTTGCCCATCGAGGCTAACATCTCCATCCTCATGCCTAGTCGCGCTAAAATCACACCTCATGTACTCGGTCTTGGTCCTGCTAAGTCTGAACCCCTTCGACTCTAACGTGCGTCTCCATAGCTCTAACTTCGCATTAACCCCTGCCTACTCTCGTCAACTAGCACTACATCATCAGCAAAGAGCATACACCAAGGGATATCACCTTGTATGTCCCTTGTGACCTCATCCATCATCAAAGCAAAAAGATACGGGCTCAATGCTGACCCCTGGTGCAGGCCTATCTGGGCTAAAACTTTCACTCTATATAGAGAAAATGATTAAAATGTTCGAACAAAAAAGAACTTAAACCCGGTCATATGCATCAATTCTGAGTGGCTACGCAAAAATCACATACATAAAGCAGTACAAGTGTAAATTAAGCTAACCAAGTGCAATCTTCAAGATGCCTGCAACAGCTCCTTTATGTCATAGCCTTGCAGCTGAAGCACAATAACAAAGCACTTTCATTAGTCTGACATACCCAAAAGAAACACATTTGAAGTAGTCTGATTCATTGTAAAATTTGGCTGCTGATATATGGTGGGAATTAGATGCTTTGCCTCTATTGTGCCCAGTACTATCAATGCTAACTCATTTTGCCACTCCTAGAAGAAAAATGAGGAGAAGTGAAAAAAGATGAGATATTAAGATCTACCTGAAGAAAGGTTAGCAGCAATATCACTCCGGAGTTCCAGACAGCATGTATTGTAATAGGAGTAAGAAGATTGCGAGTTTGAGCATATGAAAATCCTAAGACAACACCTGTGGGTATTAAAAATGGTGGAGGAAATATTGTCAGTGATAAATTTTAAAGCATACTAACACAGCAGTTCTACACACTTCATGTAATTCTAAGACCATTCATCATAATGTGTGGTCCAAGTATAGCAAGGTAGTGGGGTTTTACACAATGTTTTGTGATATCATGACTAGCCATCAATATTGTAGGCAATTACCAAGTACAAAAAGCTGTGGAAATTCTCCTGGTGTAAGATGAGCGAAGGCAAACATTGCAGCAGTGATAAGCACAGCGTATGGAGTAGAGAACCTGTACCAGGACAGATTAGTTATTAAGATATTAATAATACAATAATTCATACAACAATTTCTAGTGTTATACTTCAAAGACAAGCTTTAGAGAGGAAATCTCCTGACCAAGAATTCATTTATATTTACCACATAGTCAAGGAGACCATTAGAAATCCTCGAAACACAGTTTCCTCAAGAATTGGCGCCAAAACCCCTGTGATGCCCAACAGACAGGCAGTGCTACCAATATTTTTTTTTCCCGAAAATCAAGTAAGTTGATCTTGTTACATGTATATACAGACAAACAATATCAAAAGCACAGGGGGAAAAAGGCAGATAATCTATACCTGAGACCTGATGAGCCAATCAGTGGCAAAAGAATGACTAGGGAGTCGGTCTGAAAGAAGAGGTTCAACAAATGGATCACTAGACATGCTTGACTTTTATCATCTAAGATGTATATTATAAAGTTTGTGATTTTCAGTGCCTTTATTGTATCTAGGAGTTCATTTGGCAGATGCAGTATGCACTATAATGGGGGACGTCATCTGTAACTGGTTATGTTGTGCAGATTGCAAAAAAAATAAAAAAAATAAAATCAAGCATAAGAACTAGGTGCATGAAGTTAAGGCAGGAAAATGAGAGAGACAGTTTACCTATTTGGCTATTTGTGAATTTTCCCCTCTTTAATTTTATGGAAGAGTTAATTAACCAGACAAACAGCAACTGATATGCATTTTTTTGGTTACAGGAGGGACATTGCAGAACATTCAATCTGCTCAATAAGATGAGAAATAGGTTGTTGTGGAAGCATAAATACCTCTCTCTGGGGCGTTTCACCATTCAGAAATGTCATTGCAGCTCCAGCTAAAGCAATAGCAATTATTGCAACAAGGAGGCCAACTCCAGCCCACAAAAGCCAACCGTTTTGCAGCTTAAACGGTTCCTCAAATTCTGAAAAATAAAGGATACAGGCGCATCAGAAGATCATTGTCAGTGCTTAAGAACAAACTAAACGTCCACAGCTTAACCATACTACAGATGCAAAGTAGTGCAAGTGAACACACTAGCTGAATTAGGTATTAGGTTATTCTGTTTTAGCCCATTAAATATCTAGAAATAATTCTATATTTTAGCAAGCTAATCTTGGAAAAAAAAAACAAATGTGAGACAGATGTCTAAGCAAGAACATAAAAGTAAAGATAACAAGATCAAACTCTTACTGTAACGAAAGATATCCTCAGAGAATGGTCGAAAGGTATTTGTGATGCCAAATATAGCTCCAAGCACAACAACAGTTGTGCTACTGCACTTGGGAAAAACAGAAAATGTCAAGGACATGCGCATTCAGATTATTCAGGAACTGGATGGCAAATCCTGGTAATATAGTGTATACAAAGGGACAGGAACTTAGATGATTAGATCCATACAATTGTTCCAAGAAGAGTACTTCTGCCTTCTCATCTAGAGTTGCCTCCCCAACTTGAAAACCTAACTGCTCAAGAATAGATTGCTCAACCATTCCTGTCAGAAGAAAGCTGTCTAAAGAACATTCAACAACATGTTCAAGGAGGCATTTGCAGCAATTAAATCAAGGTAGAATATTGCTTTATTGTTGAGAATAGGACATCACAAACTAGTATCCGCGTTACTTGTTTGCACAAATTGGATTTATTCTTTACACAATGTCATAATAATTGGAAGTGCTAATGCACAGTACCAATCGGCAAAGGTGTTGTTGTACCTTACTGCACATGCCACCATGGTAAGGGAAATGGTTGGCCACTCCCACGGCACATCCCACCGGCGAAGGACAGGCCACTCATCCAAGCTTTTCTCCTACCAAAACAACATCACTTCAACTATTTGCAATTTTCAATCGAACTCTCAAAGAAGCTTAGAAATTTCATCGCTGTGCCCAGTGCCCACAACACAGCATTCCGTAGCGCAAGCACCATGTCTGGTGGAGGCGTGGGCGGTCCGTTCTCGGCGTCGTGGGAGCATCGGCAGGCGACGGTGCCCATCGCCCCCGTCCACCGGCCGGTCCCCGACGGCCGCGGCACAAGCTGCTCTGCTACTGCCGGCGCCACTGGACGGCGGCATGTTCTTGGTGAGGTAAGTGGGTGCAGACTCTGCTTGGAGAGATGGAGATACGGGGATCTGCTGCTAGTCCGGCCGCTCAACGGCGGGCGGGACCGGAGGAGGATAGACGGCGGCGAAGCCATCGAAACAAACCGTTGGGATTTCCGGAAGGCACGCGGGATAAGGCGCAGCCGAGCAGGGGATCAAGGCTAAAAGAGTTTTTCCCATCTTTTCGCGAATTTATTTAAAGAATATTTATTTGTAGAGAAAATTTCAAAATATACTAGGTCAGTTGTAACGCAAGGTGTTCTTAAATAATTCCTTATTTGACACCGCACATTTCAGAATTGTTTTGCCCAAACTTACAAGGTGTTCCTAAATAATTGCACAACAAAAACAAGACCAAGGTTCATCCCGGCCAGCGAGAGATTTTATTATTTGGGTCCCAATTTGTGAGTCTTTCAGAATTTGACAACGTTGTCACAAGCCTGATTGGTGTGGTTCCAAAATTTGCCATGCCAAATTTGGGGCATGCCAAAACGTGGACACGACAAAACTTTCCTGTCAAAACTTGGGCAACATCTTTAGAATGTCACTTAGTTGGATGCCAACCAAACAAGTGCCAAAATTTATAGGCATGCCTTCATTTTGGTTTGGCAAATATTGGGAGCCAACCAATCAGGCTTAAAGACATGTAGGGTAACTCTGGGTCAATGACATGTGGGACATGATGTCAAAATCTAAAAGGTTTACGAATTGAGACCTAAATAATAAATTTGTCGCCAGGCCATTACACGCGCTCCATTACTTCTGAACTTAAATCAGTGCAGCTAATCAAAGCTGCAGGCTACTAGCACGTGTAGTCAGTTCACAGGCATGTCAAATGAACATGCAGTATCTCTTTTAAGTTGCTAATTTGATTCAGCTCTTGCTTATTCCCACTGATGAGATGTAACTACTGCAAGTTGAACGCAGGGTTTGTACCGTCCTCCTGCCTCCTATTATGGCATCGATCAGTTGTACAAGAGAACTGGACAGTTTTTTTCAGAACATCTTTGAGTATAGTCTGATTGACATCTTGCCCTGCGCGTAGTATGGATTTCTCTGCTTTTCTTTTTTATTTTCTAAAGTAATACTGGTGCATCTTCTCTGCATAAATTGTAGTGCTGCTTAATAGAATCTGCATCCTGATGATAGGGTTGCGCAATTCACTTTGCAAAAAAAAAAAAGATTCCCGTTGTTTGATTTTTTTTTTTCTGAACCTTTACAAGCTGGACCACAAGACCGATGTCAATTTGCATGTGTTTTGTTGATACGTATGAAACAATAGGGTGCCAGATGACCCTCAAACAGCAAGCTCCTATCTGAATTGCTACGTACTTTACAAAATACTATGTGTCGACTGTCAGTATCAAAATTTCTATGATTTCATCAAACATATATACAAATATGTATTGCAACTCTGAGGTTGCACTAACCGGGAACAAATCACTGCTGATGTTTATTGGGAAAAAAAAATCTGAACTAAACTTGATTGCCTAGCTAAAAAAATCTGAACACATGAACTATCATCACTACTCTTCGTCTCCGTCAGCATCAGATCTTATTGATCTTGGGCGCCACGATCAGGGGGTTCTTCTTGGCGATCTGCTCGCGCTCCGCCGTCTTGAAGTCGAAGTCGCAGGCGTGCTTCTCCGCGTAGCGGTGCAGCGAGCAGAACGTGCCGCCGCAGCGGCAGGCGAACCCCAGCAGCCCAACCTTCTTGTTGCACGACGCGCACCTGCTCGGCGCCTTCTTCGCCGGCGGCGCCTCCGCCGCCGCCGGCGCGCTACCAGACGCTGCGGCGTAGTGAACCTCAGCCGGCGCGACCTTGATGATCTTCTCCGCCGCGGCGGGGGCGGCGGCGTGGGCGGTCTTGAGGAAGCCCTTGTAGCAGCCCGAGCACATGTTCTTGGTCGCCGCGGACCCGAAGAAGCTGCACCCGCTGGTCGCGCACGCGACGGGCTCGTGCTTCTCTGTCGTCGTCTCCGCGGAGACGACGCTCTCCTTCACAGCAGGCGCCGGCGCCGGCGCAGCGTCGGCCTTCTTCTCGGCGACGGGAGCGACGGGAGCGGCGGCGGCGGCTGTGTTGGCGACGTGGTCGTGGTAGCACTTGGAGCAGAGGTTCTTGGTGGCGGCGCTCCCGAAGAAGCCGCAGCCGTTGGCGCACATGGGCGCCGCGCCGCCGCCGGAGACCTGCTGCCTGTCCGCCATGAATGTCGCCGGGGGAAACGGAACAGAACGGTCGCTGCTAGATCGAGACGATCGGATCGCGGAGCACGCAGAGGGAAAGGCCGGGGCTCGCGAGCGCGATCGATCGAGATGAGTTGGAGAGAGCGAAGGCCCTGGCGTCTCCTTTTATTGCAGGGGAAAGGCGCGCGAGGAGTCAAGCGCGAGGCGAGCTTGCGCTCGAGTCGGATTGTGGCAGGGGCTGGAAGTCCCGAGTCGAGCCGCGGCTGGCTTCTTGGCTGGATCCGTACGTGCGCGTCACGAGAAGACTCGGGTAAGGCCTTGTTGTTACCCAAAACTTCTTCAACTGTTTGAAAAATTACAATTTTTCGAACTAAACATATTCTTCAACTAGTTTGAAAAGTTACAAAAATAACACATTGGAAATGCCCCCTCTCTACTTTTACGTCTCCCAATGCAACTTTTCACCTCCTTCAACTTACTATACAAAGGCCTTGTTTAGTTCGGTTGAATTCGATTGAATGCACTGTAGAAAAATGCATTGGGAATCGAAAAAGCAGAGAGGGGACACGTTGTTCAATGGAATGTCTTTTGGTTGAATTGGAGGGAATTAAACAAGGCCAAACTTTGGCACACGCTTCCCAATGCTCCAAGTTTGAAAAGTTGAGGCCACCTAAACAAGGCCTAAAGCCGTCCCCAACCCAAGACACTACTCATAGTTTTCATAAGCTCCACATCATCAAGAAACTAGTGCTGGACACTATCTCTCCAATACAAACACTACCCTTTCATATTCAAATTTAATATCACTCCTCTCTCATTGTGTCTTGGATATCGTGTAGAAACCATGTCTCATGCAAGACCCAGTTTCCTTCTCTTCCTTCATTTAATCACTTGCCACATCACCTTTCATCCTAGATGACAGCTCATTTAATTCTATGGAAACCATCCTAGTCATTGGGTTGGGGATGGCCTAAGGCCCTGTTTAGATGGTGAAAACTTGGCAAATTTGAGGAAAAAAGTTGCCATTGAAAAGCGTGTTTGTGAGAGGAGGCACAGTTGCCGATTTCAGTGGAAAGTGAAGGAACTAAGGGCAGTCCCAACCCAGACTCCACTCATAGAGTCTTAGCGTCAAGACTCCACTCACAAGAAACTATACTCCCCAATGCAATTTTCTATCATAGCATCCCATGACCCACTTGTCTCTCTCACAGATGGTCTTGATTTGCGTGAAGACTTGGTTTCTTAGTTAGACTTGATTTCTTATGTTTTTCCTCTCTTTCTTCAATAAATACAGCGCCACATCAGCAAAAAGCTATAAATGAAAGAGTAATTAATAGACTTAGACTCCATGGTGAAGTCTGGGTTGGGACTGCCCTAAACAGAGCCTTTACCAGAAGCCGCGCGCGATGTCGTCGACTCATGGTTGTCCGTGACTGACGAGTGGGTCCTTGTGTCCATACACCTTCTGTCGGCGGTCACGATGGCATAATGAAGTTTGACCAATCGTGTCGGATGCTGTTTGGTTGGTTGTCGCTGGTTTCGTTGGCGAGCCAGATTTTTCTTCAGCATGACGGCCCAGATGACGTCAGTAACACAATTTCAGAGACACGAATAGGAAGGACCCCGGGTGTTTGGTTTAGCCACGCTATAGCATACCAAATCTTATGCAAGTTTGATCAAGTAGATAAGTGTTTAGTTATTAACTAATTTTAGATAACATTTTTGACTCCATACGTTATAAATATAAAAGGTGTGGTAAGATTCATTTATGTATGGTAAAGTGTAGGTATACTTTTGCCATATTTTTGTGATTTGTCACACTCACCTAAAATGAGTTGTGGTAAACTATGGCTAGCAACCAAACAACCTATTAGTTTTGGCGAAAAACGGCGATGCACAACCCACACGTCAATGGGACTAAGATTACCCCGTGTTTAAGCAGCTACCACCTAGTATCATAGAACGATGTTAGTTGCGCAGTGCTTTTCAGACTATTTGCGCAATCTTTATTTCGTCGCTCGCTAGGAATAGCCAGCATCAGTGTATTTGCAAGCCAAGAGAATACACACGGTCGTAGTTTGCAATGAATGGAATATGTCGAAACTCATAGTTGTACTTGCATGCAGTCGTTCTGTGAGCCGAAATGAAAGATAAAGTCATAAAACTGGCCTGCCATACGCGGCACAGAACTTCTATTGATCATTGATACATCTGGATTACATCACAAGATTGAACACCCTTTTTACCGGTGCTATGTATCATGACTGTCCATGCACAAAATTGTAATTACATCAACAACATATTGGGAACAACACAGCACAGAGCGAGCACGAATGCTGCCGCAACCCGCAACGTCCTATCATACACAAGGGCTGCAGCTTCAACTTCGGTTAATTCTTGTAAGGCCGCGCGAAGATGCGTGGCTGGCCACCAGGTAAAAAGAACATAAATTTACGAAAATCTACATACACAGTCGCTGGTGCTCCGCTGCAGTAAGTTCACCGACTCCCATTGCCGACGTGCGAAGCTCATCGGCTGACCCTGGTTATGATGTACCGGCCTTTCTCCATGTCGTAGATCGTCTTCAGCTGTGGCTTTCTCCACCTCAGGATGGAGAATGCTGTAAATACAACCACAGCTGTAATCAACAAAAGTGGTGTCAAGCCAGAAGAGTCATAGCTGTTTAGATATGAAACTGATGAGTCTGAGTACTCTGTCCGGTTCAACGTCGTTTGCAAAATGAAAGCACCCAATGCCCAGTCAACAGGCACACCGTGGATTTGATTTACAACATCAATCCTGAAACAAAACTCACGTAAATATCCAGGTTTGAAACAAAGAATAAGACTGTAGAAAAGGATTCACCTCTTATGATCCAGCGGCATTTTTAGAGTATCATGTAGTAAAGCGATAATATATGCTGACGAGAAACAAAAGAGAAGCAGCTCTCCCTCATTGAAAGAACTGTACTTCTTCTTAATTTTTGACCAATCCCCATGGCAAAATTTCTCCCCAGCCACCGTCAGATCAGAAAGGAAGGACTTTGAATGCAGACCAAAGAACTGTTAAGCGATCAAATATCAGAAATGAGTTTTGTATCATAAATGGCTGAACATTGAACATGAAAGAAAAAAGAGAATATTGCTGTGTTTCCTGCATTAAGTTCAAAAAAACATAACTTCTTAACAAGACTCCAACCAAAGGGAAAGGATCACACCTTTGAAGTATGGTAAAAGTTTTCTGTAGCTAAAAATTTCCCTTCCAGCTCTGGCACAAATGCCACTCCAATGCGGCATTCATGATATGCACATCCCTCTGCAAAGAGCATTCAGTCACTTCTATTATGCTTTGAAAAAAACTGAGAATGAGAGTGTGCCAAAACTTATATTCATGAGAATATCCTTGGTGAAGTGCCATTATTTATAACTTGGGAGGCACTAAAAGTGCTGTGCCATGTACCAAATTTTGGTGGTTCCCCAGTTCTAATTTTAATACCTATTCAACTGTTCAAAGACATAATAATATTGCAACTTCTGAAAGTGTAGTTTACTAATATTAAATAATGAGTTTAATTGATAACTACTCACAACTCAAGCCACACATAGTAAGGCGCCCTTAAATCAGAGACTACCAATAATTCTACTATGGGCGGAGTATTCCGAAAAGGTTCTTAGTAGATGAAGCCATGTAGGTCACTGGACTACTTGAGCCATCTTTGTTTCATCTCATACAACAATAATATAATGTAGGTCACTGGTGCCATCTTCGTTTATTCTCATACAACAGAAATATGATGTGTGTGGGGAAAAGATCTTCTTGTTCGAGGCAGACAGTATAGAAGTTTTACAGCTTACTCCCTATAATAATTTAGTTAACAGTTCTGGAGTGCCTAGTGCTTAATTCGTCAAAGACTGTGGGTTACAGGAGTAGAACTAACCTGGTTAAAGTATTTTGCCCTTTATATTAATTTAACCAAATCAAAGGGTGTAATAGGCTAAATTCCACCGTGATTAACCATCCAGACTCCAGAGTTTTCTTCTAGTGCTAGCCCACCAAATCTAGCCAGACATTTTGGCCTAACTAGTTTACTGCCAAACACAAAATGGTAGGTTAATCTAATATGTCTTAAGGCTAGCTAGCAAAGTTATTTTTAACCCTAAGCTGAACACAGACTAATGAGTAATGCATGATTTTTTTATCTATAGTGAGAAGTGTCTCTACAAAGAAGAGTCTACTCTCATTGATCCATGCCAAATTCAGCAAACAAATATGAAGGGAAAAAACAAAATGAAAATGTATACTCCAGGCATGAGAACAGATGGTTACCTTTTCCTTTTTGCAATAGTGTTAGTGCTGCAGATCTACACTCAGAGAAGTTCCCCGCAGCATGAGCAAAAGGTCTGTACTCAACCTTTGGATCAAGAACACTAACAGGAAGTTTAACTGATCCCGCCATACTTGTAAATCCTCTTGGAGTGCAAGGATCTTTGTACTTCGTTTGAGTAATTAAATGCGTGGCCACTGCATGATCGAATCAGACATCATGGCTGAAGAGTTATGCTGGAGTTATCTTTGTAAAAGCTTTAGGGCAAAAGAAGTCATAGCACATGGACACAGAGGAAGAATATAACAACAACAATAGAGCCTTTTGTCCCAAAAAAGTTTTTTCTTTTTCTTTTGGAAGACCATCCAACCAAGTTGGGGTAGACTAGAGATGAAACCAAACAAGAGCCAGACAGAAGAGATAAAGCATGGTCAATTCATCGTACTAAAATGTTCTCAAGTATAATAAAGTATATTTGCATGTTGTGCGTGTGGTTCTTTGATGTCTTTCCGCTGTCTGCGAGTGTATTTTAGTGATTATGTTGTGTGATGTGTCGATGTTTGTGTGTTCGAGTTGCTGTTGTAATCCATGGCCAGCCACGCCTATCAACGAAAAATCAGGTGGGGATGTTTTCTCCCCTGGTTACCATAAAAATAGTATTTTAACTGAATGGAGTTCAAATGTGCGCTATTGTTATTTCACATTCGAAAATAACATGAATTGAACCAATTGACTTACTTGATTTAAGGCCAGGTGAGCTGAGCAAGTCATGGAGTGACTCATATGCTACATTCTGCACACAGATCAGAGAAAACATTCAGAACTTACAAAATAATAGCAAAGGTGCACTTAAAAGAACATAAAGTGTGTTATAAGGTGCAGGATTGCAGGTTGTTCTCTACTTCTATGAAACAATGCAATATGCAATTTAAGAGAAGGAACAAATATTTACACACACAACTCACCAGACCAAGTTGCAAAAAGCTGTGGCTGTACAGATTATATGAGACATCACCAAACTTAAGCACGTGAGAGAACTCCGGAGGCAAAGATTCACCCGTAACAAATGTCACCTATTTGATCACAGTTAGGAAAACCGTAAAGAACCCAGAAAATTGCAGTGGAAGATGATCAATTCCTTAGTGAAAGCAATACACAGAACCTGAACAGAAGCCCCACCAAGCTCAATTATCCCAGTGGTGTCATGAGGAACACCGCCTAGAGTCCCCAGTGCATAATTTGCGGCAACCCATGCATATATCCCTTCCTCAGCCCCTGCAAAACATTTTGATGTACTTGCATGATCACCTCAGTGAAGACACAAAATTCAATACAACCAAACGCAATCGCGTCAAATTGTAGTGAAATGCAAGGTCACAAAATCAATGGATGTACTTCCTGCTATACTGATCCATCGCTTGCAAGAGGTCCAATTCGACACATTTCCATAAAAACATGGAGCCAGAATTTGAATATAATTGAGAAGTTTACTATTTAACATGCCTGAGATCACGGTGGCCCATTTGTCTTCAAAAAGGAACCCGGATTGACGAAGCACACCCCTACATGACTCGAGAACGGACTCTGTCACCGAGGCATCGAGAAGCCGGAGCCCTGCCGTGGCCATGAGCCGCACCTCGGTGTCCGCCCATCTCTCCCGCGGCACGCGGCGCCGCGCAAAATCCAGCAGCGGGGCCAGCGACAGGCCCGCGCCGCGGGGATCCGCCGCGAAGGACGACAACCCCGGGTTCGCCTTCAGTGAGGCCGTGCGCGCCCAGTCCAGCAGCGGGGCCAGCGACAGGCCCGCGCCGCGGGGATCCGCCGCGAAGGACGACAACCCCGGGTTCGCCTTCAGTGAGGCCGTGCGCGCCCAGTCCAGCTCCGGGAGCGCGGCCCGGCCCGCCCCGGCGCGGTAGGCGATGACGTGGACGCGGCTCCCGGTGCTGCCGGCGTCGATGATGACGCCGTATCTGGGGGCCGCCGAGCGGGACGCGAGGAGGAGCAGGGCGAGCGCGGAAGCGGCGAGGAGCGCCAGGGCGCCGGCGACGCGGCGGCGGGAGCTGGGCTGCCGCCGCTGGGCGCCCATCTTGATCGGGGCGGCGGGGGAGGGAGCGGAAGCTAGGGTTTGTTCCTTCGGCTCGCCGCGGGCATTGGGGCGGCGCATCGGACGGGGGGGACAGATCGTGCCCGGCCGCCGGTCTGGCGCTCGGGGGCGCGGCGCGTCGGCGGGGAGGTGGGGTGCCGGCGCGCCGCGGCGAGGTGGTGGCGGGATCCGGTGAGGGGGCTAAGCGTGGGGGGCCCTGGTGTGGCGGGCAGAGGGGGAATTCGTTCGAGATAGTGATGGTTACAGCGGACAGGTGGCAGCACGGGAGAGCTTGGCGCGGGCGAAGTCTTCTCCGGTTGAAGCCGCCGTGTACTTTCGGTTTCGTTTGAAGAATTTCTTCTGGGCTAAGAAAACAAACAAATGATTGGATTGGTTGCCATTAGCGCTTTGTTAAATTAGGAAAAAGCGAGGAGATGATAGCTTCACTGAGTGTTTAACTGAAAACCGGTGTACGGAGGAAGTGAGAATGACAAAAGGCAAGAGTATATATATTTCTAGTTGCATTAGTAGGAGTTGCTATGGATTGAATTCCGGGCAAAAATATTGAAGCGGCTATATGTGGTTTATATGTGCATTAGAAAATCAGCAAACAAAGTTAAACCATGTTCTTGGGAAAAAAAGAGAAGGTAAGCCACCATGATTAAACAATAGTTAACCTTCCAAACTAATCTCAATAGTGGATGGTTGACACCGGTACAACGTGTCAATATTTCTAGTTCCGCTATTTCTCATGTTATTTGTCTTTATTTTTTGTCAGTGTCACACAATTACGTCATTGTTTGATGTATAACTCAAAAACCTGCATTTTCTTTCGTCAATCGAAGGCCAACAAACCTACCTATTATCCAAGTTTAGATCTCTATATACTGGTCACCTTTCAAAAAATTCAAAAAATACAAGCCAGGGGAAATGATCCGTTGACAGGGGACCTATGTTGACCTTGCTCGAACGGCTCAGATCGCGTAGGTCACGGATCTGGCAGTGCGCACCGCGGCAACGGCGCGAGAAATTCGGAGCCTCGGCCCCTCCTCCCTCGCGCCCGTGCCGCGCCGCGGGCCATGGCATCGGCGTCGCGTCTGGCGCGCGCTCCGCGCCCCACCCCGGCGTCCTCCTCCTCCGTCGCCGCCGCGCTCCTCGCCTCCGCTTCGGCCCTCCCCGCGCGCCGCTTCCTCCAGCTGCACGCGCACCTCCTCCGGACGGGCCTCCTCGCGCTCTCACCCGCCGCCACCGCCCCCGCCTTCCTCTCCCTCACGGCGGCCTCCCTCCCGTCCTCCCGCGCGCTCGCGGTCCTCGACCACCACCTCACCGCCCCGGCATCGCTCCCCTCCACCTTCCAGTGCAACTCCATCCTCCGCGCGCTCTCCGGTCCCGCCGACGCGCTCCGCTTCCTCCGCCGCATGCGCGCGCTCGGCCGCCGCGGGAACGCCTTCACGCTCGCCATCCTCCTCAAGCCCCGCTGCGCCCTGGCGCACGCGCGCCAGCTCCACGCCAACGCCGTCGCCGAGGGCCACCTCCGCGACGCCCTCCTGGCCACCTCGTTGATGCGGTGCTACTTGAATGGCGGCGACGGGGACGGCGCTCGCAGGCTGTTCGACGAAATGCCGGCACGGGACACGGTCGCGTGGAACGTTCTGATCACCTGCTACACGAGGAACCGACGCACAAAGGACGCGCTGAAGTTGTTTGAGGAGATGAGGAGACGGGAGAGTGAGGTGGAGCCGGATGACGTCACCTGCATTCTGCTCCTCCAGGCGTGCACTAGTCTGGGCGCGCTGGATTTTGGGGAGCAGGTGTGGGCGTATGCGGAGGAGCACGGTTATGGGTGCGAGCTGAAGGTGCGTAACTCGTTGATTGCAATGTACTCGAGGTGCGGGTGTGTGGAGAAGGCATACCAGGTGTTCTGCGAGACTCCTCAGAAGAGCGTGGTCTCATGGAGCGCGATGATCTCGGGTTTGGCAGCGAATGGCTTTGGGAACGACGCTATCTCAGTGTTTGAGGAGATGATTAGGTCGGATGTTTGTCCTGATGAACAGACTTTTACTGGCGTGCTTTCTGCATGTAGCCATAGTGGGCTGGTTGATGAGGGTTTCAGGTTCTTTGATATGATGCGCTGTGAATACCGACTGAAGCCAAATGTTCACCACTATGGGTGCATTGTTGACTTAATGGGCCGTGCTGGCTTGCTTGATGAGGCTTATGATCTTGTGACAAAAGAGATGAGGGTTGCTCCAGATGCAACGATTTGGCGAACTCTTCTTGGTGCCTGCCGGATTCATGGACATGTTGATCTTGGGGAGCGTGCGATTGGTCATCTGATTGAACTGAAGGCGCAGCAAGCTGGGGACTATGTTCTATTGCTGAACACATATGCAGCAGTTGGGGATTGGAACAAGGTAGCAGAAGTCAGGAAGTTGATGCACGAAAAAGGAATACAAACTACGCCAGGCTGCACAACTGTAGAGCATAAAGGTGAGGTGCATGAGTTTATTGCTGGGGATGATGCACATCCAAGAAAGGTGGAGATTTATGATAAGCTCAATGAGATAAACAGGCATTTAAGAATTGCTGGTTATGTTCCAAATGTGTCATCAGAGTTGCATGATTTGGATTCAGAGGGGAAGGAAAGTGCCCTTACCTATCACAGTGAAAAACTGGCGATTGCTTTCGCTCTCCTTGTGACGCCGCAGAACAGACCAATAAGGCTTGCAAAAAATCTTCGTGTCTGTGTAGACTGCCACAATTTCACAAAGGTGTTTTCTGGTATTTATAACAGATTAGTTATTGTCAGGGACAGAACAAGGTTCCACCATTTTGAGGGAGGAAAGTGCTCATGCAATGATTATTGGTAGTCCATCCTTGCTTATTTGTTGCATTTGCAGTGCATCACAAGGATGTGAAGTTGCCACACATACATTGGATACCAGAGCAACACTGACAACTGGAATTGGCCTCCTTGAGATCATAATCACTTGGTGAGCTTTAATATAATGATAAGGAGGTTTTCACACAAGAGGTTTCTGACTTGTCTGCTGTCATGAGTAGTTAAGCACACTACTATCAGCACATAAGAACAAGGCCCAAGAAAATATATCAAACAAACAAGATCTTTACAGCACGACCGCAGGTTCAGCCATATCAGGATTCAGGATCTCGCCTACAACTTAATTATTCAAGACTTGTATATTGGCTAGAAGGATCATTTATACTGGTAATAGAAACACAAACATGGTTTATAACATGATATGTTGCCATACCTTAGAACATCCTTCTGACTTCTGTAAAAGCAAAAAAGGAAGTGATAAGAAATCATGCGATTTTCTTGTTAGTCTGTCAAGAGTGTGTCTCATCAGGCTTCGGTGACAAGCTCAAGTGCATTATGCTTCTTGTAGATGTGCAATGGCTAATCAAATTTACAACTTTTGAAATTTGGTGAAGACAGCCGCACAAGTTTGCCAATCTAAATTACATAATGGAATACAGGGAGAAATTCTTATGCCTGCAGGCTGCAGTTGAAGGATCGCTGACATCTTATGCATCAGGAACAAATTAAACCATGGTGTATTGCAAAGTGCACATTTGCACGATCAACTGAACAAATTGAAAGCACATGATTGAGCGAAGCCCAATAAGTAAAACTGATACCAAAGGTATGTCACGGCACTTTTTTTCTGGCAGAGCTGAAATCAGATCATCTAGCTTTGATTGATTATAAAATCCATGTTGCTTTGATATGTCCTTTGGTTAATGATACAAACTTCTAAATGCGAGGCCATGCTTTAGTGTACACATATATCTATGTAAAATCCAACCAACCTGCATTTAACGGTAATAATACTAGTAGTGCTGGCATCCCTGAAATATGAAGTTCTAATGAAAATTTTATTCTTTACTCTTGTATGAATGCCTAAGGCCTGTCAAAAACTCTATAAACACCAAGCTGAGTGCCCATCTCCAGGAATGAATATATTTTAAGGGAATACACATCACCTATATGTTTTTGCTCCCCGAGCAAAACAAGCATAACTTTCTGCAGTGATTGTTTTTATGTGTTTTTGTTATCTCGCTTGTGTTGCTACTACTACTTTTCCCATATTGATCTGACTGTTAGCTAATCTGCAGCTTGTAGTTAAGTACAGAACATTGCAAAATATAAGGCGTGGTTTAACTGGTCACGGTCCCCCAAATTATACTTATTTTATAATGTTTATAACAACAAATATAGCCATAAGATAGTACTTTCAAGTATGAGTCCAATAATATCACTTTCATACAGAAAAATATTTTGTGAGACTAGTTGTTGCTTGTTGGTTTAAAATTATCAGGTTTGAAGCTTCAAATGTATGTGCACCTTATAAGAAGATACGGATGGAGTATTAGTGGCTTAGTGCTGTAATAATTTCTTGAAATTTTCAAAGTTCTGACAACGAAAATGTTTGCTTTCACAGAGTGGAACCTGGTTTACTCTACCAGAAGATCCTAGAGATGATGTGGACCTTGTACTACGAACTTCCACAAAATGCACGGTTCATGCATGTCCTGAATTATTGCATGTATTTTCTTCTCCAGAACCGAGTCTTAATTGTCATAGCATAGCAGTCTTCCCCCTTGATCCAACGAGCATTGGCTCCTCTTGCTATCTTTCATGACTTCGTTTACTAGCTAATGAGAGTTCTTTTCTGGACTGCAACTGACCCAACGCCAGCATCCACACCTTTTGATATATTGATGATTGTTGATGTGATAGCTGAAGGGTTGGGGATCAGGTAGCTGGAGGTCAATTCGGTTAACATAATATATGTTTTCGATTGATGCTGACTAAATGATATCTTTTTAATTTCATACTAGGAATAATGGTGGGTCACTTACAAATTATCCCAACTGCTACGCTAAGTTGAAGCTGAATGTTGTTTGGTTTTCCTCCATGGACGTCTGAAGTCTGAACACAATTGCCTCAAATGTCTGAACACCAAGCGAATTCAGTCTATGCACAATCATATGAAGGCTACCTAGTTTATCCGCGTTGATGTGACCTTATGACACGCATCTGTTTTGTTTCTTCTCATGCCTAGCTGACAGGCATATCCGAAGCACAGTGGAATATCCTCGTCAAGAAGGTTCATGTTTGATGTCTCCTGATTCGGCTGCCATCAATCATTGATCCTCGATTCAAGCATGTACCCTTTGTTGTTGATCAGAGCTAGCCCTGCTTCGGCACGCGTCTATCATCTATCCTGTTGTGATTGAGGAAATGCATGTGCTTTTTGACCAAAATTTGTTGAGGCCTTTGATAGTCTCAGTTAGGTGAGCCCCTAACTAGGCTAGGGGGAGATGCTTTCGTAGCCAAGCAAATACTGGTGCATGTCTGCACGCAATCAGCATTGCATCTCCCTTGCATTATTAGTGCTTATTTTTTTCAGAGATTATCAGGTTGTTATGTATTCCCTTTTGAGTGGCTACGTTTACCTTAACTGAAGAAGACTTCAAGCAGGGATAAGAAGACGCATGCAAGAAGCAACAATGCATGCACTTCCAATCCAAAGTTGAGCATTTCTTCAACCAACCTTTGAAAAAAAAATTAAGCAGCCCTATTAAGCAACGGCTGACTTTTTTGCCAGATGAGAGATCCTCGCAATTTTACAGCGATAAAATAGCTCCGTTTTACGGTGAAATCCTCGCGTAATGCCTGTGCCCTGGCGCCGTCCCTGTCTCTCTCGGGGCATGCATGCTGATGCTGGCATGGCTTGCTCTCCTTGGCACGTCTCGTTGACCGGCGCGAGCCGAGATGGCGTCCGTGCCCCGGCCGCCACGTACGTGAACACGGAGCTGCCGCAGGCTCCTGTTTCCCACAGTGACAACGAGGTCTCACCGGCAGCGACGACGCACCGTACGTACGCCGCTGCCGGCCGGCGACACGTGTGTGAACCCTAAACATCTACGGCATGGCCTTGTCTTTCCGGTCGATCCATCACACGGCCGGGTACGTACGTACACGCACCATGAAAAACTAAAAAGTTGAGCTGCCAAACGTGCCAAGCGACAAGTACCGCTGCCAAACAAGAAGGCGTGCATGCCGAGTTCTAATGTAATTACGGTTTTAGTCTTGTTACAAAGTCATTTTTCCTTTAAACTCAACAAAGTTTAATAAAAATGACCAACATCGATCAACAGATTTGTATCAAATCGGTTCCATTAATTCAACAATGAAATAAGAAATACCTCAACAATGTATTGTTAAATCTACATATTTTCTATAAATCTGGCCAACCTCGGATATATGACAAAACGAAATTGGCCTCCTTCACTTACTGGCAAGGTTCATGTCAGGCAGTTGTGGTGGTGTAGGTGTGTCTCTACAGTCTGCATGCACAAGATTAATTCTACATGCAAAACAAGATTCGGCCTGATGACGCAAAAGTAAATGTTACCCCAAAAAACTCTGCATTTCCATTTTGCAGTAATTTAGATTCAACGATTGGTGCAGATAGATTCAGCAAACTAGTAAAAATAGCACCTATTGAAATCCTTCAGAGTTTGACTCAATTCTCATTGGTGCCGAGTGCCTACCTGTCCTGTGTCCATAGCCGCAGCCGGCAAACAAAACCCTCCCAAAGGGAAGAAGCAACGGTGCGTTTCGAGCCCCGTCTTCCTCCTCCGAACTGTCACTCTCCAACTGGACTACTTGGCTACTTGCCTTCCGCACCTATCATCCCCAGCCGGCCATAAATCACTTCCTGAATTGCAAGATACAGAGTATCATTTTCCTTTTTCTTTCTGTCCAATCGGAATATGCCGCTGCTCCCATAGCTATCCGCCATTGCCATATACGCGTGCACACACACCATTGCTGCGGATCCACACATTTCCGTTCCTCCTGATCCCGGCCAGAGCTTCCTATAAATCCACACCCCGGGGCTTCGCAACCTTCATTCGCCATCGTCTCCGTTTCAATCATCCCTGCAGCCACATCCGCTAGCTATAAGATTCAATTAATTCTCCATCCGTCTGCGAGAATCCCCCGTCAGGCATCAGCGCCGAGCTCCGTCCGGCCATGGCGGCCCGCCTGTCCCTGGCGATCCTGCTGGCCCTGGCCGCCGTCGCCGGGCGCGCGGCGGCGCAGGACTACGACTTCTTCTACCTCGTGCTGCAGTGGCCCGGCTCCTACTGCGACACCCGGCAGAGCTGCTGCTACCCCAGGTCCGGCAAGCCGGCGGCGGACTTCGGCATCCACGGCCTCTGGCCCAACCGCGACGACGGCTCCTACCCGCAGAACTGCAACCCCGACGCCGCCTTCGACCCCAACAAGGTGCGTGTGCGACTCGATCCTTTCCTCCTCTTCATCATTTCCGTTGCCATGCCGTTGCTGCTCTGCATGCGTGTTCTTGGATTTCGCGTGCCACACATGTTTGTCTTCACGTTGTGGTTTACTATGTTCTTGGCAATCTGTTGTTTCACGAGGCATATCTTTTGTGCTATTGGAATTTTTTTGGCATATTTAATTTCTTTATGTTTTCTTTAATTGTTTTGAAGTTATTTCGTAGTTATGTTGACGATGATCATCCATTGATCATACGTCTCAAGATCATCCTTTTGGTATGGTTTGAAGTTCAAAGTTCAAACCTGCACACATTGGACACTAGTGATGATG
Organism: Alloteropsis semialata; assembly: GCA_004135705.1. Classification (NCBI taxonomy): domain Eukaryota; kingdom Viridiplantae; phylum Streptophyta; class Magnoliopsida; order Poales; family Poaceae; genus Alloteropsis; species Alloteropsis semialata. The sequence continues at coordinate 14,782,365 of CM014275.1, forward strand.
TGAGAGGAAGGACAGGAGTTGTTCCTTTCGCCTTATCATCCCATTGAAATCTTTGTCCTCTCCAAAAGCAACACTTTCTTGCAATCCTTCCTCTCTCAACTGTTGCCCCTCTATTGTGAAAAAAAAATGGCTCAGTAATTTTTTTCATCTATAATTTAATTTACCGGCGTCACAGTAAAAATTCGCCTTTTGCAAGGGAACCACATTTCCTGCACGACCCAAGCAAGCATTAGTTCGAATATTCCTTGCAGTTGGCACGGTACATCAGACCATCTTCAGCAATGTCTCTACTTTGTTGAGTAGGGGCTCTCCTTACTTTGTAGGGGCTTGATTTTTTTTGTCAACTCCAACAACAGCCCAACATTTCAGCCTCTACTTTTTATTATGACAGGCAGGTCCCATGTGTCTGTGTCACATATTTATCTTTTCCCTTCTCTGACATGCAAGGCCCATTCGTCATAGTCTCACTTCTCTCCCTCCTCTCTTCCATCTCTTCTTCTCCATCACGTACTCCATCAGCNAGTAGCGAGTCGGCCTTGGAAGATTCGTGCGTGGGGAGGGAGAAACTGTGCAACAGAAAAGTAGGGAGGCCCCTAAGGGGGGAATTTATGTGCCTCCCTATTGTAGGGACCCGAGTAGGGTCTGCTGGAGCGGAGTTTTTTTTTTGTTTTCTCTCGGTTCCTATTTTTTGAGTAGGGATCTCAGTAAGGGCTTTGCTGGAGACGCTCTCATAGAGATTTTTTGGCCACACGCTGACTTCTTGTGTGACGCGACGACGTTGCAGGTGAGCGACCTGCTGAGGAGCCTGCGCGCCAAGTGGCCGACGCTGGCGTGCCCGTCCAGCGACGGGCTCAGCTTCTGGAGCCACGAGTGGGAGAAGCACGGCACCTGCGCCGCCAACCTCTTCGACGAGCACGGCTACTTCCAGGCGGCGCTCCGCCTCCGCGGCCAGCTCGACGTCCTCGGCGCACTCCGCTCCGGCGGCGTCAACCCCGACGGCGGCTACTACACGCTGGACCAGATCAAGGGCGCCATCCAGCAGGGGACGGGTGTCCAGCCCTACGTGGAGTGCAACCGCGACGAGTCCGGCAACACCCAGCTCTACCAGCTCTACTTCTGCGTCGACGCCAACGGCGACAGCTTCATCGACTGCCCCGTCTCCCCGGGCAGCAGGCCCTGCGGCAACAGGATCGAGTTCCCGGCATTCTGATGCTTGCATTCTCTGCAAGAGGACGACAGAATGTCCATTCCCCAATTCGTGGTTAATTTTGCCAATAAAAGAAGTGATCATGTACTGCCAAGCAATGGAGGAAATTCATGTATATGAGTTTCATGCAATTACTGTATCATTATTTATCGCATTCAGAGACAAATTGATGAGTTCAGGAAAAGGCGTCTTCTTGTTACGCGCCTTACTTGCTTTCAGCTGCAGCAAACAACACGGGTCTCTCTCTACGTGAACATTTTTCACAGACACAGATAAATTTGTAGCTTAAAAAGGAAAATCGTTTTCATGAGATAGATTAGATGCTTATGTACGACAAAGTTTGGTAGATTCACGAATAAGAATGGATCAATTGTAGTTTACCTCTCCTAACCTCGGCACCAATTTATCTTTCAGTATCAGAGGCGTTGAATCAAGCTAAGCTCACAGGGTAGTAAAGGAACATTATCTTCCAGTATCAGAGGCGTTGAATCAAGCTAAGCTCACAAAGTAGTTGACAGATGCCTCAAGTTTGTTTTGTCGACGCAGCACGCAATTGTGGCTGTGAACGAAACCATGGCGTGCACGGGCAGGGCATTCCGTTTCCAGGTTTCCATCCAAGCTAAAAGATGTTCAACTGCTGAACAGACTGAAACGCCTGACACCCAAGCAGAGAAACAAGCTAGAGACTCTCAAGTCTCAATCAGAAATCAGGACAGCAACAGCATGACCAAACTCTAATAGTAATAAGTACCTGCTTGCGACCTCCGAATCTACCAAGACATATGCCAGCTTCCAGCCATCCCTGTCGCCGTAGCGATCTGATACAACAAATTCAACAAGCTATTGTCAATCTATTGGACAACTACAGTAAGAAAAACAAAGTAATAGCATAAGTAGAGACAAGGAAACAGCAGGCACGGCACTATATAAACAAAACCACAATAGGTCTTTGGTGCACATCACTTTCATAAAACTGCTTTATTAGCTCTTTGGTAGTTTGTAAATTCCAAAGCTACAATCACAACCAGCCAACCACAATAGAAAAGAAGCAAAATTCATGTGGCCAGGTTCAGAAACAGGCGATTAACTTGGGGGATGTCCAGGCCCCATGTAATCAATAGAAACTAACAACAGCAATGACTCTAGCATCTGGAGCATGATAAAAATGTTCTTTCGCTTGTGTTATCTGCAAGAGGATGCATGATAGAATGTTCATTCCCCATTCATGGTTAATTTTGGCAATAAATGGAGTGCTCATGCTGCGAAGCAATGGAGCCGATTGACATATATGTTGATGAATCGATGTAATCAGTATGATTGCTTATCACATTCAGAGCTCAACTACATTCAGAGCTCAACTCATAAGTTATGGAACAGTGCTTTCTTGTCATACAACATTTCCTTACCTGCTCTTCAGCAGCTGCAAAGAGCACTTACTCACGACTACACAGGTGATGTAGTAATTGGCACCCATAAAACTGAAATATGTGGCCCAGTCAGATGCCTCATGTTGTCCACACGACACACCATGCGAGGCATTCTGTTTCCAGGTTTCCTGACCAAGCTATAAGATGTTTCAAGAGCACAGAGCAGAATGGACGGAAATGCCTAATTGCCAAGCAGAAAAACAAGCCACAAACAACAGCAGAGTAAAATTCTGGTATATGGTTGTGAACTCCGAATCTACCAAAACACATGCTACCAAAATATATATTACCTTCCAGTTGCCTGTCCTGATCGTTGCCGTCAACATCTAAAATAACAATTTTGACAGGTTATTGTCAACCAATTAGGCAACTGCACATAAAAAATGACAACCGAGGTAGGCAAGGAAACAAGGCTTTGCTGACAAACAGAAGGGAATATGACAATTCAAACATGTTACAGATCACTTTCGTGAAAATGCTTTATTAGCTCTTTGGTAGTTTGTAAACTCCAACAAGCTACAGACACAACCACAAATACAAAAGGAGCAAAATTTATGTGTTGTGTTAAACAAGGCATGGTTCAGAGACAGGATAACTTGGGGGGATATCCAGTCCCCATGTAATCATTAGAAACTAACAACAGGAAGGATTGTAGCATCTGGAGCATCTTCCTACATTTCGACACGAAAAAATTCTAGGCTGCAAAACTAAAAGCCATTCATGATCATTGTTCCTTTATTCTCTTCTTGTGGATTTTCATTTCACTTGCTTCACTTCAAACAGATGCAGTAGCTTCCTGCTGTTTGTTCGCGAACGCGATGCCCTTCTCGATGCTTCCCTTCAGCTCAGCCTTCAGCGCCTCAAGCGCCTTGGCCTCGTACTCGGTCACTCCCTCAAGGTCAGCAGAGATGACAGATTCAACACCATTCTTCCCGAGCTTGACTCTTGATGCAAAGAATGGCAGATCAGTGGTCTCAGACTGGATAAATGTGCACTCATAGACATCTGGGTCACCAACGAGTGCACGAAGAGACGACTCGACAAATCGGGCAGCAGCATAGGCCATGGACAAGGTAGCAGATCCTGCACCAGCCTTGGCCTCCACCACCTCTGTCCCAGCATTCTGTATCCTCTTTGTCAGCTCCTCAGTTTCCTCTTCTGTGAAGGTGACGGATGGCCTGGTCTTGGACAATAACGGCAATATTGTAATCCCAGCATGACCACCGACAACTGGGACGTCAACATCGATGAGCTTGAGGTTCTTCTTCTGTGCCACAAATGCGTTGGCCCTGACAACATCCAGGGTGGTAACTCCAAACAGCTTCTTGGGGTTGTAGACACCCTTCTGCTTGAGAACCTCAGCAGCAATTGGCACTGTGGAGTTCACAGGGTTGCTGATAATATGGATGAAGGCCTCTGGGCAATTGTCCGCAACAGCCTCGACAAGTGACTTGACAATGCTCGCGTTGATGTTAAAAAGGTCATCACGAGTCATGCCCGGCTTCCTTGGAACGCCAGCAGGGATGACGACAACATCCACGCCTTTCAGGCAACTGGCTAGTTCCGAGGGGCCAGTGAAGTCCGTAACCTGAGCAGGCGTGTTGCAGTGGCTGAGGTCCGCAGCAACTCCCTTGACATTGGCAATATCATAGAGGTGCAGTTCTGACACCAGAGGAGACATCTTAATCAACAGGCCCAAGGGCTGACCGATGCCACCGGCAGCCCCGAGTACTGCCACTTTGTAAGACGCCTGCGGGGATATCTGAGACCCAGACTTTGCCTTGGGCACAATCCTTGGAGCAACAGAGGCCCAGAGGGAGGCATTCCTGCCCAGGAACGATGACTCTGATCCAAAGCTAACGGATGATGACGCCTTTAGGCCCGCATATCCTGTGACACCTTGGTTCCTTGGCTTTTGGATCAGCCCAGCCTGGGCGCTGACTGAGCTGAAGGTAACAGTTGACGCCATATCGAACTGCAGGAACAAAAGGTTCCATTACTTGCATGCAGGTGACTTAGCAGATAATAGACAGAGATAACTAGAAGGACCGGATTTACTAAAAGCACCAATATGAAACTTGCAAGAAACAGGTGATCCAGAACAGTAAAAATCACTTTCTTCAAAGCATCAAATTAGTTTAACCAAGGAGAAACACAGAGGACTCGGAGTTTACATTGGTATATGGAAAATGTTTATGACAGAGCTCTCTAATAATGGGGTATATGAGCAGATTGCAGAGCAAGCAGAATCATACGCCGCACTTGCGCAGTTTTGAATATGTAGCATTCCAAATTCTCGTCGCCGCTAAAATAACTAGCTACCGCGGTAGATCAACTTGCCTTCCGAACCCGTGCTGTGATACCCGGAACAAGCTGTCGATCGTACTACGTGGTGTGAATTGAATTCGACCCACAATAGGCGTGAAACCAGGCAGAAGGCGCCGTCGCGTGTGCCATCCGGCCAACGCGAGCAGATCGAGGGAGCAGATTCCGTCCAGGCAACATCTCGAAACGCTCAGATCTACACACTACACTAACACGCGGCCCCGAGGGAAGGCGCGGCCGAGGGAGAGAAGGAACAGAGCAGACCGACCTGCGGGGACGCGAGAAGGGCGCGCCGCGGGCGGGATCCAATTGTCGGAGGAGGAAGGGGAAGACGGTTCCGTTGGATTACCTCGGTGCGGCGGCGGTGCTCGTCGGATGGGAGATTTGAGGCTCCTTGTCCTGGCTCGCCCTGCGCTCGTCGGGTCGGGGGGCAGAAAGCTCGATGTGGGGCGGGCAGCGCGGGAGGCTCGTGAGCAGCGGCAATGGGCAGCAGCAGGCGGGTGGGCCACCAAAAAGCTCTCCGGCCGTGGGCTCCTGGGTCGTACAAAAGGCGGGCGCAGAGCGGCGGCGCGTGCCGTGGGCTCTCTTTATTCCGCTGCCACCGGGCGGAGACGAGGGGGGCGGCGGCGGGGGCGACGTGCGGCGCGGCCTAGGAAACAACGGCGGGGATCCACGGGACCCCACCCTGACCCCTCCCGTGCGCGCGTGAACCCGGCCCACGGAGCCGAAGCTCCTGGATATTTCCGGTCACGGTGGGCCGGCCCTGACCACGGTGCGCCGGGTGTTGGGAGACGCGGTTGGTGGGGCAGGTGAGGTGGGTGCCTAGAGCCAGCCAGCGGAGGCGCCGTGTACGGTGGAGCGCACGCCGTTCCTTTTCGGCACATTTTTTGGTTGGTTGGTGCGGCGAGAGCGACGCGTCTCTCTCGTACTCTCTCGTCTCCTTCGCTCTCGAGATATCTTATTTTGACTGACGGCTCTCCTGTCTACAGGTGCAAGAACCGAAGAACTCTGCAAATTGGTTTTTTACTCTACTATAAATCATTCTCGCAAAATACCGTTCTTAAAAAAAAATTGTTATACCAGAAAGAATTCAGGTCATATATAGAATCATACCTAATGCTATTCAGAGTTTTCAGACAATAGAGGCTTGCAAGCATTGGAGCAATTTTGTAGGACTGTGTGTTGAGCAATTGATGCTCCCGGTCGATGATTCCAAGTCCGCACAGAATTTTGGCCCGTGCTCCTAGAGATTGCCTTACGATTTTTTTTTCTTTTGAAGAAGGAACATGTGGGAGGTTGGTGAAGAAGAGCCCGAGGGGCCAAGTACAAAAATAAGAGCTGCTATGATTTCTCATGAAAGCATTAGTCAATAATAACTTGCGAAACTTTTTTTTAACTGCAATCTAGAGTTCTGTTGTACCATGACACAGGATATTCAGGAGATATAATAAAAACAAAAAAAAATGCCATTATGTAGTAGGTACATGGGGTGGGCTTCTGAACATTCAAAAAGTGGCATTATGTAGTAGGGTACATGAGCTGGGCCTCTTAACATTCAGGCGAAGCAAAGTGCAGATCTGAATGAACATAGCCTAAATGCTGGAGTCAGTACTTCATATGATATATGATTACTGGTCTCATTCATCCATCCGGAACTAGTGTCAACCGGATCAGTCAATAATATTTACTGCATCAAATTTGTGGTCAGATCGTGCAGTTTCTGCTACATGATTAAACAATGAGTTGGGTGCTAAGCAATAGCGTCAACAACAGTTAGTGTGGCCGTTCCAGAACGAGAGCATGTCTCTGTAGATTGTAGAGTGCAGGCTTGCTACCTTCTGAAACCTCAAAGGTGAAACCAGCGCGTGTCAACAATGACCTGCGGCAAACTGCAGAGACTTCCAATATTGCTTACAAAACGCGGAACCGAAGAAACTTATGCATTGCAGTAGACACATTTTTGCCATAAGCCAACAAGGTTGTTTCACTAAGGTCTAGACAAAACAGGAACATAATACTGAACAGTGAACATGCAATTAACCCCACAGAAATAAAATTTTTCGCCGTCCACACCGATTTACAGCCAAAGTTCTTCGTTTGGTTAGATATCAACGTATAAGGGATCTTCCATGTAATCACGACCAGGAGCGGATCTGCAGTAAATTTTGCCTTTCAACAGTAAATTTTGCATACAAAAGACGGGGCGGCGCCAACGCCCGCACTGGAACGCCGCCGTTGCTTTTCCATTTTTTTGGTTCGGTGGTTGGTGCGGCCGGCGACAGCCAGTCGAGAGAGACGTGTCCCTCCTCTGACCGTCGCGTGGATACTTTCCGACTCCACGGACAGAACGGACGGCTCTGATGGATTTGCTCCAACGCGCGCCGTCGATATCTCCATTCGGGCTCGCCTCTGCCTCGACCCCGCCTGGAGGCTGGAGCAGTCGCGCTGGGCTGTAACATGGGCCTGGGCCATGCTTCCGACGCAAGGACCACGAGTGTGTGTAAACCGTAAACCAAATCATGGGCTACATTTTTGTAGATTGGGAAGTGGGCCGTAGGCCGTGACACATAAGCAGCCCATTTTACTCACGTTGCTTGCTACTAAGATCACTTTTTTTTTTTTGCGAAATTAAGATCACTGGTCCTCTAAAAAATTGTAGGAAATCATGGAGCATATTTGCCATGAGAGATGACTCTCGTCTCGTCCGAGGAAAGGAATACATCGAATCATTAGGGCTCGCTCTTCAAATTGGAAATTCAATACTCACTCGGTTCTAAATTGTAAGTTCTACATGCATAGTTTTTTCTTATTATGCATCTATATATTTATATACATAGTAAAAACTATATATCTAGAAATACAAGAATGGTTTACAATTTGGAACAAAGGAGTAGTATAGATCTGGAGAGATTACCACCTGGCATTCCTGGATGTCAGAAAAATGGGCCATGCAATTTTATCTTCGACTTTGCCTTTCGAGACTAGCCATCAAATAACCACGCAAAAGGTTTGTGCAATGTTTTTTTTTTACCTAAACTTGATAACCTTGTTTCAGATTTTTTTTTTATTCTTTTCCCTTTTGGAGATGCAGATCTTCCGAATTCTTTTTGGAAGCAAAGATCTTTGCGATTGTAAACCAACAACTACATGTGTGCATATGCAGAGGCGGCCGGAGGCTACTCTTTTTTTTAAAAAAAAAGCTAGAGATGCATGTGTGCTTTGTCGTCGAATGCATGTGCCACTTTCGCGGTCGATTATCAAGTGGCCATCGGCAATTCGGCATCAGGGGAGACTGTGTGTGCAGTGATCGGCGCCAGTGGATCTCCGTGCTCATGTCGTCGTGTTCTTCGTCGCAGGAATAATAACGACCCTTTTGGCACTCGATCGATCTTGTCTGCCGCACCATTAAGGGGCAGTACGTAGCTATCTGGTGGTTGGTGCTTTGTTGGGGCCTTGACAAAATGCCGTGCCACATGGGAAAAGGCATGCAGGAAGATCAACAGGATAGGGAGTGCCCTGGCCCGGAGGATAAGATGGCGCCTTCTCTTCTCGATCGATCGCTCTCTCGCTTCAACTTTTTTCCAGATAAGCTAAGCGTGCGCTGTAGCTGGAACCTAGAAAAAGGTTAGAAAGAGTTACCCCGTTGGTCCGAGGGCACATGTCTCGTGTAACACGACGGACTACACGAGTCACTTGTCCGGAACCGGAACCTTTATGGGTTCCCTTTCCTTTATCAGCGATGACACGTGTGGAAGTGTTCCACGAACGATGCTCGCTCGCAAGCAAGCGCACAGTACGTGACGTCCGTACGTAGTCTTGCGATGATGGTGTACAAAATATATATAATGATTACGTATTTGATGATACAGACGTCATGCATACGTACGCCCAGTTCTAGTAGGAAAACCAAAAAACGTGCGCAAGCACGGTCGCTAAAAAAAAATAGTAGGAAAACCAAGGCCCATCAAAGTTTGTATGTAGCATGCCGTGACCGTGGCCATGCCAACAAGCCAAATTGCCAGCTTGAGCTTGGAAGAAAGGCCAGCCCTGGATCTGCTCCAAAATGCATGTATCTCTCGCAGTGCCCAAGACCTATGCAAACGGCAACAAACAATGACCCACCTCTTCTTGGCACTTCAGGTTGTCTGCAGCCAAGCCAAGCAGCCACTCGATGACTGGTCGTCTGGTTGGTGCAAACGGTGCTTGACGAGGCCTTGCTTTTACAAAATGCCCTGCCACGTCGAAAAAAAGGCAGGATAAGATGGAGAGGAGAGCCTTCTCGATCGATTCAAACCTTTTTTTTCCGAACCCTAAGCCCTGTACTCAGGTGGAATCCAAAACAAAAAAAAAAGGGTTATCGTTAGTTGCCTGGCACATGCTGTGTCGTGTAACACGCTCGTAATAGGGAGTACGGAACGTGTCGCCTGTCGGAATCGGCTCGGCCCCAGTCCCCAACTGTGGGGTGCTAAAGATGACCCCCTTTCTCCCTTTTTTTATGTGAAAAAAAAATTCCACAACACAGGTACCGGGATTGGGCTATACATTATATTTTACTGCCAACACACCAGTGATAAATGACGTGTTGAGAACCTAATATAAAGGTGTTAAAATTGACGCCTTCAAAAGTTGGTAACACGTACCAACACTCACACACACGTCGGTACCAATGCAAGAATCCGATCGCTCTCCCTAGCTACTTTGCAGTTAAAGTCAGGGTTTTTTTTACCGTTGGGAACCGGTCCGGTTCCCACGGTTACCGCTCAAACCGCCCCGGACCGGTTAGGGTACTGTTCATCGGGAACCGAAAAAACCGGTACTGTTCATCTACTGTTCATCGGTAACCGGTAAAAACCGGTCCGGCTTACCGCTACCGCCGGCCGGCGGTAGCAGGTACCGGAACGGTAACAAAAACCCTGGTTAAAGTAGGTGACATGGAATAATCTAAGATAAATAATGCCCGCATCCAATTATTAGCATGTCGTGTTATACGCTACCAGGATGCAAGCTCATCTGATCATCGTTTTGATCTCAACAATCCAGAGAGCCCAATTAGTACCTGACAACCCAGTTTATCAACTAATAAAATTAATATTGATGTGCATAATTTGCCTGATGTGTCTGTGCAGCGACTTGTTTAGTACGAGGGCGCGTAAGTACGTCTGCATTAAGTGAAGGCATCACGCGCGACCTGTTATAGAGGAACCGGTTGCATCAGCTGGACACATGACCACCGGCCAGAAGCCCAGAACGTGTGCATCCAAGGTCGCAGATGAACTGTCGTTGTCCATTTTGATCGCATTTATTTGCCCTCTGGATCGGATCGGAGCCTCCGGAGATTGCGAAACACGGTGCGTGTTCCCATGGCCCTGCACGGCTGCACGTACGGCGCGGGGCAGGCCCAACCGAAGCAGCACCCAACATTAGCCCCACATAAAAGTAAAGAGTCCACATCAATAAAAGAATCTGAGCCAATCACTTGGCCCAACGCAAGCTACAGTCCTCCCCTGCTGTTGGCTCTGCAGTACAGAAAAAGCCCGCTCTCTTTGCATGTTGTTTGTCAGATGAGGCCTCTGTTTTTCTCTCACAACGCGCACTCTTGCTAGCACTTGAGTTTTTGTCAGACGAGGCAGTGCTCCCTCTGCAAGCTACTGTCAGACTCTGCGAGACCACCGGTTGGTCCGATGTGGAGGATGCATGCACATGTGGAGGCTAGAGCTCCCAGCCACGGTGTAGCGTTGGGCTTGGCCTTACGCGGCACCCCCTGACGTCACGGAGGAAACGTCACGCCACGGGCTACATATATGGCACGCGCGTCACGCTTTTGGGTGTGGCCACATCCACACGGTCAAGCAAAAGCCAGTACTTATTGCTCGGAGGCATTTACGAAGAGGGTTGATGGAACATGCAACGACAAGGGCGGCTGGGCGGGTGGCGAGTTACTGATAGATCTTCATTTGTGAATGCCGTAGTGCAAAGTTTCTACGGGTGCTAATGTCATGGCCAACTCATTCTTGTACATGTAATGAAGAACATCAAAAGTTGCTAATTTAGGGTAAACCATATGTGGCGGCTCTGTATTATGTTTCTTTGCCTCACATAGATGGCCTTTTAGTTTGCAGATTGATTGTTAAGCTGTCGTCTGTTTTAATAAACTTTAGTTTCAAGTTATGTAGGACCTGTTTGGATCCACCCCGACTAAAGTTTAGCCAGCTAATTGGAAGTGCTAAACTTTAGCTAGCTAACAATGAGCTAGCTAAACTTTAGCTGGGGGTGTTTGGATCCTCCAACTAATTGAAGATAATGGACCATGCTACCCCTCATGAAAATAATACAAAAATAAAGGATAGTGGCTGCATGAATTTTAGAAGGGGCAATCTTGTCTTTAAACATGTTTTAGCTGGTTTTAGCTGGGTTCAACCAGCTAAAGCTTAGCCGTGTTTTAGCTGGCCCCGTTTGGATCCCTGGTAGCTAAACTTTAGCAGCTAAAGTTTAGCTGATGGATCCAAACGGGGCCGTAGCATTCGGCTACTATATGTGTAACAAAATCTGGACTTAGTTCCTTATCTCTAAAAGGGGAACATATCAGGTGCAAACCAACCCTTTCATGCAAACTATGGAAACTTCAATCTGGACCACATGATATTGATCCAAGGGTGCACTCATGGGAGGTGGGAGGGGTGATTTGCAAAACTCAGGGAAGGTGGGAGGGGTGATTTGCAAAGTCGTATTGCAAATCACCCCTCCCACCTCCCCTGAGTGCACCCTTGGATCAATATCGTGTGGTCCAGATTGAAGTTTCCATAGTTTGCACGGAAGGGTTGGTTTGCACCTGATATGTTCCCCTCTAAAAGAGGTTGAAGCCGCAACATTCTTCCATGACTAGAAAACCAAGACAACCGGGTTCGAGCGCCAACTAATGGAATGCTGCCTGATGGAGGCGACTGAGCATGGGGTAGGTTTAATTTTTTTTTGGCGACGAATTCTGTGGATTTCGATTTTCGGTTGAGAAAAATTGCCAAAAATGTTATTAATTTAGAATTTGTTTCTACCTCTATATGGCCTCCATAAACCGATGAGGTCAGGTTATTATTACTTGTAGGCTAAGTGTGGGTGGTTGGAATCTCTATTACTAGCTCACAAGGGTCACGGGTTCGAATCCTACATCAAACATGGTATCTTTAAGCAGATCAGATATGAAGCTACTTGTGAATGTTATTGGTAATAGTAACTTTTATAAACGTTAAATACATTTAAAATCATCAAATTTGGCCAAACATTTGACCAAAATCTTTAACAAAATCCATTAATTTCGGTGATTTCGCACGTAGCTGAAAAAATTTACAAAATGAAATAAGAAATGCAGCATAGGGGGGCGCGGAGGTACTTGTGCCCATCGCTAATAGAAATTTTTTAGTGAACACTAAATTTTGAGATTTGCTTGATGATATGAACACTAGATTGAATATGATTTTTGTTTGTTCTATTAGCCTGCTCTCCTCTAGGATTCTCTTCAAGCTTCGCCATTGGTTATGCCAAAGGAAAAGTCCACCGCAACAAGAGATACATGTACTGAATTCGATAGGACCAAGTACCAACCATGTACAGGGTGATCAAGGAGTGACTTTGCATTCCAAAAGAAGAAGAACGCGATGGTTTCTTCACCCTGTTTTAGGTTGCTAAAAGCCATAGTATGCCTTTTCCAGCTTTGGAAGGTGCATGGTGGTGAAAAGAGAGGAGAGGACACCAGATAGTGTGTGGAAAAGCTCATGGTTTAGCGATAAGATCCTCTTCGACCACTCTGATGAAACGATTCTTTTAAGCACCTTAGCTTTCCATGTCAGGAGGTGCTCGGTGATTGGTTTCCATCGTCTAAAATGTTAAGGGTTGTCAGTCGAGTTCCAGACCAGGCCTTTATATGTTCTCTCTTTTTTTTTTTAATTTCCTTTTTGTTTTGAAACACAATATAAAGTTGTCGATGTTTCTTTTTTTTCGAGAACACACAGAAGAACTGTGCATCATTGCATTAAGAAAGAAATTAACAGATTTTTTAAGTTACAACACGGGCCAAACCGGACGCATGCACACGGAAAAAGCGAGAAGCGTACTATACTGATGCTTTTACAACCAGATGCATCAAGTAGCGACCGGAGACCTAAGTCGTGTCTGCCGTTCTGCCCGGCCAACCCAAGCCGGCAGCTTCTTGCCCCGGCCGATGTTTCTTTTTCCTTTGAGGTCCCATGTCAGTGTTACAAACATTGCCCTCTAATGTTTCAGCCACCTGTTCTTGCCCCGCAACTGACGAGGAGTGGCACGCGTTCTGGTCGTTGCAGTATCTACGCCACGAGGCCTGCACGAGACTCTGTACGATGATGGTACGGTGGTTGCGCGTGCCAATTGCCATATGGAGGAGACGACATTGACTCCTCACTAACTTGAAAGCTACGCCGCACTCTGCAAGCACCATATCCATCCACATGCTGTGTGCGGGCTACGCATGGTTGTTAATATCCCGATACGTCCTACCCACTCAGACAAAATGATACCGATCCTATCTAGTATCTTAAATTTTCATAGTATCTCGATCCTACAGAAATAGTCCACACGATCCTACATGAATTTCATAGTATCCCGATACTACGATCCTACGATACCATATAATAATTGATATAAATAATTTTTTAAATAATTTAGTGGTGATAAAATATTATTTGGGACAAGATGTATTGAATATAATGTCAATTAGAGCATTTAAATTTGCAAAAAGTCAATTCAATTAATCAAAATAGACGTTATTGGCATCAATCTATATAATATATTACAAATCTTATATAAAATATGTATTATGTACAATTCCATAGTATCTCGATACTACGATACGATTCTACGATTCGATACTGTCAGGCCAAAAATGATACTACCTAGTATCCCGATACTACAACCTTGGGGCTACGTACTACTGCGATCGAGACACCGCTCGTCGCCATTGATGCTGGCTGGTCCTTTCGTCTACTTGCATTGGATCCTCGCTGGTCCTTGCGTGTGCCATGGTTGGGAAGGATCATGCACGGTGGCAACTTTCGTGGGACAAGTTTTGGTTTAATACTGTATCAACTGGATTCTTGCTGGGTCTTGCCTGTTTTCATTGATCACTAGTTTTGACGCCTTTTTAGGGCCAACACACGAGTCGTCCACGAGCGTGCAGCGCGTGGAGGAGCTCCTTGTTGCTCCTCGGCGCGGGCCGGTCAGACCGGTTCCGGTGACCGGTCAGACCGGTTCTCGCCGGGGAGCCCGACGAGAGACCAACGAACGCTTGTCCGGGAGGGACCCCGTCAGGGCAGGCACACCTTGGGTTGCCCTAGGCTCGGCAGGCCAGCTAGGGCGCCTTCTCATGCCACGGAGACAGAAGAAGAACAACACATAGGGTTGGAAAAGTAGGGTAACGAGGAAGAAAGGTAAAAACGATAAAGATAGATTGATTTGATCGATTGTGATACCTTCAATCGGCTGTGGCCCTTTATATTTATAGGGAGGGGAAGTCTTGCCCCTGGTGGAGTCGAAACTCTTACAAATCTCGTGTTAAAATACAACTGATTCAGATTCTATAAACCACACCGGTCTGACCGGTCCGCCTGGGGTGCAGGACTTCTCGAAGCCATATCTCGCTCATCCGAACTCCAAATTGGACGTTCTATATATGAATCTTGATCTTCTCGACGAGAGCTATCCAACGGTGAAGTCCAATTTACATTTGGAGAACATTGCCAAAACCGGTCTGACCGGTTTAGGCAACCCGGTCAGACCGGTTTGCCCAACTGTGCCAATTTTGGGTGCGAACATATGCCTCCCTGTTTTATAGCAAAGCTTGCGTGCTAGAAAACATTCTTAATGATTGAAATTATCTAAGCTCTTTATGGATGCTATTGTAACCGAAACAAAATTCTAGCAAGTACAATATGTATGAAACTACTATTTCGGCTTTTGAGCAGCATATCTAATAACTAAATCCTTCGCAGCCATGGTGAATAATTAGAGCTCCTTGGTAAGGCATAAGCATAATATTGATAATCATAGAACGAGAACTAAGGATTATACCAAAATCATGGATTGTAATTAGATATATCTAAATATGCACTCCATGGCATATGCATCGACAGAATAAATGATGAAGACCAATGTGATGACCATTGATGCTTCTTTGCTCTTGGTGATGAAGAGCTCCTCCTTTTATGACCTTCTAACTGATTTTGCTTTTGCTCGGCTATTTTCTGATATTTATGTAACAATTCATCAAAACTTGGCTTCTTCTTCACCACCTTGCCCTTTGGTGCAACATTCTCGGCTCTACCAGAATTTCTAGCATGACCGGTCAGACCGGTTGGAGCACCGGTTAGACCGGTTCCTTCAGAACCAGCCACTTTGAGGTTATCGTGCCCCCAAGCCGAACTTGATTGTTGCTCAGCTACATTGTTTGAAACAAGTTCTTCACTGGGGACAATCTGACTAGTAGAACTAGCGGATGATTCTTCAATGTTCGGCTTTTCTATGTCTAGTGTCAAATCTGAATTTTGATTTAATCTACCATCTTTTTTGACACGATAAACTTGCTTGATCACCTTACGCTTATTTTTGTACGTGGACCGATTTTTTTGATCAAAATGGTCATTATGCATAGATGGTGATTCACTAATTGTCGGCTCTCTATATATAATATGATCTGGATAAAAATATCTAGGAAGAGACGACATATATGGATTATAAGACCATGGAGGAAAAGAATAAGGCATGCTGCAATAAAATCCCCATGGCATAGATGTAGGTGATCCATGTGACGGAAACGGCATTGATGCAGGAAAAGTATTCCTATGCCGATTCTGATTATGAAACTTCTCTCTTGGAGAAGATTTCGAGCGTTTGGAATTTTTAGGTCGAATAGCACCATTGACATTCTTTTGTCTTTGAGACTTAACCTGAAGTTTTTCATTAGACTTCGGCTTTTCTCTTTGATGCTTGCTACGACCTTTGGATTCAATTGTTTTCCAAACATCAATCTCAGGTTTTTTGGGCTTAACCATCTTTGGTTTAGATTTACTTTGCAAAGCCCTAGGTGAAGCGGTTAGACCAGATGCAGCATCGGTCAGACCGGTCTGGGCACCGGTCAGACCGGTCGGGGTACAACCAGCACCTTTGCCTTTGTTCTGTTGCCCCCCGAGCGTTGAAGTACTAGATGTAGTTTCTATGCTCTTGCTAGGAGATTTGGGATCAACAATTTCGGCTATAGACGGCCGACTTGTTTCTTGACCAACAACATCACAAGTTGGCAAAACTTTGCAAGGATTAGGCATAACAGTAGTCGGCTTTTCAAGAACCGACTCTTGATTGACAGAAATCAGTCTACAATATTTTTCCTATTAAGTAAGTCATCCACAAATCTAAGCAAACCACTTATAAAGTTAGCTGTGGTCTTACTATGCCTTGGTAGATCGAACATCCTCAACTCGTTGATGGCAGATATCTTCATCATGATGACGCCTTGTTCCATTACTTGATAGCAGTGAGGAATCAATATTTTCTTGATGCCATCGAGTAGATCTTCAGGTAATCCTTCAAGTGCCACCATATTGCTAGGGCTTGACGGATCGGCCATGATAGCCAAATTCTCGTTCCCCAGCGGAGTCGCCAATTTGTTGACGCCTTTTTAGGGCCAACACACGAGTCGCACACGAGCGTGCAGCATGGAGGAGCTCCTTGCTGCTCCACGGCGCGGGTCGGTCAGACCGGTTTCGGTGACCGGTCAGACCGGTTCTCGCTGGTGAAGCACCCCTGCCTAAGCAGAGACTAAATGTGATACAATTATCAGTCCCAGGAGGCTGATACACATTTATTCAACAGATAGTTCAGAACCTTACACTCCCCGATGGGGAGGAAACTTGATACAAGCTAAGACAACCAAAAGATAAACTACGGCTATGAGCCAAATGATGAACCAGACCGGTTCAACAAGAGGATCAGAGTTGCGCGACAGCGAAAGCATCTCGGGCAGGGCCAAACTCCACAGGCAAAGTCGGGTGCGGGCACGACCACCTACTCGGCGTCCTCAACGACAAAGTCCGGGTCTTCTTCTGAAGCAACAAATACAAGGGTGAGTACAAAAGTACTCAGCAAGTCCAACCTCATCCACGGAGGGGTTAACACAGAATTATGCACAGGATAAATCAAGGAATAAGGCTAAGGTTTATTTGCAATAAAGCCAGTTTTACTCATGCAATGGTTTATCAAGGAAAGACTTTTAGCAAAGCAAGCTTAAGTAACACAACTAAGTAAGTGGGGGTTGATCCACAAAGGATCCCAATTTTAAATGCTACCGGATTTCCCATCCGCCGTAGCTCTTGGCACAAAGCCGAACACATTTCCAAAACACACACTCCAACCCATCCCAAAACCTTCGGTATTGTGACCAAGCCATAACTCGCCCATGACCGTGGGCACGGCTATTCGAATAGTTTGGAAACTCTGCAGAGGTGTACACTTTCACCATAAGTAGGGTACCGCAACACGATCACCTTAGTGCCAGTGCGGATCCTATCGAAGCCATTACCCACCATAGCCAAAACTGCCTAGCCATCACGAGAAAATAACCAAGAGGGTTTATGACACCAAGTCGGCAACCATGTCACTAAGACGGCACTTGGTTTTCTCGCTGCACACCTGCCACCAGACAACTAACAGCACGGCTAGTGGGATTTAGACTAAGCCCTTGCACCATACAAGAGTCGAGTGGTTGTACGAGATAAATGGGTTAGGCAAGATGACACATCACCTCGGTTTAAAACCGGACAAAATGGATATCTCCCAACTTGCTTAACCACAAAGGTACAAGCCACCAAATGGTATTTCACAAAGAAATACCCATCCATTTTATCCAACACTTTCTCTATTTTCAAAACCCAAAACCCAAACCTTTACTCAACACACTCACTCTTTTATTCTTTGTAAAACCAGTAATTGTCATGATTGATTAAGTAACTAGAACAAGTCCTAAGCATTCTAAGCAAAGGTTATCAACCAAACAGAGCAAATCATATTTAGTGATAACTAGGTTATCAAGGAATGGTTATAGCAATCAAGGAGTGGCTATCCAACCGGGTTTTTAATGACGACAATGCAATTATCAAAGGCCAATAGGTTGTGTTTATAAAACTGGGATAAACATGCATCAAAGGATGGGATTGGACTTGCCGTCAAAAGCTTCCGGGATTTCCTGCTCGCGGTACGGGTCGTCGGATTCGGGCTTGCGGTACTCTCCTGCATATTCCGGCTGCTCCTCCTCGATTATACCGTCGTCTACGGCACACACAGCAAAACACATAAAAGAAAACAATCAAACCTTTACCGATGAGCTCGAAACAGGAAACGAGTAAATAAAATAGGAAAGGAGATTATTTTGGGATGATTTGTGTATAGCTCGGCCGGAATAGATGAAAGATAGACGTGTTCGAGTTTGGTGGAATTTCGGAGAAGTTTGGCGCATGAAATGACAAGTTTAGGGAGGTATTAGGGCTAAACAGGGAGGTTTAGGGCCTAATTGAAAGGTTTAAAAGAACCAAGGGCCTTTCTGTAATTATTTTTGCATGGTGGAGGGACCTAAATGCAAATACAGAAAGTATGTGGGGTTTTGGTAATT
>CM014275.1:14805587-14842963 GCA_004135705.1 Alloteropsis semialata
GCGAGGTGGATCCTGATAATATTCAAAGGCCGAGTGTTAATGAGCTTTCGGCTGAGGATCGTCATCTTTTCGAGCAACTCCTGTTGCAAGAAAAGGAGGAGATGGAACGGGCCAAGAAAAAACTTGAAGATAAGGCGCAATGGTTCCTCTCGCACTTCTCCAAGGATCGAAAAGGTGCTATCTCCAAGGACAAGGAGGTGGTCATTCTTTCAGAAGGAGAAGAAGAAAAAGATGAGGTAACACCCACTGTAAGTGCTGCATCCGCGCCTGTTACCCTTGAGCAAATTAATGGCTTATTACTTTCTGGTCAAAAGAATCTTCTTACGATTGTTCAAGGCATGATTGATAAATCCGTAGGAAAACAACCCTCGACCGTAATTAGTAATGCTATTAATTCTGATCTAGTGGGTACTTCACAGCACGCAATTGTACCTCAGAATTTATCGGCAGCAGTAATACCCAGAAATCCACAATATGGGATGCCGTTAAATCATTTGACAGGACAGAATTTTCAGGGATTTGGCCAGGCAAATCCGGTAAAACCGGTTTCTGTAACCGGTCCTACCGGTTTTAGTCCTAATACTCAGTACGGCCAAAATCCGGTTCAACCGGTTCCAGGAACCGGTCCTACCGGTTCTTACCCTGTTGCTACATATCAGACAACACCTGAGCTTATAACTAGTACATCAATTGCTCAGGCTAATCCTGGCCGAGTTAATGGTGTTTCTGGTAATGTACCTACATATTCCAATGATAAATACTTCAAATCCTATGTCTTCAGAAAGTTCGGGTTATTTGCAACAACCATTACATGCATCACCGAACCAAAATGTGCCAAATGTCAATGATCAGCAAAGCTCAAATGATCTTTATATTCAGAGTCTGATGGAAGAATATAAAAAAGATTTGGCTATTTTGATTAAGGATACTTTTGGCATAGAGGTTAAGAATAAAACTTTAGTATATCAGAAACCTTATCCTCCAGCTTTTGATACCATGCCTTATCCTCAAGGTTTTAAAGTGCCAGAATTTGTCAAATTTACTGGGGAAGACAATAGGACTACATGGGAGCATATTAGCCAATTTAATGCACAAATGGGTATTCATGGTAGTGTTGATCATTTGAAAGTTAGATTATTCCCTTTGTCATTATCTGGTGTTGCTTTCTCATGGTTTTCGGTATTATCTCCCAATTCTATTTATACATGGTCTCAATTAGAACATAAATTTCATGAGCACTTTTATAGTGGTGATAATGAATTGAGGCTATCTCATTTAACATTGGTTATCCAAAAGAATGATGAATCTGTTGCTGATTACATTAGAAGATTTAGAGATACAAAAAACCGATGTTATAGTTTGATTATTTCTGAAAAAGATCTTGCCGAATTAGCTTTTAAAGGTTTGAAATCTCATATCAAAGATAAATTAGAAGGCTATGAGTTTCTTACCCTTAATCAAGTATTACAAAAAGCTTTAGTTCAAGAAAGCCGAAGTAAAGATGCTAGGCCAAAATGTGATCGTCCTAATATGCATATGTTAAACAATGACTTAGTGGACGATGAGAATGAAGAAATATGTGCTGCTGAATTTACATGGCCAAGCAAGTCTCAATCATATAGTTGCCCTTCACTTAAGCCGATCCACAAAAATCGACAAGAAGAAGTGAAATTTACTTTTGATGTGTCTAAATGTGATAGGATATTTGATGAGTTACATAAGAATGGATACATCAAGTGTGCATATACTTTACCATCTCTTGATGAGTTGAAGCGACGTGCATATTGTAAATTTCACAATTTTTTTTCACATGCAACTAATGATTGTAATGTATTTCGTAGGCGAATTCAATCGGCCCTTAATGAAGGCCATTTGACTTTGCATGAAATGAAGGTTGATTCTGATCCTTTTCCTAAACATTTTTCTGTCAATACCATTGAATTACAGAATCCTAAAGTGTTGATCCGGCCAAATCAAGCCGATACAACAAAAGGAAAAAATGTAATCATTGGTGAAGCACGACCAGAGCAGAAAAGGAGCAAGAAGGTATGGCAGAAAAAAGACCCTCAAGTTGCAAAAAGGAATTCAACACTCGGGGGGCAAGCCAAGAGCAAACATGCTGGTTCTGGTAGAACCGGTGGAACCGGTTATTCAAACCGGTATAACCGGTTTGCGCCTGAAAGTTCTGGTGGATCAAAGAAAAAGGCGAAGCCGACATTTGAAGATCTTCTGGAAAAATATAAGAAGGGAGCTGTCCAGAAGCAGAAAAATCAATCACATAGCACTGGAGATGCAAATTCACCACCAAGACATCAAGGTAGTCGAAAATCTCACCAATACCAAGGTAATTATGCTGCTGCGCCATATTATTTTGGTGGATCATATATGCCGTTGTCTTGGCCATATCCTTGTTATTATGCTCCTAGTGACTATGGTAGTATGTACATGCCACCACACATTATTTCTTATCCAAATTATAGTGTCTTTCAACAACCGATTGCTTACAATGGTAATCCGGTAAGAAAAGATGCATGTACTGATCCTAAGCAGTGTGAGAACAGTAGCAAATCAGATTCTAAATATATGCAGCCGAGGTGGTGTCCCTCAGGCTTAACTCGCACTCAAAAGAGAAAATTACAAAGAATGCGCAGGCAATCAATGGAGCCAGAAGTTGAACAAAGATCAGTGGCACCTACAAGGATGGTGTGGAGACCAAAACAAGTTGCTTCAACTTCAACATAGGCGAGACGCATGACATGGCCGATGCTTTATATATTTAGTATCGTCCAGAAGAACAATTTTCATCTTAGAAGTGTTTTCTAGTGCACAAGTTTACTAGAAAACAGGGGGGCATATGTTAGCGATCAAAATTGGCAAGGAATAGTTTCTGCAGGGAAACCGGTGGAACCGGATTTGCTAACCGGTATAACCGGTTTGTTACACTGTGCTGCGTCTGATAACGCAAACCGGTGGAACCGGATTTAGAAACCGGTAGAACCGGTTTTCCCCGAGTTGTGATAGGTTTGGACTCTTTTTGTAGATCCGACTTGTATTTGAACTTTCCTTGCGGGGCAAGACCTCCCCACCCTATAAATATAAAGGGTTGCGGCCGATTGAGTATCATCCAATCGATCAAACACAATTTATCTTTTATTTGTCTTTACTTTTTGCCTTTATTTTATGTTTCTCAAACCCTAGCTCATCCAAACCCTAATTGCTGTTCTTCCTTCGTCTCCACGGCGATTGAGGACGTTCTAGGTGGCCTGACCGATCCTAGAACAACCCAAGGTGCGCACACCCTGACGGGGTCCCTCCCGGGCGTGCGTTCGTTGGTCTTCGCAGGAAACCCTAGCAAACCGGTTTCACCGGTTTCCCAAACCGGTTTCACCGGTTTCTGCGCAGTCAGATCTGCATCTTGCGATTCCGCGCGTGTGAGTGTTTGGCGCGGCGCGTTTTAGCATCAACAAACACAATATAAAGTTGCCGATGTTTCTTTTTTTTTCGAGAACGCGCAGAAGAACTGTGCATCATTGCATTAAGAAGGAAATTAACAGGTTTTTTAAGTTACAACGCGGGCCAAACCGGACGCATGCACACGGAAAAAGCGAGAAGCGTACTATACTGATGCTTTTACAACCAGATGCATCAAGTAGCGACCGGAGACCTAAGTCGTGTCTGCCGTTCTACCCGGCCAACCCAAGCCGCCAGCTTCTTGGCCCCGGCCGATGTTTCTTTTTCCTTTAAGGTCCCATGTCAGTGTTACAAACATTGTCCTCTAATGTTTCAGACAAAAGTTAAAATTTGAGCCACCTGTTCTTGCCCCGCAACTGACGAGGAGTGGCACGCGTTCTGGTCGTTGCAGTATCTACGCCACGAGGCCTGCACGAGACTCGTACGTTGATGGTACGGTGGTTGCGCGTGCCAATTGCCATATGGAGGAGACGACATTGACTCCTCACTAACTTGAAAGCTACGCCGCACTCTGCAAGTACTATATCCATCCACATGCTGTGTGCGGGCTACGTACAACTGCGATCGAGACACCGCTCGTCGCCATTGATGCTGGCTGGTCCTTTCGTCTACTTGCATTGGATCCTCGCTGGTCCTTGCGCGTGCCATGGTTGGGAAGGATCATGCACGGTGGCAACTTTCATGGGACAAGTTTTGGTTTAATACTCTAATCCATGAGTAGTCGCCTAAGGTTCACTGCCGTTGTTCTCTTTTTCTAAAAACTGCCACCGGCATTGCATTGCCATGACAGTGAGGCCCTTGGGGCGTTGTGGCCCTCTTTGTAACTGTTTCAAACTCTCTTCTTAATACAATGATACGCAGTCCTCATGCGTATTCGAGAAAAAAAGTGGATTCTTGCTGGGTCTTGCCTGTTTTCATTGATCACTAGTATTGACGTTTTTTTAGGGCCAACACACGAGTCGCCCACGAGCGTGCAGCGCGTGGAGAAGCTCCTTGTTGCTCCTCGGCGCGGGCCGGTCAGACCGGTTCCGGTGACCGGTCAGACCGGTTCTCGCCGGGGAGCCCGACGAGAGACCAACGAACGCTTGTCCGGGAGGGACCCCGTCAGGGCAGGCGCACCTTGGGTTGCCCTAGGCTCGGCAGGCCAGCTAGGGCGCCTTCTCATGCCACGGAGACAGAAGAAGAACAACACATAGGGTTGGAAAAGTAGGGTAACGAGGAAGAAAGGTAAAAACGATAAAGATAGATTGATTTGATCGATTGTGATACCTTCAATCGGCCGTGGCCCTTTATATTTATAGGGAGGGAAGGTCTTGCCCCTGGTGAAGTCGAAACTCTTACAAATCTCGTGTCAAAATACAACTAATTCAGATTCTATAAACCACACCAGTCTGACTGGTCAGGGGCACCGGTCTGACCGGTCCGCCTGGGGTGCAGGACTTCTCAAAGCCATATCTCGCTCATCCGAACTCCAAATTGGTCGTTCTATATATGAATCTTGATCTTGTCGACGAGAGCTATCCAACGGTGAAGTCCAATTTACATTTGGAGAACATTATCAAAACCGGTCTGACCGGTTTAGGCAACCCGGTCAGACTGGTTTGCCCAACTGTGCCAATTTTGGGTGCGAACATATGCCCCCCTGTTTTCTAGCAAAGCTTGCGTGCTAGAAAACATTCTTAATGATTGAAATTATCTAAGCTCTTTATGGATGCTATTGTAACCGAAACAAAATCCTAGCAAGTACAATATGTATGAAACTACTATTTTGGCTTTTGAGCAGCATATCTAATAACTAAATCCTTCATGCAGCCATGGTGAGTAATTAGAGCTCCTTGGTAAGGCATAAGCATAATATTGATAATCATAGAATGAGAACCAAGGATTATACCAAAACCATGGATTGTGATTAGATATATCTGAATATGCACTCCATGGCACATGCATCGACGGAATAAATGATGAAGACCAATGTGATGACCGTTGATGCTTCTTTGCTCTTGGTGATGAAGAGCTCCTCCTTTGATGACCTTCTAACTGATTTTGCTTTTGCTCGGCTATTTTCTGATATTTATGTAACAATTCATCAAAGCTTGGCTTCTTCTTCACCACCTTGCTCTTTGGTGCAACATTCTCGGCTCTACCAGAATTTCTAGCATGACCGGTCAGACCGGTTGGAGCACCGGTTAGACCGGTTCCTTCAGAACCAGCCACTTTGAGGTTATCGTGCCCCCCAGCCGAACTTGATTGTTGCTCAGCTACATTGTTTGAAACAAGTTCTTCATTGGGGACAATCTGACGAGTAGAACTAGCCGATGATTCTTCAATGTTCGGCTTTTCTATGTCTAGTGTCAAATCTGAATTTTGATTTAATCTACCATCTTTTTTGACACGATAAACTTGCTTGATCACCTTACGCTTATTTTTGTACATGGACCGATTTTTTTGATCAAAATGGTCATGGTGATTCACTAATTGTCGGCTCTCTATATATAATATGATCTGGATAAAAATATCTAGGAAGAGACGACATATATGGATTATAAGACCATGGAGGATAAGAATAAGGCATGCTGCAATAAAATTCCCATGGCATAGATATATGTGATCCATGTGACGGAAACGACATTGATGCAGGGAAAAGTATTCCTTTGCCGATTCTGATTATGAAACTTCTCTCTTGGAGAAGATTTCGAGCGTTTGGAATTTTTAGGTCGAGCGTTTGGAATTTTTAGGTCGAATAGCACCATTGACATTCTTTTGTCTTTGAGACTTAACCTGAAGTTTTTCATTAGACTTCGGCTTTTCTCTTTGATGCTTGCTACGACCTTTGGATTCAATTGTTTTCCAAACACCAATCTCAGGTTTTTTGGGCTTAACCATCTTTGGTTTAGATTTACTTTGCAAAGCCCTAGGTGAAGCGGTTAGACCAGATGCAGCACCGGTCAGACCGGTCTGGGCACCGGTCAGACCGGTCGGGGTACAACCAGCACCTTTGCCTTTGTTCTGTTGCCCCCCGAGCGTTGAAGTACTAGATGTAGTTTCCATGCTCTTGCTAGGAGATTTGGGATCAACAATTTCGGCTATAGACGGCCGACTTGTTTCTTGACCAACAACATCACAAGTTGGCAAAACTTTGCAAGGATTAGGCATAACAGTAGTCGGCTTTTCAAGAACCGACTCTTGATTAACAGGAATCAGATCTACACTATTTTTCCTATTAAGTAAGTCATCCACAAATCTAAGCAAACCACTTATAAAGCTAGCTGTGAACTTACTATGCCTTGGTAGATCGAACATCCTCAACTCGTTGATGGCAGATATCTTCATCGTGATGACGCCTTGTTCCATTACTTGATAGTAGTGAGGAATCAATATTTTCTTGATGCCATCGAGTAGATCTTCAAGTAATCCTTCAAGTGCCACCATATTGCTAGGGCTTGACGGATCGGCCATGATAGCCAAATTCTCGTTCCCCAGCGGAGTCGCCAATTTGTTGACGCCTTTTTAGGGCCAACACACGAGTCGCACACGAGCGTGCAGCACATGGAGGAGCTCCTTGCTGGTCCACGGCGTGGGTCGGTCAGATCGGTTCCGGTGACCGGTCAGACCGGTTCTCGCTGGGGAGCCCGACGAGAGACCAATGAACGCTTGCCCGGGAGGGACCCCGTTAGGGCAGGCACACCTTGAGTTGCCCTAGGCTCAGCAGGCCAGCTAGGGTGCCTTCTCATACCACGGAGACAGAAGAAGAACAGCACATAGGGTTGGAAAAGTAGGGTAACGAGGAAGAAATGTAAAAACGATAAAGATAGATTGAATTGATCGATTGTGATACATTCAATCGGTCGTCGCCCTTTATATTTATAGGGAGGGGATGTCTTGCCCCTAGTGGAGTCGAAACTCTTACAAATCTCATGTCAAAATACAACTCCTAATTCAGATTCTATAAACCACACCGGTCTGACCGGTCAGGGGCACCGGTCTGACCGGTCCGCCTGGGGTGCAGGACATCTCGAAGCCATATCTCGCTCATCCGAACTCCAAATTGGACGTTCTATATATGAATCTTGATCTTCTCGACGAGAGCTATCCAACGGTGAAGTCTAATTTACATTTGGAGAATATTGCCAAAACCAGTCTGACCGGTTTAGGCAACCCGGTCGACCGGTTTGCCCAACTGTGCCAATTTTGGGTGCGAACAACTAGCCTATCCAAGAAGGACGTGCGTCCACACGCCATGTTTTTCTATTAGGGCCGTTTGTTTCGATGGAATTAGGCTAAATTGGAATCAATTTCTCAGACCGACATGTTTGGTAGCACCGTGAATTGGAAAGTGACATTCCGTGACTTTCTGTAGCCTGGAATGTTGGCTTGGATCAAATTCATGGCCCGAAAAAGGGAATCAGATTCTATCCGCTCGCCGTCTCCCTCCCGACGCGCCTCCTCGTCCCCGTCCTCGAGCCTTCTCGCCTCGTGGACACCATGGCGACTAGGGTTCCCTAGCACCGCCCCCTCCATCTCCCCCATCCTCTCCCACCACCACCCTAGGGCTACCCGCCGCCGCGAAGGCTCCGCCATGAGAGGGTGCCGCGGCCGCACAAAGCACCCTTGAGGGAACCAGCCACCCCGCATTGTGGCTGCCATACGAGGAGCAAAGCCTGCATCTGGATCGGGTGCCTTCGTGCCCGCGGCGCTGCCTCCGTGTCTGTCTTGCGCCGTCGCCACCCAAACCGCCGTCGAGTGGAGATCCGCCTCCAAGCCTGGTCACAGGCTGTTTTCTTCGTTCCCTGGTAAGGAATCCCATGCTTGCTTGTATGGGTTGCTGGCTTGCTTTGCACATCGGAATCTGACCCGCCCAACTAGTTTTGGATTGTCGTCCTGCGCGGCGCGGTGGAGTGCCTATAGCAGTTAATTAAATCATGTTTCCTTATTTTTGTGTTTCCCCAATTGTTGTTGGCTATGCCTGTTATGAACTGGATGATGTACCTATCAACGTTAGGTTGGCAGAGTTGCGATAGCATCGGTCGCTGATTTGGTGATTGTGTTGATGTGCGTTTGCGAAGAAGAGAAGGGTGGTGTCATCGGAAACAGATAGTCGTTTACTCGTTTGATAGCACAAGTAGAGAATGTAAGACATGCTGGCTGTACAGTCCGCTGAAATGATGGTCGTTTAATTGGACACTAACTACAGAAATGATTTTATTAACAAAAACTAAGAAATTATATAGCACATACCCATCAGGAAAAAGTTCCCAATGCTTGGTATCCTATAGATACATACATCTCTGAAATCTGAAACTCTTTTAGGCATACTCTTTTGGTGAATCTGTTATGTTCCGGTCTTCTCTACTACTTAACAATTATGCTTGGCATCTAAATTCTGATTGCTTGATGTCTTACCTCTTTGATGTAATGTCTGATTTGAACCGACCACATGTTCAGAAAAAAAAATCCCTGTCTATATTAATTCCCATGGCCAGTGCCTCCCTCCTGCCGCTACATTCTCCAAGAGGTTGCCCAAGGTAACACATATATCACTAGCATCTAGTTTTGATTCAGCTTGCCTGCTACCTAGTTTCGTCTTGCGTTTAGCTTTATTCATTGTGATATCTCTTTTGTGTTCTCTTGGCAATCTGAAATCAACCCATAAACTGTTCATTTGTGCTAGTTAGAAAAGAAAAATATTGAGTGGATGTGAAATTGTTTAGATGTGCTAGTAGATATGAAATTGTTCTGATGTGATCTGGTTTGTATGGACCACACCAATGCTTTAGCAGTGTAGCTTGTGTGGTCAAAGACAACAGTGGCAGTAAAGCAATAATATTTTGCCTCTGGTTTTTCTGTGAATTAATTCTTGCACATACGGATTACGGGCTACCACTTACAGAAAAAATGACAATATATATTCAGGTCTAGAATGCTTATCTGATATTTTGACGGTTAATTTCCTTATGAAGTGCTTTCAATTTTTCTGCATTTTTTTCTTCAGGTTACGTCTACCATATCCAGCATGAAGCTTGGCATACTGCAAAGATCTATTAGGGAGGCAGCAAGTACAACAGTCGTGGCTTTAAAAGAAATGATTGACTGTTACTTTAGATTTGTTTGATTTTATTGCTTGTAGGACATGCAAGCTCATGTCTTGTTCTCACTTTCAATTGGAGTGTTAAATCAGCTATACAGAATTAGAGAATCTCCCTAGATCGGAGAACTATGTCTAGCTAGTACAAGGAACATACGCAAGGAAGAGATGAGAGAGAAGCCGATGCAAATGCTGTAGAGAAAAAGAATTGACCAGTTAATGATGTATGAGAGAATATATGTTTATATTCTTTATTCAGATCTTGCAAAGATTCCATTTTTAGTCATCCAAACAGCATGTGTAATTTAATTCCTGGAAAACGATTCCAATGGTATCCAAACACAAAAAATAGAATTGAATCTGATTCCATCAAATTCATTTCCGTTTGGAAATAGAATTGAAATCTGATTACTAGAATCAAATTCATTTCTTAACATCCAAACAGGCCCTTAGTAAAAAAAAATATAGTTTTTTTTTGTTTTGCGAATGACGAAATTTTTAGATACTACCGAAGTAAGAAGGATACTATACTGTACAGTACTTTACACGACAAGTGCAGCCAGAGATTTCGCTGGTAAAAACAAAAAAAAAACAAATGCATGTGTGTGTAGATCTGTCAACACAGATCGTGTCGGGGTGTGGTTTAATTTTCCGGTTGGTTTTTTGCAACTGGACCTGGACGCGACACCTGCCGCGCGCGCATATGCTGCCAATGAAATTGTGAGTCCCGTCCGGGGAAGTTGAGTTACCACCATCGGTCTTTCAAGGGCGACAACAGAAAGCAGCTTCGCAGCGCCTCCTTCGGCTGCACGCGGTTGCAGGCTTGCAGCACCCGGAGCCGGAGGCGATTCCTCCTGCCTTTTGTACGCATCTTTGCTCGGCGAGCGAAAGGCCGAAAGCCCTGGTTCCTGATTCCTCCCGAGTTGTTTACTTGGAGCATAATGATTACTAATTGGAGAAGGAACGCTCTGCTTCGGATCTGTTCTGTTCCCGGTGGAATCGTGGAGATCGATCGTTCTGTGTCTTCTGTACCATGCACACAGCTGCAACCCCGCAGTCGCTGTGCTTGGTACGAAACAATTAATAATCGTCGACGCCAGTAGGGAAAAAAAAAACAAGCAAGCAAGCACGTCGTTGCTCATGCTGAGCTTGCGTGGTGGAACTGTGGCTGGCGTAGTCAACCGGAGCTTGACTTTTTAGTACTCTCTTCTTCTTCTTTTTATGAATCACTTATTAGTACTCGACCATCAGTACACAGTACCCTGGTCCGTTACAACTTACAAGGAGCTCCTTGACATCCAGCTCGTTTTCTAATTAAAAGTTTTGCGCATGTTGATCTGGCGTATTTTTTGTTACCGAAATATGCCAGATCAACATGCGCAAGAAACGCAGTATGGCCTAGACAAATCTTCTAGAGAAAATACAAGCATGGCATGTTCTTGAAAAAAAGACAAGATGGTCTAATTAATACTCCCTCCATTCTCTTTTGGTCATCCTATTTTCAAAAACAAAATTTTCTTTTTTGATAGTCCCATTTGAGTTGTAGCATTAGATTTGTTATAAATGGCCGTTTCGGTCTTTGTGCAGAGTAACTCCTCTAGAAAATGACTGGTGCATGCATATGAAAACATCAATACCGAGAAATTTTCGCGGGAAAACAATGAGTGTTTAATGATCTGATTAATTAGGTGATAAGCAAGGTTTCTTCTCCTTGGTCATTGTGCCAAGGTGAAATGGGACTATCATAAGAGAATGGAGGGAGTAAGCGCATATCAAATTTCCTATACACTTGAAAAATTACACTCACAAGTAATTAATAAGGGTATATAAAATTTTCCTATACACGTGAAAAATTACACACACAAAAAATGCCACTATGTCTCCCAAAGCTAGTAGTGGTTCAAAAACCAAACCAAATCCACATCAAACTATTTAGGCTATACTGCACTTTATAAACCAATCCAACCCTATCCATTTGCTCTCTCATCCAAACCAATTCAAACCACTCAAACTAGTTTCCCAAAACAAACTAAATCGGTTCAATTCTATAGTTTTATCAGGTGTGGCTTTGGATGTAGGGCTCCGGTATTGATATGGCTACACCGATTTGCACAAAGTAGCGGACCGTGGTTCTGAGAAATCTCCAAAAAATTTCGGTCAAATCTGCTAAAATTTTAAAGTGCGAACGCGAGCTTTTAATTCTAGGATCTGACTTTACATGTGGGGCCCACATGCAAATTTGGCTACATTGATTTGCACGGAGTAGCGGATCGTAATTCTAAGACATCTCCAATAAATTTCGGTAAAGTCCGCTAAATTTTAAGGTGTGAACGCGAGCTTTTAATTTTAGGATCCGGCTTTGGACATGGACCCCACATATAGATATGGCTACACCGATTTGCACGAAGCAGAGGAATGTCATTTTGAGATATTTCCAACAAATTTTGGTCAAATTCGTTAGAATTTTAAGGTGTGAACGCGAGCTTTTAATTTTAGGGTCCGGCTTTGGACTTGGGGCCCACATATAGATATGGCTACACCGATTTGCACAAAGTAGCGGATTGTCATTCTGAGACATTTCTAACAAATTTCAGTCAAATTCGTTAAAATTTTCATGTGTGAACGCGAGATGTTACTTACACACATAACCATTATAATTGCAAACCATTCTAGACCGTTGTAACTATTAAACCAAACCAAATCAAACCATTATGTGTTACAACCCATTATTCACCAAACCAAGCTAATCTAATAAAAAACCGAACCATTAAAACTGGTTTGAGATCAAACCATTAGCTGCTTTACTCCCTACATTTCTCCGGTCACCTTCGAGTTTGACTTTTTGTATGTTTTTTCTTCAAGACACTGCTTGACCACATTTTCATTCATCAAAAGAAAAATGCCAGA
This sequence comes from Alloteropsis semialata, assembly GCA_004135705.1. Classification (NCBI taxonomy): domain Eukaryota; kingdom Viridiplantae; phylum Streptophyta; class Magnoliopsida; order Poales; family Poaceae; genus Alloteropsis; species Alloteropsis semialata. The sequence goes on from CM014275.1 coordinate 14,818,048, forward strand.
TGTTCAATACAGAGAGTAGGCCAGAGGAGAACATAGCTGTAGACAATCTTTAAACGTAAAACCCAGGATTTCCATGTGGGTTCGAGTTTTCCACGATGCAAGCTAAGAGACTTGTGCATTACAACCTCTTGTACGTTAAGTAGACTCACAATAATTCAGTGCCATATGCATCATAGATACCAGGAAACAATATTGACAAGGGGTCCACGGTCGACAACACTGGCAACACCACATTCTGAATTTTGAATCTCGATAACGAAAATAAATTTGAAATAGGACTTCTCTTTCGAGGTTTAACTTACCTCAAATGTACTGCCAAACATGTTTTTCCACGCATGCATTTCTCGAAATGTTTCAACGTGTTGGATGAATCATAAATATTTCCACAAATTGGAACCCCGTGACAAAATCCCATATGCTCAAACCAATTTCCCTATCTGTGAACATGAGTGTGAAACTGTGAACACAGGGGCAACCACACGGCTGGTGAGCCGGACAAGCCCTGGATGACTGGATCCGGCGAATCCACGCCCAACTGGCCATTGGTCATTGCCATCTCAGCCGGCCAGTCACGACCTCTTCTTCCACCTCCATCCCCTCCACTTTTTCTACACCAATGATGGAGGCGCCACCAAGTGGCCCCAGAAACCATCGCCAGTCGTCACTCACCACCCCCGTCGTCTACCGCTCCACTCCACTGCTTTCACACTCACCCTCTGCCTAACCTCTCATGGCCATGGCCATGGCCACCATGCATGATTTACAGAGCTGACTCACCCAGCTCACCCACCACCGGGATTAAAACCTGCCCATCTGTACGCGGGCAGGAAGATCCTGCCCATCTGACCTCCCGAAGAGGAATAGCATGTGCGCGCGCGCGCAGAGCCATATACGAGCTGAGCATCGTCGTCCTTGCCGTCGCCATCATGGCTCGGGCGCCACCACCATTCCATATGCCCCCGTCCAAGCTATATAGCCCCGCGCCATCGCACGCTGCCTCCATCTGCTAGCTGGCCGGCCGGCTAGTGGAACCAGCAGCTAGCTCTAGCTCCCGCCCGCGTCGCGCAAGATCCGGCCGCGCGCGCGCGTCCGTCCGTCCGTCCGTGTGCAGGCAGAGGGCAGGATCCATGGAGGGCGGCGCCGGCGTGGCGGAGGAGGCGGCGCGGCTGTGGGCGGAGCTTCCGGTGCGCGTGGACTGGGCGGCCGTGGCGGCGCAATGCGCGTGGGTGCTGGCGCGCGCGCGGGCGCTGCTGGTGGTGCCGGCGGTGCGGCTGATGGTGCTCGTGTCGCTGGCCATGACGGTGATGATCCTGGTGGAGAAGCTGTTCGTCTGCGCGGTGTGCCTCGCCGTGCGCGCGTTCCGGCTGGGCCCCCACCGCCGGTACCGCTGGGAGCCCATCGCCGCTGGCGCCGGGGGTGACGAGGAGTCCGGCGACGGCGCCGCCGCGAAGAAGAAGTACCCCATGGTGCTGGTGCAGATCCCCATGTACAACGAGCGGGAGGTGAGTCAGTGACACTGTGACAGTGAGCGAGTGGATGAGCTGCAGCTGCATTGCCGCCGTGGTGGACGCGACGCCGTGAGCTGGCGGCCGGCAGGCAGAGAGTGTATTAATTTCAGTTTCCTTTGACAGTAGAGGCGAGATAGATCATAGCTGTTGATTTGACCACCGTGCACGCTGGTGGCGAGTGAGGTTAATATATATTTATATATATATTAACTGTGTGGCATGTTGGATGGTGGTGAAGGTGTACAAGCTGTCGATCGGGGCGGCATGTGCGCTGGAGTGGCCGGCGGAGCGGTTCGTGATCCAGGTGCTGGACGACTCCACGGACCCCGTTGTAAAGGTACGCCGGCGATCGACCACCTCTCTCCTCTCCTCTCTGACCTTTTGCGACCTTCCGACGACCCATCACGCGCGTCCACGTACGGTTCCTCCGATAACATGCACGGGGATGCTGCTACATGCGTCCCCGTGCTTTTTTCGCAACATGCGGCGTCCTTTTGCGATTGGCATGTGGCCATTGGCGGCAAGCGTGTAGCAGTTGAGGCCTGAGAGGGCTCCGACGAGGAAACCGGCGGTCAATTCAGGTAGTGGTAGAGTAAGTTTAAAGTAGGAAAGCTCCCTCCACGCTGGCACGGCACTTCCGCCGGCACAAAATGTTCCGCCGCCGGCCGCCGCGTGAGAACGAAAATACCAGCAATTGCCTGTGTGGATATACTATATATGTGTGTGTCCCGGCGGTGGGCACGGCGGCGGCGACACCGTTGCCAAGTAGGCGCACTTGCTCTGCTCCCGATCCACTAGCTGCCTTAATTTACCTCGTGGGCCAACCGCGTGGACTCACGACACAATGAGACGGCCGGCCGGCACGGGCGCGGAGGGCACGGGTGCACGGCCCGGGCCACCGCCGCCCGCGCGGTGCGGCGACAGGCCACGCGCGAGGCCCCGCCGGCAAGGCCACCACCACCCACCAGCGCCAGGTACGGAGCGCGCACGGCGCGGGCTTGGGGTGCCATGCCATGGCGCGTATGGCAGCGCGGCGCCTGGCCAGTGTCACGAGGGCTCGCGCGCGCGGCGCGACAAATGCCAGCCCGGTGCGGGTACTGCTGCTGCTGGTGCTGCAGTGGCCTCGCACCGGGCTACAGGCCACTGCCCGAGTGAACTGTGCGACGCGGACGCCAGATAATTTAGCAGGAGGGGATCGTCAGTGGTGGCGCGCGCGATCCGATCCTTGCTTGCCGGCTGAGGGAACGCGCCACAACACATGCCGGCTGACACGGAGACCCTGGACCGTCGCCGTGGTTCCGGGACTAAAATAAAAGAGAATGGCGTCGCCGCCGGCCGTGTCGCGTGCGCCTTGTTTTCTTTCCACCTTCCGCCCCGAAGCCGGCCGGCGGAGGAGTAACTGGTGCTCGAGCGCACGTTCCCGGGTATACCTGAACGCCAACAATTCATGCGGATCTATCAACCAGACGATCTGCGGCACGCTGGCACTTGGATTGATCCATCTGTACCAACTCCACGGCATCCAGTGGTCCAGATGCCTCGGCGGGGCCCGGCCCAGCCACGCACCCACATCGGTCCCTTTTGATTGATCCATCTGCTCCTACATATGCCTCTACTCATGTTTTCAGCTTAGTTTGTTCCCCTTTCGACAACGACGGAATTAGGGCAAAAGCAGCTTTACACTTTAGCCAGGCTCCAGATTCCCTAAAAGTTGCAATCATCGTGTGTGCTTGCCCACCAATGGCGATCCGCACGTTGCCTGTCCGGTCGTGACACACATGCTGACATGCATGCAGCTTACTGCTTACTACCTTTGCCAATAAGAGCAGCTAGTGTCGGTCAAGCTGCTGGGTGCTGGGTGCTGCTGCTTGATCTAATGATCTGGGGAGGGCGTCAAGCTAGAAGCAGTAGCTCGGCGAGTAGTTCATGGCTGGTGTCATGTGGCCATCAGGATTCAGGAACGTGACGCCGGGCCCTGGGGCTAGGCGTGTCGTTGGATCTCGCGATAGATTTGTTTTTTGTTCCCGTGCAGCGGATCGGAGGTGAGACAGGATGTACGGCGCTCGCACGTTCTGCTTGTCGCTGTGCTCCCGTGACTCTTCTTCGCTGCCGTTGTTCTTCACACATGACAGCACACAGGGGCAGGGCCGATGACAATTAAATTAGTAAAGGAGGATAGAACACTCCGATTGCATGCCCCGGAGGGTGGACACGAGGTGCTCAATAATTTGTGTGCACACTGCACAGCACGTGGAGGTGTGCAAGTGCAACATGCATGTTCTCGCGTCGACAAGCTAGGCACAAGGTTCAGAGAAAATGGTGGAAAGAGCAAAGAGAGAGATATAGAGAATTCAACCCATGGCGCCGGATGCTTTGTTCGCATCCTCTCTACTTAACCCGCGTGCTCCCAAGCTAGCAGTCCTCATCGGGCGCGAATAAGTGGAAAGCCATATGTAGCATCGGTGGCCATGCATCGTGTAACCCAGCATGCGGCCGCCCGCCCGGCCGGCCAGCCAGTCCGCCGCAGCCGCCCGCCCGCCGGCCATGCACCGACGGCACGGCCGGCCGCAGCCATGCGCGCGCGCAGATATGGCGTCGTCTGCAGATAGGGACGTACGCGCATGCGCATGGAGCGCGGCGAGACCTGCTCGATCGGCGGCAGACGTACAGCTAGCGCTAGCTAACAGCAGTCCACGCCAAGCGCCGGCCGGCCGCCGGCCGCCGTGTGGTGTGGTCTGGTGTGGTGGCTCCAGGTCCAGAGCAGCTAGCCGACATAGAGAACTGGATGCCGTCCAGTGGGCGGGCGTCACGTCAAGACGAAGTCATGGCAGGACGACGAGCACCGCTAGATCCGAGATCCGGCGGCCGGCTCCCCACTTGCGCCTGCCGTGCGGCGGCATCTCGGCCGGGAATTTAAGCCGTGCAAGTGCAAAGCCGCCACGGTTCGCTGCGACCTGCGAGGCCTCACATGGAGATGCAGGGATGCTGTCCCCGGCGTCGGTGTCTTCCCCAGGAACTACTGCTCTTGCACTGCCGGAGTGGCGGTCTCCATTAAAACCGAGCACTGTTTCTTGGACCTTGTCTCTTTTCTTTAATTTAATGCTGGATGAGGTTATTTGGAGAAGAGGTAGTTGGAGCCATCTGCACCGCCGCTAGGGACAAATGAAGATTTTCGACATGACAAACCTTTCAGTTGCCCTGTCGTGGATAATTAGAATCTACGTTTACAAGTACTCATTTGTACTAAATTACAATTCGTTTTGATTTTTTATTAGTTTTGTTATGTATATAGACATAACATATATCTAGAACACTCAAAATTAATTATAATTTGGGACTGAGAGTACCCGTAGAAGTAGAAGTCGTTGATTTACATCCTGTCAAAAAAAAAGAAAAGAAAACTACATCCCTGGAAAAGCCAAGAATTTTCTTATTGGGATGCAAAGTTGCTATTTCAATACCTAGATATGGGCTTTCCTCTCGCATGCGTGTAGGCCTGCTACACATGGGCTGGGCTACAATTTGTAGCGCGTCATGGGCTTGCTGCGCCGAAAGGGCCCCTTGGACACGGAACTCCGGCGAGTCCCCGGCGCCTACACCGGGTGTGGCCGGCAGCGCGGGGACGCGCGGCGTGCACCGGGGGACTGGGGCCGCACCGGCGAGCGGCGCGCCCAGAGGATGACGGCGAGGGGCGCCACAGGTAGGCGTCTGAGTAGGATGTCCAGCGCGTCATCAGGGCGTCTCTTGCCTCGCCGTCGGAGGTACGTATGGCGCATCTGGATTTGGTTCACCGGATTACTTGCTAGCTCTATCTTCCTGGTGGAACACGGACGGCTCCATAAGAAATGGATCCCGTTCCTGGAAGCGATTTGGCTAGTCCGGATGCGCTTCGATTCGTGTGTAGTACATTGCAGGTTCAGTCAAATCTCCAATCCGTTGTTATGCACGCTGCACGTCGTTTTTGTTTGAGTTATGCTGAATTTCCGATACCACTGAACGCTGACCATCATTCTGAGCACAGTACACGCACGTAGTTTTTGTTTGAGTTATTCTGAATTTCCGTAACCACTGAATGCTGACCAGCATTGTGACCACAACACCAGTAATTCACTCTATGGACTCTGATTTCATCAAGCCTTAGAGATACTTAGCGATGAACATATCCGTGAATTTTTGTGTTTCCATTTTTAGGATTTGGTGGAGATGGAGTGCCACAGATGGATGAGCAAAGGCGTGAACATAAAGTACGAGGTCAGGGGGAACAGGAAGGGGTACAAGGCCGGCGCACTCAAGGAAGGATTGAAGCATGACTACGTCAAGGACTGCCAGTACATCGCCATGTTTGATGCTGACTTCCAGCCTGAGTCCGATTTTCTGCTCAGGACTATTCCGTTCCTCGTGCACAACCCGGAGATCGCCCTCGTCCAGACTCGCTGGAAATTTGGTTAGTGCAGATGCGATCTCTTGCTGTAGAATGTTAGTTTTACAACTGACAGAAATGATATTGCTATGAACTTTAGTTGTTCTAAGTGCCTTTGAACTGTATGCGCAGTTAATTCTGATGAGTGTCTGCTGACAAGATTCCAAGAAATGTCATTGGACTACCATTTCAAGTATGAGCAAGAGGCAGGGTCGTCAGTGTACTCATTCTTCGGCTTCAATGGTACACCATGTTCCCTCATATACATAATTCTGCCATCAAACTCAGAAAAATAAACAATCTGTTGACAGTTGGCCTTACAAAAACAGTGTTCATCTTTCAGGGACGGCTGGTGTCTGGAGGATTGCAGCGATTAATGATGCCGGGGGCTGGAAGGATCGGACAACAGTCGAGGATATGGACTTGGCTGTCCGCGCGATGCTGCAGGGATGGAAATTCGTTTATGTCGGTGACATAAAAGTATGCCCGTGCTCCTTTACTTGCTTCATTGCTTGTAGGAAATCTGAGAACATAATGAGAAACGAACCTAACGGTCCACAGAAATACTGCATATGTTTGTGCTTAGGTCAAGAGTGAGCTACCTAGCACATTCAAGGCATACAGGTTTCAGCAGCACAGGTGGTCATGTGGACCAGCAAATCTGTTCAAGAAAATGATGGTGGAGATTTTAGAAAACAAGGTTTGTTTTTCTTCAGGCTGCCTCTACAAGCACAACATATCACTGCATGGGCTGACTGCTATACCTTTTTTTCTCTTGTGTAGAAAGTGTCATTGTGGAGCAAAATCCACCTATGGTACGATTTCTTCTTTGTTGGGAAGGTTGCTGCTCATACGGTGACATTCATCTATTACTGCTTTGTGATCCCAATGTCAGTTTTGCTCCCTGAGATTCAAATCCCGCTCTGGGGGGTTGTCTATATCCCAACAGTAATAACCCTCTTGAAGGCTCTTGGCACACCAAGGTAATTAGCGTGCCAAGATTCAAATTTTTGAATGGCAGTACAGTTTTCACATCTATATAATACCTGATAACCTGAAAGCTTCTCGCTGTTACAGTTCATTTCACCTGGTGATCCTGTGGGTCCTGTTTGAGAATGTCATGTCATTGCACCGGATTAAAGCTGCAGTAAGTGGTCTTCTGGATGCTGGAGGGCGAGTCAATGAGTGGGTTGTCACTGAGAAGTTGGGCGACGCCAACAAGCCAAAGCCTAGCACCAATGGATCAGAATCTGTAATGGTGATAGATGTAAAGCTAACAGAACCTGATGTGAAGCTAACAGAACCCCTTGTACCGAAGCTCATGAAGAGGCGAATGAGATTTTGGGAGAGGTAAGTTTATATATTATTTTTGAGATTTTTCATGAAGCTAACATACTACACTCTGTTCCAAAATGTAAGAGGTTCAGTTTTTACTTGAGAGTCAAACTTCTCCAACTTAGATTAAGTTTATGGAAAAATGCACCAATATCGACAACATCAAATTAGTTTAATTGAAACCAGTAACCACCCTGAACTATGTCCTGATAGTGCATTTATTTGGTACTGTAGATTCCAGAATATTTGTCTATAACTTGGTCAAAACTAAAACCTCTTACATTTGGAACAGTTGGAGTTGGCAATTTCAAACACTAGTGTAGGTTCTTACGTACTTACGAGAATGAGGATAGTGCTAATGGGATAGTTCTAGTGTTTTCAAATGCTTATAAACAATCTTTATAACAGGTACCACTGGTCAGAAATTTTCGTTGGAACCTGCATAATTCTGTGTGGTTGCTATGACGTGTTTTACGCTAAGAGGGGATACTACATTTTCCTCTTCCTTCAAGGCACATCTTTTCTTGTTGTTGGCTTTGGGTATGTCGGCACAGTACCTCCTTCCACTGCATAAGCAGTCTTGGACGAAACTGATATAACTGCTTATGGGGAAAATGAAAGCAAGCAAGGCCCTGCTCTCCTGCACATATCAACTTCAGAATACAATGGTAATTGGGCATTCTTCCCATCAGTCTTGGAAAGATATCATCCAACCATTATGGTTTTGCTGTCAAGAAGATCATAGATAGCATCGTCATTGTTCCCATCAGTCTTGGTCAGATTTTATCCAACGATTCTTTACTGCCAAGAATAGGTCATTCAGATAGCGTTGTCATCCTTCAATTCTCTGGGCTCCGGTCCTGTTCGGATTTGATTCAACCATTCCTTACTGCCAAGAAGGCCATTCAGATAGTGTCATCATTCTTAATTTATAATAAACAGTTCTTACTGAAGCACCATGACAAAATAAAATGATTGGTGCAGCAGCATTTAGTTCAGTTCCTATAGAGATGCATTTCACAGTTGGAAGAATTGCAGCAGTTGTAAATGTAATAGCACCACCTGCCAATTTCTGTAGAGCTCCTAAATTGTAGCTTTTTGGCAATTTTGTAGTATAGAGTCAGAGTTCAGATTCATAAGGGAAGATTGTTGGCTTCCTCGTTTCATAACCTGTGTAGGCTTGAAACTTGTAAACGTGCATCGTTTCTTAACGCTCATAATTCTGTTGAGTTCTGGCAGATCTTGACATGCATCATAAATTTTGTTCTATAAAGAAGCCAAAGCTGCCTTCTTAGCAACATGTCTGATCAGACTTGATGTGGCACGTGGGCTTCTGGTCTTGTGGATCTATTTACTATCGAACAGCAGCCATTTGGTCGTACTGATCATCCATGATGCAAGTTGTGCTATTGATGTTTTGTTGCATATTCTCGTGTAACAAGTGGTGCATAGGAAAGTTCATTGGAGTTCAACAAGGCTGAGGTGTAAGTTATCCCTCAGCCAAACCGTGAACCTTCAGGGCATTGGTAGTGTGATAAACTGTTTGTGTTCATATGGGCAGGACTTATGAGCGTATTCACAATTCAGGTAACACTAGAAAGCATGCGCGGCTTTGCCGCTCCACTGCCTGATTGAATCAGCCTATGTGTATGTTTGTTTCTTGCTTGTGAAGTAGTCCAATAACAAAAAAAAAAAATCGCTACAACGGTCAAAATAAATTTTAGTCCCAGCATTTTCTTTGAGAAACACTGTGTCTGTTGGTGCATCGGTGACCACTCTAAGCAATCAAGATAAAGAGATAAGTTGTTCTGAATTGGTGTGAACATCCAATCTCAACGAGTTTCAATAAAATTGTTAGACCTGCAAAATAAATGGACAAAGAATTAAAGTGGCAGACTATAAAAGCTATGAAGGCAAAGTATGTATATTAAAAAAGTTTTAATTCAGCTTAACACTATCCCACCATTCATCCTATGGAGTCATACTAATAATTTTGTCACCCTGTCGTTATTGCCAGATATTGTTGAAAATTGTCATGAATAATATGGTAAAGTTCTTATAAACTTTAGGACCATGGAACTCGTGTGCTAAATTCTGGCAGTTTATACGTTCAACTTTCCATCAGATACAGTCATATACAATTGATCAGATACAATCCTTTTTTATCAGTCCAAGATTATTTCAAACATATTACAAATCCAAACTCTACACCAAAAGCAGATATGTACTATCGACATTGTTTTGGTTAAGCACATATGTAATCAAGTATGATAATTCAATTTTAGATTAGATTCTACTCCTAACTTTCATCACTCAAATCAGTTCTAGTCTTCTAGAGTAATTGCATATAGTAATCCTAGGCTATCCTGTATGGAGTTTCAAACACATACAGCACAATAGTCTCTTTCTTTCCATGTACCTTACCTGTCAATGGTTGTAACCCAAGTCAAGTAACATTATGTGACGATGATCACAAGCCGGTAAAAAATGGCAAAAAAAAAAGCATAATTGAACTCTGGCAGTTGCTAACTTTTGAAGAAAGGAGTATTCAAGGAAATGGGGCAGAGTGCATTACTTATGGATACTACAAAAGGGGATATATGCTCATGTTCCCTGTTTAATACCTTGATCTGGATGGATTATGAGCCCAGTATGTCTTTAACAAGCAGATTCGACACTATTGGTAATAGATTAAGGTACTAATTCTTGATATCATGATACACTTGATTTTTTGCATAACTTATGACTCCACCTTGGCTTTCACATGGGAGATTATTTAGGTAGGGATTACAATCTGCAGCAACAGCAATCACAGAAGGAGACAACGAAAAAGATCATCGCTCTGATGAGTATTTTGGAGTTTTGTTGTTTACCTAAGCCAATCAAGATTAGAAATATTTTATACATGTATCCTGATATCCAATTAAAAATCTTGCCCAGTATAGAATTTTGTCTTTAATAACAAGCAGATTCAGCACTATTGGTAATAGTAAATAGATTAATTTAAGTATCAACAGTTATTCTTGATATCATCACACACTTGATTTTTTGCATACCTTGTGATGCCACCTACAATCTGCAGCAACCGCAATTACAGAAGGAGACACAATGAAAATGATCATTGCTCCAATGAGTATTTTGGAGTTTTGTTGTCTACCTAAGCCAATCTAGAATAGAAATATTTTATACATGTACCAATCCAGATTAGAAATATTTTATACATGTATACTGATTTTATACCCAATTAAAACTCTTAGTTTTCTCGATCTTACAGAAGGAATGCACTTACAGATAGAACTGTGCTATTAGCCGATCTCATAGAAGGAATGCAAATTGAGTTTGGCATCGCACAAATGGAATGAAGTTCAGATGCTAGGAGGTAGGAGCTGAAATGGTAGCAAGTCGCAAAGGACAAAGGCATACTAGTTACTGCTAAGTTAACGCGGTTAAAAATATATTAAGTTGTTGCTAGTGTCTACTTGAAAGGAGTTGAGGACGAGGAAACAAATTTTTTTTATGCCACTTACCTTTGTTGGCACTGAGACAATCTCATCCTTGAAATTTCCAGAAGCCATGGCTGCAGCAGCTCTCCTATGGTACTCAGCCTAAACTATTTTTTAACTTTTTTTGATAAAGTCTAGTTGACTCCTGAACTATCAACACGGTGCAATTTACCCCCTCGTAGCTGACATGGCGCCACATTGGACTGCTGACATGGCGCCACATCGGCAAAACTGGCTTTCAAAACCGCTGAGGGGGGTAAATTGGATGGTTTCAATAGTTGGGGGTGTTAAATATCTGGTTTTTCAGTTGAGGGGGGTAAATTAGATTGTATTGATCATTGAGGGGGGTGGAAAGAACTTTTTCCTTTCTAGAATTTTGCAGCAGACAGGCTTTCCTCTGGGCCTGACTGTATTTGCACCCTTAAGCTTCTTCAATCCGCATCTGGCCGGCCCATTCCTACTTGGGCCCAACACCCGTGAACCGGCTGCTTCGCCATCGCTCGCCGGACGCCGGAGCACCCACCCGTGGGGGACAGCAACCGGGACGGCGCCGGCGATTACATCGCGGTGAATTCGCCGAGTCGCCGGCTCCCACGCGCGCACCACGTCCCCTTTTTTTCTCGCGAAGCGGTCGCAACTCGCAACTGCAATGGTCAGGAACTCTGCCCCGCAATCTCCTTCCGCCGGTCCTCGCTTCGCTTCACACTTCACCGAATCGGTATCATCCCATCCCATCTACACGAATTTGATACAATTTATGCGATCCTCGGTGATCGTGGTCAACATATGTGCTAATTCCACTATGGAGCATCGTCCTTTTTTTATTTTGTGATTTGCGATATGGAATCTGAAATCGTGCGTGTTCTTTGTTTATCTGATCCATTGGTATTACACTACTGTTTCAGACATTGGGCTACCATATTAGATATTTGCTCAGTGGGTTTCCTTTGTGGCACGGCACATCGCGCGATTTCCTCTGACATATCGAAAGAATTCTGATTAGTGTTTGCTCATTGTGCACCTTGTAGGTCCTTCAATTTGATTATCTTATGGGTGTTTAGTCGACATTGTCATGTCCCCCCACCTTTCTAAAGCTCTCTCCATTGGCCTCTTGGAATCAGGAAAGGTCAACGACTGGAGAAACTAGGAGACATGCTCAAGAATCAAAACCTAATATTGAGAAGTTCAGTTCTGCATACATATAAGTTCAGTTTCTAGCCTCTAGAAACTCTAGTACTTTGCTGGATATACTCTGGTGAATTGAAACCCATTGCAGATGATATCAGATCATTAGTGCATGTCTGACAGAGCATCAAGCAGATGGGAATCAGCTTACCAGCAGCGCAGATCTGAAAGATATGACAAGTAATTAACCAACAAAAGTTTGTTATCACCGAACGACCACTACTCGGTTGATGGAGTAAGACACTGATCGGGTGGGTCACGGTCATCTGAAAACACAGCCTGAAAGCAAAAGCCTGAAAATGCTATCTGACGGGTGTCTAGAGTTCCAGAGGCAGCGACAGAAGCACAGGGTTACTGGTAGGCGTTCCCCTCTTTCTTTCATGAAATCATTCATCGGGTCTTGAGGATTTGCCATGTGTTGTGCACTGACCTATGGGTCCTAGCACTACATGACCTTGAAAGGCCGGTTCGCGGCAAATCCTGAAATGGCACCAAATGAGTGGCAGATCATCACAGTATCTCTTTGCTGGAGGAAAGAACAGATAGGCTTATCTTTCGGCCATTAGCCAGGTTCAGTACCTTGCAAATTGTCGTTAGGCTGTACTTGCTTATAGGATCCCTGCCATGATTATGCGCACAGAAAAGATTGCTATTATTTCACTTATTTCTTCCCTTGTCTATTGCATTCCTGGTCATGGGTTTTGGTCACTGAGGATGGGAACGACCATCAGTAGCAACTAGCCACCAAATTCAGAAAAAAGTAGCAACTAGCCAGGGAATCCAGCTGCCTAGGCCGGCTCTTATGTCTCTATGTGATCCGTTCATATTCTTTGGTTCCTTTTTTTCCCCATCAGGGGCACGCAAGTATGAACAATGTGCATCGAATAAAAGTTGCTGGAATCAGGTGTCCGAGCTTGTAGGATTAGTGAACTGGAAGAATATTTCAGAAGTGGGGTTACTGGACGGATCTGAGCCACTTGGCTCTAAACTGGAGTACCAAAGGCCTGTTTAGTTCGGTGAAAAAGTTTGCGAAATTTATTGTAGCAATTTTAAACCGAAGATTAGGAGGACTAAACATAATCTAATTATAAAACTAATTACACGGATGGACGGAAAATCACGAGACAAATCTATTAAGCCTAATTAATCCATCATTAGAGATTGTTTACTGTAGCACGATGTTGTCTAATCATGATCTAATTAGACTCATTAGATTCGTCTTGCGAAGTTACCCGGAGGTTATGGAATAGGTTTTGTCATTAATCCACGTTTAATATTCTTAATTAGTGTCCTAACATTTGATGTGACGGGTGAATAGTAAAAAGTTGTGAAACCAAGTGAAGGGGTCGCGACAGATGAACTGGCGGAAACAGAAATATTCTTCAGAAGCTTTAGGTTTGTGCAGCGTGGCTTTGGGTTCAGCCATTTCTCATGATAACTGTGTAAGATTCTCTGGTTTGTCGGTTTCCTTTCATATTAGCATCATCTGGGTGTAGTTAGGCATAAGGAAATATCACTAAATTCCTCAGATGCAATTTTTCAACACAAATATTCCTTGCGTACTATTTCAAGTTTCAATCTTCATTGCGTATGCAAATCCATGATAATTCTCTCGCACATCTTTTGACTTTAAGAAAAGAACTGCACTTTTTTGCTGCCTTATCATTTGTTATCGATGTGAGCGCTCAATTTGTCCTCTGAACTGCTGTAACTGAAGTTCTGTTGTGCACTGAACTCAGGTTTCAACTTTTTAATCTTAATTTACATTCCAAACCTCATCCCATTGTCCTCAAGAATCAATCTCACTGATGGCATATCATGATACTAGCTACCACAGTTCTAGAACTATACACACATCCTTGCATTGCACCTCAAGCATAATGCATGTGCCTCATCTGCAGCTGGGCTTCCCTCTAGTTCCAGTCACAATCTCTTTTTTTTTTTCTTACAGAGGGTACATGAAACACAAGAACCATATGCATTAAATGAAATTATATATGTATCATACTATGGAATGAGGAGCAGTGTGGCTGCTGCAGAGTTGCAGTGTAGCACCAGCTGTTTGCAGCATCAGACATTGCTGAAAAGCCTGGTCCCGACCTTGGAGGCCACACCACCAATCATCCCCTGTTCCCGATGCTCGGCACATGCAGCAGAGATGCTTCTGATCGCGATCGTCTTCCCCTCTACCTGTTGAGATCGATCTCTGAGGAGCTGCCGTCCTCTGCCTCTGCTTCCTCTGCCTCGTGGCTCTGCAGGAAGGTCCTCTTGCCCTGCGCCGGCTGCTCGACGGCGCACGTGCACGGCCTCTTGGACCCCGCGGCGGCATGGCTCTCGGCCTCCGAGGAGGACGACGTGACGCAGCTGTCGGTGTAGCGGTGCCGCGGCGGGGACGGCGAGAGGGAGGAGGAGGAGGACAGGCACCCGGTCTCCACCGCCGAGGCCAGCTCCGAGAGCTCCGCCTCGGCGGCCGGCGAGCCGAGGCCGTGGTCGACGAGGGCTTCCTGCGCCCGGCGCACCACGGACTGCAGGTACCTCCGCTGCGCCTCGATCCTCAGCTGCAGGTGCCGCTGGACCTGCCAAGCACGCATGGAACCAATGATCGGCACCCGTGAACTGGCAGCCTGAATTTCACTGTCAGAAGCTCAGAACGGTGACTGATCGATCGTTTACCTCGATCTGCTCGTGCGGCTTCCTCTGCACATCCCTCTGCATCCGCGCCATGCTCCTGGAAGAATCACAGAGGGTTTCTTTAGCACCGGCGCCATCGCCGGAAGCAAATGCACTACGCAGCTCGGCGGCGGCGTCCTCGTCGTACTCGTTCTCCGAGGAGGATGACCGGTCGTTGGGGCCTTCTCCGTTGTCGCCGGGCGAGGAGGTGATGAGGCCTCGGCTCACCGCCAGCCGGTACTTCTGCACAGAAGCAGTCAGAATTCAGGTCTAGCGAAGCTCGCAATCAAGAGGAAAGAATTCGCCGGTGGCCGGCGCGGCGGGGCACCTGGAGGTGGCTCTTGAGGTGGTAGAGCGTGAGCCCCGGCACGGCCATCGCCCTCAGGACGGACTTGGGCGTCGCCTCTGCAATGCCAAAGCAAGGTCGCGATCAGAGCAGAGCAAGATTGAATGAAGGACCAGCCGCGAATGAGCAAACGACTTACTGTCTGCGCCGCCGAGCTGGGCCACGGCGAGCACGAAGCGGTCGTGCAGCTGGCGCGTCCACCTGAGGCGCGGCCTGGCCTCGCCGCCCTGCTGCTGGGCACCACCCGACGACGACATTTCCAGCGTGCCCACCGCGGCGCTTCGTATCGCAGCAGCGTCGGCGGCGTGGCCAGCATGAGAAGCCGCAGCGGCCGGCCGGAGTCGCAGACGACGACTGCTTCTAACCTAACAACAGAAGCAACGGCACAGCAAGCGATCGGAATCTGCTGGGAGCCGCGGCGCGGGCTGGTTCTTATAGGCGGCTGGGTGGGGTGGGTTCCTTTCCTTGGAGTCCACCGGTGGGAGATATTCCGGGCTCCGTCTCCACCTCCGGCGGTATTTGTATGGATACGCCCGGGCGCGAATCGGCGGCAAGGGAATATGGCGCGTGAGGCAGCTGGGGGCCATGCCATGGCAGCATCTTCTTTTGCATCCTCCATGTCACCACCTCAATTGTTTGCTGCTTTTGCTTTCACTTCTTTGACCTGAAAGAGGGAGAATCTTTCAGCAGTAGGCGGGGCAAAAGCGAAACAGTTCAACTACACCCCCCCTTCCCCTCTCATCAAAAGGATAGATTGGAATTGGGAGAGAGATAGAAAGTGGAAAAAGAGGGGAAAACCAAACAAAATATTTTTTAAAAAAGGAGCGAGGAAAAAAGATGAGAGAGAAGTATGCAAAGATGAGAGAGAAGCATGCAAAGATGAGAGAGAAGCATGCATTGCTGTTGTTCTCTTGCTATTTTCTCACACCTCTCGCCAGCTTGTTTCTTGGACTGGATTCTCTGAGCCCCACCACCATCACCGGCAGCACCGTCTCCTCCCCCAGTAATGCCTCTGCAGTGCCAACGCTTTCCCGGCACACGAAAACTTGCTTTGAAGTGAAGACACGATGCATATGCATCTCAGATGGGCTATCCTTCTTGCTTTGATCTCACTGCCTGCCTGCCTGAGCGCTGTAAATCCGGTGCCCAAAGGACCCGTGCGCGCGTGCGCAATCCGTCAGCAAAAGGCGGGGCGAAATTGTGCGTTGGACTGGACAGGTAAATGTCAGAGAGGCCGGCAAAGATTGGGGAATATATTTGCTCTCACCTTAAAGGCACGAGAGAATATTATCTGATGATGATGAGCTCTGCGCTCCGTTTCAGGGTTTTCAGCAACCGCGCGTGTCCTGATCGAGCTTCCTGATGCAATTGGCAAACAGCCCTTGGTGGTGACAGGGGAATCAAGGAATCTAATCCAGATCTCGGCGCACGCAAGCAAGCGATCCGGGGCGTAGCTATCGGCATGGATCAAAAGGAAGCTTCTGTCGAAAGGCGGTGCGCTTGTGCTTGTGCTGGGACGCCGCCGGTGGTGGCTGATGGTGTGCCCATGGTGGTGGCCGAGACCGGTCACCAGTGCAGTGACATGGCCATATTCTCCTTTTTTTTTTGAAAGATTGGTAGGAGCACTATCTCGTCATTTAAGAAGGAGTAGAGAGTTTACAGGTTCATATATGGTTCTATTACATAAAAGACATAGCTCCCACTCTTGCGATCTAAATAAAAAGTACTTAACATAAGAAACTAGAAACACTCTGGCTGGCCACATGCCTGCCGACGAATCGCCATCTCTTCCTTGATATCCGAAAGCACCTGCACTTTTGTGCCGATCTTGCCATCGAACACTCTCCTGTTTCGCTCTTTCCACAAATTCTACGCCGTGTAAAGGAGCACAAGGGAATTGAAGTTTTCATGTATCACATTTCAGTGGAAATATGGCACGTTCTGGAAGTCTGTTACAGTCTCAGCTGGTATCTCTCTACAAGTTTGGGATCAATGGGCAGCGTCTGTCATGACTCATGAAGCACAGAACGTCCAATGATAAGCAGAGGGTCCAGTGAAAAGACTCGTCGACTTTTACAGTTTTGAGTATTTACAGGAGCAGGAGCAGCTCTGCTCGCATTCGTACGCAGCTTTGCTAAGGCCTTGTTTAGTTCGCTCGAAAGAGCACCAATTCGACCAAAAGTAACGCATTGAACTATGTGTTCTCTTTCTATTTTTCTAATTTTCAAGAGAATCTGCTACAGTCAATTCAATCGAATTCGCGCGAACTAAACAAGGCCCTAAGCAATTCTGAAAGGCCGAGAAATCTGCAGGGCCAGGCATCAAAATCAGGGAAAATTTCGGAGGAATATGTCTGTCTGATGAAGGAACAGGTCAGAGTGGCGGCAGGCCGGGGCATGCATATTCACCCCGTACTTGTTCGTTGGCGGCGAGCTCTGAGGCGAGAGGACTCCAGTCCCTTTGCTGCGCCTGAAAACAATGGCCTTTCAGACATCACAGTGGCTGACGCTGTTCTCATATCCTGTTGCTGTTCCCATTGCCAAGTGGTGTGGATCACTGACAAGTATCTGGCTGCCCATGCCTGTTGTCTGCAGGTGAAGGGAACTGTTCGGTAAATTTTTTGACAGTATTAAATGCAGTTTTGACCACTAATTAGAGATATTAAATAAAGTCAGTTTACAAAACTACCTCCACAACCCCTCGTAAATTTGCGAGACGAATCTAATGAGGCCTTTGACCGCACGATTAGAGGATTATTACTGTAGCAAATCATGGATTAATTAGGCTCGTTAGATTCGTCGCGCAAAATTGCACTCATCTGTGAAAAGGTTTTGTAAATAGACATCGTTTAGAGCTCCATACATGCAAGATTCCTTTTGAAAATTTTTTGACAAACTCCAAATGAACACGGCCTGAATGCAAATGCACATGCAGGATAGGACGAGCTCTGGTACTCTCTTGCGCCACCATTATCTTTGCCTGCAGTAACATTCCGTTTAATTGTTATTTTTTGTCCCATAATCAGCTTCTCATCTTGTGCCAATTGGATCAGCGATCTGACCAGGAACATGTCGGTCATGACAGTGCCTTCTAATTTATTTATTTTTGGTTTCAGTTTCAGGCTGCGATTGAAGGGTACCAGCAGAGGTTCCAAGATGCCAAGTGGGCGAGGAGCCAAGCGGTCGTTTTCATGGTTCCACTCTTGGAGCCCCCTCTTGCTGGGGCTTGCAAGATGCCGCCACCGTCTCGTCTCGGCTTCTAGACAGGGTCCGTCCACTAATGCTGCTCGCAACCGCGAAGCCCCTGCTCTTCAGGCATCTCATGATTGCGCAATTGCACAAGCACACAGTGACTTGCATGGGACGGCTAGCTCGGGCATATTCAGACCGTCATTTCAGCATCTTATTCCTACGCTACGCTGCTCCCTTGTGCTTGTCTGAATTTCCAGCCGAATATCCATGCTGAGGGCTAAAGCGCGAATCGGAGGATCGAAGCCGATATATGCCGGATTTTTTTCAATCGGCCTTTGTGCAATGTTCAATTGTTCATGTCTGCCTCCAATTGAGCATGAAAGGAAGGGCCCTGCCTAAAGCTTGAGCAACATTCTGGGAAGGAATCAAGAAAGGTTAGCTTTGCTTTAATCAATCTGATCCGATGATGTGCTAGCGTAAAACCGGCCTCTTTTTCGCGTGTTTTCGTGCTCGCCTTTAACATATTCCAGGCCAGGAAAAAGCAGATTCCTGAATGATGCCCGGCGAGGAGGGCAAGAACTGAGGCACCAGCACTCGCTCGCTCACTCACCGGCTGGCTGCCACAAGAAGTCACAGGCCATTTGGCAAAGGTGAGCGCATCAATAATTCCTTTCTAAAGAGCTCATCAAAGTCTATCACCAGATTGTTTAAAGGCGTCAGGGAGGGAAAGGGGGATTGAGAGAGAGAGAGAGAGTGTTGTGGGCCCGAGGGAATCCGGAAAAGCGGTCCGGCAAGATGCCAATGGTAAACCACATGAGGAAGAGGAATTCCTATGGGTCTGTCAGTGAAGGAACATGATTGCTCCCCTCAGGGTAAGCAACCGCATAATTGCTGCATAATTACCTGATTATAAGGTATGGGGGGCTGGTTTACTGCTTTTTGTTCTTGCTAAATGTTGTTTTATCGATAGACACGATTATCACACGTTGGGTTTCATGCACAGGTGATCTGTCAGAGAAGAGTCATTTGTGGCGGTAAAAAGAAAAACATGAGCAAATGATTGGGAACGGAGCTGTGTGTTCCTGCACTGCAACTGTTATTCCCTGATGGATGGTCTCTCTGATGGTTTCACCATGAGCTGTCCTTGCCACCTATGGGAATCTTGCTTTGTAGACTTTTGGGAGAGAAAGTTTGTGATTGCCTTCGTAGGATTTACTGGTGGGTAATCAATCTATAGTAGAATAAAATTGACAAATCTTCACTCTGAAGAAAAGCCTAGGAGATTGTACAGGATTTTTTCGACGACCAAATGGCCGAATAATGGAATTTTCTTTTCTATCCTGAGAATAATTGAATCAGCATCGACCGGTTGCAACTGCAAGAAGGTCTCACACAACTTGCAAATGAAGCTAAGGTTGGTTCTGAATATACTGAAAAACTTTGCTTTAGCACATATGTCTTCCCATCCCTTGAGGGATAAGGTAGGCAGGATTCCAGTGATCCACTAAGGAAAGGCATTAACGGAATATAATCGGAAAGAAATGAGAAACCAAAGGATCAAAAGAGGATCAGCAGGAAAAGAAGGTGGTCGAGAGGATTTGGGTGCCGCGCATTAGCTAAAGATAACTTATCTGGATCAAAGTCCACTGAAATTTTTACCAGGTGTTGGGTAATCCCAGATTCCCAGGATGAATTGCAGGAACGGCTCACTGATTAGCCGATCGCCATTTTGTCGGTGCACAATCAATCTGCTTCTTTTCCTGCATGTCTGACACACAGCACGTAATAGTTGCAATATGCAGAGAACAAGTGACCGGCATATCAACATGCATTGCTGTGCATAATTCATCTCATTGTATGCTTTTGTTCCCTGTAATGGTTGTTTCACTCGTGCACCTGGGGCCTGGAGAGTCCTCATGATCTTTGATCATTGGAACAGGAACCAGCTACCTTTCAGACACAGATTCAAACCCAAGACAGTTTATGCACTGTTTTCTGCCCAATCCTCAATTCCTGGTCCAGTATCCAGCTCTACCAACTGTGTCGTCCGGTTCAGAGTATGTGTTGCTGCCTTGCTGTTGGATCGATACGGACTTGGCTGTATCAGAATCGAATCTTGCTCGACTTGCTCACCCAACAGAGACAATTCATATGGGAACCGACCAACCATTCCACTTTCAGACTGGGAATTTAATTTGTACGCTGCAGCCAAACAGATCGCCATGTAGGGCTATCCAACTTTGCATTTTCAGATGTTTCAGTGTCTGAACAATCTTCTCTCAGTTACACAGCCACTGGATCACCATTTATTTCACCTCAGTCAGCATTGCATGCCACATTGCAAAACTGAGTCGCCAATGATTAAGGAGCTGCTTCAACACAGTTTACATGTATCACGGAAAAGTTTCGTTGAAAGAAAATCACTGAGAATATCAGCTCAAAACTGTGGATGCAGTGCGTGGCATGCCTTCATCGTTTTGTGCATTCAGCAGTGGCTCATCAAAGTGAGCTCACAAAGAAGAGGAGTGTCATCCACACATCCTTTCTTTCTATTTCAGACATCCTAGACCGAACAAGAAGCATGCGCAAAGTCACCGAAATCCGATAAACCAAATCATTCATGAGGACATGTAGCACACAGAATTAATCTTTGCTCCAATGCTTTAATCCATGAACTTTGCTTCAATGCTAAGGCTACGTGGACGGCTTTAACCCGGACCGAAGCCGCCTTTATCTCCCCATGACACAAGAGCTCAATGCCATTGCGAAAGCAGCCTTTGCACTACCAATCCCAACTCCATGCGCTTGGACAGAAGATGGCCAAGCGATAACTCTGAACAAAAGCAAGGCCAAGAACAAAAAGACCCAAAGCAATATAATGCTCTTTGCAAGCACCGACCGATGTGAAATCCGTGCACGTAAGTGGGCGAGCCGATCATTTGGAGATAGGACGCCAAAGGAGGTGATGGATGGGCAGGGACGCGACACGAACTTCTCCAGATTTTTACACATTTTTTTTTTGATAAGACACGAACTTCTACAGATTTTTACACATTTTTTTGATAAGACAGCAGCCATTACCAAACTTTTACAGATTTTCTCCTTTCAAGGATGGAAAGTGAAATCGTTGGTGCATTGTCGCCGTCACGTGTTTTTATATGTTGGGTTTGGAAAGACGGCAGGTACGAGAAGAGCACACCGGTTTTGGGATCTCCTTGGTTCCGGAACTTAGTGGTGGCGGCAACACGGTGGTGTGGTCGCCGTCGTCGTCGTGGAGATGAACGAAAGGAAGACCAAACTCTCTGGACGGACTCGGATTTCCGACAAGATATGGTCTTTTACGGGGAGATATGGCTTACCCTAGTGGCGGCTCGAGAAAGGGAGATTATTAGTGCACGGGGATATAGTGCGTGACTGACTGACTGGAATGCCGAAATCCATCGACGAAATACTCTAAAGCTCTGCTGGGGATTTTCAAAAGGGGGTTGAATTTGTTGTGTTCTGTAGGGGAGAGGAAACTTCCGTGCTTCCATGGTTGGCAGGTGCGGCAGCACCGTGCTCGATCGTGGCGCCGACCGGGAGTGTAGCGTAAGGAATGGAGCGCCATGAGTGGCGATCAGTAGTACGAAGGACGGACGCCATGAATGGAGCGCCCATCTTTCGACGAGATCGCGTGTCTCTGGCGAGAGCGGAGAGCATCATGATTCCCGAACGGTCAGTTGCTCGTGAAGATTAAGGAAAGGAGGCTTATTGGGGACGCCGCATGATCATTATCGCTAGGTCAAGCACTGTGTGCACAGAACATAGCGACAGAGTGGAGACTGCAGAGCATGTCCCGGCCGGCGCTGCATTGTTGGAACTCAACCCGCCGGGGAGCGGAGAGAGATGTAGGTCCGCTGGCGCCGAGTGATCTGGGTCGGCTTCTCGTCGGCGTGAGAGGAAAGACGCGGCACCGGCACGTCGATGGGGGCGCGGCGCGCGCGGGATCCGCGTCTTTTGAGTCGGCGGCGCCGTGCGCGTCGGTCGGTGGACGGACGAGGACGGCTTGGGCCCCGCGGACGGGCTAGGGGTCCCCGTATTACTGGGCTGTTTCCCTCGTGTGGACTCTGCACCATCGGCCCACGTAACAGACCGGACAGGCCCGACAAGTTGCTCTCACAAGCTTTAGGGCTTTACTGCTGTGTAAACTTCCTCTTGGGCCTTCTCCTCCTTCCTCTTCTAAATAAATAAATAATAATGTAGCGAGCACTTTAGCAACGTCTGGGACAGGAGAACTAGGGGGATGGTCGCTGACGATTGTGCAGCATTTTTGGTTTAATGGAAAAATTCCTTCTCTATCTAAAAAACTCTGGTTGCATGTTATATATTGATTTGTTCAGTTAGAGAAATTTATTTTGCTAATACAATTCAAACATTCAATTTTTGAAAAATGTTGCAAAGTTGGAGCCTAGGCAGTTTTATAAAAAGGAAGTTAACGTACCCTGCCTCCGTAGCCGTAGGTGCACACCCACGTCGTGGTCTTTACATTATCTCAACCAAGCTGCTATTTTTTCAATAAATTTCTTTGCAAACTTTGGAGGCTAGGATTGGAAGCTCCATGGTTGCACAACACTAATTTGGCACTAGATCCTTACATATTACTATCATATAAATTTATTTAGACCTAATATAGTTTGACCTGAGACCAACCTAAAATTAAAATACCTGTATTTCAGGATAGAGGGAGTATTATTTTGAGGGCTTGCTTAAGTTTTACACTTTTACGCCTTCTTCGTTTTTTCAAAGTTCAATTTTTGCAATGTCTAGAATCTACATTACGGAGTACATTCGGGTTCCAAACGATTGAACCCCCCACGGGCCCCTCCTATCTCTCTCCTGAACGAATGCTTCCGTAGGTGATTTAATGCGTTATCTTATACCCTGCACAAATCCTTTGATCCCTGACACGCCAGAGATAAATCCACCTGAAATGACGCTAGCTAGATCCAAAATGGAGGCATGTCAGCATGTGTAGCATGCATGCAGGCCGTCGGCCCCGACCTAAAACGCTCGCTCGCACACCAGCAAAGCCGCCGTCCCGGCCGGAGTCAAGTCATCGATCGGCATCGGCTGGACCCACGGCGACATGCATGAATGCATGCACCGATCTATCCGTGTCCCACCATGGCCGCCCGCCCTCGTGTCAATTCGTCTGCCAATAGTCGCTGCAGCTCGCGTGCAAACCTGTGCTTGCCAGTCCATGCACTCTTGTGCCGGCCTGCCGTGCCGCCCTGGACCTGG
Source organism: Alloteropsis semialata (assembly GCA_004135705.1). NCBI lineage: Eukaryota > Viridiplantae > Streptophyta > Magnoliopsida > Poales > Poaceae > Alloteropsis > Alloteropsis semialata. Next base: position 14,841,486 of record CM014275.1, read on the forward strand.
CCGGCTGGCCCTCCCGCTGCCATTGTCCATCGAGGAGTAAATCCCCTGCTGCGTCAGGGATATTCCCCGGCCGGCCAGGCCAGGCCAGGCCTCTCTTGTTGACAGCGCTGAATCCGAGGCGGCGGGCCAACGGTGGCCGGCCAGCGCCGACGATGACGCCCGCGGCTCGTGTCGCTGCAGAGCCGCGCGTTGCCGTTGCGGGCGCCACCCTGCTGCTAGCTCTCATCAATCATGGGATGGGATGGCACGGCACCACACGCTGCCGGGCCCGATCTCGTCGGCAGCTGGGCTGGGCACCACGGCGCTGCGGTTGGTTGCGCGCGCGGGCCGGCGAGGCGCGCGACGTCGCCATAACTCCGTTGCGGCGGGCGCGCTGCCACCGCCATGATGGCCGTCGCCCACACGCGCAGCACAAGCGAACAAAACTGTGATCTCACTAGCTTGCCGGTGCCGCCCAGCCCAGATCCGCGAGCCTCTCCGGCCGTGGCTGCTGCCTACCGAATTGCCGATCAAATGCAATGCGCCGCGCCAGGCCTGGGAGAAACTTCCGCCGAGCCTGCGCAGGCGCAGGGATTGCATGCATGCCAGCATGCATTGTCATCGCCGTACGTCTCGTCCCTGCTGCTTGTGTACGCCGGCCGTACGTACGTGGTCTCGCAGTCCCCGCCGTCCGCCGGATACGGACCATGAGGCACGTACGATACATACAGGCGCACCTACCGACGAGCGACGACCCACGTGGTCTATACGTGACGTGGGCCTCCACCGGCCGGCGTCGATCATCAGGCGCCGTTCCAATGCCGACGACGTACGCCATCAGCGCGCGGCTAGCTAGGGCACACCAACTCCACTCGCAGTTGGCGCACCCACTGATTTCTTGTCCTGTGGCATCGTGGCATCTATCTAACCACATTCGCGATGTCATATACTTCCTCAGTTACTGTATTTTTTAGGCATAATTTTCGCTATGTATATATATGTATATAATCTATCACTAGTAGAGTACTCGGGTTTAAGGTACCTATTGACATCTCTGATCTCAGTAGAAGAAGCGGGATCTCGATAAGTTAGCAAAGGCTAGGGAGGCACAACAAAGGGAAAAAGAGGTTTACCCGAAAAATGATGAAACCGATTCACATCGTATTGTTATAGTGTTCAACTTGGTGTCCAAACTATTTGAGTTAAAATCTATTTTTCTTATTAGTGTATGTGCATGAATTAACTTATTTCACTTTAGCAATGATGACTTGGTGAGGCGCATGTGCTGACTTTGTCAATCTCAAGATCGGAATGGCAGGTCTAGTCTCTCAGAGGTGCTCATAGGGGTAGGGTTTGCATGCGTGTATTTATAGGGGTGAGTGTGCGTGCATGTGTTAGCGTCTGCGTCTATAATGGTCTTTCGCAAAAAAGAAGAAGAAGTGATTAAACCACTATCAGTTGGCCATGAATCATGCATTGTTAAACCAAGGTAGGGATTG
>CM014275.1:14843055-14858622 GCA_004135705.1 Alloteropsis semialata
CAAGAAATGTAGACGAGCTATTCGCGCGGGCCATCTCGCCAGTGTCTAGGATACTTGGCCGATCGGATCGATGGTCATTGTCAAAGGCAGGGACAGACCAAAAGTATGTATATAGCATACTGCGACGTGCGATCTGTGCATGGTGCCCGGCCTTCTACGTTCCCATTTGTCCCCAGCCTAGGAACTGAATTCTTGGAGTAGCCATGTGGCGCCGGCCGCCCTGTACGTACCACCCTCTTATCGTACTGTACCGTTGCACTAGTTAGCTAGGCGGTACGAACCACATGATTCAAAGAAAGTACTGCCTCTACATAACATGCCAAAAGGTCACAAGAGGAGGCACGTATTTGTACATGTACACCTCTCGCATCGGCATGATGGAATGAAGTTGAACAACATTCGTCCAGGACCATCCTACGCAGCATGCATGCCAATCAAGCCTTCATATGGAGTGCTCTCCAAGATCCCTGTACGCATACGCATATGATGGAGCGGTAATGCAGTACGTGCTCTCGGTGTACGCATACAGATGTACGTTACGTGAAGCACGAATATATACACATGAAAGCATCAATGAGTAATCAAGCCGGCCCTAACTCCGATCTGAATCGGTTTGCGTTTGCCGGCCATCTGCACCTCTGTCACCGGCAAGAGAGCTTCAATCGTTAGCCGCTGCATGCCTGTGCGCGAGAGAAGAGGGGCAGGGCGTGAGCATTGAAGCCCCGCCTGGCCGTATGCGCGCCGTTCCTGGATCGCCGCCAACTCTTGTCTCGCTCGCCGCGCGCGCCTCGTCGACGACGACGACGGACCCCGGACCCGTGGCTCCGGTCTCCACGGCGACGCCGACACGCGCGCGGTGGTCCGGTTCAATTCGCAGCCACCGTCGTTCTGCTCGTGCCTGACGTCGTGCGCGCGCGATCGATTTGCAGGCCGGCCGGTGGCGCGGCGGCAGAGCCGGCCGGCGTGCCCGGTCTCCACGGCGACGCCGACACGCGCGCGGTGGTCCGGTTCAATTCGCAGCCACCGTCGTTCTGCTCGTGCCTGACGTCGTGCGCGCGCGATCGATTTGCAGGCCGGCCGGTGGCGCGGCGGCAGAGCCGGCCGGCGTGCCCAGTGCCGATCGGCAGCATACGTGTAGGGCTGGCCTCTGATTTCAGGTCTGAGTGTTCATTGATGGGGTTTAACGGTTACTGCTTCAATTCGCGCTCTGATGGCAGTGGACGAGGACAAAGGATCCGGCGGTCCGGTCGAGGGAGCCGCCGCTGCAGCTGCTGAGGCTTTTCAGAACGAATATGCAGTGGCATAAACTCATGAGCGACGGCACATGGGCGTTGTTTAGTTCACGCGAATTCGATCGAATTGACTGTAGCAAAGTGCATTGGGAATTGAAAAAGTAGAGAAGAGACATATAGTTCAATGCGTTGCTTTTGGTCGAATTGGTGCTCTTTCGACCGAACTAAACAAGGCCATGATTTTGATCAGTCGATGCGCAATCTGCTGCCCATTCAGATTTCAGAGCACCCAGCAGCGGAGCATGCATGAACGCATGTCCGGTGACTGACAGATCGAGGACTCTGCTGGCTGGCACAATTTACCTGCAATCCGTCCGATCTGTCCCCAATCCTCACCCGCATGATTGCGCCGATCCCGGTTAGAATGGGCACGATCGATCCTTACGCCTCTCTCTCTCTCTGCAAATGCAAAGCTAATCCTAGTCTGAAGTCTACACGCGCGACGGCTCGCAAGACGAGTCGTGGCAATGCAAACTTCTTTCTCACCAAGAAGGTTACTGAAGCTGAAGCAGGACCACGCCGCAGGAGCAGGTAGAGCGGCAAAACATCTCCTCGCCGGCAGTGCACTTTGGTCATGATTTCACATGCGGCCGGTGGCGTGTGGGGCGACGACCAAGCGTTTGGTGGCGAATTTAGGGCTGGCTGGCGCCCAGCCCCAGCGAGCGAGCGAGCCATCGCCCGGCACCGGCAGGGAGGCATGCATGTATGCATGCGTTTTGTGCCCAGAGTTGCCGGCCATGGCGTTGCAGAGGCAAGGACAGGGACACAAAGGTCTCACTCTCACGTGCTGTTACGCTGAAGCTCTGCTGCGTTTCCCAGCATCCTGCGCCCGGCGGAATTGGGACCCTTGTGTTCTTTCCGGCGTTACCTTATTTACTCTCTGTTATCCCTTCAACTGCTTCAGTCCATCACTCTCCTGCTCTTCACTTTCAGACCTTATGCTGTGCGTTGTAACGATCTTGCAACCTCTTGTGTGCATGACGGCGACAGCAACGGACACGCATCGATCCATCAGAGTGGCGTTACAGACAAGCACACACATGATATCTGAGTATCTGACGAGTTAGTTTCACATGGCTGTTCTCATATGAAATTTATCCTGAATGACCATTTGATGACAGTGCCTTTCAGTTACTGAACACGCGAGATGCACTCGAGCTCGATCGACCGCATTGAATTCCAGGCCGTTAGAGAAGAGAACACGCCGGCGGCAGTAGCATAAATGCGGAGGCTTTGTGGGCAGCAGGCAGCCATGATTGGGGTTTGGGGGCACTGCATCTGCATGTCTGCATCTCGCATCGGCTTCCTGAAGAATGTGCTGTGCCGAGGGATGGTACCTTCGTCATGTGTGGACAGATTGGAGCTGGACTTTCGAGCATGATGGCCGATCGATGGATCGATCCATGGATGTGGACCACGCGGCAACGCATCCATTCTGCCTGCCGCCCGGCCTGACTGCCCATCCCTCTGCCCCCCGTTCCTCGCAATCACTCGTCATCTCCCTGCTCCGGCATGGATGGCCGGCTGCGTCTGCTTTCTCGGATGGACATGGACCCCCGGCCTTCGTTCCAGCCCTGGCGTTCGGACAACTGCAAGCTCGCCCACCCTGCTAATCCTGGCCGGTGGTGGGCACTAACCTGCAGCACCTAGATAGTTGCTGCTCTCATCACATATTCACATTGCCAAAGCCTGGAAACTTTGTTCAGGGCAGAGGCATCGGTTTCACCCGCACGTTTCGGTGAAACGCTGAAAAGCGAAAGCGAAAGGGTTCTCTGAATGATACCTCGGCCTCGCTTTCACGGCCTCACTGCAAAACCCAAAGCTGAAAAGCTCTTGCCGGGGATCAGGATTCAGAGATGGGCGATCCGTGTACGTGATAGGCAGATACTTTGTCTGCGGATTCAGAGATGGGCGATCCGTGTACGTGATAGGCAGATACTTTGTCTGCTTCAACCAAGGTTGTGTTGTTGTTGGTAAAGTGTTCTGGATAATGAGTGATGAGAGTCAATTACTTTCCTGCGTGATGGCTGAGCTTGAGCATATCCAGATTGCAGTTGTCATCGTGCATTGGGTGTCACTTGCCGATAGATTCAGAATCGACCTGCTCTGTTCGTGTTGCTTCTCTGCTCCAGCTGATTACCGAGAGAAAGGAGGAGCACACGCATCTCTTTGTAACTCCCTGTTCATCATCAGCGAGCTATTTCCTTTTTGTCAGAATGGATTTGATCCGCCGGCCACTTGCCTGAAACTGAAAGGTTGCACTGCCGTTTGTGCACTGATCCGTGGGCTTTGCGTTCATCAGCTTTCTGTAAGGCGTCTACATTCCAAGATAAGTTCTGCAAATACACATGAACAAAACATATAGCACTACTCACATCGCGATAACTATTTCATCTCTGAAGTCTGAACTCTCTCCCATTAGCTAGCACGGAATGCAGAGCAAACAGTCATATGAACTGTCAGGAGTGAAGATCAGGCAGGTACTTGACGACACTATTTCTCTTTTTAGAACTAAGCACAATATACACAGCTCTTCTGAAAAATGCAATACAACGAGGTGAAAATAAACTTGAGCAAGATGCTTGCGACAGGTTCATGTGGTATCATCTGCCCTAATAAAATTGGTATATCTGTCGGGTATATAGTACGATACAGGTAATAGCACAGGTGGAGTAGATGCCGGACGGGGAACAGGGTGTACCTCCAAACATTCTGCAAAGATACCTACTCGACCTATACCTCTTTTAGTACATAAATGTGTATAGTGCACGTACTGTCCCGTATTAACGACGAAATAAACGCAGATATCTATACTCTGTAGTCTGTATAGGGCGTACGTTCTTGGTTCGCTGTGAGAGTAATGGGAGCAAAAAAAAAAAATTCCGGATGTAGTATATCTTCTTTATCAAGACGGAGCCAACAAAATATTAGCAATTGCATGGAATTGAAGCAATGAATGTGCTAGTGAGGAGAAGACAATTGTAGTAAGGATGCACACAAAAAAATGGCGTGTTCAGTTCACACAGAGAAATAGTAAAAAACTGATCTTCTTCACAAACAATGTTTATTATCTTCATAAACAATGGATTCAGATGAAGCAATTTACAGTGTTTATCTTCATCTTCGGAGCAATACCTTATTTGCCACTGTAAAATGTTGCTATCCCTTATTTGCCATTGATTATATGAGCCCCAATTGTGTGACCAACAGAGGTAAATAAGGGACTGAGAGAAGCTACATGCAATGGTAGCAAAAAGGGATTACCCTTCTTGGCATATGATCCTAGCTAGCTTGGAAGGGAACTATACTACTATCACATTTTGCTTTTTGGTAACGAATGGGCAGGAGACTGCCAATTTCAATTAATACAGAAAAAGTCTCCCCATATAGCTTATTGGGGGGAAAAAGAAAGAGAGGCAAGGTTCCATTCAAACAAATGGAACTTTTTGTACCCTAGATATCCTTTTAACATTTTTTTTATCAATGGAGTGTAATTTAAAAATTTTGGTAGACTGTTTTCTTTTGTTATTCCCACACCTTCGTTATGGATTTTTTTTTAAAAAAAACATACTGATGCAGATGCTCACATACGCACGCACACACTCACACTCCAGCTCCGACGACTCTACCTCCTCATGACACACCCATAAAATAGGGCTCCATGACTCTCTTCCCCGAAGGCGGAAACCCATCATCCATAGTCGTACGCATCACTGAATATATAGACGTTGTTTGACAAAAACGAGCCTAAATGCCAGGCACATGCATGAAAGAGAGGAAGTGAGAGATGACCATGAGCAAGATGCATGCAACACGTTCATGTGTTCTCATCTACCCTAATAAAATCTCTCTCTAGGTCTCCGGTGGATCGGAGTACGTGTGCTGGATGCTGACATTTGCTGTCCAGGGGGGAACAAGTGTACCTCAAACATTCTGCAAATTAAAGATACCTACTATATAATCTTCTAGTACATAAATGTGTGTAGAGTACGTATGGCGAATATTAAGGACGGAAAGAACAGAGATCTACGCTCTGTAGGAAGTTCTCTCGGTTGCAGAAGACTGGGAAAAAGAGATTATTCTTTTATCGACATGACATGCATCCAGCCAATCAAACATCGACCGCAGTGATGTAAAAAGGAAATTTACTGAGCCATAAAAAGGCAAAAGTTTATAGACTGTTGATAAGTTCAAATAAAGAAATACTCCACTTGCTCATGAATACCCTCCACTTGCTCATCTTTGCATCATCAACTCATTTGTATTTTTGGTGATTTTTATGCACATTTTGATTGATATTTTAAAAGTAGGAGTATAGGAACATGGGAGGAGGAGGAGGTGAGAGAGGTGTTGTCATATGGGCCAATGTCACGTGTCATCCACATCCGCAAAACCACACACCAAAATAGCGCCTAATGGTCAAATATAAATGGTATTGATAATTCGATAACCAAAGGTTCCTGGTTTTGAGGTTGGATGACCAAAACCAAATAAAGCAAGCAATAGTTCGATGGGTAAGAATGTTTTTTTTTTCCAGTTATATGCACATTTTGATTGTTTTTTTTGAATGTGAACATGGGTGGAGGTGGGAGCACGGAGATGTTCCTCCCTATATTAGTCCTGTAGTTTAATTTGCTGAATAATGCACCTTTCACTCCGAAAGTAAAAAGGAAGAAGCCATGAACCTCCCAAATGTTTTGCTTTCTTAATTTTTGAAGTAAAAAGGAAATGTTTTGCCCTCTTATTTGCTTGAAGTTAATCAATAATATGCCGTAGTACTACACACCGGTACCACATTGCCATAATAGTATCTCTAAGGTCTTGTTTAGTTCGCTCGAAAGAGCACCAATTCGATCAAAAGCAACATATTGAACTACGTGTCCTCTTTCTATTTTTTTTTAATTTCCAAGGAAATCTGCTACAATCAATTCGATCGAATTCGCGCGAACTAAACAAGCCGTAAGATGATGTGCTCCCTGAATCTTCGTCGTCGGAGCATGCATATACATGTAAAACAAAATAGTCCTTATATCTTTTTTAAAAAAAAGAAAAAAGAAAAAGGAGTAGTACTTTACGTCTGCGTGCCTCTGTGCCTAGTGCCTGCATGACTGATCGATGCCGTAGCCCGTAGATACATTTGCCGATCGATGCCGATAAACAACTCGAAGCAAAAAAGGATCCATCCACATGGCAGGTACACCTCTCCTACTCCTATGCATGCACGCAGTGGCCACAGTGGATTGGCAGTTCCGGTGGTGACGCGACTTGCTTTCCGGCCCTCCTTTTTTTAGGTCGCATCGCATGGCCACGGCCGCCTGCCTGCCCTCCTGCATGCGCGCGTCTCGACCGGTTCGATCGATCGGTGAGTGACAGCTCCTCCTCTTCCCTCAATCGCTCTGCAGGGGGACTGTGCATTTATTCACCGTTCGGCGTTCGGTCCTTGACAATGCCCTCTCATGGACCAGACGACCGGATGCATGCGTCCTTCTCAACGAAGCAGCAGCAGCGAAGAGGCGAATCGCATCGCTGCACCAGCGCCCTACCGCAATGCTAGTACTCGCCCGCCAGCTACCCCTGTCAATCTTGCTCTAGCTAGGGCACCCCAGCCCTTGAGCTANCACGGCCATTAGGGGATGAAAATTGGTCAACCACACAATCGATGAAAATCCATTGAATTACTGAAACCCTACAACACCCAAATCAGTGGATCATGCATCAATGGGATGTGGGATGAACTGCAGGATTTTGGGGGATTGGATGATGCACAAGTTTGCATAAGCTCATCAGATTACTAATCTTGATAGGTTTGACATAAATTACTAAACAAAAAGGGTATTACTGAATCCGTGGTTGTGGGGAGAGCTTCCAATTTATACTAGATTATAAAGAAAAGGGGCCGGGCAGAGGGGCCAGGAGCGGCAATGGCCGCCTGCCCCAGCGTCACGTCGGCTCGCCCGCACGCACGCACGCGCAGGCGGCAGACGACGAGCGAGGCGATCGACGCGATGGCCGCGTCGGAACAATCTCGCGTGTGATTGCGTGTCGCTTTTCCTCATTCAGGGCCGGGCGGGTGCCGGGGGCCGGCGAGAGGCAGGCGAGGCGATCACCTCCACGGCCGGCTTTTTTCTCTGCACTTTGAGAGCTAGAGGAGGCGGACGGCGAAGTGCCCGGTGGGCAAGGCGGTGCGCCCCGATTCTCCGGGCAATAGGGTGGATCGGCCCCTCCGCCCAACGTTGTCAAGGGCATATAAATGGATGGGGGCTTTGCGTCGGGCTACCGGCTAGAGTAGCTTGGCCTGCAGCAGCGCAGTACAGGAGCTCGCTGTACCTACATCCATCGGCCAGGAAAGCAAGCCCTAGCTGCAGGGGGCTACCGCTACCCCGCTAGCTAGAGCTTGCGCATTGCTTGCCAGGCCGTCCCATCCGAGGGACACAGTACCGGAAGGGAGTTTTGGTTGGATTCGTTTTCGATAAAGCTATCCAATATTCCGATTCAAGGGGCTTTTCTTTTTCCAAAAGTCCATTTTTACTATTCTCACCGATTCAATTTGACCACTTAACCCTCTGTGTAAAATTTAGACTAAATTTTTACTCCCTCAAACTATTTTAGTTGGTCCAATCTATCCCCCGATGAGATTTATATTATTTTGTTTTTCCATGTACAAGTTAAATTTTAATTTCCCATTTTGTAAGCGGGTAGAACAAGACACCTTATTACGTGCAAAAAATATATTAAGAATTTTTTATGGATATTTTAGCATGTTACGAACATTTAATAAGAAATTGATCATAAAGACACAAAACTGCATGAAAAGTAATTCTGAAAAAATCTATAATCTATTTTCTAACATAGGGCATCATGTTATAAGTTATGTTGCAAAATTTTAAATTAAAACTCAACTTGCATAGGGAGAAACAAATAACAAAAATTTTATTAGGAAGTAGATTGGGCCAACTAAAATAGTTCTGAGCTTAATTTCTACTTCCCGAAGAGAAGGTTTATGCATAAGAGCAGCAAATATATACCTATCCGCTAGGCTGAAGCATGCCGGTAGAATACAAAAGCGCCATGCTCCTCATATGGAAACATGGGAACCAAGTAGCGGGCACTCTTTTGGCACAGTAGTGCCGCCCGGACACACCGCCAGCTGCCTCCAGTAAATTCCGCGGCTTTTTTCATCGCTACAGTAAATTTAAATTTTCGGATACTAATTAGAAGTATCAAATATGGATAACTAACAAACACTATTTTATAACCCCGGGTGAAATTATGAGACGAGTCTATTAAACCTAATTAGGTCATTATTAGACAATGTTGTGCTACTGTAAACAATCTCTAATGACAGATTAATTAGGCTTAATAGATTCGTCTCGTGATTTCTCGTCCATCCGTGTAATTAGTTTTATAATTAAATTATATTTAGTCATCCTGATTTTTGATTTATAATTGCTACAGTAACTTTCATAAAATTTCTCGGAGAATCTAAACAGCCCCAAGTCGAGCTTGTTCGCTGGCCGCTAGGCGATCGCTCGCGCCAGGCCCGTGCCCTCCGGTCCGTCAGGTGCGCGCTCTGCTGCATGCCGACCGCGCGTACGTGCGAGCTTCAACGCTAACGCGTCGTGCCATGTCAGGTGCTACATAGGAGTAATACACTCGTACACGCGAGTGACAAGAACATGCACCAGCTACCAATGTACATCTGCCTCTTCTCACTTTCAACTGGTACAGCACAAGCGTGTGCTCTAGCTATGCACATGAGACATGGATTTCAAAGAGTGTCGAGATCGACGATCCGTTCCAAAAGCTTGGAGGCATGATATGATATTAGGTATTAACCCGGGCTTGACACTTGACAGTGTTTGAGTGTTGTTGGTGATGAGGTTCGAGGGTCCGGACAATGAGACGAAGCCGTGCGTGCGTGCGCGCTGGCCCGGGTCACAGGCCGGGCAGGGGCAGAGGGGGAAACAGTGCGCGGCCTGGCGCTGGCCCTCCTGGCTCTCTGGTTCTGGCCTGATGCGCTGCCCCCGTGTGCAGTTGAAAAGAAAGGTGCCTGTAGTGGTTGCAGGGCTCATTCAGACAGCACTGGAGGGCATGCATGTTCTGTCACGGCATCAGGAGGCTCAGCACCGAGATCCACTCCACCTCCCTCCGTCCATCCATCGTCTACACATGCTCCGTCTGTCCGCCATGCCAAGCAAAAGTCAAGCACAAACTCGCCTTACGTGCACGAGAGTACCCAGCTCGCTGCAGCGGCTGCATTTAACAATGCGGCGGCCTTGGTATCAGACTATCAGCCAGTAGGATTCAGGCCGCCCTCACTTGCAGATCGTACTTGCGTGATCGAGATTCCTGCGAGGAGATCCATCGCAATCTATCTCTGCCCGGCTCTAAAGGGCCGTCTCGCTTGAGAGTACGCAGTACTTGGGCCTGGTGGTACGAAATTTTAAGGGATCTGTCTATGCCCTGCTTAGGTGAAATTCAGGGATTCCTCACCTAGGTGAGAAAAGGGTCTATTTCACCCAAATTTCAAACGAATTCAGATTTGGGTGAAATAAACAGAATCCTCACCCAGGTGACAGAAACATAATAAATCACCTAAAAACCAAAGAAAACATATTTGAGTGAAATGTAAGGAACTTTCACCCAAATTTGAGAAATCAAACATATTTGCAAATAAAACAAATCAAAATAAAACAATACAGAACATTCATATCATAAATTCAACACAGCTACGAGCAGATGCAAATAAAAAGTATGAACACAGCCAATTAAAACAAAGAACTGATTGTCAGAAAGATCACAAGTCCAAACTAAAGTACTTTGGGTACAGAGACTAATGAGAACTGAAACAATAAACTGCTGCAGGCAGAAAAGAAGATAGAAAATCTGAAACAAATCCCCTTTGATATTGAAACCTTGGGAGTCCATTTTGCTTCAGATCAAAAGTCCACCATAAATCATATTCAACCTGACAAAAAATTCAAATGTATAAGTTAAAAGCTATTATATCAGATGCTATTAATATAAGGCTAAGATACATAAAATTAGATGCATACCAAATGAAATAAGTCAAATTTACGAAAGACAGATCATCAAAATATTGCTATGTATTACAAATAATCATAATTTAGGGTAATCAAGAGGAACCCCACAGATGCAAAAGTCATATGGACATAAGCAGAATTTTACATATAAAACAAAATACAAACAACTTATCATCAGTACAAATGACCTATGCAATCATTACATGGCAATTATACTAAATTTACAATATAAACTTCATTGGCAGTTCATTAAACTGATACTGTCATTTAAATTATTTCAGCATGTATGTTGGCTCAACATTTAACATTCTAACACAATGAATGCAATTATGGTTTCAGACTAGAAAAGAATGACATTTTTCGACCTACAACCATACTAGAACACCTTTTGAACATAAGATAAGGATCAACGCATAATATTATATTAGCTAAAAATTTGTTTAGTTCAGAAAGAATTGAAAAGGCAGAAAACATATAGACAAATATTTCAATGGAGCCAGATAGTCAAATAATAATGGAATCGGAAGAAGCCCCACATATGCAGAGTCAAGGGACAGAAGCAAAATAAAATTCAAATACACAGGTTATTTCAAAATTTTGCTACAAATTACAAATATTCAAAAGTTTGGGTTACCAAGACAAAACACCACAAAAGCAAATTCATAATCACATACGCAGATTCAGTGCCAGAAACAAAATCAAATGCATATGGACATATTGTTTCAACATTATTCTATGGATTACAAATATTCAAAGGTTTGGGTTGCTAAGATGAAACCCACAAAAGGCAAACTAAAAATTCAAAAGACAAATCTGTACAGACCAAATGAAACATGTCAAATTAACAAAGGACACATCATCAAAATATTGCTATGGATTACAAATATTAAAAATTTAGGGTAATTAAGAGGAACCCCGCAAAAGCAAACTCAAAAGGCAAAGTAAATAATCAAAATGCGAATCTATACAGATCAAATGAAACAAGTAAAATATACAAAGGACAGATCCTCAAAATATTGCTATGGATTACAAATATTCAAAATTTAGGGTAATCAAGAGGAACCCTGCAGATGCAAAGTCAAAAGTCAAACATTAGTTCAGAGGAACCAATCAGATGCACAAAAGACTGAATAATTTGCCGAAACTACAGTAGAAGACTGAATTTAGCTGCATGGGTGAGAGTGGAGAAGAATACAGTAGAAGACTGAATTTAGCTGCATGGGTGAGAGTGGAGAAGAAGCCGGCAGATTAGGAGGGGTCTGACAAGTAAAGCCATGGGCAGGCAGATCTGCTCCAGGCATGGAGCTACTGCCTATCCCTCAGCCTCTGCCTACCATGGAGAAAAAACCTTTTATCTTTGTCAGATCAATTTGCCTAAAAGGTCCACAAGGCTATAAAACAAAACAACTGAACAGCGCAAGGATTGCAGCAGAAATCAGAATGCCCAATTAATCGAAAGGCAGAGTTTGCATTATAGGTAGTGTCCCCCCATTGAACTCCCAGATGACAACAAGATCTGCATCTACGACATGCCAAATCCATGCCGTCTAATAATACAAATATCTCTAAACTTCAATTAAACAAAAATTCATGATGACAACACAAAATTTACAGTCAAATTATAACTGTCATTTCATTCATGTTCACTGTAACTCAGCCTGTAGATAGGAGAAAATAGGATAAATAATGTAGACAATAGGAGAAAATATGATAAATAGTGTAGACAATAGGAGAAAGTGCAAACCCCTACAAATGTTGGGGAGACAACTAGACCCATCATTGCAAATGCCAAAAATGCAGAAGAAAATATCAAAATTAATCAAATATCTTCTATGGAATACAAAATTGTAGATGTTGGAAATAGTTAAACCTACCAAACGCAAAAGCCAGGAAAGCAGAGGGCAAACACATTACTCCTAGGGTCTACAAATATTCAAATGTTTGGCTGAATTAAGAGGAACACCTCAAATGAAAATACAGAAGGTCTATTGCAGAGTATTAAAATCAAAGCAAAGTTCAGAATTCATAGTGATATGTTAATGATCATATCATGTAGTAAGATCAGTTTACACACTAATTGAACCCCTCAATTAGCATGTATAAGCAAATGACAATTACCTTACACACAAATTACAGTCAATATGCACTGTCATGTCAATTAATATGAACTGTAACTGAAACTAGAAATTTAAATATGAAGAAAAGTAAAAAAAAAGTAATACAAGCACACATATCCAATAGGTAACAGAAACAAATGTTTTAGTTGTACATCATAGCCCTGAATCCTGAAATTAGATGCAAGAAGCACTAACGAAATTAGGGATTAAGAAATGCAAACTTACTGATCCACCGCCCAAGGAAGACATGCTGGACTTGAGGATGCTATTGGTCCCCTTGAAAAGTTGCATTGCCTGCCTCGTCGTGCTCTCATCCAGCCCCAGCTTGCTCTGCTCGTCAGCAAATAGAAGGGCTGTCCAAATTTAGATTATAAGAGAATTAATCACAAAAGAACAGTAGTGATAAACTGATAACATTGGACATTAAAAACTATGCATACCCATTTCTCCTGACAAAAGAACCACAATAATAAATAACTGATATGTACAAAAGTCACTGATAACAAGACACAAAGGACAGTAAGAGTGTAAGACCCAAACTTTAAAGTGTAGAAAACAAAAGAAAGCTTCAAAAGACCATTCAATTTGTTTGATTTTGAAAGGAACAGCCACAGATTAAAAAAAAATTGCGCCTGGCAAAACAAAAAAAACTCGCTATCAAAAAGGGGGGAAAGACATATTTTTCTACACATAAAACTAATACCGAATAAAGGATTGGAAGGGCTCATTTACCTTAAAAATAAATTAGAAGGATCAAAGTGTCGATGAAATGGTGGAGTTAACCTAATCAATGGACGAGAGCACAGAACCGAAAAGGCTGGAGCACAGACAGCAAAGTTCCCACATTTCGCCCCGAAAATAGAAGACGCAAAACCAAAGGAGGCAAAAGCAGATGCAGAAAATCAAAATCAAAAGCAAAAGGCAAAATAACAAAAATTTCAAAAGCAAAAGGCAAAATAACAAAAATTTATCTATGGATTACAGAATTACAAAGCTTGGGGAAGCAAGTGCAACCCCACAAATGGAAATTCAAACATGAAAAGGCAGATCCACACATGCAAAAATATGTTAGTCAAACAACAAAATTAGTTTGGTACATATAGAAACCCCGCATATGCAAATGATAAGGGCAAATATAAAGAATAACAAATATTTTTTTATGGAAAGCAAAATAAAAATATTTAGGTTTGCTGATACGAACCCATCAGATTCAGAAAGTAAGAGTGTAGAAAAATCTCTGAGAGAGGCATACCAGTTTTGTTTACAAGAAAATGTAATGCAACTGACAGTACAATCGTCACTGTCATTGAATACATTTTATGCTGTCACTAAGATAATTGACATAGAGTGCACAACTAGCCACAGAGGACATGCTTTGGGAAGTCATCAGCACTGAGGTGGTTTGGTTCAATGATGGATGGATCCACAAATCAGGAAAGCAAAAGACAAGCTGAGGACAGGGCAGATCAGAGGGACAAGCTATTTGTGATTGAGAAACCAGAGTATCATGCATAGTAGAAAGGAGTGAGAATGACTACATAAGTGGAGTATATAAGAAACTCGAGCATCTGGCCATATATACACTTGTATTCTAAATATATAAGAAAAAAATCAGTATTCCAACTAACATATAGCTAGAACAGATGGTCATACACCAGTTTTGGACAGGCTAATTTGGTCAGCATCAGAACCTACATGCATCCGTGCATCAGAACCTACAAGCATTCATGCATTTCCTAATCTGATCCTAACCACTCAGGTGGACCATGGTGAAACAAAAAAAATATTACAGGCCTCTAAAATATTGTTCAACAGATTTATATTGCAACAACTTAGTTAGCTAATCAACAAACCATCCATCCAGGGAAAAAGTAAAGCATGATTCCAAGTCAGAAGAAGTAATAAAAAAAAGAAGTATCTACCTCTAATGAGCAGGGCATGTTCTCCTACTGAATACTGATGCATTGGTTTTGTTTGAACTACTATGTCCATTTTTCAAACAGAAAAGTAACTCCAGTCTCCAACCACTAGAGAGCGCATGTCCACGGGGACTGTTGTTCACTGATGAAGATAAAAAGATTTGTAACTTATTAAACTATTAGATAAAAAAGAATACTTAGACAATGACTTGATGGACATGCTAATGCCAGAATATGACATCCCATCTACCTAGTGATGACAGTTACATTACATGAAAAATACAGTAAGTAAAACACTGTCAAATCTAGTACTTGGGGCTATATTTTAAGTGTTATGATTCAAAAGGTAAATGCAAATTAATTAATACAAATTCTTCATATTATTTTTATGGATTACAAAGAGAAACTTATTGGGTCATTGCTGAAACATATTATTCCAAAAGTGATAGCTCAGAGATGTAATTGGCCAGGAACTCAAGATGCAAAGCTGGATCCTGTACGAAGAAAAGTAACTGCAGCACAATGCTACATAAGTAAACTAGGTAATTGGTCAAATTAATCAGAAACTGACTATATAGCACTACTTAATCACATGCTTGCGCAGCACGAGCAAATCTCCTATCATAAGCAAGAAAACAAATTAGTCAAGTTCAACTCGTATGGCTGTCATAGCTTTTACTAAAATGAAAGAACAGGAAAGGACCTCAAAAAGTATTTTGATGTAGGTGCAGTCATTTCAAACTTCAAGTAATTCAATACAGAAGCTTCCATTTCTAAAACCTGTTAAATGTGCAGGTTAGAGCATGACAATCACAAGAGACTATTGGATATGGTCTAACAGATAAAAAACAAGGAACGATCGGAAGTAATATATCAAATACCTCGTCTCTGAAGTAAGTGTTGTCAGTTATGTAGCGGAATTATTCTACAGAATCATGCAGAGGACAGGTACAGATAGCAAGCTGAAAAAATAGTATCAACTCTTGACACAACACACACACACACACACACACACACACACACACACACAAAGTACACTGTTGAAAATATACAGTCCTAAATGACAAACCTCCAACTACAAAACCCACTTAGAGTAAGCATTTTTTTTCTTATATTCTAACCCCTCAACCTACAATCCATTTCAATTCCATCCAAACCCCTCGTAAAAGGGAAATACAAAAGCTTGCTGAAAACC
>CM014275.1:14860083-14885668 GCA_004135705.1 Alloteropsis semialata
AAGCCTGGTCGTGCGTGTGGAGCGGGGTTGGATGCTCTGGGCGAAAGCCCGACGGCGGCGTCCTCGGACGTCGTTTACCCTGTTGAGGGCGTCATGGAGCTACAACCCTGCTGCACAAGGTCTCTGGGTGAAAACCCTGTCCTGGATGGACGAGCAACGGCGGCGCCACTGGCGTCGTTCCCTCCTTGGAGGCGTCGTCTCTAGAGACCTCGCTTGGCTTGGTGGAAGGTCCATCGTCTTTGGCGACTTCGGTCGGAGGTGGCGTTTCCGCTGTTCGGCATGCCTGAAGGGTGTTGATCCCCTCACGTCGAGGTTGCTGCCTTCTTGTTGGCGGCCAAGGGTCGTCGTTTGGTTGCCGTTCGGCTGCTCGCAGCGGACCGCGGCGGCTGGCGTTGCTCTGCAACCGTCAGTTCGACGCGGGACAACGTTCGTGGACGGCGCTTGCGGCAACGGCAACGAGGGACGACTCGGCTTGCAGCGGATCGCGGCGGGCGGTTCAGCACGGCTGGACCTTCCCGGTGCGGTACAACGGTGGAAACCGGCGCAAGCGACATTCTTGGGCTGCTGGTTGGACGGCGGCGG
Source organism: Alloteropsis semialata (assembly GCA_004135705.1). Taxonomy (NCBI): domain Eukaryota; kingdom Viridiplantae; phylum Streptophyta; class Magnoliopsida; order Poales; family Poaceae; genus Alloteropsis; species Alloteropsis semialata. The sequence continues at coordinate 14,860,666 of CM014275.1, forward strand.
CTTCAAGCGAGGGGGAAGCAACGTGTTGATGTCAAACCTTGGCGGCGGTTCGATTGTTGTTGCTGTTCATTGGGGGTGGGGCAGCTTTGCTCGCCATCTCGACGGCTACTTCTTATACGAGTCCGGAGCGTGGAGCGTTGTGGCGGGCGTGGCGTGGCCCCCGCGCACGAGAGAGGAGGAGTTCGACGGCGGATGTGGCGTGGCCCCCGCGCGTCGTGTTTGCTCGGACTCGGGGTTTTTCATCCTGTCGAGTGGTTTGTACTGCTGCAGCGGCACGACGGCGAAGGGTCCTGCATGGCGGCGGCCTTCTTGGCGTGGTGGTGTCTACCCTCTTTGTTTCTCGTTCGGCGTCGGATCACGCTGGAGGTTTTGATGACTGCAAGGGTGCGGAATGTGGGTGGAAGCTGCTGATGTTTCTTCTCCGTTATCGTCGTCGTGTGTGGTGGCTCGGCCGTGTTGATGTCCCAATCCAACCGGCCCGCGAGTGTTTGTTTAGGTCCGTGTCGATGTCCCAATCCGACCGGCAGAGTTGTATAGTGGAGATGAGTTGTGTGGCTTGCGTCGATGCCCCAATCTGACCGGCCCGAGTTTTGCTGGAGTTGAGTTGAGTTCGGTGCGCGTTGATGTCCCAATCCAACCCACCAATGGTGTTTTTTTTCGTGTGTTTTCTTTTTTGTTGCCTGATTATGACCTCTCAGGGACATAATCTTGTATTTTTTTCTGCTATATCAATAGAAGCGCACTCGTCGAGTGTCGTTCGTTCAAACAAATAAATATTCAGTTACGTCCGATCCCCTCCCAGTTCGATCGACATATACACCATCAACTTGTTTTGTCGGGGTATGCAGCGTCCCCTTCCCGGCCGCTGCTAGCCCTCTGCCGGACACGCACTTCGCTACCAACATGATGACCGGCTATCACCACCGATTGGACCTGTCGGCCACATGCATGACACGCCATGTATACGCAGAGACGCCACGCAAGAGATCGACGGTACCGGCCGGCGGCCAACCCGCTCGCTCGAGCCCCGGTCGAGCTCGTACGCGTACACGTCGGAGCAGAGGCGACGGTGGTCTCTAGCTACCACCGTACCGGTAGTTAGCTAGGACGTACGTGTGGCCCACGCACGTAGCATTCGTTCACGTCATGCAGCCTCGCTCTGCATGCACGCGCATAACTAACACGTCGGCACCGGTGTGTGGTGTGGCTCTCCCGTTCGGTCGCCTTCGTTCGCTCGCCTCGTCGGCACCGGTGTGTGAGCGAGCCAGCGACGGCGACGGGCCGCGAGCCGGCCGGCGAATCAGAACACTCGCGCATAGTACGCCGTTGCTGCGGCGCCGCCGTGGTCGTAGGCACATGGGATTTTGGCGCCACATGCACATTGCGCACCTGGCACACCGCACAACTACTACGAGTAGTGTAGCATCATTGTTGGAACACCTCAGTCGATCGTTTTGGGTTCACACATTAATTCTGGACGCATAGCTGGCACAGTGCTAGCTAGATATCAGCATCATGAAACGTGTTTATAGAAGAGAGATGCTGGCCATGCACGTACGAGCCGGGATTGGACTCGTGTGGTTCGCCGTGTTTTGAGGTACACACGAATCTCAAAGACCAACGTGGTTTTATGGGCCGTCAAGATTTTGGGCCGGAGCACATTTTTTTATATAAAAAAAAGAAATCTGGCTATAAGTAATGTTTAAGACGCTTCTAGAAAAAAGTAAAGGCATTGTTCAAGACGAGCTAACTAGGAGAGCAGTCTAGATGACAATAATATCTACAAAATCCTTCAAAATAATATCTACAAAGAGGACGAACTAGTGAAGAGACAACGACTAAACACAATGAGGGTTTGGAGATTATAAACACCAGTATTTTGAATATCTCAATCAATCGTTTTGGTGAAATAGAAGAATGTGGACTTCCCTAAACACTATGAGGGTTTGGAGATTATAAACACCAATATTTTGAATGAAGATTTACCGGCAAAATGGATCTGGAAAATTTATAATAATAATGATAAGGATGTTTGTTGCAATTTTCTTAAAACAAACTATCTGAGTGATAAATCTTTTGTCTGCAACAAAGGCACCTATGAGTCATAGTTTTGAAGCGGGGTTTATAAAGTAAAACACAAATTTAAGTGGGGACTATTTTCAAGTTAAATCATGGAGTTCCAAAATTTTGGAAGATGTTTGACTAACTAACGTTCCCTTAAAACAGAAATACTCGAGAACTGTAGAGATAAATAGACTCTGGTGAGCAATTGTTGCGATGAAGGGGAGTGCAGAGATAAAGAGGCTCTAGTAACAAGTGTAGAGATCGTCATTCTTAAAATGTCACCAATCTATTTAATAGTGAATTTAGGGAAAAAAATGGAGGGTCTAGAGCTCTAGACAAGCGTACAAAGTGAAGCTACATAGAAGAAGCCGAAAAAGGCCAGAAAAAGCATCGAGACTTAAAAAGTTTCAATTTTTATTGAGACTTCATTTTTGTTGGGTTATATGGATTCTAAACTTCTAATGTTCTATTTGTGCAGTGCGGCCGCCGCAACACAAACAAGTGTTAGAGTGCTAGAGTTTGTTTGTGCTTTAAGTGTGCACTCAAGTCCTATCTAAATCAAGAGTACAAGAGGGATACCTTACGAGCACGGGGTTGAGATAAAGAAGTTACTCCTATCCTATCCTTTGTTTCACCTACTCGTGCTAGTTTCTGTTGTCAACATGTACGTGCTCTGCTGCTGACCCATAAGTTTCAAAATTGAATTGCCCTAGTGCGGATATACTTAATTGCAAGCTGGGAAATGTGCCTCTAAAATATCTAGCCATTCCAGTGTATGATAATAAGCCAGGTATCTTGGCCTTCGCTGGTGTTGACGGCCCTTAGACACGCCAATCGTGAACCGCAAGCGCATGGATCAGTTGTAGCTCTTCTCTCAGAGTACTCCTTCAAGGTTTATCAATCCGTGGAACTAAAGATGCAACTAGCATAGAAATCCTTTATCTTGAGAGAGGTGAAAAATGAATCTAATCTTGTAAACACCAAACACCAGAGGTAGCGAAAGAAAGTTAGAGATAACCAATCCAGATCGCCTAGATCATGCATATGTTGTAGCTCCGAGCCAAATAAAGTGAAGTAAGATAGATGTGAATCTCAATAAGAAGCATCTTTAAATCATGACCTCTGGTCAAACTCCCAAAAGCCCCACCTCACACGGATCACACCCTGTCATGGCGCTCCCTGTCGGCGTGGGTAACTTAAGGGCACGTTCATAAGTGAACATGTCGAACCACTTGGTAGATCCGGCAAGAACCCCTAGCCACCATGGCTACAAGAACACCCCAAGCAATCTATCTCGAGAATAGATTGAAGAAGAAGCATAACCAAGAAAGAACAAAATCATAGAAAGAGGCACTTGATCGCTAAAGATTTGGAAACATAAATAACTTCACCATGAATGATTGTACATTACAAGATCACCACCAGGTTCCTACCTTGATCTTGATGATCCTAGCTCCAAAACTCCAACTTGGTCTTCCTCGCAGGGTTTCCACGTCGGCTAGGGCAGAACCCTAGATAACTAGCACGACCCTCGTCTCTCCGAAAGGTGTCCCTCTAGCTTCTATGCTCCTCGGCGTCGAATGGCGGATGAGTTCATGCATGATGAATGGCACCGGGACTATTTATAGCCCTGGGAAACCCTAGGTCAAAGGGGAGGCCTAGGCGCCGCAAGAAAGGGCTGGGCCGGCCGGCCAGCCTAGAGGGGCCCAGGACGCCAACCTGGCCTCTTCCCTGGCCGTCTCGAGCTCATCTTCCTCCCCAAGTCTTTTGGAAGCTTCAGCAGTTGTTCCTCCTATGCATGTGGGGCTTGGACGTCGTTTGCTTCGGGATATCTTCGAGATAGGAGTGGGAATTGGATAACCTTCCAAATCCTTCATTTGCTTTGCCTTGACCCCGAAGTCACTTGACCTTATCTTTAATCACTTGCCTTTGAAATATTCTTGAAGGGTGGTTTTCCATAGATGAGCATGAACGGGTCTCGAAACCCTATGGGCCGGCCGGCCTAGACCCTGTTGAGCCGGCCGGCCCGGCCCTCTCCTTGGGCCTCTGGCCTTCATCTTTCTCCGCGTCGTCCTTGGTCACGAGCCTCGTCCATTTACGCTCCAAATTAGCTCAAAAACCTGCGTAAACAGAAATCCTCCAAAAACACATGCGTATGCGAAAACGTCCCGGTTATAGAGTATAATCAATAGTTTAGATGTCAAATTCATGCCATTATTGAAGATAAACAAGGGTAAAAAGGTGTCGCTAAGGAGCGCCAACAGCTGGTTTGAAAGACAAGATACTTAAATGGGTTGATTCTTGGGGGGGAAAACATTTATCCTTCGGGGGAGGACGAATACTAACAAATTCTTGTTTTTCTAGCGTATCCATTTTCTAATGGGTTTCTATTTACTCCCAAAGAGATCCCATGGATGAATGAGTTTGGTTAGAGGAGCTTTATTTTGCAAGGTGCTAAGAAGGACTTCAAATACCATTTTGCTAAATGGGAAAAAGTAGTAGGCCTAGAGACCAAAGTGGGTTATGCATAATAAACACTTTCGAATGAAGCTGAAACAATGAATTTAGAGAATTTACAATAGGGATCGGAATGACACCTTCAGACAAGTTTAGGGATCCAGAAATGCATTTTGAGAGTTTAGGGACCTAGATTACACATCGAGACAAGTTCGAGGACCGCCTATGTATTTTACTCTATTTACAATTTGCTTGCAGCAAAGTCACCCATGGGTCGCAGTTTTGGAGCGTGATTCATAAAGTAAAAACACAAATTTAAGTGGAGCCTATTTTCAAGGTAAATGATGGGGATAATACCAAGTTCTAGGAAGGTGTTTGGCTAACTAACGTTCCCTTGAAATTGAAATACTCGAGAGTGTATGACAAGTGTAGATATAGACAGGCTCTTTTGAGCGATTGTTTGGACGACAGGGAGTCCGGTTTTGATTTAAAAGAATCTTTAGTCTTGATGGCATGTAGAAATGGAAAGCCCTTCTTGAAGAACCTCAGGAGGTGTGCACTAATAGGAAACCTGACAAAGTGGTTAGGCTTTAGAAAAAAATGGAGGGTTCACTACCAAGTCTTTGTACAGATTCTTATCCTTCGGAGGGGGTTACAAGTACAAGGGCATATCACTAGTAGAAATGCGAACATCTATGATATTTTGGTAATGATGTTCTGAAATAGCGTCATAGTAGATGATGTTACTATGACGAAAAGAAATGGATCATCACGGTAGAAAAGTGATGAATTTTTTATGATGAAAATTATGACGGAGCGTAAAATAACGTCATAGAACAAAAAACCCAAATCGTCATAGAACCCCAGCCCATCCGCGCTGAAGAGCTGTGACAGTTTCGATTCGTCATAGAACTGCACCAGGCGACATGTGAGCCATATGTGGGTCCATCATTCCAACGTGGCACGCGACAGGTCTGCTGTGTCCACATGTAACGGTCCATCGTGGCACTGGGTCCACATGTAAGCGCGCTCGTCCAAGTTTTTGTAAGTTAAAAAACAAACTGCGGGTGCCAGGTCTCGAACCCACGACCTGCCCCTGCAAACCGAAAGTCTTACCACCGCGCTACGACGCCTGCTTGGTTCCAGAGCCATAAATTTTTCTTTTCTATGCTAATATGCGCCCTTACTGGACTGGGCCATTTGTAGGTTACGAATGAAGCCCATGCGCAGGCGTGCGTTTTCTTACTGTACTGGGCCATTTTACCTCCTCGAACTGTTGGTCGAATCTGCAATTTCTCCTTGGATTCGAAAACCGTCCGATGCGCACATGTCAGCACCACGCATCCTATCAAACGTGGTTGGGCCCACATGTGAGCGAAGACATTTTTGTTGACCGTTAAGAAGCAGAGGCGTCGGCTTCCGGCGGCATCCATCCTCTTTCTTCCCCGGTGCGTAACCCTAGCCCCTTTGTTCCCTCTTCTCCTCCTCCAACTATTGGTCGAATCTGCCAACAATTCCACATCTGGAACTGCATCATCACTGTCCTCTTCCTCATCTAGTTCCATCCCAGCAGCACCTTGTGCATCATCACCATCATCCAGATGCATCCCCAAGCCCTGTGCATCCTCAACAACATCAACATCATCTGCTTCACCATGCAGAAACCACCTTGTGTATGTAGCTGACATCCCAGAATAAAGTAGGTGAATGTTGACTTCAATCTGTGACAAATCATGCAGATTCACACAACAGCGGCATGGACATTTTATGAGCTGATCCTTTCCAAACTTCTGCCCAACAAAATGCATAAATTTCACAACCCCATCTCTGTGCGCCTGAGTAAATTTTGGCCCAAGGACCCAACTTCTGTCCACCTAAAATTGAAGTGTGATGAACAAAAAAAAACATGTTTAACTTCTGTCATTGAATCAGTTCCCCTGCCCCATGCCCCAAGACACCTAACATCGGAACAAAGACCGCATCTGGGGACTGAAAGTTATCGGCATTGTCTGAGTAGGAGATGAAGGCCTGAAGGAAGGCCGGGTCATCGACGATGCGCTACGTCGGGTGGAGGGTAGTGGCTCAGGCCAACGGGATCGATGGTGATCCCTCCTCCGCCACTGCCGGGTGGGGGGGGAGTGGCTCAGGCCAACGGGATCGACGGCGATCCCACCTCCGCCGCCGCTGGGTGGGGGGGACAGGGTCAGGCCAACGGAATGCAGCTCGACCATCTTTCCAAAATTTGTTTCGCTTTGTCCCAGTGAAGGCGCCTTTCCGGACTAAGTTATCGCTTTGTCCTGGTGAAGCCGTGCCAATGAAATTCGCTTTGTCTCGAAGAAGGCGTCTTTCAGGTAATACGTTTTTCTGCTTCCTAATTATGAATTATTTTCTATCTCAAAGAATATGTCGATTCATGCAGTACAATTTTGTGAGCATGTGCACTATGTACTCCTCCATGTTCAGTAAAGTTTTTGGATTTTTTGAAAAATTTCATCTCATGTGGGTATTTTGAATTTGTATTCATGTGATGAGTATTATATGAAGTGAATTTGTATTCATGTGATGAGTATTATATGAAGCCCATGGACAAATATATCCTAAAAATTCCTAGACCATTTTTTGTAGCTTGGGGTACACAATGTGCACCTCTACATGAAGGTATAGCTATAGACTCTTTTTTTTGCAACATGCAAAAAAAAGGTTGATTTTCTAATATTTTTCACATTTTTATCTCCCAAAGTATAATGAATTGTGGGTTCAAATTTGGCACACATATTTTCCATGACCAAATAATCATGAACAAATTTTGTTACATTTTTTGGAAACTTTTAACATAGCATGTCTTTTGAAACCTAAGAATGATCTTCATGTGAGGGAGTTTGGAAGCAACTTCACACTAAACTGAACACTTGTAAGTTTCAATTATTATAAATATCTCAGCAATATTGTAACATGTTCAGGTGCATAAGATGTGCATGTTCACAAAATTTGGTAACCAAAATCATTTTGGTGTGATCTATGCAAATTTTTACAAACATTACAAGATGTGCATAAGATATTAACGTTAACTAGTTTACACATTTTAACTACCTTATCATAATGAAAAAGATAAAGGCCAATTTTTGAAAACTTTAGAAACAAAAATCAACTCTTTTGGACCTTATATGACTAATCTATACATGTTTGAGTTGTTAATTACGAATCAAAAACAGAAATGTACTGTCTATCAAGAACTGGAGATGAACTCGGACACTGCATGACATGTGGGTCCAACAAACGTCGGGCGCCAAACCGGGACTCGAAAATTTCAGACACCAAAATTTTGACCTTGAAAGGACAGTAATACCCCTGCGTCCAAACGTCGGGTGGCACTGAGTATTCAAGGGCATTTTTGCGAACTCACGTTGCGTGCCTCAGTCCAATATATTGATTCCTGTCCCGCTCCCGAAAAATCAACTCATTTCTCCCCGCCGCCGCCCCGTACCTCCTCCACGGCCTCGCCCTGGATCTCCTCCTCGCCGTTGCCCTGTACCGGATCTCCTCCTCGCCGTCGCCCCGCACCGGATCTCCTCCTCCTCCTCCGCGACCTCCTCGCCCCGGATCTCCTCCTCGCCATCGCCACGCACCACATCATCTCCTCCTCATCGGCGTCATCCCGTACCGGATCTCCTCCTCCTCCTTGTCGACGTCGCCCCGTACCAGATCTCCTCCTCCTCCTCCTCCGCCTAGTCGACGCCATCGCCTAGCACTGGATCTCTTCGTCGTCGTCCTCGACCACGTCCACCTCGTCACCCGCACCGGTTCCGCACCTCAACTCCTACCTCGCCTCGCCGGATGGAAAGACGCGGACGCGGACGTGGACGCGGACGCGGACGCCGAGGAGGCCGCGGACGCGGCGTAGGCCAAGGTACGATGAGTAGGGCTAAGCGGTTACGGTTTGTTGCATTACTCATTGTAGTGTCAGTAGTTTAGTGTAGTACAATCTAACACATAAAATTTGTTGCCAACTTTAAGAACCTCCAATAACTGATTATGAACGGGAACGTGAGGCCACTGTCAAAGAAAATCTTAGAAGAATGGCTGAATTGAGGGTTCGTGATATAGTAGCATATCTTAGATCAGCCTCAAATCCATTACTGGATCATGTGAGCACTTCTAGTCCTGTTGAAGGATCTGATTCATCAGATTATCACCCTGAAGCTGAAGAAAATGTTCAGGGGGATGCTGATACGGACTTAGAGGAGGAGGAACCCCAAACCCTTGCAATTGAGGAAGATGTTTTGCTCATTCTTATGGTGGCGGAAAAAGTAGATTATTTCAATGTCATTAGCATACATTAGTGTTGTATGATACACCTGTATGACATGGTAACAAATATACTTTTACTACAACAGGCTCCTCCTGCACAAACTAGGTATCGCAAGGTCTCTGCAACATGGTCCAGAGGCAACACCGACATGGCTGGTTCTGGAGGAACTCGAACCAAAAGAGTGAGGCCGTATGGACCATCAGAAGCTGTTGCTGCTGTGAGAACAAGGTCATCCAAAAGACTGCATACTGAAGAGCTGCCTACGGTGACAGAGGAGCCTAGCACTGATGGTGTAGAGACTCAACAGTCTCATGATGTTGTTGGTGCTGAAGGTGTAGAGACTCAATAGTCTCATGATGAGCCAAGTCCTGCTAGCCCTTTTCATGACTGGACACCTCGAGAGCATCATGATGTTGTTAGTGAAGAGCACAACCCTGATCCAGCAATTCAAGGTTGGTAAATATCATCAGTATTCTCAATCTTGGATCTCCGTAAGCACAAATATAACAATTGAATGACATTTTTGTAGCCTCAAAGAATCCTAAGCGGCCGAGGGTCCCAACCAAGGGACTCCTGCTGGACAACATGACCAGTTTTGAGGAGAAGGCTACATATCTCTGTACCTGAGGGCTTGCCAAGGCCCCTTCAACCTACACAAGCTGTCAAGTTTGCATCGGAGGCTAGAGTTATTGTTAGGAGTCAAGTTCCTATCTTGTCCCATTTGAAAGATTACAAGAATACTAAGCACTTTGATGGTTTTGTCATCAGGCTTTCTGTAAGTGCCTATACTGCACCCTGTAGTTTTAAATTCAACTATGGTACCAATGGGTGTAACTCATAAACAATTTCAATTGATATGACCAGGGGAGGTTGGCGATCAACAAGGACAGGGCAACAGATAATGCCTGTTCTAGTGTGTTCAAATCTGGGATACGTTAGACGCGCTACAGGTTGAAGCGGATGTACTTCAACAACGTCCCTGCTGATCAGATCAGAACCACCTCTCCTATTGATTCTATGACTGATGCACAGTGGTCTGAGCTTGTTGAGAAGTGGTCCAGTGCGAAGAACAAGGTATTGTTATTCTTCGTAAAGTCTCTTTTTACATTGAATTCCATTTTCGACTGGTCATGTGATCTCTCTTACCGTTTTGTTTTAGTCAACTGCTGAAAAGAACAAGATAAATCATTCCAAGGTAAAGTATCATCATGCTACTAGATCTGGCTGTTATGTTGCACAAATTCACGAATATGTAAGTCTTACTTTGGGCCATTGTCTATGGTACCCGTGTCTTAGGCATAAGGCAGTGCTTTGTTTGCTGTCAGTCTGACAAGCACTTTTGTACAGATTCAGCAGAAGGATGCACAGGCAGCACGGCTGCGCAAAGGAAGGTCAGGAAGGACTACATGAAGGAGGAAGAGAAGAAGAAGAAGCTGATCATGAAGAGGGGCTCAATGCGGTCGAACTGTTCAAGGTCTGCCATACCAGCAAGAAAAATGGCATTAGTGAGGCCGCAAGAGAAGCAGTGGTAGGGCTCGTTGCAATTGTCCCTCTGCTCATTTCATTTTCAGTCTTTCGCACTGTCGGTAAACTATTTTCCGCTCCAATATGCAGTCTTCTATGGAGACTATGCAGGCAGAGGCTGCTGCTGATGGGGAGGCATCACTACATGTGCTGAGGTTGTCTCGAAGGTTCTGTCCCAGAGCAGCTGCACCAGCACTTTTCTGAAGAATGCTGGTATACCACTGAACCATCAAGAGACAGAGGCTGAGCGGGTACTTCGCGAACAACTTGCCGCTGAAAAAGATGGTGCAGCTGCCCTTGCTATGGAGGTGAATGCCCTGAAGAAGAAGGCTGAAGCTGCTGATGAAAAGCTGGAGAAGGCCCAACAGGAGTTCGAGGAGTACAAGAAGAGGGCGGAAGAGAACAATGCCCTCTCAACCTACTGTTGCTCCGTGATCATATGTTGGATTACTGTTTGTACCAGAAACATGTGTTCTGTGCTGATCTGTGATGGGTGAACTCTGATGCATTCTGATGCATCACATGTGTATGTGGTTCAGTCATGGGTGAACTTGTGATTCTTTGATGGGTGAACTCTGATGCATTCTGATGCATCCAATGTGTATGTGATTATGTTGTTGCTGTTTCTGAATGCATCAAATGGTACTGATGTCATTCTGTTGATGTTTCTTTCTGTGATTCTGTTGCTGCATCAAATGGTGCTGTTTCTGTCAATTTGAGAGCTAAAACGTGGATGAATCGTGGCCCTCTGGGAAACGCACACGAGGTCCAGTCGCAACCGAACACGTGGTGGCTTCACGATGTAACACGTGGCAAACTAGGAAAAAACACACAGTGCATTCACGGCAAAAACATGGCGCAACCAAAAAAAGACACATGGCTCGACCGAAAGTGACACGTGGGGCCGTCAGGGCTAGACACGCGGCACGACCAAATACTGGCACGTGGTCCAATCAAATACTTATACGTGGCTGAAAGGACCTTGATGTCACCTAGAGGGGGGGTGAATAGGCGAATGGCCGGCAAATAAAACTTTTCCCCCAAATTTCTCTAGCTGCCAGAGGGTGACCGGTGCTCCACACCGGTTAGACCGGTGCTGTGCAGTGCACACACCCAACAGCAGCTCGAGCTTCTTCTTGACTTCTGGCACGAACCAAACTTGGTGAGTAGCTTCTGTAGATGATATCTAGCAAGGCAAAACTATCCCTGCACACAATATAAGCACACCCAAGTAGATCAAAGTAGAAGCACAAATAATGTACTAGAAATCAACAAGTGAGGCAAAACCAAACCAGGACACAAGGAGTTGTTTTCCCGAAGTTTGGATTCACCGCTCGCACCAAGCAGCCACCAAGGCACGGTGAATCCTACTCTTCGTTGAGCAAGCTTATACGACCACACAAGGTCAAGCTATCTCCTCCTTCCACTAGTTTGCTTCTTCCCTTTCGGAGGTGAAACACAACCTGCACAAACAATCCCGTGGCTCACCACACACTTTGGTAGCTCACCGGGCGACGCCTAGCCGTCTAGGAGGAAGAACCTCCAAGAGTAACAAATGCTTCAAATGGCTTTCTTCACCACTTACCCTTGCCACATTGAGTTTAGCTTTGCTTCATCATTTTGAAATCCCATTTGAAAGAACTCTTCAAATGCTTGTTCTTGATTGACAAAGTACATTCAAACCATTGCAAGCTTCCAACAATGAGACCAACGTATGTCACATAAGCATATGTCCCTTTGGTGTAAATGCATGAAGCCTTGCAATTTTCACTTTGAATGATCCCTTCATATATCAACAAGTTTTCTCATAGATTGGAACCACATAGATATACCTTTGTTGACTTGTCCAAAATATATCAACACTCATGCTTGTCATTCATTATTCTATGCACAAAGAGATCACACACTTGCTTGCCTTTCACATTATGAGCCAAAGAACATTCATTTCATATATAATTCAATATCACAACATGAATGTACAAATAATAAACTGCTCATAGTCTTAGACAAACAAGTTAGTCCTTTAATCGTTTTGTCATACAATTCACCAAAACCCACATGGGGCCTAGATGCACTTTCAATCTCCCCCTTTTTGGTGATTGATGACAACTCGATTAAAGCTTACAAATATGACAATTAAGCTCTTTTGGTTTCTTAGATATATTGTGAGCTCCCCCTTAATGTGTGCTTTGAATGGAATTTCAAAATTGGCCTCATATGCCAAGAGCACACATTTCACAATAAAAATATGAGAGCTCCCCCTATATCTCAGAAACCGTGGGGTGCAACAAGTGTGTGTACAAAAAAAATACCCGTGATGCATATGACAAGAGAGGCACTAAAAGAAATGTATGTGTGCTGTCAGGTGCCTGACCGGTCAGACCGTTCAAGGTGACCGGTCAGACCGGTCAGCCCCAGTCAGCACACATACAAAGGATAAAAACGACCACCAATCAATCTATGCATCACATACTAACACAAAGCTACTTAGAGTGCATAAATAAAGGTCTTACACACACAATAGCACACATTACAAGTTCTCAAGTCCACAAAGGAATAGAATTTGAGATTTATTACAAGATTTCAAACATCCAACAGCACCTGACCGGTCAGACCGGTCGCCAAGACCGGTCAGACCGGTCAAGGCTGCTGCCACTGCCACAATTCTGAAAACTGAAGCTTTAATCCAACACTTCTCCCCCTTTGTCATCAAACATCCATAAAAGGGCCTGGAGAAGTTGTAGCAGTCACTCCTGTCCATTGCCACCATTTCCTCCTTCACTAGGTGATGCCCCTGACCAAAGATGAAGTCCTTCATGCAAATGCGAGAGAGGAGGCATAAGATAAATGGAATCTGATATGGTGATCTCAGAGGGAGAAGCAAGAGTGGGATCAGTAGTACCATAGGAAGCTGAAGAGTCAGGAGGCACAGGAGGTGTATATCCAAAGATAGAAGTCGAGAGCCTCGCTGCTATGTCAGAGGTCTCCGGTGCATCACTAGATATGCCAAGAATGCCACTGCTGAATGGTGGAATAGAAGAACTTGCCCCCATGCCCTCACTATGAAAAGACGGACCCACTGAAGACGATCCCGCTGGATATGTACCTCCCATCATGCCTGGCACAACGCCCGACGAGAACATACTCGGCATACTAGCAGAAAGAGTCTGGTACTGTGGAGGACCATGTGGATACTGTGGAGGTGCTGGCTGATGCTGTGGCTGAACTGGTGGAGCACCTGATGAAGAACTAACATCTGGAAAGAACATGCTCCCGTACTGATCAAAGTATCCCGCTGAAGAATAACCTCGGAGCCTATCCTCAACAGATGGAATCTCTGTCTCTGGAGGTGGTGGAGAGGGAGGAGAACGCGGAGGCTGAAGGTTCATTGCATTGTGCATCAACTTGATTGAATCATTGATTTTCTTGTTGTCCCTCCACTGACGCTGCTGCTCCACCTCTACATCTCTTTGGCTTTTGCACATGCCAACAACAGATGGAATCTCTATCTCTGAAGGTTCATTGCATTGTGCATCAACTTGATTGAATCATTGATTTTCTTGTTGTCCCTCCGCTGACGCTGCTGCTCCACCTCTACATCTGTTTGGCTTTTGCACATTCCAACAAACAAATTGAAAAGTTTCTTGATGGGAGAGGTGGGACGCTCCCTTGGCCGGCGGGAGAAGGTCACAGGCTCAGGCATGAACCGGTCAGACCGGTACCGGTCACCGGTCAGACCGGTGCCGGCCTGAGCACCAGGCTGAGCCGGCTGTGGCTGCTCCTGCTCCACAAAATCATCACCTACTAGCTCATGCTGAATCGCTGGCTCAGGAGAAGGAATCCTAGGATGTTTCTTGGGTTTAGGCCTCAATGGTTTGTGCTTCACATCACTAGGAAAGTCAATCTTGGTCACCTTTCTAATCATGTACATAACATAGGGACAATAGCTATAGATCTTCTTTGGATTTTCAGATACATGCTTGATCTCTTGCCAAATAAAATCCCCAATACTGAATTCAGGTGCCTCAGGTCTCATAGCAAACATCAAATTCTTTTGGAAGGAAGTGATCTCAGATGCATTGCCATCTCTAGGGGTTATTGTCTTTCTAAAGAGCCTATTGAGAACTCCATAGAAAGTGTACAAATGCTTCACTTTCCCCCATTCATTTTCCATATTGTGAGGATACATGATCTTCAACATAGATAGTTCAAGTTCCTCCTCATCATGCAACATTTGAAGGCCTTCTTCATTACCAAGTTTGAACATGTTGCTGAAGGCCTGAAAGGTGATATGGTACTTCTCTCCATTTGTCATCCAAAACATAGCTTTAACACCTTTCCTAAAGCCAAAGTACACTGTGGCATAGAACTGAGCAATAATCTCTCTGTTCCAGCTTTGCTTGAAACCCATGAGGTGCATTATCCTTTGTCTTATACAAGTCTCAATGATCTCATCAAAAATTGGATTATGCTGATCTGTCATGTGTTTCCAATCCACATACTGAGCCTCATGTGTGATTTTGGACTTCTTTAGAATAACTGAGGTGTAGAAATCCTGCTGAAACATAGTCCAAAATCTGTTATCAGTAGCTGTCCTAGGCCCACTGTAAAGATCTGCATCTCGCATTTTTATTACAGCCTTTGTCATCCCTTCCCCATGATAATTTGTCATTCTTTTTCCATAGAGATAGACAGGCCTCACAATGACAGGAACGTCATCGTCACCTTCACCATCTTCATCACCATCATCATCATTGTCACCATCACCATCACTGTTGCCATCACTATCACCACCACCGTCACCATCACCACCATCATTACCATCACCATCACCCTCATCACTGCCACTGCTGCCATTATCAATAGCTGGGCCTTTGCCATGACGATGTTCCACTCTATAAGGACTCTGCTCTTCATCATCATCACTACTAGTTTCCACTTCCTCCTCTTCTTCCTCCTCAACTTGCATCTCAACTGAAGGCCTCTTCTGCCCTCTAGGTCTCAATTTGCTGGCATAATCATCTTGCACAGAGCTAGCACCTTGAGAACTAGAATCATCTTGTCTTCTCTTTTTCCTTCTCTCGGCATCATGACCCTTAGTCATAGCTGCTGATCCTGAGTCACACAGATTATGAAAAAGTATCCATAAGACATCAGGGCACAAGATTTGATAGATTTGACGATAGAAAGCACACGGATTGGAACAATTGGAGCAGCTCTGGGCTTGACTGGTCAGACCGGTCAAGGCGACCGGTCAGACCGATCACCCCCAGAACTGAGCCAATAGCTCCATCCAGTAATCTTGAGCAGCTAGATGGTCTAGATATGATCAAAGAAATTTATCAGACATCCTAAGCAGATAAAGATTGAATAATATTGAAGAGAATCAAATTTTGGAGGTGAACTGCCCGGACCGGTCAGACCGGTCGGGGGCACCGGTCAGACCGGTGCTGGCAGTTCATCCCCAAAACTCGATTTTCACCAATGCACCCAACCAAATTGAAAGATCTTCTAGGAATAGTCTCTAAGGGTTGCCAGGAGATGTTCTACCCAAGGAATTTCAAATCTACTCATGGAGTTGATAGATCGGGCAAAAACAAGATTTAAATACCTTTGGAGAGAGGAACTCGAGATTAATCCAAGGGACCGGTTATGGCACCGGTTAAACCGCCCAAGGAGACTTGAATCCTTGAGAGGAGCGAGCTTTTCCTTGGTTGAATCCTCAAATCGCCAATGGAGGGTGAGTGGGAGACTTGGGCGCACGGGCAGGAGGGAGAACAGGTCGTGGAGGAGAGTGGGGGGTGAAAGAGGATAAGTTTGCACTGTTTAGTCACGGGTGGGGGTAAAAGGGGTGAATCCCGGGGCACACCGGTCAGACCGGTGCCCTCCCCACAGAAAAGGTGAGATGGCTTGTTTGAGATAGATTTTGATCCTTTAGCCCTCACAAGATTGGACATAAGATTTGCAGTGAATATTTATCCAAAGTTGACATATCTCAGAAAAATATAGGATAATCCAAATTATTTCTCATTTCTTGATTCTTCCAAGAAGGATAGATAGATAGATAGATAGATAAAGATTTTATGGACTTGAGAAAATCTTCCCACTTGTGACTAGGCATCAATCAAACAAAGTGAACAATAGTCACAAGTGAGTCAATCGGGCCACAAAGACCAAGAACCAAATTTTTCAAAGAAAGCACACTTCCTACACATGCTAGTTGAATTTTCACAAAAACTACCCTATGCCACAAAAGACATGCATCCATCTCAAGTCAATAGTCATCTTAGCATATTTAGCTCATATCTTGCAAGAGATGACACCAAGTCAATTCTCAATGAAGACATCAACTAAATATCTAGATTTGAAGCTCAAAATTGACTTAAAACAATTACATGCAAAAACTCACACTAGCAAGGATATGAGGCCTAGATGCTCAATGTAAAAACATAGGTTAAAGGAACATACCTTGGCCTCTAGCTAATCCTTTTCTTCACATTGGTGAAGATTCATTTTCTCAAGTCTTGTGCATTATCAATATAATCCAAATGCCTCTTCTCATTTATGACTGTTGGGATAGTAGCCGAAGCCAATGAACCCAAGCAACGGATGAAACAGAGAAACAGGGACAAGCAATAAAATATTACTTATCAACAGTGTTCTCAGGAATCAACAACCTTTACATGTGGGAGGGGGTCTCCTTTTATAGGGAGACCAAGGGGCTTTACATTCCCATTGTACCCCTGGGATCAAGCATCATCCTATAGACTATACAATACAAATAGCCCAGGGACACTTTGGTACATTTACTCCTCCCAGTGTGAATGCGTAGACTTGCGATCCCGTGTTTGACTTGGCTTGGACTTGGTCTTGTTGGACTTGGTCCACGCCTGCTTCGCCAGCTGGAAAAAGTTATGTGGCTCCTTGATTTGGCTTCTTCCGAGTCGGGACGATCCGAAGCCGTCTCTCGGCATCAAAAGCCAATGGCTCCTCCAAGAACCTGCAATATAGAGTGAACCGAAGCTTGCCATTAACTTATTCATAGCTTTTGGCACTCAATAGTATCAATACTTCACCAAATTGGCTTCTAACTTGATTTGGATAACGTCGCTTTGGTACAGTGCTTGGTATGCCGACCGAAGCCGAATTGGCTTATTTCTCTGGACGAAGCCGAATTGGCTTATTTCTCTGGACGAAGCCGAATTGGCTTATTTCTCTGGACGAAGCCGAATTAGGGACTCATCAACTAGAAGAAGCCGATTGTGGGACTCATCAAGTAGAAGAAGCCGATTGTGGGACTCATCAAGTAGAAGAAGCCGATTGTGGGACTCATCAAGTAGAAGAAGCCGATTGGCTTCTTCCCCTTTGTCAGTTGCCGTTTTTGTGTGAAAACAGAGCAAAACAAGTAGAAGGCGTTTGTCGGCGGGCCAAATCCCCAACAGTAGCCCCTCGAGGACGAGGGCTTTCTTCAACAGGCCGAGCTCCACGAACATTGGATTGCTTGCCAGTCCGAGAAACGCCTCCTCCTTGTTGGAGAAAGCCCCTAAGTGTTTTTATCTTTATATTCAGTACAAAGAGGAACTTGCCCTCGAGCAGCAGCAGAAAACCGAAGCTGAAGCTGCAGCTGCTGGCCTTTCATCATCTCATGCCGGTGCTGATGAGAGACATGATGGAGAGCGAAAGGTGTAGATTTGTTGAGGATATCACCTTGTTTGGCTTTTGCTGTAAAGTAACACTTTAGCTTTTGCTGTGAAGTAACACTTTAGCTTTTGTTGTGAAGTAACACTTTAGGTTTTGCTTGTAAAGTAACACTAAGTGATGCCTCGTGTTGAACTTGCTCGTGCAAGAAACGCCGAAGCTGCCCGTTTGCTTCCTGTTAAGGTCGAGCCAGAAGACTTAGATGGTGTTAGGGATTTTTCTTATGTGTTTAATGCTCCAAGATTTAGGAGATCAGGCCAGCTTTTTGGTGGCTATGTTTTTGAGATGTTTTAAATCATCTCTTTGTAAAACATACTGTAATTCGCTTGGTCTTTGTTTTGATTCGAAACACTTGAATGAATGTAAGCTCGATTTGGCTTCGTTGCGAAAGAAACGCCTCCTCCCCCCCCCCAAAGCGGGGTTTTATTCGTTCAAGTGTTTTGTACTTGTGGTTCGGAGCCACCTTAGCTTTTTTGCGCTTTGTACTTGTGCATAAATATGTGTACGGGGATGTGCTTTGCGTGGGTTGCCGAAGCCCCTATTATTTGTGCTTATATAAGCGAGTTTGCTTTCAAGCGTTTAGAATTCTGTCATCCGAAGCTGTTTTTGATTTAAAATATTTGTATAAGCCGAAGCTCCTTTTACTTCTGTTTAAAGTGAGCGTTTTTTGGACCGAAGCCCCTTTTACTCTGTTTAGAGTAAGCGTTTTTGGACCGAAGCCCCTTTTACTCTATTTAGAGTAAGCTTTTGTTAGATCTGAATTGGCCTTACCCTTGGTAGGGTCAATTCAGTTCTATTTGAATAATCGAATACCAGCGACTTGGTCGAAGCCAATCGCTTTCGATGCTGCTTTTGTGGGGGAAAACCTTGTTCTTTCATTTTGGTTTTTGAGGTGTTTACCTTCGTTTTACAAAGAGAAGAAGCCAATGCCTTCTTCCTTCATTTTGGTTTTTCAGGTACTTACCTTCGTTTTGCAAAGAGAAGAAGCCAACGCCTTCTTCCTTCATTTTGGTTTTTCACGTACTTACCTTCGTTTGACCGTGAGAAGAAGCCAACGGCTTCTTCTTTCATTTTGGTTTTTGAGGTATTTGCCTTCGTTTGACCATGAGAAGAAGCCAACGGCTTCTTCTTTCATTTTGGTTTTTGACGTACTTACCTTCGTTTGGTATTATCACGACTTATACGAAGTCCCTTTTACTCTTCTTGAGAGTAAGCCTTTGAGATTTTGAGCTTTGTCTCTGAAAATGAAGCCCCTTTCTCTTCTTGAGAGTAAGCCTTTTGTACTTTTCGAGCTTGCTTGTCATACAACGAAGCCCCTTTTACTCTTCTTGAGTGAATGTAAGCTCGATTTGGCTTCGTTGCGAGAGAAACGCCTCCTCCCCCCCGAAGCGAGGTTTATTCGTTCAAGTGTTTTGTACTTGCGTGTACCTGTGGTTCGAAGCCACCTTAGCTTTTTTGAGCTTTGTACTTGTGCGTAAATATGAGAATGTACGAGAATATGTTGTGCATGAGTTCTGATAGTTTGCCGAAGCCCCTATTACTTGTGCTTGCATAAGCAAGTTTCGTATGTTTGTCTATAAACGTTTAGAAAACTGTTAGCCGAAGCTGTTTTGATTTAAAATAGTTGTCTGAGCCAAAGCCCCTTTTACTCTGTTTAGAGTAAGCGTTTCTGGACCCGAGCCTCTTTTACTCCTTTTTGGAGTAAGCTTTTCCTTAGATCTGAATTGGCCTTACTCTCGATAGGGTCAATTCAGTTATATTTGAATTATCGAATACCAGCGACTTGGTCGAAGCCAATCGCTTTCGATGTTGCTTTTTTGGGGAATGCCTCGATGAGATCTTCGTCGACGGCTTCGCTGTCTTTGGGAGCTTCTTGTTGGGTGCGAGGTGATCAATGAAGCTGTTAGCTTCTGGCTGTAACGATGACATTGCTGACTCTGATTTGAGTAAAGGTAACATGCTGGTGCTGTTTATGCAGCTTGGTTGTTGAGTGGACAGGGCTCATTTTATTCTGGTAGCTTCGCTTCTTTTGAGTGCAAATGGCGTGTGGCTGGTTTAGAATTCCCTGCTGACTGGCTATTACCGGGCAACTTTAGCCACGAGCTGAACAGCAGTCGGCGGACCATGTTGTCAGCTTCTCTTTTGTCTTCGGTGACAAGCTGTTGTGTGGTCTCTTGGTTATGCTTACCTAGCTAGGGAATGCCCTATAGGCGAAATGATTCTCACCAAGATGCCCAGATGTGCAACACTTTGCTAGTTGTGGCGCACTAAGCAAATCAATGGCCACTTATGGCAACGAAGGTGATGTGATGAAGAGAACCCTATTGTTTTGCATGCATGTGTAGTGCATATATGTAGAGGTAAATTGTTGCTCCGTGATATGGAGGTGATGAGTTTTAATGCCGCGCTGCCTAGCTAGCAGCCTTGATGTCATCATGTGACTCTCAGTAGCTTCGTATGTGGCTCATTGGCTGGGAGTTCTATTGTGCTTGCCGTACACATACGGATGTAGCCTAGTGCGTTAGCTGTCTTGATGCAGGCACACATAGGTGCTAGATGGTACGATGCTGAGCGCAAGCTTGCTTGGCACATATACAGAGATAGAGCTAATTAGCTTTGCTCCAAAGCCGCTTCGCTGGGGTGATTACCGTTGAGTTGACTACCTGAATGTAGTGACACTACCTGGTGTCTGAGCAGCTTCGCCTGCATGCCCTGGTGGCCAATGAGGCATGAGTAGGCGCATGGCTTTGTGGGTGAGGCGAAGCCCCTCTGGCCGAAACTGATTGGTGGCTACCACCTTCGCTGCTGGTTGTTAAAGTGAGTGAGCCGCTCTTTTGTAGTTAAAATAAAATAAGTGTTGCTTTCTCATTAGAAGCCATCTTTGTCACTAATAGCTTTGATCGAAAAGATGGTCGATGGGGCTTTAAGAAAACCCGAGCAGGTCTCCCTGATGATATGACTTTGCATGCTAGCATGCATGTCCGAGCTTTGCGTTTTTACCATGGTTGTTGCACGCTGCTGTACAAAATTGATTTGCTTGCATGAATAATGTTGCCGATTGGTCCGGCGTGTGGCTGAACGCGGGTGACCTGCATGCAGCTTCGATCGTCGCTGACCCTCACCTTACGACTTTGGATGCCAAGCATGAGCGAGGCTAGTGGCTTCGCATGAGTACGATGATGACATCATTGCCGGAGAAACGAAGCAGACAAGCGCTGCTTGGGTGTCCGTGTGTCACAAGCATGAGCGAGGCTGGCAACTCCCTACTGAGGTTGAAATGATGTGTTGGTTGGCAGCTTTCTATGCTGTTTCGTGATGCCATCCTGGGGTGCTCGATAAGCAGCTTTTCCTTCGCTATATTGCTGGTGACGTATGCGCTGCTCAAAATCCTTTTTAGGATTCTTCATTTTATTTCTTCTTGAAATAAAGCCGTTTTTATTTTTCTTGAGAGCAAGCTTTTTTGAAGTTTTCAAGCTTGCTTTTCTTAGAACGAAGCCCCTTTTACTCTCTTTTGAGAGTAAGCTTTTTGAAGTTTTCGAGCTTAGTCTTCTTAGAACGAAGCCCCTTTTACTCTCTTTTGAGAGTAAGCTTTTTGAAGTTTTCGAGCTTAGTCTTCTTAGAATGAAGCCCCTTTTACTTTCTTTTGAGAGTAAGCCTTTTGAAGTTTTTAAGCTTAGTCTTCTTAGAACGAAGCCCCTTTTACTCTCTTTTGAGAGTAAGCCTTTTTGGCGATGAAAAAATGGAGCAAGATCTGAATGGACCTCAATTTTATGAGGTTCATTTAGTTCTATTTTTCTATGTCAAATGTAATCAATGTGGCCAAGGCCAGTTGTTTTGACACTCAAGACGAGGTTAAGAAGATACTTTTTATGAAAAGCAAAATAGTAAAACTGGTGCACTATTTAATGTGCCTTATTGCCCTAGGGCAGCTCCGTTTGGTAAATCTTAAATAGATTATTTTGGTTTAAAGGGAGTTGTTCTTCATCGCAGCCAACAATGAAGCGATGGCTTCCGGGTCAGCTCGGTGTTGCTCGACCTAAGGATCTCAGGTTTGAATCTTGATTAACACATAATTTTTTGCAGAATTTGACAGTTGGATTAATTACTTTTCTGAACCAGCTATTATCACCTTCGGTCAGGGAAAAAATACTTGTTGGTACCTTTGCTTGGGAACCTGTGCAGTGCACCAGCGGTTTCGTGTTGCATCATGGACACAGAGCTTTGCTTTGCGTGTCATTAGCAGCACGCAGTTGCTGGACGGATGCTGCCTGCTTCCTTCCCCGCAGCTTTGCTTGACGTGCGCTGGCCGTAGCGGAGGTAGCGTAGTGATGACGGCTGCTGGCAGCTTTGTCAGACAGCTTTCGCTTCCGAGTTGGGTTTTGAACAGCCGGCCTTTCCGAGAGCTTCGCTCCTGGCCTTGTTTTTTATGTGCTATAGAGTTGTGCCTTGTGGAACAGCTTCATGGGTAACAGCTATGGCTTGATAGCTGCTGCTTGAAGGTGACGGGGTGACATCACTGGCTTGCGGCTTGTGGCATTTTGCGAAGATGTTGAGCTTGGCGAACGAAGCAAGGGTGACACTCATGGTGATGTCGGTGCATGCGATCTTGCATGGTAGCTTCGATGGAGAGTTTCTCAGCTTTGCTGCCGAGCTGAGACACCGAGTGCCGGATGTGAGAGCGAAGGTCAGCGGAGTAATGTGCAGAACTGACAAAGATGTTCGTGGCTTCGTTTGAACAAATATGGTGTGCAGCCAGCCTCTCTTGGAGGTATTAGGCGGCGACAGCTGGATGAACGAAGCTGCCCATCCATGTTACAGAATCTTAGTGTTGACGCTTGAATAGCTTCAGTGCCATGTTGCATGGTAGTTTGGTTGATGAGCCAATGTGGCCTAGATGAGTGAAGCAGGTAGCTATGCTGCTGGCAGCTTCGTACCGACGTGGTGACGACGTCTCCCATGTCTTCGTTACCAAACGAATGTAACGTGGCTCGCTCCTTTCTTGGGCAGCTGCGAAAAGCTAGGGTCATGTGGGGGTGGCCGGCGATGCCGTTTGCACAACTGAGTGATGCAGGTATGTGTGGCTGTCTTGTTTGTAGCTGATGGACGGTGTTGCGGCTTCGATGTAAAAGTGACATCATACTGATGTCGACAAGCTAAATCAAGGTCATCTTGTGATGATACTATTGTGGGATGTTGCCGGGTACCTTCATTGTTGATTTTTTTTCTTTTTAATCCATGTTTTGCTGCCATTGGAGTTGGCTGGCGTGAGCCTTGTTGGCAGCTTCGTTCTTATCTGTTCATGGCTGCTGGTGGCCTTGGTGGAGGTGGGATGTATGCTAGAGCTAGATGACGTAAGCCACCGAAGGTGACATAGTAACACTAAATGATTACTACCTTGCTCAGTACTTTCGCTCTGTGCTCTTTGCTTGTGATGTCGTCGTCATTGGACGAGCGAAGCAAGTAGCTTTGGGTTGGATAGACGCTGGCAGGTAGCTTTGCTTGTGCCGAACCCTTAACTGTGTCAGGCTACTACTTGTAGCATTGTGTGTGTTCTTCTTTATTGATCAAAGGTATATGGTCATGAATTTTGCATTTGTAATTAGCTGGTGACCTTCGTTTGGGTTTCTTCTTGTATCTGTTAGAATTGACTCTTTTACTGCTTCTTTTAAAATGAAGCCCCCTTTACTTTTCTTGAGAGTAAGCATTTTAAGGTTTTGAGCTTGTTTAAAAACGAAGCCCCTTTTACTCTTCTTGAGTGAGCATTTTAAGGTTTTGAGCTTGTTTAAAAACGAAGCCCCTTTTACTCTTCTTGAGAGTAAGCATTTTAAGGTTTTGGCTTGTTTAAAAATGAAGCCCCTTTTACTCTTCTTGAGAGTAAGCATTTTAAGGTTTTGAGCTTGTTTAAAAACGAAGCCCCTTTTACTCTTCTTGAGAGTAAGCATTTTAAGGTTTTGGCTTGTTTAAAAATGAAGCCCCTTTTACTCTTCTTGAGAGTAAGCATGCATTTTAAGGGTTTGAGCTTGTTTAAAAATGAAGCCCCTTTTACTCTTCTTGAGAGTAAACATTTGAGTGATGAAAACTGGAGCTGGGCTTTGTCACAAATAGCTTCGATCTTGTCATGTTTACCAGTCTATTTGCTGGAGCATGAAGCTTGATGCCGCGGCTTGGTTAGAGCAAATACGGCTCTCTTCTTTCTTGGCAGCTTCGTTTGGTGTGATCATAGCACTTAGCAAGAGCAAAGGTGACGTAGTGATGACTGCTGCTTGCAGCTTTGGTTGCCGGGCGGCGGACTCTGTTGGCTTTCCCGGCAGCTTCGCTTCATGTGACGCTGTGATGAGCTGTGCTTTAGCTCGATATGTGATGCTCGCTTCTTGGCGGCTTCGCTACCTTGTCGGTGATGCGCTTATTACTCAGCTTTGCTTGAGTCATCAATAAGGCAAAGTCACTTAGGAACAATGACTTTTGTTGTTTTGCAACAAACTAAAAATAATCGAAGGTAATGGAATTGAATTCTTATTTTGAGAAAAGCAACATGACCTTTGATTCTTGTTTTGCTGCAGAAAAGGTTTTCCATCTTGTCTTTTTATATCTTGCACTGAGCTTGGCGTGGTCTATAGCCAGCCTGGTGGCTTCGGTGCTGTGTTGCCTGGCTGCTTGGTTGCCGACCTGAGACGGTGACTGGCTTTTGCCCAAAAGCTTATCTTTTTGCTTTTGTGGGTGCGGAGTATCGCCGCAGCTTGACATGCATGTTGCTGGGTGCCAAGCGCGACGAGGCAGATAGCTTTCTTTTGGCGTGGTGACGACATGGTCGCTGGAGGAACGAAGCTGGCAGGCTGCTCGGATAGCCCGCGTGACGAGGCTGGCAGCTTCGTTCGTGACTTGGTGACGATACGGTCGCTGAACAAGCGAAGCTGGTAGTCTCAAGAAAGAAAAAATCAACGTGCCAAACAC
>CM014275.1:14886668-14961456 GCA_004135705.1 Alloteropsis semialata
TTGTTTTTCTTCAACCTTGACATACCTTCTCCTTGATTCTTAATCATCTTCCAACATTACATTTGTTTCATTTTTTCTCCAGCTCTTAGTTAACGTTTCTCTATAAGCCAAGATAATAATATGGATTACTTTGGATACCACAGTTCATGTTTTTTTTTGAATTATTGGAAATAAGAGAAAGTGGATATTATTGGAAATAAGAGAGTCATGGATATTTTGGAAACACCATCAGTCATGCTTTATCTCAACACAAGGATTTAGGAAATCATCCCCTCTAAATTCATGTCACCATTAGAAGAGTCGTCGTTGAGGTCGATGTTTAGTTCTGGTGTAGGATTGTTTGCTTTGTGTTTGTTGTATGCAAATGTTTGATTTGGCTCTTTGTAATGAGTGTGATGTTTTGTGGAGTGATGACCACAATTACATCTTAATAAATCTACTAAACGATTAGATGGTTGGGTTTTGTCTTTGTTCGTGGTCTTAGTACCTAGGTGAGTTCCAAATCCATCTTTACCATATCTCATCATGAATCCCTTCATGCATAAACCTATTCCCGTCACCCCCTGACAGTGTAGTACTGTTTAATTCATATCTCGAGCTACCCGACTCCGATTAATGCAAATCCAGTTGGATTAGTTACATAACTTCATAAGTTATTTTCTGGCAAAGGTTCATAATTTTTGGAATATTGGACAGAGAGATACATGACTTTTGTTGGATAAAGAGAATCTGTTTTTGGTAACTTGACACAGTCGACTTGTTTATTACATATCTCAAATTTCCGAACTCCAAATGAGTTAATTCTAGTTGCATTGGATTCATAACTTCATTATCTACGTTCTGAAAAAGTTTCGTGATTTTTGGATATTCTGTCTAGAAGATACATCTGTTTTTTCGAGATAGCCATAATCTGTCCTTAACGTGGAGTAGTTCTTAATGGACGCTATTCTTTTATTGGTCATGTTAATTTGGAANTTGTTCTTGTTGACTTGCTTGTCATGTTGAGGGATTAGGCCAGTGACCATTGATCCCTTCTCAAGCTTATTCACCATGTTTTCACGGTTATCTTGAGAAGGTTGCACTTGACCCTTTCCCTTAAGCTTGACCAAGTCATTCTTGATCTTTTCATCCTCTTGCTTGATATCTTCCATTTCTTCAGCAAGAAGATCATCACAAGACTCTATAACAACATGCTCAACACAAGTTTGGGTTGCTTGGGAGCAACACGGTTTTTCACATAATGAAATAGAATTCATGTGAGAGCATGTGCATATGTGTGTATGAGGTTCAAGATGTTTTACCGATGTTAATACAACCTCATGAGCAATGTCTAGCATAGCATATGATTCCACAAGCTTCTCATGAGAACACTCAAGTTCTTTGTGAGTTGCTTGCAAATCCATATGCTCACTAGTGAGCTTATCAAGTTGAGCACTAAGCATTTGTTTGTCTTGTTCTAAAGATGCTACACAAGTAGATAAATCAGTAGCACAAGCATGATCCTTTGACAAGATTTCATACTTATTGACCAAGCAGACATGTGACAACTTAAGCTTTTCAAGTTCTTGGGTTAGAGCCTTGATGGTTCCAACTCTATGGAATTCATCTCTCTTGGTCTTCTTCTTACTCTTGCAAGCCATCAGACACTTGGGTCCCTCATCATTGGATAAAGAAGAACCAGAAGTGGATGGGGTGACGCTTGCGGCATGGGTATCTTGAGCGCACTCGGAAGCAGCTCCCTGGGGAGAACCGGTCAGACCGGTCCCCGGAACCAGTCGGACCGGTGCCTCCAGGCAAGCTGCAATTTCTTCCTTTTGCTCTTCTAGCTCCTTGGAAAGAACCACCTGAGGCTCAATAAATATTGCTGATGCAGTTGAGCACTTCTCAGGTGATTCCATAACTTCTTGCTCTTCATCATCACTTTCTAAATCTTCAAATGTATCCGTGATGAGAGTCCAAATGTGATGTGCATCTCTTCGGATTTCTTTCTTGCTAGAGATGATATCCCATAACTCTTCACAAACAGAACTCCGCAAGAAGTTAATAACACAAGCATTAAGTTGCGTGCAAGCTAGCTCCTCTTGAGTGAGATTTGACAAATCAAAGTTGTCATAATCAAATTTAGGAGGTAGAATGCTAGCAACTAAAATATGTTCAACTAAAGGATCTAACTTTCTAAGAGCATTATGAACATTACCAAACCAAGAAGCATAGTTTGAGCCATCGAGATCAAGTGGCTCAAATTGTACCTCAATCGACATCTTTTCTTCACGGCGGTTAAGCTTAGATGTGAAGCCAAGCTCTGATACCAATTGAAAGGACCTTGATGTCGCCTAGAGGGGGGTGAATAGGCGAATGGCCGGCAAATAAAACTTTTCCCCCAAATTTCTCTAGCTACCAGAGGGTGACCGGTCACCGGTCAGACCGATGCTGTGCAGTGCACACACCCAACAGCAGCTCGAGCTTCTTCTTGACTTCTACCACAAACCAAACTTGGTGAGTAACTTCTGTAGATGATATCTAGCAAGGCAAAACTATCCCTGCACACAATATAAGCACACCCAAGTAGATCGAAGCGGAAGCACAAATAATGTACTAGAAATCAACAAGTGAGGCAAAACCAAACCAAGACACAAGGAGTTGTTTTCCTGAAGTTCGGATTCACCGCTCGCACCAAGCAGCCACCAAGGCACGGTGAATCCTACTCTCCGTTGAGGAAGCTTATACGACCACACAAGGTCAAACTATCTCCTCTTTCCACTAGTTTGCTTCTTCCCTTTCGGAGGTGAAACACAACCTGCACAAACAATCCCGTGGCTCACCACATACTTTGGTAGCTCACCAGGCGACGCCTAGCCATCTAGGAGGAAGAACCTCCAAGAGTAACAAATGCTTCAAATGGCTTTCTTGCCAGCGAATCGAAGTGCTCAAGCTATGGTTGCTCTTGTTTGCTCTCTAATGCTCACACAATCTTACTCTCTCAACCCAACACAAAGATATCTCAAATATCACACAAATCTCACAAAGAGAGGTTGGGGAGAGCTTTTCTGGCTTCGAGGATGTGTAAATGGCGTGTGGAAGCAGCAGCCCACCAAGAGGGGGGCTGAGGGGTATAAATAACCCATCACACAAAAACTAGCCGTTGGGATTCTGTCCTGACCGGTCAGACCGGTCACCCTGACCGGTCAGACCGGTCAGCCAGAGCCGAATTTGAAAACTAGCCGTTAGAGCTGGCACCGGTCAGGGACCGGTCAGACCGGTCTGGCTGAGTGTGTCCCAAAACTTCTCTCAAGTTAGCTCAAGGTTTCATCCAGGGATAAAACCACACAAAGTTAGTTGAGCTGGGACTGTTAGCACACTCTGAGACTCTCTTAAGGCTATTCTCACATAGGTCAACTATTGAGCACTTTTGATATTTTTCAATAAGCAAATGTTGCATCCCTCTTGATAGTACGGCGTACCTATACTCAAGAATAAATATAAACACAAAGATATCCTTTTGAGTTTCCAAGTCTTGATCAATGCCATACTTTGATAGTTGTCAACATGAGGGCTTTCAACATTGCTATCTTTCTTGAGCAATTCCATACTTGAGCTAGTGACTTAGGATTTTCCATCATCCATTGACAAAGTGTATTTGAATCCTTAAGTCACTCCATTTTATCAATCACAACTAATTGATGCTTTGCATTGCTTCCCTTAATAAAGCTTGGATATGGTTCTTCGAAACCCCACGGACCTAGATACTTCACCTTAGCAATTTGCACATATGGAAAGCCGTCGCTTAGCCAAAGCTTGCTTAGTCCCTCGCTCTAGTCATCTCGGTTGATTTCTTCACCACTTACCCTTGCCACATTGAGTTTAGCTTTGCTTCATCATTTTGAAATCCCATTTGAAAGAACTCTTCAAATGCTTGTTCTTGATTGACAAAGTACATTCAAACCATTGCAAACTTCCAACAATGAGACCAACGTATGTCACATAAGCATATGTCCCTTTGGTGTAAATACATGAAGCCTTGCAATTTTCACTTTGAATGATCCTTTCATATATCAACAAGCTTTCTCATAGATTGGAACCACATAGATATACCTTTGTTGACTTGTCCAAAATATATCAACACTCATGCTTGTCATTCATTATTCTATGCACAAAGAGATCACACACTTGCTTGCCTTTCACATTATGAGCCAAAGAACATTCATTTCATATATAATTCAATATCACAACATGAATGTACAAATAATAACCTGCTCATAGTCTTAGACAAACAAGTTAGTCCTTTAATCGTTTTGTCATACAACTCACCAAAACCCACATGGGGGCCTAGATGCACTTTTAGTGGCCAAATCACGAACAAACACGTGGCCCAACCAATAACTGCTACATGGCCAAATAACTAACGGACACATGGCTAAGCAGAAACGCAACACGCAGCATAACTGAAAACTGACACGTGGACTACTGACGAACAGACACGTGGCCGAATCAATAACTGACACGTGGCAAGTCCGTACCGACCCGTGTCACAACGACATGATGACACGTGGGTAAGCAGCAGCGTGTCACGTGGCATAATTAAAACCTGACACGTGGCACTACAGGACGCGAAACGTGTCGCAGCCCCGTCATGACACGTGTCAATGCCTCAGCGATGCACGTGGCTTAATCTGGAATGGACTCGTGGCGCTTTACCAACTTGACACGTGTCACCAAGTCGTGGCTACACGTGGCCTATCGCGAGCGCAACGCGTGGCGGCCCGAGGATGTGACACATGGCGCACTAGCAACACGACACGTGCACGAAAAAGATCTCATCATGTGTCCAGCCACGTCATCTGACACCGTGGCCAGTGCCACATAGACTTGCCATGTCATCGCCATGGTGGCGTGCAGCGTCATCAATGACGTTTTTCCGCGGCGTCATAAAACACAAATCACTTCTGTGACGTGAAAACATTTCGTCATAAATGAGAGGTCTTCTATGACGAACGTGACGATTCGTCACCTTACATCTTTAGCGACGCGTATACTATGACAAATTCAATTTCGTCATAAATTCGTCACAGAAAACCTTCTATGATGAATCTTCGCTCTGCTGTGACGAAAATGAAACGTCATTGGTCTGCGCGTTTATACTAGTGATAGAAGCTTCGGGGCAAAGTGAAGTGCACATAAGATTGAAAGTTTTTCTTTGGTTCGCAATGAAGAATAGGCTCGAGACTAGGGTGGAGTTGAATAAGAAGAAATGGCGGGATAGCAAGAAGTGTGTAGTCTGTAATAGAGATGAAACTGTTGTTGACCATATATTTTTTTCACTGTGTTTTTGCGTGCTTTGTTTGGCTGCCCTCAAGGAAGCGCTTGACTGGGATCGCACACTAGAAAGCATGCAGGATTTTGGGGGCTATTGGCTACCTTTGGGAACACAACATTATTGGGTTAAACTTTTCGCTTTGCAATAGTTACTTGGGTGTTATTTACATCTAGAAACATATCTGCTATAGAGAATAAGCTTCTAAATCACCTACTGAGTCGTTGTTGAAAATTTTTGTGTGTACAGAACTGGGGGTGCTCTTGAAAGAGTCTGACCGAGAACACCTGGAAGAAAATGCCAATAAGATCAAAAGTTGGGTGGACAACTTCATGTAGACAAGAGAAGAAGCTGGAGGACTGGAGAAGAAGTGGATTTCGTGTAATTAGTCCCTGTGCTCTTGTGGATACTTTCTGAACATTGGTAGTTTTTTTTTAGCCTGAATCTCTAAGTATACAAGTTGTAGTATCTGAACTCTACACAACACACTCACACCCCTAGAACTACAACCTATACACATCTTGCGTCCTTCTGGAGATCACCGAAGCCGCACCGACCTCGTAGACGACAGGCACGTCGTAGTCCCATTGTGACACCACGCGAATATCCAGAACCTGTAGGAAACAATCTGAGAATAATTCCCGGTGAGAGACGCGAGTGTCGATTCTGAGAATCGAACTCGCGCCGGCAGCCTGCTCACCCGCAGCGCTTGCCACCCGAGCTATGCTCGGTTCTCCTGAACATTGGAAGTTAAGTGTGGAAGCTGTTGGAGCCTGCGCACTCATGTGTTTTACTTTGTGCTACTTTCACTTGTTACATATATGGGCTTGCACATGTAGTATGTGTTAGGTTGGTCATAGATTCCAAAGGGAGGGGTACTTTGCTCTTCTCTAGCAGATTGTAAAACATTATATGCTTTCTGTAAAAGCTGGGAGAACCAAATTTTCAAAAATAGCTAAATCCGCATCATCCATTCGTGGGTCTACACCTATTTTTCTATATAAACAGC
Organism: Alloteropsis semialata; assembly: GCA_004135705.1. Taxonomy (NCBI): domain Eukaryota; kingdom Viridiplantae; phylum Streptophyta; class Magnoliopsida; order Poales; family Poaceae; genus Alloteropsis; species Alloteropsis semialata. Next base: position 14,892,989 of record CM014275.1, read on the forward strand.
ACTCGAGAATTTTCTTTTGTCTTGTGCAAATAGATTTCACGAACACTCACTCGCGTTTTTTATGTGCGCCATTTTCTTTGCAGGATTGGCAGCATGGAAATGATGTATAAATTTTACCCAAGGCAGAGCCGGTATTGTGAACACCAAAAAAGTTGGGATCATTGTTGGAGCTCATTTTTCCACCTTTGTTCCCAAAACTAGTTGTGGAAAATAAATATTGGACACTACCTAGAGTCACTGTAATTTCCGATTAAATAAAAATGAGAAGAGACCTAACAGTACCTGTTGTTGTTTATTGGTTAGTGTTTTGTGTTTATTAGTATTTTTCTCAAGTGAGATAAAAATTTTCAATTATGTACATTTTCCAACAAGACCAGTAAAACCCCAATAGTATTATGAACAAATTATTATTCACAAAAATAAAATAATGCTTTAGTCTACCAGGCAGAGGCAGAGGCGACATAGCTTGTAGAAAAAAAAATCCAAAGGAGGTGGTGCGTGGTGGGTGGATTGTGAAATTAAGCTCTTAGACACCTATAAGCAGTACTTATTTTAAAAAATTATGTAAGTATTATTTATTTTGTTTGTAATTTAAATAATTATTAAAGATATTTTAAAAATTATTTATACTTTCATATTTGCAAAAAAAATGAGTAAAATGAATAACTTATCGTTGCGAGATAAAAGTCAACAATGATAAGTAATTTGTAACGGAGTGAGTAGACTGTAGACACTGGGTATAGGTCCCCTTGGTCCATTGAATCATGGTCGCGACCTTACATGCACGGAAACGTGCCCTATGCAAAGCTGCCGCTTCCAGGCGATGGAGATGCCCATCCAGCCGTGTGATGAGAGACGGTCCATGCACGCCGCGCCGACGCCGGCGTACGCGGCCGGGCACGACCGACGGACGTCCCCGTCGCGCCCTCGTGCGTGCGCGACGCGCGACCGAACTCGCTCGCCCACCTGTGCCGCATGGCACTGCCGCACTGGCACGGCCGGTGAGGATCCAAACGAGGGAAGATTCGTGCCGCAGGATAGAACACACCACCCGCTCGTGCTAATTCTGTGCCGATCGGCACTTGAAGTCAAGCATACATCAGCGATGCCTATTCCTCGGCACAGATAACGACCCTACAGTGCGGCCGTTTTGTCGTGACCAGTGACAAAGCTACTCCGTCGTGTCCTAAGCCCATTGATTTCCGGCCGCGGCTCCACATGCGCGGCGACGTGTCTCGCGCGTATCAGCCGGCCGGTCCAGCCGTGGATGCCCGCGAACGGCGTCCGCGGCGGCGGCCATGGCCATGAGATCGACGTCGTCGTCCGTGTCCTCCTGATGCGACTCACCGCGCGCCTCGCCACGCGCGGCACGAGGGCACTGCCGCCGTGCCGCGTGGGCGCGCCTGCCGCGTGCACATGTGGGTCGCCGTCGCGGCCGCGCGCCATGCGCGGCGCTTGCCTGCCGGGCGGGTACGTACAGTGCCACAGTGGCTTCGTGTATTCCGTGGCCGATCGCGCCGGCGGCGGAGCTGATGAGCGCCCCTGCCGCTCTCGCGATGCTCCCGCTGGTTGGTCCAGGACCGCGACGGCGGCACATGATCAATCGATCTCGTTGGATCGCGCGGACCACACTACACTGCTCGTGAGCTAGCTCAAGCCTCCGTACGTGCCAACAGAAACCTGGCTCGGGCCCCGTTTGAAACCTGCGTGATACTACCAAGCTGTACATGTTGTACAACATGTCATAGAGATCGCACGGTTGATATGCATGGTTCGCCTGTGCACGTCCCGAACAGGACTGGCTCGAAGCTCTGCAGCTCTGTCTACTGTGCATCCGTAGTCCGAGTGCGCGCACGGGCGCCGCCGAGCAGCTGCGTGCATGGCTCATGGCGGCGGCGGCGGGCGACACGTTCGAGCCTTACCTTCTCCTATCTGCGTCGCGCGGCCGCACGTGGCAGGGAGCGAGGTAGACGACGACGACGACGACGACGCTCGCTCGCTCGGGCATGCCGCCGGCCGGCCCCAGCGGGCAGTGTCGTCGCTGTGTCAGCGGCGACCGGCAGGCGGTCGATCTGCCAGAGGATTCTCCCCGGCCTCGTGCAGCCCACCCGCACGCACGCACGCAGCCGCAGGCCACAGTGCCGCTGCCTGCTGCTGGCCTGGCGTCCACCGAGGCGAACGTGACGGGCGCCGCGGGGCCCGCCGGGCCGCAGCGCCATCCAACTCGCCGCGCCGTTCGAGACGGCCCGTACGTCGCCGCCGGGGCCCAGGCCGGTGAGCGCGGCAGGCGAGGGCGAGGTGCCGCCGCCCCCTTACGCGCACGGCGCTGCGTGCGTGCGTCCCCTGGCCGTACCCGTGTCGCCCACCCCACCACCACCGGCGTGGGCGCCCGCCGATACCGTACGTGCGTGCCCCGCCGCCGCTGTAGCGGCGTTCGTGCATGACGCAGCGCCTGGCCTGGCCGCGCCCGGTGCCCGGTGCCCGTCGCCCACGGACCACGCCGCGGGACTGTGCCGGCGTCACGGTACGGGGCGAGAAACGGTAGTGCCTCTGCCTCCTCGTGGGGGGCGCCCCACAGATCGCTATCCAGAGCACCGCGGACTCGCGGAGGGTGGGTGGGTGGCGGTTGTGCGCGGTCCAAACCGGACAGGCTTGACGCATGTTTCACACTGATTGCACCGCTGCACAATATTTCCAGCTGTTAGTAGCCAAACAGTTCACTTTTCAGGATCAATTGTTCGGTCCATGAATATAAATAGTTCCAATTTTGCTTCCAATCACAGTAAATAGTATGAGCAAATTTGCTCCAATTACGTAGTAAATATGTCAGTGGCTCAGTGAGCAGGACGTCATGTGACCCCAAGTTCCACAGCTCGCCGGTAACTGCTTTCAGATTTCGCAACAGAGATGAGAGCTCTCTCATTGTAATCACGGTCATGCTTCAGCTTTCTGTACCCTAAGGGAGGATTCCTTGGAGCAAACGATTTCCTCTAGGTCCTGTTCAGATAGCAGCTTTGTTGAAGGCACGAATTCTTCGTCGTTAGACAGCACCGTTTCTAAGTCTGTGGATTGTACTGAGAAGTGTTCTCCCAGGGCTTCGATGACCCCATCAGTGAAGGCTGATCGCGAAGGCATATATTCCTTCATGCGGCACAGGAAATCTGTGTGGTTTCTTGCCTGGAAAAGAAAAACAGAGATCAACTCTAACAGTGAACATTTTACTATTTTAGGTTGAGAACTGCCATTTGGGAACCTCAACTGTAAAAAATGAGAGATATTACATCTGAAATAGGCTCAGTTCAAGTGTAAAACATTAAACATGTACAGCCAGGAGCATGGGTAACACTGTTCTGAAAAGGGTACAGTTCAACTGCAATATTGTTAAAATCGAAGTTATTTTGAGTACATCAAAAAACAATTCCCAGTTCTATTCATCATTACAAATTTCAAAATCATGCGCATAGTCCAGTATTTTTAAAAGAAAAATAAGAAAAGACTCATCCCCAGCTATATACATTGCTATCACACAATTTCCGTGCATATGCTGGATCTAGAATCCAAACAGTCAACAGCAAGTAGACCTTTGGTGAAACCAATATCAGTTTTCTAGAATCCAAACAGTCAACAGCAAGTAGACCTTGGTGAAACCAATATCAGTCTCCAGTATTACAGTCAGGTTCTCAACCACTTAATTATTGCTCACGTGTGCCCAGAAAATTCTTAGAGCGAATGAGCTCTGACTGATCAGGGAAATTTATATGACAACAACAGTATTTCCCAACTCTGGTCTGGATCCAAGTGCAATAGCTTTGCCCTTCACAATTTCTCACTACACCTACATATGGAGTCCCACAAACTGGATCAATTATTGCACCAAGGTTTGGCAATGCTTACCATTACTAGGCAAGACTTCCACCAGAAATCAACTAGTTAAGCCAAGTTGCTGTTCGGCACAGCTGGACCTCATTGCACTATTTTGGGCAATGATCCTTGCGCATCCAATAATTGGTAAGAGAAAAAGGTAAACAGTTTTATTTATTTATACTTCTACCCAGTGTGCTCCTGTCATCTAGATTATCATTCAAGTACAACAATAAACTATAAAAAAAATCCAGTAAAACGCATCAGACTTTCCAGGTTTCAGTATTACTACTGCTCAACCGCTGTCACTCTTGAAGCCTTTCCTTACACAATACACATGAATGATTATTTCTAGTTGAGTAATAAATCACTAATGCTGGTAAATAAGCCACGATTAATCAACTATCAACAGTTCTTGGTCAAGGATTGCAGCAATTATTGACAGTTTGCACCAATTAGGGGCAAAAGTTTACTTAAGGTGGTTATGGGAAATGTTAACACTACCTGGCAAAAACTAACGTAGACTTGTACAAGCAGTTCGGTGTTTTACAGATCAATTGTTTATGAAGTGAACATACGAGTTTCCTACCCGGCTACCTCTGCACAAACATATATAAAAACTAAAGATGCTCAAATTCGGTAATCTGAACTGATAGCTAAACGTCATTCTCATAATCTATATGCAAAGGATGACAGAAAACAGATGAAGATATAAAACAGATTGAACCGTACCAGTCGATATTCAGGTGCACGCTTTGGGATTTTGAGATAATCCATACTTTTCACGTCATAATCCCACAAGAATGATGTGTGATGGACCCAACGATTTTTTGTTATTGACTGAGCATTTCCTCCAAACTTGCGATGACTAAATGCATAGTCTGAAAAAACAAACACATAACAAGTTAATGTCTTAGACAGTACTGCAGATCCTGAAAATTGCACATCAGTTTTGCTTTCCCAACATATTAGGATACTTACTGGTGTCAAGGCAACCTTCTAAAATGTAAATTCGAATTTTCAAATAGACTATGTTAAATGAAGGATAGTATAAACTCTGTCCATTTTAATCTATAACAAACAATAGCTACGGTCGTGATCCTTAACAGATACACCTGAATACACTGTCTTTAAACATGGCAGTTTAGTAATTCAATATTAATCTGGCAAACAATGAAATTTGGTGCTGATTTGCCTCACCATTCTCACGCAGATGAAATTCACCAAATCTGTCAAACACTTTGCCATACAACTGACCACTCCATGACATGATGTCCCGTGGAAAGGGCTGCAGCCCGGCGACAGCACTCTTGTTGCATATGAAGGTCACAAAAACTGTCCCCTGATCAACAATGACGGTGCCACCTCCACTGAACCTCCTCACGACCGGCACCCGGTCCCGGAGGACCGGCTGTATCTCGACAAGCTCCGAGACTCTCCTGCCATCACGACAACCAAATTAGCAACTCGACAGAGGCCACAAGGGGCGCCAATGCACGACAGGATGCATCCTTCCTGGCAAAATCGGAGAGCGAGTGAAGTTTTTACCCGGAAACGCCCATGACGATGGTGGCGGGCGCCGTGCCGTCGTTGATGACGCACCAGTTGTCCGCCGTGCGGCGCAGGAGCCGCTCCTCCAGGTGCAGCTGCCGCAGGATCGGCTCGCCGCTCATGGTGACCAGCCGCATGAGCGGACGAGCCGCGCCGCGCGCCGACCCGGAAACGGCCATTGCTGAATGGCTGACAGGCGGACGGTCTCAGCGACGCATTCCGTCGAACAGGTAGAGTGCGGCTCCTCCCGAACGAGCTTTCAAGCTTCAACGGCAGGGCAGGAGGGGGCGGCGCTAGATGGGTGTTACCCGGCGTCCGGAGGTGAAACAGGAGACGGTCGCACTAGGCGGGCGCCGGCCGCCGGCGGATTGATTCGGCGGCGTCTGGGGAGGGAGGACGACGACGAGAGTTTTGACTTCGGTAGACTTGCTTCTATCTGAGTTTCTTACACAGTATAGGGTGCGAGTCCCAGGGCCGCATTCTTTTGGGCCAAGCTGGGTAGTGTTGCAGGCCCACTTTTGAAGGCGGCAGGCCAAATCCTGGAAAATGTGCTAGAAAACTGGGCTAGGCGATATTCTGATGGGCCTAAAGCTATATAGACTGGCAGGCGGAGCCCAATTAGTGCTACTCTGTAAAAGAGCGATCTTTGCTCTCAACGTTAACAGAAACGAAATCTGGGTCATTTTTCTTTGACGAAAATGTCCTTTTCGTCCTATGCTCTGAGTCTGATTTCCTCCCGTCACCTATAAAACCGATGTTTACGCCCCAAAATACTGAAACAGCCTCTAATCATATCGGTACAATAAAGCACGTTTGGAACACATAAGTTCTCCACTTGTTATGTCAGAGCCCATAGATAAACATCTGGATGCTAATTTCAAAAAAAAAAACATCTGGATGCTAAGCTTCTTGATCTTCCTCGACGTCGATGGTTTCATCCTGTCCCAACACGTTTTTAACACACACTACAAGAATCGTGTTAATCCGTGATGGAAAATTTTTGTCACGGATCACCAAAAAACCGTCACCAAGCAGCATCTGCGATGGTTTCGGAAACCATCACGGATTGAGCGTCATGGATTGACCTGCGTGACGGTTTGTCGAAAATCATCACGAATTAACAGAATCAGTGACGGTTTTAAACCGTCACGCTACAACCCGAAGCCTAGTTAACCCAGCCCAAGCCCATTTCCTATGACGAAAAGTAACCGTCACAAATGAATCGCCACATCATCATGGATGCTTACATGGAGTATGACGTGGATGCTTACGTGGATTACGACATGGACAGTAGCTCAGCCCATTTATAAACAGGGCAGAATCAAAGATGGGCCAATTTTTAGTCCAATTTCAGCCATTTTCACAACTCTTTTTAGCCATTTTGGTAGGCCAATTTCAACAATTTTGCAACCCAAATTCGTCACCAATTTTGGACCCACTTTTCAGCCCACTACTACAGCACATACAGCCCATATATATACAGCCCATTTTCACACATACAGCCCATATACATAGCCCATTTTCACACGTACAGCCCATACACAGCACATGCAGTTAGTAATTGCAGCAGCACATCAAATGTTCACATCTAACATCATATCACATGAATTTTCATGTAGCATCAGATTACAGAAGGCATCCAACATCAATTCACATACAAAGTGCATACAACCTTGCAGTTTACCATGGCACAAGCCAACAACAAATAGACTACAAAGAAAGCATACAAGTCCAGCAGCTTAATGCATGCAGCTATGGCAGCACAAGGCAAGCATGCAGCAGCAACAAAATGCAAGCAACAGCAGCAACAAAAGATCACCAACGTCTTGGTCGAAATTGACTTGACACTAGCAGCATCAAAATGCATGAAGTTAGTAGGAAAAGATCACCAACATCTTAACTTGGTCGAACTTGACTAAGCAAAAGATTAAGTTTTGCTTCCATCTCAGATTGAATCCTCTTCATCTCTTCTCGGTCCATAATCCTTGCCTGCTCAGATTCTTGCACTTTATTTGACAAGTCAGCCACCTGTATGCGAAGCTAGCATTTTCCCTTTTCTCAACTTCCAGTTGTACCTCAATGTTCTGCTCACTGGATCTAGGCCGGGCATTATGGAACCCAACATTCTGCAAGAACTTATTCCTCTTGGTCTTCTCAGCAAGCACATCACCAACAACCTGAGCTGCAGACTTAAGTTCTTCTCCTTCTGTTGTTGTAGACAGCTTGCTTTCCATTTGAGTCTAGCAAGCAATTAGCAAACATGGTTTATGATGAGAGAATTAAACATAAGCACTACAAAGAGCAAAGAACGAAAGTTATCTTACAATAGCCTCCTGTACAATAGGGGTGTAGCATTTTTTTTCTTGCTGTAGTGGAACTTCTTGAACAAATCAAACGCATTAGATTCTTCATCATTGTATTTGTCACCCTGAAAACAACATATATGCATTAGGTCTAGCATGAATTAGGAGGTAACAAAATTCTGGACGGCTACTTTTCAACTTAAAAATTGAAGAATTGATGAACATGTTCAACTAAAAAGAGGATGAATCTGGACAGCTAAAATGCTAGAATAAAGAAAAACAAATGGCACAAGTTCATAGCTACTAAATGTCAAAGAATTGTAGGCACACAAGTTCAAAGAGCTTTCACAAATAGCTTGAACCAAAATAAGTTCACTAAGCAAGCTGATATTTTGAGATGTCAACACTACAATTTTGTTTGCCGGGATAGTTTGCTGCAGCAATAGCATTAACATTAGCTGTAGGTTTGCTACTACTGCGTGAAGCATACCTGCAGCTAGTGTTCATCAGAAAAATAAGTAGCAACAGCTGCAAGCTAGCTATGCAACTACAATGCATAGGAGTATATGACCATACTGCAAGTATAGTGGTAAACCAAAAGTAAAATTATCATCTATACATGCCAAATCAAAATACTAGCTATACACCTAGAATACTTGCAGCAGCATGACAAGTAGTTGTGTTCCCACATAAATCAATACATGTCAAATTCCCAAGATTGTGTAAAGTGACAAACATTTCAGCAGTTTGAAAATTATTCATGAGCTTCATATAGAAAGCCTTATTTTTCCCTTTAAGCATGCTTTAGTAACAGTTACATCCTCTTTAGTCTAGGTGCCAATGGAAAATGTCGCAACACTTTTTGTGGAATCTTCTTTCTTTCCGCGTCTTTCCATCTCGAGAGACCACAAACCGGGCAATTGTCAAGCTTGGCATATTTCTTTCTGAACAACACACAATTATTGTGGCACACATGTATTGATTCATACCCAAGACCTAGTTCCTTTAGAATATTCTTTGCTTCATCGTATGATTTTGGGAGTGTATTGCATTCTGGAAAAGCTTCAGCCAATAGCTTCATGTGTGCAGAAAAAGCAGAATTGCTGATCCTATATAATGACTTCATATGAAGAAGCCTTACCACAAATGAGAACCTTGAAAATTTGGTACAGCCAGGATAAAGTTGACGCTTTGCCTCTCTCATGACATTTTTCAGAAACGATTCTTTATCACAAGGTTCTTCAGCACCAACTTCATTTTCTACATCCGGTCTTGCTTGTGTCGCTGCAGTCTGTAGGTCTCCTAAAATTCCTTCCAAACGATCACCATAGCTGTCATCCTCTGTCACACCTACCCCATATGTGGAACCATCATTATTGTCATTCATATCAATAGGATACTCAATAACATTGACATCCAAGCTCTCTCCATGATGAACCCACCGAGTATAAGTAGTTTCCATGCCATTCATCAGTATGTGCTTCCTCACAAGAACCTGTCTTAGGTATTTCTGATTAAGGCATCTGCTACAGGGGCATAGAATTTCAACATTCTCATTGAACTTCCCTTGAATGAAACTCATGAATTCTTCGACACCATCAATGTATTTAGGGGAAAATAGTCTGCTATGCACCCAACTTCTATCCATCTAATCAAACATTGCAGATAAAGCACAGTGAGCAAACTGGACCAATTGAAACCCTACATCCAACAAAATCAACAATTAAAATAGAAGAGATATACCTTAGCTGTTGGTAGGTGCTCAGGTGAGGCAGATGGGGATCTCCTCGGTCAGGAGGTAGGTGCCCAGCGATTGACGATTTCAGACGTGCTCGAGGCTGTAGGAGTCCGCTCAACAGTTGGATTTGTCACTAGGTGGACGCATGGCCGCACTCGGCATCTGCCATTGGTGTGGTAATGGAGGGCGGCGGCGCTGCAGAGCTACACGATGGCGTTGGGGCGGCGGCGATGTGTGATGTCGCTGGTGTGCTGCGATGATGCGGGATGACGCGGCAAACGAGGAGGCGGCGTTGCTAGACGGTGCGGCGGTGGTGGGCAGCGGCAGCGCGGCTCCTGCCTAATCTCGCCGTCGAGCGGCGGCTCGAAGTCGAACTGTGTCCGTGTCTCCGTGAATGGTCTCGGCTGGGTGGTAGGCAGCTGAGGAAAACTTAGTCCTGTATACACGAGACAAAAATAAAGTAGAATCCCAGTCTTGCACATCCGAAGAACTAGTGCAGTGGTAAGCCTGATTGATTTCAACAGGCTGCTGCTGGGTTCGACTCCCCAATAGCGCACCTTTTGCACCCTTTTTTTTATTTACCATATGCTCCTTTTGCACCCCTTTTTTTATTTACCATATGCTTAATATTCTCCTGGCTAAGTATTATTTTAATTACTGGCCGGCCACGCCAATAGCAGTTTTTTATTTACCATATTTTTAATCTTCTTCTGGCTAAATATTATTTTAATTGCTGGGCCGGCCACGCCAATAGCACAGGAAGCCTAGCACGAGCTGAACCAAAAAAACTCCTTGAACCGCAAAGAGAGGCGAGAAATCAAATTCAAATGTGCTAAACAATCAGATAAGTCACCACCCCATCGCTCTATCACTCTACTGTTGCCCGTGTTGTAAGCCAAATGAGACCTGGGCCAGGTTCAGTCAATGGGCTACCATCGTCTGAACAGGATGCTGAACGGGCCACATCATAGATCATATTTTTTATTTTCCTTTGTGCCAAATGTATGATAACAAGCCTATTGTTTTGGGCTAATTAGAGTATGACCAATTTAAAATCATACACTGTGACGGTCCTTGTAAAATCGTCACGAGTTAACGGGCCAGGAATATCCAATGGGCACATTCATGACGATAAAAGAATTATCGTCACAGATTGCGTGTCTCAGTGACGATCTATAAATCCGTCACCGAGAATCCGTCACGGATTAACAAGTTTCTTGTAGTGACAACACGTTTTTAACACTTCGCTTGGCATCTAACGGACGTATGCCTTCCTTTTTCCCTCAACGTGTTTGGTTGCTATCATTGGATTCATATATGGAATGACGTAAATGTGATGATTATGCTTGTTTGTTGGTTGAATGAATTGTACCAACTAAAATATATGATAAAACCATCTCACTTGATTTAATTTATTACTAAGAGTGTTGAATCATATGGTTCAAGCAAATTGGTTGAACCTTCCCTTTATACACCCAACCAAACGCATCCTTACTCTCGTGTCCAATCTCTCACTAGATACCAAATAAATGTAATATCAGAATATACTTCATGCTGTGTTCGATCAGACTAATTTAATGGTGTAGACGTTGAACATTACATGTTCTACTGTGGCTTCTCGTTTTTCAGGCGCACATTACATGTTGAACATTAGACGTGTTTTTTTCCAAACTCACGTTTATACCGAGTTTATAACTGTTTATTTATTTATAAAGCTATTGTACATCTTTTTAATTGATTCCACATGGAAGGATTTACGGACAAGCAAGCAAAATGCACAGAACGAACCCCATCGAGAGAGAGAGATACTGTGATCAAACAATCTCTACCCTTAACCTCCCCTGTCATTAATGTACATACCAATCACTCTTCAGTCCTCACTCCTCATCGTGCACGCACGCATCATATTACAACACGCCCCTGAATCTCCTCTCCAGATTACACACACATCACAGAGACACTGATCCAGAAAGAGAATTCACATCGATCGCGCGCGTTTCAATGTTCGTCTTCTTTCCGATCCCCATCAGCCCACCAGTAAATCGACATCGACCTAACTGGAGAGGGTCTGGATGATGGTGTTGTGCCATGGGTCGGACAGGTGCTGCAGCAGGTTGTCGAAGGGGCCCTTGCCGGTGACGTTGTGCTGGATCAGGAACCCCAGGAACGCCAGCATCGCCAGCCTCCCTGCAATATGACGACCATCAACATTTTCATCAGAGAATTCATTGAAGCATCGGAAGTGGCCGGCGGACGGTGGCCGTCGGTAAGACACACGGTGGTGTAGCAGCGTAGTACTACTCAGTACTCACCGTTGGCGAGCTCCTTCTCCTTGGCCTCGAGCGTGGGCGCGAAGTTGAGCGGGTTGAAGACGCTGCCGGGGTAGCCGCACTCGTGGGGCGGCAGGCTGTAGCTCTTGAAGATGGGGTCCTGGTTGACGCTGCCGGGGTTCTTGATGTCCTGCCACCGCCGGATCTCGACGTAGTGGAAGAGGATGAACTCGATGACGAACAGCGTGGACGACGACGCGAAGTACTCCGACTTGCCGGCGTCGTACCACTGCGGCGCGTTGATGAGCCCGGCCTTGGTGAGCACCTCCGGGATCAGCATCCCGGCCACGCCCAGCATCGCCCACCGCCCGTTCACCAGCTCCGCCTGCACGAACCACCGCAAGTTCTCGGGGTCCTCCGCCAGGCCCAGCGGGTCGAAGCCGTTGTCGCCCGGCAGGCTGCGCGCAGTCAGTAGTTCAGTACACAACATGATGAGCTCGTGTCACTGTGTCAGTCAGCTGCCGTCGCCGGCCAGAGCTAGAAAGGCACGTCGTCGGAAGAACACTGACCTGCCGTCGAGGTAGGCGGGGGAGGGGAGGCCCGGGAGCCACTCGCCCTTGGCCTCCGCCTTGAGGCTGCGCCTGGTCGACGGCGACGCGGCGCGGCCGAGGCGGGTAGAGTGGCCAAGGAAGGCCGACGACTTGAGCGACGCCGACGGGCGAAGGGCCGCGACCGGGGCGCGGGCTGTGACGGACGCCATGCTTCGAAGCTTTCTCCCGGCGAGCGAGGGGATGGAGTGGCAGAGAGGGAGGAGAGCACGTTGGTTTTAGCCGGCAGGTGCAGCCTGGTTTGTATTAAACTGCCGGGGCGGGGCTCCCCGGTGGGTGTGGCCAGGAGGCGCCGGCTGCTGCGGACGGCGGCGATCGGCGGCGCGGTCGGATCGGACGGACGGGACGGCGCCTGGGACGGGTGTGGCCAATGAGGAGCCGCGGCTCTTATCCTGCGTTATCCGGATGCTGGGATACGGGGGAATCAAACGGGGTGTCGCCATTGGATGGCAGTGTGAGCCATGGCTGGTGCTGGCTGCCACGTCGGACGAGTAGGCGGGAGCAATGGCTGGCCTGGACAATTTTTTTATCCCTAGTTTGACCATTAATTAGGGGTATTAAATAAAGCCAGTTTACAAAACTACCTCCACAACCTCCTAGCAAATTCGCGAGACGAATCTAATGAGGGCTTTGACCGCATGAATAGAGGATGATTACTGTAGCATTACTACAGCAAATCATGGATTAATTAGGCTCGTTAGATTCGTCGCGCAAAGTTACACTCATCTATGGCTGGGTTTTGTAAATAGACTTCATTTAGTACTTCATGCATGCAAGATTCCTTGAGGACAAAAAAAATTGTCCAGGCCATCTGAACACGTGGTCTTACTCGTGAGCATCAGTCTGTCACTGCGCTGTTGTGCCATAGGGGAAAAAATCTCGATGGCACTGAGTGTCCGACAAAAAAGTATCTTCCTGTACAATGGAAAGATTTTGAAACATGATTGACTGGGAAGCAAGGACAGTAACTGGTTTACATTCAATACAACAAACTCTGAAAGATTTCATGTCACAGTAAAAGTTTATGGTAACAAAACTGTTCCCCATCCCCAGATACATGTTCTAAAACGGATTTGCGTCCAAATTGTGTCAAAATTGAAGTTTGATTGGTTTTGAGAATAAAATCTCAGCGCCCAAACGATTCGGCAGTGTTCATTACAGATGGAAACGGTAATGACAACACTTGCCACAAAAGTATGGCCAAAAGCAAGGGCCAATTCAAGAGAAGCAACATCATCTCTACATAAAAGAATCAGCGAGGCATCCAGTCAAGATTGGGCTCAGCATCACCAATGCACCATGCGGGCTAATAGATTAACATTTCTAATTTTGGTGGGCAGTTTTACAGACAACCAACGCAGAGGTATGCTTGCGAAGCAAGCTCGCAAGTTTACAAACAGCTACATCGAAGAGTTACAATGCACTTCCAAAATTTCAAAGGAGCATATGCAAACCACAAATGGCTGCAGGTAACATGCAATTGCTCTCTGATAGTATCTTCGGATGTAACCACCTTATTTCGGGAAGTACATCGGTTGGCCAGCTGGTGGAGCGTGCGGCAGAGCACCAGGGGGGATGCCGTACTGGGGCATCTGCTGTGACGCCTGAAATGGCACCGGTGGGCCGCCCGAACTGGTTCCAATAGCAGGATAGTGAGGCATGGAGTTTGCCATCATCGGTTGGCTTGGGTACGGGGTGGACGAAGATGCGAATGCCCCTGCCTGCATGTTAGGATTCCAAGCAGGCACTTGTCCAACTCCAACAGGAGTTGATGCTGCTGTGCTTGCATAAAACGGAGCAGCTGGTGCAGCAGGATTCTGCCATGCCACTCCTGGAGTGCTTAGAGCAGGTGCTTGTGCAGCAGCTTGAAGTTGTGCATTAGGGTCTGAAAGTGTGTAATCCCTGCTTCTCTCATCATGCGCCTGAATGCAAACAAATAGGTCCCCCAGTCAGAACAAGGCGAAAGCAGGATACAGAAACAAGGAAAATGATGTTGAGAAAGCATACTTTGTCAAATTGAACGAACAGCAATATGTATTCCGTTTTACTAACTGAGCCAAATTTATTATCCACAAGATATTTACTTCAATCAATTATTTGCTAATTTAGACAGCCTGAAACTACTATTTATACCTTTACATTGAGATCAGTATGACGAGAGTATGACAGATGAAGCTTACAGTAACCACCATCATATATGCAGTGTCCCTCGAGAGCTTGTTTAGCAACTGCTGCAGTTGTTATATCTGCAAAAATAGCTTTTGTAGGTCAAAACCAAATATTAATGCTATAGTAAGAATTTACAGGGTGCTGTGGATACAGGTATATGTTGTCAAAAGAGCAGGCTAAAGGCTATTTAAACCTTCTTTTTGTTTCATCAAAGCACTGAACCAGTTCGTTACAACTAGACCACTAACTAGTGGAACAGTACTGAGCATCAACAAGATGAATGTCATTTGGATTGTCAAACATTTCAAATACATCTCTCGATAAGCTAGAGAAAAAGACCACAAATCATCTAATTTCAACAGCAGAAGCGCTGCTAAGACATAATGATAATACAGGTGCTGACTACTCTAATCCCCAACACACTGAACAGGTAAACATGCCTAATGCGGGACTGAGTAAATGTCTTGAGGAAATCGCAGTGATGACAGAACAAAAGTTTGTAGCAAGCCTCCAGTAAGAAAGAGAGTATGCTTACAGCAAAAGGTAAAAAATGATCAAGGAATTACTAAAGGCAACTTTATAGCTGTGGAAAGTTGCAGATGTCCATTTTATGCCTTCACGAACTCCGACACCTCTCTGCTGAAGTTCCCAATCTTAGAACTTTATGATGCAAAAAGGGAGAGAATAACAGCGTGTCTGATAACTCATAAATGTTGATGAGAGGGGGAGTGAGAGGATATAAATCAGAGAAGAGACTGAACAAACGCCATTAGATTTGCATACACGCGGTATATTTTGAAACAAGATTGAGGAAAACTCCAGGACTCAATACTTTCAAAAGGAGGGAGCATGATATATGAAGTGTGCTCAACTGTGTGCAAGCAATTTACAACTACATGCCAATGCATACAGCCAAGGCATCTATGTCAGTTCACCAAGGCCAGAGCATATCCTGTTGGGTGCAACTTAGTTAGAACATACCTGGGTATTGAATTAGAGCCTGCATTCCACCGTTCTTCTCAAACATTGCAATTTTTTGAACAGTACCAAAAGCAGAAAACACCTGAAATTATCACATTAATGTAATTAACAGCTTGCCTTCAAGTATGTTCTTTATTTTAAGTAAACACAAGGTACTGGGTTCTTCTTACAGTGTGCAAAACATCCACTGTCACAGCATACTGCATGTTCTCAATTGATGCTAAAAGTACATTGCTCTCGGGCTCCTTTATCTTTCCATCAGGGCCTACTGTGGGCTGCAAATTTACATTTACGTAAGCAACAATATAAAAAGGGCAAAAGGATCAAAACAGCACGAGATATGAAGCAAACCTGCGCAATCCCCTCAATTGCAGTTTGGTTCACAGGAAGATAAGGATTAGTGTAATCCCTGTTCAACCAACAAAATTGTGTCAAAAGGGGGCAGGGGTTAATCCAAAGCAGGTAATAATATTTTGAAGCATTATCAACAGGACATGCAAGACATTTTGTGGCCATTTTTACTCAGGAATAGGGACTAAGACTGGCAAGTGGCTTTTTTTTTTGCGACCATGACTGGCAAGTGGCTGTCATGAGAATAATAAGAAATAAAAAGGAGGAAAAAGAGAAGCATCAGACTTGCACACATGCCTTATATTTAGGAGCAAGACTGCCAAAACTATATGGAGGGAGTACACGATATGCAAAAAGATAAAGATCAAACTGAAAGCTTATGCTACTTTGTTGTACCTGCTGCGATGTGACTGAAATTTGATATTCAAATCCTTATGCGCAGAAAAGGTTATGCGCATGTGGCAGGCACTGATATGTTCTGGAAGTAAGTACCTGAAAGAGAAAACTCACATAAGTAACTTTATATTGAAGGTCTGTAATCCACACTAGCAATTAGCAAAATTACTTTGGGATGCTTCTTCCATCCAATGAGTTTTTAGCTTCAAGAGCAGTTGGGGCATCAGTATACTGGATAAGCGCCTGTGAGAAGTTCAACTATTAAGCTCAATGTGCAATGGAGGAATCTGCAGTGCAGGCAACTTAAGAACAACTACCTTACCTGGAAACCAGCTGCTTTCTCAAAAGTAGCTATCTTGTGAACGAACCCAAATGCCGAAAATACCTAAATCATATAAGGCATTAATAATTGTTAGCCACATTGAGGATTGCCTACTCTTCAACAAAACAGCAGAATAGCGAGCACAAGGTTAAGCAGAGAATAGATGGAGCACATCAGCAAATAGCGCTGGAGGCATGATTCACAAGGCAACTTACATATGTAATACACAGGAGTTCTATAGTACAGAAGCAGAATTCAACAGTTCACAAAATTTGTAGAAAAAGAAGTAATTTTCTGAATCTCCTTTTCAATTTGGTGTTCTCAAAGTACTTGCCTGGTGCGCATTGTACTATTATTCTGGGAAGAATCAATGCCTTGACTTTGGGGCTTCCTAATCTTATATTTCTTGCCAGGAACCAGGATATATGTCCTAAAGTTTATAATTTAACAGAGCTAATCAACAGTAATAGTGTATACTTTATGAAGATATGGTCATGTACAATCAAGAAGATAAGTCACATTAAGCACAGATACTTCAAAAAGGATGTGTATCAACTAAAATAACATTTCCTACGGAGACTACTCTAATATCGTCAAAGGTTCTATGACAAACAATAATAAATAAACTGATTTGTGCAGCCCAAGTGTTCAGAAAGTGCTCTAGCAGCTAAGTGAATACGCTCAAACGTAAATGTGTGTACTTACCAAATGAATGACTTCTATGGTAACGTCATTTGGCTGAACACCTTCAAAAGTGACAAGCAGGACATTGCCAGAAGAATCACCAGTGCCTTTATTGTTGGTAATTTCTTGCCTGTTTGAATATTGGATATATACGGTTTTACCACGAACTTGAGCAGGTTCTGAAGATGAAGCATAATAGGAAACCATTGAAATTGCCTGGTTTTGATCTGCCTGAAAATGAGCATGTTTAAGGATAAACGATAAGTAACCCATTGAGTAAGCTGGAAATTGCAATTATGTATAACTAAAAGCTCTAGAGGACCACCCTACACTCCACAATTTCAAGCCTTCTCATAATTTTTTTTTTTGAAAAATATATTTCTGCAACCAAAGAAACATTTATATGGTGTCCTCTTTTGCATTGAATCAAATATCTCAATATAAACTGCCTTTCTTGAGGCCTCTTGAGAAATTCAACTAGTCTAACATCAAACCATCTTAAACTTTACCATAACAGTTGATGCTGCAAGGCATATATCAAATAGACAGGCATTTCATCCCTGATTCCAGTCAACCATACCAGAGGACAAGGAACAAAAAATCTCTTAGCAGTCTACAACCCATTCCAGACCATATAATTGTGTTGAACAAGTATGGCACTTTAGATAAAAACAAATGTGCATTTGAAGAGATTGTAATCCCCCAATTCCCATCCACTCTGCTTTCACTTCACATTACTCATAGTGCAATGTGATACAACTGTGCAAAACTTGACTGCTCGCAGAAAATGTTAAAACAACTATGTTCACCACTATGTGTATGCAGTCAGGTAAGTTAACAGACTAAATCAGCCGCTCCTGTATGATACCAGCATATCATGTGTTGAGACAGATGCAGCCACTTACAATGAGTAGAAAACTCAAAAAAGTCTAGCTTATATTCGATAACACACGGCCTAGGATTACTGAAAATCCATGTGACATTATCATACTACCCTCTATCAAAATCAAAAGACAACTAGGTTGCATGAACCTTCTACAATATCTAGTGAGAACAGCATATTTCTAACATGTGCCATAAAGTCCATGCATCTCATCCAACAATGGCACGCTGTTTCTGGAAACTAAGTTGTAACGAAGACAGTGATTCAACACTTGAGTTTGACCAAATAATCAGCCCCCACCCCCAACACCCAATAAAACACAAACATAAAACATTAAAATCCAATTCAAACGTATAACAATAACAGTAAACCATCAGTTGTTCCCTTGCAGTACAGCAGAAATCACTAGACGAGTTAGCCCCTTGAATCATAATTTAGAACATGTACCATAAAAAGCCTAGTACACGAAGGGACTGATACCACACAACAGTCTCATCACTTAGATTAAATCGTGTAGCACCTAAATCGCAGATAATCGTAAGTTTCTCTTAATTCCAGTCATCCCAACGGCAGACAGAGGGCGCGAATGGCTACCGATATCGCAATCGATCCAAGAGGGAGGGAGTGGTGCAGGGGGAGGGGGACTCACAAACTCGACGAAGGCCTGGTTGCGGTTGGCGCCGACGTTGCACATGGTGTTGACGACCCTGCCGAAGGGCTTGCAGAGCTCGACGAGCTCCTCCTCGGTGCACTCCCACGGCATGTTCCGCAGGTGCAGCACCTTGGAGGGCGTCTGCGTGTAGCGGAACTGCGTCGCCGACCCCGACGGCATCCTCGCTGGCCTGGCCCGGGTCCCTCCGGCGGGCGGGCGGGCGGGCGGTGGTGGCGCCGCGGCTAGGGTTAGGGTTTGGTGAGTTTTCTTATCGCGGCGCGGGAGGTGGGGTGGAGCGGAGTCGAGGGGAGAGGAGCCGCGCGCCGCTGCGCTGAGGGGGGAAGAGAGGTTGGTTGGTTGCTTGATTGGGGATTGGGTGGTTCCAGAAGGAGACGAGGCTGAGGCAGGCCGCAGCCGGATCCGGCGAACGGGGCGGCGGCGTGTGGTCCCACGTGCACAGCACAGGTTAGGAGTAGTAGCCCCTAGCAAGTATAGCAGAGAAATTTCAGCATTTGTGTCGATCGCCTTTCAGGATTTGGGACCCGATTCGATCGCCTTCAATAATTAGACACCAGAACCGTGAATTGTTTCGATTTGGGTGTTTTTCCCTAATGCACTGAGTTTTCATGTTTTTTCTTTTTCTTTTTGTTTTTCAGCCCACGTGAAATGACTACTTTGCCCTTGCCTTATCTTCTATCTGTTCGGTGGCCAGAAACCGAAGCTAGCGCGTCTGTTCGTTGGCCAGAAAACTGAAGCCGCAGCGAATTCTCTCACGCTCGCCTCTCGCTCGCTCGTCTCTCTGTTCTCCCCGGTGGCGCTAGGGTTCGTGGGGAAGGAGCTCCACCAGCGGATGTGGGCGGCCTGAATGGATGCCATGAGCCCGACTGAGGTGCCTCCCAGGTAAGGCCACATTCCCTAGCCATTCTCCTCATTGGGTTGTTCTCACGGGTACATTAGGCTTTGATTCGATTTGGGGGAAGACGCATCCACGAACGAGAATGGCGATTTAGGATTGAACCTAACTGATACATGGACTTGTTTTTTTTCATGATATTCGGTAGGATCGATCCGGATGACGCTTTTAGACTGTCTGTTCAGATTTCTCAATTCGTGGCAAAGATGGATGATGGTAGTTGTGTCGATGTGCCACGAAAATGCTATGAATGGATCGTTGACTATCGCTGTTATAGCATGGATACATTAGAAAAGGATTTGGCAGCAAGAGTGACTTGGGGAGGCTGCCAGCGCCTTGTGATATCTTTGTTTGACATGAAAACCTGTGGGGAAAGACCTTTGGTAGACAATTCAGCTTTGTCAGTTACCTTCTTAGAAAGGACATCCGAGAAGAAGTTGATCATTTTTGTTGATGTTGAGGACAATCTGGGACAAATGGTTTCTAACTCAGTTGTTACAGAGGGAGGCATGAGCAATATTGTGTCAGACAATGCTATCACACAAGGAGACATAAACAATCAACCAGATGTTGCACATGTAATTGACTGGAACAGCCTTGAGATATTGCCAATCGCAGAAGATCAGATAGGTGCAGCTATCACATTGATGGATGAAAATGCTATGTATGAATTTGTTGGTCTTAGAGCAGAGGATGAGAAAGCAGAACAAGCAAGAGTTTTAGATATAGATGTTTCCGCTCTTTTGGAATTGGAGGTAGAAGGGGCAGAATTACTTGTTGATGATAAAATTCCTGGTGAGGAGTCGGTCGTATATGATATGGAAGACCCTCCGATGAGTGTTGGAAGCATATATTCTAGTATGAATGAATTTAGAGCAGCAGTGAGGCATCATGCTATAAAGGGGCAGTTTCAGCTTGGTACAGAGAAATCTTGCAAAGATAGGTTCAGAGGATACTGCAAAGCTGAGGGTTGTCCATGGTCTATTGTGGCTAGGTTGATGCCTGATGAGAAGCAAGTCAGGGTATAACTTGTGATTTTTTTTGTCAAATGTGGACCTACATTTAGTGCTTGTTTTCTTATTTTTTCTTGTGTACATGTACTAATATACATCCATTTTGCAGGTTACTCTGAACAAAGGAGAGCATTTTTGTCCATCTACTGCAAGAGTGAGGACCAAGATGGCTTCGTACCATTGGGTAGCTGAGAAGGCCATCCCTTTTCTCAAGAAGGATGCTAACATGGGTGCAAAGAAATTGCAAAAAGCATTGGAAGAAAAATACAATGTCACAATTGGATATAGTACAGTGTGGGCCGGTAGGCAGAATGGGCCGGTAGGCAGATTGCAGCTGAAAAGATTTTTGGTACCTGGGAAGAAAGTTTTGCTTTATTGTTCAACTTCAAGGCAAAGGTAGAGCTGAAAATGCCTGGGAGTGTGGTGGAAATAGATGTCATAGAGAAAGAGGATGGTACATATTTTAACAGATTTTTTTGCTGCTTCAAAGCAAGCATTGATGGGTTTCTAAATGGCTGTAGGCCATACTTGAGCATAGATTCCACGGCTCTCAATGGCAGATGGAATGGTCACATGCCTTCAGCTGTTGCACTGGATGGACACAATTGGATCTTTCCGATTGCATTTGGATTTTTTGATAGTGAGACCACTGACAATTGGACTTGGTTTTTGCGGCAGCTACAAAAGGCGATTGGCAATCCACCATATCTAGCACTTAGTTCAGATGCTTGCAAGGGCATAGAGAATGCTGTGAAGAAGGTGTTCCCTTGGGCAGAGCATAGAGAGTGTTTTTTCCACTTGATGAAGAATTTTGTGAAACTGTTCCAAGGTCCAACTTTTGGAAGGATGTATCCTGCCGCCAGGACATATCAGCCAGAATATCATGAGTATTGCATGAATAAGATGTATGCAGCAAGTAAAAAGCTGAAGCCATATCTGGACAAACATCATAGTCTGATTTGGACGCGGAGCAAGTTTTCAGAAGAGATCAAGTGTGACCATATTGCCAACAATGCTGTAGAGGTTTGGAACAAATGGGTGAAGGATATCAAAGACCTTCCAGTAGCTGAGCTTGCAGACACTTTAAGGTCCAAGTTTATGGAACTATATGCAAGAAGGAGAAGAATAGGTGAAAAGTTTGAAGGCCACACTATGCTCCCAATTGTAGTGCGTCAGCTCAATGTAATGAGTAGGCAATTGGGACACTTGAAGCTCGAAGAAGGTGGTAAGGATGATGCTCAAGTGACTGAAATCACTACTACCCATAAAGTGATAAGACATGTGGTAAATCTTAAGAATAAGACATGCTCTTGCAGGAAGTGGCAAGTATCAGGAAAGCCAAGCCATGCGGACATGCGATGACACTCATAATTACAACAAGAGAATCTAAGACGGAAGATTTTATGCACCCTCACTTTTTAGTTTATCATTTTAGGCTAGCATATGCTGGAATCATTAAACCCTTACCTGACAAGTCTCAGTGGCCCAAAGTGGAACTTGGCTACAAATTGCTGCCCCCTTTACAAAAGAGAGAAGTAGGAAGACAGAGGAAAAACAGAATACCTGGATGTTTAGAGAACAAGGGTGTCGGATATCAATATCCGACCCACTCACCGACAGGTGGGGCCTCGCTATTTTAAGAAGGAGATAGGAGTAAGCAAATCCGTAAGCTAGGCTGGTGAGGGAAATGTCGAGCGAGAGGGGGGCCGGCCGGCCCCGCAGCGCCTCGGCCGACCCCATAACGCCTCGTCCGACCCCTCTCCGTCTCGGCCGACCCCGCGCTGCCACGGCCGACCCTTCTCCGCCTCGGCCGACCCCACGTCACCTCGGCCGACCCTTCTCCGCCTCGGCCGACCCCGCGTCATCTCGATCGACCCCGTGTCACCTTGGCCGACCCCGCGTCGCCACGGCCGACCCTCCGCCTCACCCGACCCTTCTCCGCCTCGCCCGGGTCGGCGTCGGGCCAGGATGGCGTGGGACATCAGGGGGACCCGGCGCGGAAGGGAACAAGGAGGGCGCATCGCCGCATATCTACCGCACGACCTAGTAACATTAATTGGCCTCACCGCGCGCTGCTCGAAGTGGCAGAAGGATGTGACGTGCACTGTTTCGAGCCGCCCCGCGGGCGCCGCAAGGGGGGAACAGGATCCTAGCAGGCGCAGGACTAGGACCTACTCCGGCCTTACCCACAGTGCTCCGCAGGCGGCGGGGCTTCTTCAGCAAGCTTCCAGTTGTTAGTTATTTATTATTTGTTGAACACGCCTTGTAAGGGGACTGGCCCCGGAGGTATAAAAAAGAAAAGCAAGGCTTCAGCGAGACGGGGAGACGAATCACACACTTAGACATTCATAGAGACTTGAGGCTTCTCCTCTCTCTCTCGACCGCTTGTAACCCCTACTACGAGCAACGCGAGTAACACGAGCTGACCGACACTGGACGTAGGGCGTTCGTGCCTGAACCAGTATAATCCCTTGTGTCCTCTCGCGAACCATCCGAGCCTAAACGCGCAATCCACTAAATTTACTAGTTGGTGATTTCTTGCACCGACAGTTGGCGCGCCAGGTAGGGGCCTTTTGCGCGTTTCGACGATCATCAGGCTTCGGATGGCCACCGATGGTTTTAGCTGGACCGCCGGGACGCAGCTGCGTCTCGGAAGTCTGGATTTCATCGTCACCGTCGACGGGGACCTGGCGAGGGCCGCCCCACGCCCCCGGTCGACACCCTTGACGCCAACATCGTGACCGCCACCGAGGCTCTCGCGAATCTCGACATCGGCACCAGCGACGACGAGCGACCCTCGTCCGAGCGCCGACGAGACCCTGCTGTGGAGGCAGCTGGAGACCTTCCTGGGGCCACGGCCCACTCAGGAGGACTCGCGCTGCGTCAGGTTCGCCCTGGCGAACGTTGGCACTCAGCTTGTGGAAGGAATCCCGCTCCCCGTGGAGATGCTGGATTCCATCCCACCGTATACGGCCCCTTGCGGTTTACGTAACGCGACCGAGGTCGTGTCGCGACTAGTGACACGTCTCCTAAGCCGCGCCCCGGTGGACAGCGAGTTCGTCGGAATGATCGATCACGTCTCTGAGTCGGTCTTCGACCTCCTAGATGAGTCCGTCTCGGAGACGTCGAACACCGAGCTCATCGGGGACAACCACCACCCCTCCCGGGAGTGTTTCATGGCGGACACCCCCGAAGGGGCGGTGGGAGATGCGAGCGAGAGCAGCTCGGGGCCGGCGGGCCCGGAAGAAGATCGCCTGGCGCACGACGCGCCCGCGGCTGCTGCGGCCGCAGTCCAGGCCGCGGCGCCAGCAAGGCAGCCAGCCCCAAGAAGAGCAGCCACCTCACCGCGACACTCTCACGCCGGCAACGCTCGACAACGCCGGGAGGAGCTCCAAGAGGCCCGCCTCCTTTTGGATCAGGAGCGCGCGCGGGTCGAGCGGGAGCGAGAGCGCATCGAGCGCGAGCTTCTGCAGATTGGAGATGCGGCTCCGGCACGGGGCCGTGCGCGGGACGTGCAGCGCCAAATCGTCAACGATGATGGCGTCCCGCCCCCGCATTTCGCCCGCGCCGGGCAGAACATAGCCGCCGCGGCCATGCTCGTGCGAGGACTCCCCCCGCCGGCGACACCCGAAGCTCGCAAGGCCCAGCGGGAACTCGGTGAACTTCTGGAGCGAGCTGCGGCTCAGCAGGCCGAGAGTTCGCAATCGCGACGACGAGCGTCGCAGGTGAGCCACCGCGAGGCCTCGAGGCAGCCGACCGGCGGGCGTGGCGGACGCGACCAGTAAGGAGTATCGGTGCACTAGCCCCGCCCCGCCGAACGCGCGGCTCTTCAGGCTCCGATCCTGAAACGGGTCGGCCCGATCCAGGACGCCCAGAGCATCCTGAACGCCCACCGACGACGGCTCCCCGAGGTCGAGCCCGAACGGCAGCGAGGGCGCGCTCCTCGCCGTGGCGGCCGATACGACGACGACGAGGGCGAGAGGACGCCGAGCCCGGACGTGCCGGGACCGCGGGCCTTTAGCTCACGGATCCGAGCGGCTCCTCGCCCCGCCAACTTTAGAGCCCCGTCGAACTTCCCAAGGTACGACGGGGAAACCGATCCTGAGCTCTGGCTTGAGGACTACCGACTCGCCTGCAGGGCCGGAGGAGCCGACGACGATGACTTTATCATCCACAACCTGCCACTCCATCTGGCCGACTAGGCACGGGCTTGGCTCCAACATGTCCCCGCGGGACAAATCGGGAGCTGGTCCGACTTGAGGGAAGTCTTCGTGGGGAACTTCCAGGCGACCTACAATCGCCCTGGGAACCCATGGGACCTCAAGAACTGCAGGCAGAAGCAGGGGGAGACGCTCCGAGAGTACATCAGACGTTTCTCCCGGCAGTGTAACGAACTCCCCAACCTCGCTGACGTCGATGTCATTGGGGCATTCCTCACAGGAACGACGTGCAAGTCCCTCGTCCACAAGCTCGGGCGGAAGAGCCCTCGTACAGCAAAAGAGCTGCTCGACATCGCCACGACTCACGCGGCCGGTGAGGAGGCAGTGGGGGCCATCTTCCACCAGTCTGCCGAGCCGAAGGGCAAGCAGACGGAGGCTGCCGAGGAGGGCCCGTCGGGGTCCCCCGCCAAGAAGAAGAAAAAGGGCAAGGGCAGGCGCCACGACGGTGAGGCCACCCTGGTGGCCGCGGCCGACCCCAAGCCGACCTCCAAACCCCGACAGGAGAGGTCCCCGACCACTTCGAGAGGAAGTGGAACGGGCCGTGCCCGAACCATGAGTATCCTATCAAGCACCTGTACAAGGACTGCTCCCTCATGAAGAAATTCATGGCTGAAGGACCCCGGAAGCCGGCACCACGACCAAGGAAGTCCGACCTGGCCCCGAAGGAGTTGGGGGCGGGAGAGAACATGGACGCCGACCCCTATCCGGAGCCAGACGGGTGCCTGATGATCTTTGGCGGGACAGAGGCGTCGGTGAGCAAAAGGCGAGCCAAGGTGGAGCGCCGAGAGGTGTACGCCGCCGAACCGGCGACCCTGACCTTCCTCAAGTGGTCGGAGGCATCCATCACCTTCGATCGGGCCGACCATCCGCAATTTGTCCCAAGACCGGGCAAGTACCCCTTAATGGTCGACCCGGTCATAGGACGCAAGCGCCTCACCAAGGTGCTGATGGACGGCGGGAGCGGGCTCAACATCCTCTACGCTGACACGCTAGACGCCATGGGGATTGACCGAGGACGTATCCGTCCGACAGGGGCACCATTCCACGGAGTGGTCCCCGGTAAACAGGCCGTCCCTCTTGGGCAAATCGACCTGCCCGTTACGTTTGGAACTCCGACCAACTTCTGGACGGAGACCCTCACGTTCGAGGTGGTGGGATTCCATGGATCCTACCATGCCATCTTGGGCCGCCCATGCTACACGAAGTTCATGGCCGTCCCCAACTACACCTACCTCAAGCTCAAAATGCCTGGGCCGAAGGGGGTGATCATGGTGGGAGCGTCATTCCAACAGGCTCACCAATGCGAGATGGAAGAGCTTCGACCGAAGAGCTCACCCCGATAAGGGCGCAACTCGTCGAGGAGGCGCCCAACTTCATTCACGGCTCAGCGTCATTCGAGCCGCTCGAGGGCACCAAGGAGGTCCAACTGGACCCCGACCACCCAAGTGAGAAGGTGGCGCGGATCGGGACCAAGCTGTCCCCCAAATAGGAAAGCGCGCTCGTCGACTTCCTCCGCGCGAACGTCGACGTGTTCGCGTGGAAGCCCTCGGACATGCCGGGCATTCCGAGGGAGGTCGCCGAGCATTCCTTGGGCATCCGGTCCGGGTCCAGACCCGTGAAGCAACGCCTCCGGCGCTTCAACGACGAGAAGCGCAGGGCAATCGGCGAGGAGATCGCGAAGCTTCTGGCGGCCGGTTTCATCAAGGAAGTGTATCATCCCGAGTGGTTAGCCAATCCCGTCCTTGTACGAAAAAAGAATGGGAAATGGAGAATGTGTGTTGATTATACTGCTCTTAACAAAGCGTGCCCGAAGGACTCTTTTTCTTTGCCACGCATAGACCAGATAGTCGACTCTACCTCGGGGTGCGAAACCTTATGCTTTCTCGATGCGTATTCAGGATACCACCAGATAGCTATGAAGGAGTCCGATCAACTCGCGACTTCCTTCATAACCCAGTTCGGGTCGTATTGTTACGTAACGATGCCGTTCGGGCTTAAAAACGCCGGCGCCACTTACCAACGGTGTATGCTTAGGTGTTTCGACGAACTCATCGGACCGACCGTTGAGGCATATGTGGACGACATCGTTGTCAAGTCCAAACAGGCCGACCAGCTCATAGCCGACTTGGAAAAGACGTTCGCCAAACTCAGGGCGAATGACGTTAAGCTCAACCCCGAAAAATGCGTCTTTGGGGTACCCAGAGGGATGCTCCTGGGCTTCATCGTGTCTCGCCGAGGGATAGAAGCCAACCCGAGAAGATCGACGCCATCGCCAAGATGGGCCCGATTCGGGACCTGAAAGCGGTGCAACAGATCACTGGGTGCCTGGCCGTGTTGAGTCGGTTCATCTCGCGTCTCGGCGAAAAGGTCCTCCCTCTGTACCGGCTCTTGAAGAAGTCCGAGCGGTTCGTTTGGACGGAGGAGGCCGAAACGGCGCTAAATCGCATCAAGGCGGTCTTAACGAAGCCGCCGATCTTAGTCCCGCCGAATACAGGCGAACCCCTTCTCCTCTACATTGCGGCAACCACACAAGTGGTGAGCGCAGCGTTGGTAGCGGAGCACGAAGAAGAGGGGCACGTTCTCAAGGTGCAGCGCCCGGTTTACTTCGTAAGCGAGGTGCTCGGAGACACCAAAACGAGGTACCCGCAGATCCAGAAGCTGTTGTACGCTGTCCTCATCTCCAAAAGGAAGCTCCGCCACTACTTTGACTCGCACCCAGTCACGGTAGTGAGCTCCTTTCCCCTTGGCGAGATTATAAACAGCCCTGACTCGACGGGTCGGATCTCGAAGTGGGCCATGGAACTGATGGGCCAGGGCATTGCTTACGCCCCCCGGACGGCCATTAAGTCCCAGACCCTCGCCGACTTCGTCGCGGAATGGACCTAGGTTCAGCTACCCGCAGCCCCTGTCGATCAGGAGTACTGGGTGATGTACTTTGATGGCTCGTTGACTCGCACAGGAGCGGGAGTTGGTTTAGTTTTCGTCTCGCCTCTCGGGGTACGAATGAAATACGTGATCCGACTGCATTTCCCGGCCTCCAACAACGCGGCCGAGTACGAGGCCCTGATCAACGGCTTGAAGATAGTTGTCGAATTGGGAATTCGGCGCCTCGAGATTCGAGGCGATTCCCAACTTGTGGTCAACCAGGTCATGAAGGAGTCGAGCTGCGAAAGCGAGACCATGGCCGCGTATTGCCAAGAGGTATGGAAGCTCGAGGATAAATTCGACGGCCTTGAGCTACGGCACATCAAAAGGCGGTTTAACGAGGCCGCCGACGCACTGGCCAAGAAAGCGTCCGGCCGGGAACCCGTCCCGATCGGGATCTTCGCCAGTGACCAACGGAGCCCTTCGATAAAGCTCCCTCGCCCGGCACAGGCCGGGCCCCGCGGCCAAGGTCTCGCGAAGCGGACTGCTCCAGGCTCGGGGGCTGGCGAGGACGAGGCCAAGGCCGCGGAAGGGTCGGAGGTCGGTGCCGAGCCGACCGATCAGGCCCTGTCCGACCTACTCGCCCTTGCCGCCGCAACGCTGACCGAGGACCAAGCGCCAGACTTCGGCGCTCCGGATTGGCGACAGCCCTTCCTCGACTACTTGCTGCAGGAGAAACTCCCGACGGATAAAACAGAGGCCCGCCGTATTGCTCGGCGCGCCAAATCCTACGCGATCGTAGGGGATGAGCTATACAGACACAGCCCCACGAGAATCCTCCAACGGTGCATCCCCTTTGATCAGGGCAAGGAGCTGTTGAGGGACATCCATGGGGGCACGTGCGGTCACCACGCTGCACCCCGCAGCCTTGTCGGAAACGCGTTCCGACAAGGGTTCTACTGGCCGATGGCCGTGAAGGATGCCGTTGAGATCGTGAGCACCTGTGAAGGGTGTCAGTTCTATGCGAGACAAACACACCTCCCTGCGCAAGCCCTCCAAACGATCCCCATCACCTGGCCGTTCGCAGTCTGGGGGTTGGACATGGTCGGGCCCCTCAAGAAGGCGCCCGGGGGCTTCGACCACTTGCTTGTCGCCGTCGACAAGTTCACCAAGTGGATAGAGGTCCGACCGATCACGACCATCCGATCGGAGGAAGCCGTCAAGTTCTTCCTTGACATCGTCCATCGCTTCGGTGTGCCCAATTCAATCATCACAGACAACGGAACTCAGTTCACCGGGAAGAAATTCCTGCAATTCTGCGATGAGTACCACATACGGGTCGACTGGGCCGCCGTCGCACACCCTCGCACAAACGGGCAAGTAGACGCGCGAACGGGATGATCCTGCACGGGCTCAAACCCCGAATATTCGAGCGTTTGAAAAAGTTCGTAGGGCGTTGGGTCGAAGAGCTCCCGGTGGTGATCTGGAGCCCGCGCACGACGGCGAGTCGAGCGACAGGTTTCACCCCGTTCTTCATGGTTTACGGGTCGGAAGCCGTACTCCCGACTGACCTCGACTACGGGTCCCCGCGTATCCGTGCCTACGACGACGAAGGAAACCAAACCTCTCTCGAGGACGCGGTCGATCAGCTAGAAGAGGCCAGGGAGGTCGCTTTGGCTCACTCAGCGAAATACCAACAATCCCTGCGACGCTACCACGACTGGCGCATCAGGGGCCGCGCGTTCCAGGTCGGCGATCTAGTGTTACGCCTCGTTCAAAGCAACAAAGGCAAGCACAAGCTTTCGTCGCCCTGGGAAGGTCCATTCGTTATCTCCCAGGTCCTCCGGCCCGGCTCGTACAAGCTAAAGAACGCGAAAGGAGAGGAGTACGCTAACGCCTGGAACATTGAGCAGCTACGTCGCTTCTATCCCTGATTACTCTAGGCTACATATCATTATTCGAACGTATTCCTTGCATTTCAAGAAGTGACGCCTGACCCTGGTCTCCTGGCCAAGGATCGGACGTCACTCGGGGGCTAACCTGCGTCCCCCGGGTCCTCGACTCTCGACAAATTCACGTACCCGAGACTAACACGGAAGGGTACTTGCTAATGAAGCGACATGCGCTCGCTAGTCGGAACGCTAAAGGAGCAAAGGCCCCAGTGGCAACGGCTCAAAGGCTCACTAGTAAACCGCGCGGCTCGCTTCATTTCAGGCGCGCCTTGACTCTTAGCCAAGGAAACGGGAAACGCCGAGCGTTAACGACACAGACGATTAAGTTCATTACAAAAGTGAATACGATTGTCTGAAAACCAAAAGAAAAGAAGAAAACTAATCAGGGCGCCCACGGCCCTTCTTCTTCCGCAGTCTTGGTGGCGAGGACAGAGGCCAGCGACGACACCTCCTCTTCAAGCGCCACCAGCCCCTCCGGCGTCGTGTCAGGAGCAAACCCGTCGGCAAGGCACTCCAGGGCGATCTCGGCGTAGTGGGAGCGGGCGACGGAGAAGGCGCGGCGCACCCCGAGGAAGAGCCCATCACTCGCCATGGCTCGAGCCCGAGCTGGGATGCAGCTGGTGTCAACGAGCAGCGAGCTCGGCCCTCGCTGCAACCTCATCCCAAGGTCGTCAAGAACAACACCGACCTCCGTGCGGAGGGCGTCGTACTCGTCCCCCTCCTGCGCAGCAGCCCTTCGAGGTTGCGCGCTTCGGTCTCGAGGCCCTCGATAGTCGCGCGATCCCTCACCGCCGCCTCGCCCAAGGAGGCGCACATCGCCTCGGCTGCCACGCGGGAACTCCGCTCAGCCGCAAGAGCCAGTTCCGCAGCCTCGAGGTCACGGGCCTGCGCCTCGCTGAGCCGCCTGGCCTCGTCGCGCTCCGCCGCCACCTGAGCCAGCTGAGTGCGAGTCCCGTCGAGGACGGCGGTGATGCGGTCCCGGTCGGCCTTCAGGCGCTCCACCTCACGGACCAGGCCCAGCCTGACCTGCTCCCGAGCCGCCGAGTCCCTCTCCCAGGAGACCATGACGTCGTACTTGAGCTTGTCGGCATCCTCGGCATGCTCGCACGCCTCTTGGAGCCGCCCCTTCAAGGACTCGATCTCCTGATGGGCCGCAGCCACTCGCCCTTCGAACTCACCCCGCGCATCTTCACGGGCGGTGGTGATCTCTCGGCGGGCGGTCGCCAGCTGCTCCCTCAAGGCATCGCACTCGGTGGTGATCGAGGACAGACGGTCCCACGAATCCCTCTCCCGGCATAGGAAGAGGGACTTGTCCCGGCTGCGGGCCATCAAGGACAGCGAAAATCAAGCCAATGTCAGAGTCAACTGGGAAAAAAAGAAAAAGAAAAAATGGAATGAAAGAAAAGTTACCTACCCGCAAGGAATGGCGACGTCGCGAATGGCGTCCAAGGCGGAATTTAGCGACCGGATCGCCAGCCCGATCCCGGCGCGAACCCGAGAAGACGACTTCGCCCGAGGCACGGTCGGTCCAAGAAATGCGAGGACCCCCGAACGCGATGGGGTCCGCCCCGGCCCGAACGACTTCGCGGCCCGATAGGGTGGTGGCTCCGGTATGGCTCTCCTGACCCGAGCTCGATCCCGCCGTCTCTCCTCCCGCGAGAGCGGCCGACACCGCCGCTGCAGGGATCGAAGGCACGGGAGAAGGGAGCACCGTGAATCCTCCTGAGCCGAGCGACGGGTCGGCCGAGACAGCGACGGCGGCCGGAGCAGGGATAACCTCCTCCTCACGATCGGCGCCGCTCGGAGCCCCGGCTGGCTCCGAAGCAGGCCGTCCCCGCAGGGTGCCGTCTACCGAGCCACCCGGGCACTCGGACGGGACAGAAATCGGCCCCACCTCCTCCTCCTCCCGACTGTCCGCCGGCGCCAAGTGACTCGGGGCCTCCTCAGTAGAACGTCCGACCGCTTGGGCCGGGAGGACGAAATCTTCTTGGTCAGGGCCAGGCGCGGAAAGTACTGGCTCCTCCTTCCCGACCACGTCCCCGGTCGGTGCGATCACCTCGGGCGGCGCGGCGTCTTCCGTTCCGGCCGGCTCGTCCGCGGGCGGAAAGCATAGCCCGACGAGGGCCTCCGGAATGACCCCAGCTGTGGGCACTGCCTCGGCGCCCGACCCCGCGACGAGCTGCTGTGGAGAAGTGAGCAGGTGAAGCACCCCTCCAACTGGAGGGCTGCTCAGGTCGGTCCCTTGGCTCGTCGCCGCCTCGGAGATTCGGTGTGCGAGTCGCTTGGCCGGCGCCAGTCCTAAAGGGGTAACCTGACTTCCCCTCCTGCGGACAAAGGAAGGCCTCACACACGCGTCTCGATAGGGGTAAGGAAGACAGACAAAGAAGGGAGAAAAGACTTATAGAGACGACAAGGGAAAACCCCGGGACGGTCGCTTGGCCGGGGGAGCCGCCCCCGACCCCGACCCTTCCTCTCGCGGCCGCTTGCTCGGGTCGCCCCTCGGCGGAGTCCGCTCTCGGGTCGGGGAGCTGGCGCCGCGAGGGACTTCGCGCGGCGGCCGAGTTGGCGGCTGCATCGGCGTAGAGTCGCCGCCACCCGACGGCTCCTCGGCGTCCAGCGCCCCCCAATCCACCGCGGACTCACGCCGGGAGGTCGGAAGGCTCGACGTGGACTCATCGGAGGAATCCGAGACGAAATCAATGCCCCCTCTAAGGGACCCTGATCCTCGCTCCACAACCGTCCTGTCGGGCGTGCAAGCGCCGCTGGCGGTACTCCTCCTCGGCCTTTTCACGGGCCAGCCGTTTCTTCTCCTTTTTCCTCTCGGCAGCCGCTTTCTTCAAACGAGTGGCCTCTGCTCGCTCACGGTTCAGAGCCCGAGCGGCCGCATCTTCAGGGAGCAGGGGCCGAGAGGGTTTGTAGACCAGGGGCTGCTGGAGAAAAAGAGACATGAATGACTCATTAGGTTAAAAAATACACAACGAGGATAAACGGAAAAACCCCGAAAAACTCACCGGGATGAGGGACTCGCCCACGGGGCGCATGACGGGGTGATCCCGCATCGGATACGCCGAGGAGTCACGCGCCACAGCTTCGCGAAGGTGGGCGCGCACCTCATCATCCGAGAGGACCCCAACGACATGACCGACCCCGTCCAATCCACCGCCAGGGTCAGCTGGTCCAGCCTCAGCCGGCGAGCCATCAGCGGAAGAACGCGGCGCGCGTGGTATGCCGCGATGATCCCAGGGCCGGTGACCCTCCGCTCGCGAAGGCAGAGGACCGCAGCATGGAGATCGGACAGGTGTGGCTGTTCCGCCTTAGGCGGACCCCAATGCCAGGAATCCGGCCGATCCTCGATGGTCCTCCCCGTAAAGGCCGGGAGAGGAGCGGTTGGGTCGCTCCGCAGGTAGAACCACCAGGGATGCCAGCCCTTGTTGGTGGTCGTCAGAGGAAGCTTGGGGTAGTTCTCGCCCTGGCGCGAACGCAGCCGGATCCCGGCGCAGCCGACGAGCGGCATCGGCCGCCCGTCTTTCTTCACCTCCTCGACATGGAAGTAGGACCTCCAGAGATTGAAGTGGGGGTCGATTCCGAGGAATCCTTCGCACAGGGCCACGAACACGGCGACGTGCAGCAGCTCGTTGGGGTTGAGATGCTGGAGCTCAATCCCATAGTAGTGAAGGAGTCCGCGGAGGAAAGAATGAGGGGGAAGCCCCAAACCCCATTCATGGAAGGGGACGAAAGACACGACGTACCCGTCGGCAGGGGAGGGGACGGCCTCGTCGCCCGGAGCCATCCACTCCACAAGATCGGTTCACGGACATAGGAGCCCGCGCTCCACCAGGCGCTCGAGCTCGGCTTCGGTGACACGGGAACGAGGCCAGGCCATGGCCGACGGGCGAGGAGAGCGACGGGCGAAGGAAAAATGGTATGGATTTGGGCAGGCAATGACGTAGGCGGCGGCGGTGATTCGGGAGCAGGCGAGCGAAGGAGGAAGAAGAAGAGGCCTCCGGCCCCCCTCTTAAATAGACAGGTAAGGGGGCGGGGCGGCGGGGGGCCTCGGGTCTCTCGCCTGTGCCGCAGGCCGAAGGGCCCACGCGGCCCCACGACGCGCGCCCCCGCTCGCCCACGTCTCCCACGCCCCGGGACTCGCGGCCCGGTTTTCTCTCTCTCCAAACCCTTCGCATTCCATTCCCTCGCCCCGCCTTTTTTCCCGTCGAATATGCTATTTCCTTTTTCTTTTCCTGCGATTTTATTTTTCAGGAAAAGGAAGACGGCGCTGGGCCGTTCTCGGGCCGGAAAGCCATGGTAAAAAGCCCACGGGGGGCACGCGCGACGAAAAACACAAACTGAAAAAATAGCCCAAGAGTTCTAAGGCCGGCCCAAGGGTCCGACGGCCGCTCTGGGGTGCCCGAGCGAAGGGGCAGTGACGGGTGGGCCTTCTAGAGGCCATAGCCTCGGCACACAAGTGCCGGGGACGTCCCGACCTGCGTTCGAGCCCAAAGCTCTTGACCCCATGTATCTCATCGAAGAGAGGCAACGAGCCCCCGTGGTCGGTCGAACGATCATGGGAACTAAGGGGGTCGGGAACGCTGGGGATTTTCCGAGGTCGGTCACAAGCTGATCCGACGGTCCTCCCTCGGAGGAGGGCCGAGGCCTCGCTCGATCCAACCTGTTAGTAGCTCATCGGGAGCTGTGTTTCGGCCTAAGTGGCAAAACGCGAGGCGTGCCCTAACCTTCCGTCCCGCGGAGGGATTGCGTGAGGGGAAGACGGTAAAAAGACGAAACAACCTCCCCACCCCAAAACGGCCGCCTTGGGGAACACCGGGAGGCTGGAATCACAAAAAAAGAGACCGACCACGCGGTCGCAGAAAGACGCCCTGAGTCAACCAAATTCCTTTATTCCACGAATAAGGGCAAAAAATACATACGGCCGAGGGCCGTGGAATAATACAAACGGGTCTCGCCACCGAAGGCGACGAAGAGCGCGGGAGTTTTGGTGCTACGAGAAGGGCTAAACTGCGAGCGTCGCAGTCCTTCTTTTAGCATCTCCCCGCCCGCCGGCACCCTAAAGGGAGCTAGGCAGAGGTCCTCCCGCGGCGGCACGACGGCGTCACGCCCCCGCCGGCTGCTTTCTTCATCTCGATTCCGACCGACCCAGACCACGGCGTCGCTTCAGCGTCCGGGAAAAGGATGAGAAGCGCGGCGGTGGCTATACACGACTCCTGCAACTGCCCTGGCGAGGCCCGACCAAGGCCAAGCGCCGGGCCAAGTCGAGGAGACGGTGACAGCTCCACCGACTCACTCCCCCTCAAGCCCATTCCACCACCACCGAGGTGGGGCGGTCAGGCGGGGGGAGCTGCCGGGGGTGGAGTCGTCCTTCACGTGCGACACCGAGGAGCGTCCCTCCACGCCGAAACTCCCTATGATCGCAGTCATTCTTGTGGCATCAGCGGGCTATCCCTCCACCCCTGGGGCCAGGGGGACGCCCCCGATATGGTTCTCGTGCGAGGAATCTCTTGCTAACGGGAGGAAGGAGAAAAGAGTTGGTCGGATGTCCAAAGAAAGGGGACGAAGGGCCCTATTTATAGCCCGGAAATGCCTAAACCAACCCTTCGATAGGGCCTGGGAACACGCCGCGTGGCCTTCCCTGTGAAGCGGCAGGGCCTCACGAGCGAACAGTAAACTCGCCTTAAAAAAGAGGGATGAGGTGATGGCTCGAAAGGGAGGCAGAGTAGGTGTGACGAAAGCCCTGTCCGGCGCAGCAGAAGCGTGCGCTCCTGAACCAGGGGAAACAGCACCCCTGGAAAGACTGGCCGTACCCCCAGTACCTTTGGCAGGCGCGGCGCCATCCTGCAAAAGTCAAACAGAAGTGACAAAAAGCCTTCGGGCGATTTGACAACTCGCCCGCAGGCTCGGGGGATAAACCCACCGGGTGCGCCCACAGGCTCGGGGGATAAACCCACCGGGTTCACCCACAGGCTCGGGGGCTACACCCGGTGCCCCTGGGCGACGTACGAACGGACGCTGGAAGGGAGCCCACACGAGGATCCCCTATCCTCCGAGCAGGCTCGGGGGCTACTGTCAGATATCAATATCCGACCCACTCACCGACAGGTGGGGCCTCGCTATTTTAAGAAGGAGATAGGAGTCAGCAAATCCGTAAGCCATGCTGGTGAGGGAAATGTCGAGCGAGAGGGGGGCCGGCCGGCCCCGCAGCGCCTCGGCCGACCCCATAACGCCTCGCCCGACCCCTCTCCGCCTCGGCCGACCCTTCTCCGCCTCGGCCGACCCCACGTCACCTCGGCCGACCCTTCTCCGCCTCGGCCGACCCCGCGTCATCTCGGTCGACCCCGCGTCACCTTGGCCGACCCCGCGTCACCTTGGCCGACCCCGCGTCGCCACGGCCGACACTCCTCCGCCTCGTCCAACCCTCCTCCGCCTCGCCCGACCCTTCTCCGCCTCACCCGGGTCGGTGTCGGGCCAGGATGGCGTGAGACATCAGGGGGACCCGGCGCGGAAGGGAACAAGGAGGGCGCATCGCCGCATATCTACCGCACGACCAAGTAACATTAATTGGCCTCACCGCGCGCTGCTCGAAGTGGTAGAAGGATGTGACGTGCACTGTTTCGAGCCGCCCCGCGGGCGCCGCAAGGGGGGGAACAGGATCCTAGCAGGTGTACCCAGAAGGCAGATTCGCCCTGCCAGCAAGGGGCGGCCCAATCCGAGTGCTATCGGGCCGGGTTGTCAGACTGGATGGCCCACCACTTGGGAGGTCCACCAGTCGGATGAGCCGGATGGGCGCGACGGCGCACGCAGCAAGGAACAAGACGGCGTATCCCGCAAGAAGCTCGGAGATCAAGATAAACTAGCCGGAATTATAGGGAAAGATATCTGTAATTGTTATAGGATCGCATCCTTATATTTCGGGTAGGTTATGATCTCTAGCCGACTTGTAACTCAAGGCAGCCGAACTATATAAGGCGCCTTGAGACCCCCCTCCAGAGCACATTACAACCCACACATTCATTAAACCTAGGACAGAACCCAACTACGGAGATCCTTCAGGAACTTCATACACAGCAAAGTATTACGTCATCCTGACGACCCGAACCTGTTCAATCCTTGCGTCTTGTGTTACCATCGACTTCTGATCCTCGATCTGTCCCTCGACAAATCAACCACGCGGACTACCCTGTGTGGACTGCCGGGTCCAAAAATCCGACAGTTGGCACGCCAGGTAGGGGGAGATCGACGAGATCAATCTGCAAGTTTGATGGCATCCACTTCCACCGTCATCACGCCGGCATCCGTGAAGATTTCCATCGCTGAGGGGGCCATGTTCTTCTTCGGGTCCATGGTCTTCACTGCCGGACCCGAGGGAGAGCTCCCCTTCACCCGTGACACCACCCCGGAGGAGACAGCGCCGCGACTCGACGCTACGGCAGACGGGATCGTCACCATCACCACTCCGTCGCCAACCATCGCAAACAACTCGGCGATCGCGACGGCCAACATCGTTCTCCCGCCATCAGAGGGGAACACGCTTCCTCCCACACCGCCGACTGCTTCATCCACTCCGCCTCCGCCGCGCAGGGTGCAGCAGACGCCCGAGGAGCGAAGGCGCTGATGGGCCGCACGCCAACGCCAATTCGAGGCGGACTTGGACCACGCCATCGCCTCCATCGGCGAATGCATCGACCTCGCCGAATCTGCTCGCCAGAGCATCGCCTCGCCGACACGATTCCCGCTGGGACTCAGGAACAACGGGGCCGTCTACCAAGAAGCACTCGGAGAACGGCTGAGCGCCGACTACTCCCCAGATGTGATCAGGGCGGTCGATCCCATCACGACCATCCAGATCAGATCTGCTCCGGACGTTGTGGCAACGCAACACCCTCATCCTCAGGATACGCCGACTCCGCCTGAACCGGAACTAACTCTGACTTTCCCGCGGGTGACACGTGTCCTCCCTCCCAATAAGAAGATCGTGCCTGCCAAGCGGGAGACGTTCGTCTCCGACATATCCACCGATGAGCCAACGGTCCAAGGAGAGGATCAAGCGCACCGTGACGCCAGGATCGGGCGCAATGGTGAGAAGCAACGACGCCGCGACGCGCGGCGAGAACGCCGAAACCCCAGGACCATGCGTAACCTCCACGATGACTTCATCCAAGAAGTTGGCGGCGTGGGCGTCTACGCCACCCTGTCAGCCAACCTCGCCGCCGCACACCTTGAACTGGAAGGGATCCCGGAAACCCCGGAGCTCAACCGGATCAAGACCAGGCTGACTGCAGCCGCGGGCATGATCAATGCCCAAAAGGCTCCTGCCTCCTCATCTCGCCACTCCAAGTCGGCCAGCCGCCGAGAAGTCGATCACGATGTGGTCGACCAGCCAGACCTCCGCGAACAACTCCGCAACCGCGACCTCCGCAGAAAC
This sequence comes from Alloteropsis semialata, assembly GCA_004135705.1. Classification (NCBI taxonomy): domain Eukaryota; kingdom Viridiplantae; phylum Streptophyta; class Magnoliopsida; order Poales; family Poaceae; genus Alloteropsis; species Alloteropsis semialata. Next base: position 14,931,155 of record CM014275.1, read on the forward strand.
CTCGACGACCGCCCCGGCGAAGGGACGAGGAGGAGCTCCGACGGCGCGCCGAGTACAATCGCGAACACGGCGCCCCGGAGCTGGACCGCGACACCCGCCTACGCCGAGAACTCGAGGCCAACGAGGCCGCGCGCCGCCGTGAGTTCGACCGCAAGTACGGCCCTCCACTCGGACAAGACAGGCCGCCGCGGGCTCGCACCCCTGAAGACTACTCCGCCGACTCAGGACACGTGGACATGGAGAACCTCAACGACTGCGACGGCTTCCCGGCGTTCACTGCCCGAGTAAGATCTATTCGAATGCCTGCTAATTTCAAACCTACAGGCATAGAAAGATACGATGGGAAGACGGACCCGACGATGTGGCTACGGACGTACAGCATCGCCATCCGCGCGGTGAACGGCGACCACGACTCCATGTGCGCCTACTTCCCCGTCGCCATGACCAAGGTGGGGCTGAGCTGGCTCCACAGCCTCGAGCCCGGCTCCATCGACAACTGGGACACTCTCTACCGCCTGTTCAAGAGCTACTTCCAAGGCAGCTCCATTCGGCCAGGCACAGCGTGGGATCTGGGCAAGGTAAAGCAAAATCGCGGGGAGAGCCTCCGCGACTACACCGACCGCTACATGGAGAATCGCAACCTGGTTCCCGGCTGCTCCGAGTCCGAGATCATCAACTACTTCCTCGATGGCCTCGCCGACTCCGTCGTCTTCGAGCGCCTCTGCGAGCACATGCCAAAGATGGCGGACGCCAAGGAAGCCGCTCGCCTCCACTACGGCAAGAAAAGCACTCGGGACGACGATCGGCCACCTCGCCGAGAGGACCGCCCGAAGAAGGAGGACCAACGCCGAACCAGACCGGAGCCAAGCCGGACAGGTGACCGAAAGCGCTCGGGAGACTACACCATCGCCGCCATGGATCGCGGAGGCCCTCGCCCGCGGTCCAACTTCAACGCCGACTTCGAAAAGATGCTCCAAGGGCCCTGCCCCATTCACAAGCAATACAAGCATCGTATGATCGACTGCATGGGACTCGTCGACGCCTACAAGAAGAAGGAGGGGAAGCTGCCGCCACGAAACGACGACAAAGGCGACAAGGGAAAAGGGGCCCCCGCGAACCCCGCTTTCCCGAACGTCGAGAGGCAGGTGAACTTCATCCTCGGAGGACCGCCGCCCGTGGATGACAAGCGCCGGGAGAAAGTGCGTGACCGGGAGATATTCTCCTGCTACGCGTCGTCGATCCAACCACTCCGCTGGTCCGAGCAGCCGATCACCTTCTCCAGGGAGGACCAGTGGTTCCAAGTCTCCGACGTGGGCGAGTACCCACTGGTGCTCAGCCCGATCGTGCACAACGCCCGTCTCAGCAAAGTACTCGTCGATGGCGGGAGCGGGCTCAACATCATTTTCGCCCAAACGCTGAGGGACATGGGCGTCGGCCTCGACGCTCTGACTCCTTCCCTCCACCCGTTCTATGGGCTGATCCCGGGCAAGGGCTCCAAACCACTCGGGCAGATAGCTCTGCCCGTCACCTTCGGCGATCAGGACAACTTCAGGACCGAGTACCTCAACTTCCAGGTCGCCGACTTCACCACCGCCTACCACGCCATACTCGGGAGGCCAGCACTCGCCAAGTTCATGGCGATCCCCAACTACACATACCTGCTGATGAAGATGCCGGCACCGAACGGCGTCCTCTCCATCCGCAGCGACATCCACACCGCCAAGGGCTGCGACAAAGAAGGGCTCCGCCTCTGCACCGGCATCGAACGCAGCGTTCTCCAGATGGAAGTGGTCCACGAGGCGAAAACCTTCCAAGGAGACCCGGGCTCCATCCTCGAGTCCTCTAAACGAAGGGCCGCGCCGACCACCATGCAGCCAGCTGAAGAACTGTGCCCTATCTCGCTTGGACTCTCCGACTCCTCCAAGACCGCCCTGATTGGTTCAGGGCTCGACCCCAAATAGGAAAGCGCGCTCGTCGCCTTCCTCCGGGACAACGCCGACATATTTGCATGGACTCCATCAGATATGCCGGGTGTTCCGAGGGAGGTGGTCGAGCACTCCTTGAAGGTTGACGCGAACGCCAAGCCAGTTCGCCAAAAGCTCCGACGCTTCGCGCAGGACCGCAAGGAGGCCATTAGGGTAGAGATTACAAGGCAGTTAGTTGCCGGATTCATTAGAGAAGTCTTTTATCCCGACTGGCTTGCTAACCCAGTCCTTGTAAGAAAAAAGAATAATGAATGGAGAATGTGTGTTGATTACACGGATCTCAACAGGCACTGCCCTAAGGACCCCTTCATCCTGTCTCGCATCGACCAAGTCGTCGACTCCACCGCCGGATGCGTACTCCTATGCTTCCTTGATTGTTACTCCGGCTACCACCAGATCGCCCTAAAAGAAGAAGACCAAGAGAAGACATCCTTCATTACTCCGATCGGCGCCTACTGCTACACCAAGATGACTTTTGGCCTCCGCAACGCTGGCGCCACCTACCAAAGGGCCATAAACTTGACCCTGGGCACGCAGATCGGCCGCAACGCCGAGGCCTACGTCGACGACATAGTCATCAAAACGAAGATCGAAGCCGAGTTCATCGCCGACCTCTCCGAGACGTTCAACAATCTCCGCAGGCTCAATTGGAGGCTAAACCCGACTAAGTGCGTCTTTGGCGTACCAAAAGGGAAACTACTCGGCTTCATCGTCAGCAACAGAGGCATCCAAGCCAATCCAGAGAAGATAGACACCATCCGGAGGATGAAACCGCCGACTGGGAAGAAAGAGATCCAGAAGCTGACTGGTTGCATGGCGGCCTTGAGCAGGTTCATCTCCCGGCTGGGGGATAAGGGCTTGCCGTTCTTCAAGATCCTCAAGAAGACCGACAAGTTCGAGTGGAACCAAGAGGCGCAGCAAGCTTTCACTGACCTCAAGAACTATCTCTCCAATCCACCAGTACTCGCCGCTCCACATAACGACGAAACGCTACTCCTGTACATTGCTGCCACGACTAATGTGGTGAGCACCGTCATCGTCGTGGAAAGGGAGGAGGAAGGAAAGGTGCAATGAGTGCAGCGACCAGTCTACTACGTAAGCGAAGTACTCAGCGAATCCAAGTCTCGCTATCCCCAGGTGCAGAAACTACTCTACGCACTGCTCATCACGTCAAGAAAACTCCGCCACTACTTCCAAGCACATCGCATCAAGGTGGTCACGCAATTTCCACTCGGCGAAATCCTCCACAACAGAGACGTCACCGGGCGAATCATCAAGTGGTCCGTCGAGCTCGCCTCCTTCATCATAGACTTCGTCCCGCGCACCGCCATCAGATCACAGATCCTTGCCGACTTCGTCGCCGAATGGACCGAGAACCAGGACACGAAAGAAGACACCAGCGGCGAACACTGGAAGATGTACTTCGACGGCTCCCTAATGATCGACGGAGGAGGCGCCGGTGTACTCTTCATCTCGTCGAAAGGGGAACAGCTCCGATACGTCCTCCAAATTCGTTTCCCCGTCACCAACAACGCCGCCGAGTACGAAGCAATTCTCCACGGGCTCCGCATCGCCACCTCACTAGGCATAAAGAGACTCCTGGTTTATGGCGACTCCGCTGTCGTTATAAACCAAGTGAACAAAGATTGGGATCGCCACAGCGAGCGGATGAACGCCTACTGCGAGGCAGTGCACAAGCAGGAGGGAAAATTCTACGGAGTTGAGTATCACCACGTTCCACGGGAGAACAACCTCGCTGCTGATGCACTCACCAAACTGGGGTCAACCCGCGTGGAAGTACCAGGGGGAGTGTTCGTGCAAGGCCTCCTCAAACCCTCTGTCAAAGAGTTGGGGGACGAACCAGAGCCTGCTCCGGAACTCTGCGAGGTGCTGACCATTAACGCCGAAGAAGAAGACTGGATGGCCGAGTTCATAGATTTCCTTGCCCACAACAAGGTGCCAAAGGACCCCACGGAGCGAAAGATCCTGGAACGCCGAAGCAGGAACTACGTGGTGGTCGGTGGTGCCCTATACAGACGAGCCGCCACAAATCAAGTGTTCATCAAATGCGTCACGAAAGAAGTCGGCCTCCAGATCCTTGACGACATCCACTCGGGAGTCTGTGAAAGCCACGCCGCCGCAGGGACACTAGTCGGGAAAGCATACCGAGCCAGGTTCTTTTGGCCCACCGCCGTGTCCGACGCCAAAGCACGCGTCCGCCAGTGCCAGGGGTGCCAATTCTTCGCCAAGCAGAAACATCTCCCGGCCCAAACTCTACGCACCATCCCGCCCTCGTGGCCATTCGCCTGTTGGGGGTTGGACATGGTGGGACCATTCAGAGCAGCCCCGGGAGGTTACACACACATCCTCGTCGCCATCGATAAATTCTCCAAATGGATAGAGTACAAGGCCATTGTCGGAACTCCAACGTCAAAGCAAGCCGCTGCCTTCATCGAAGAGATCACACACCGGTTCGGAGTGCCTAACAGGATCATCACCGACTTGGGGACACAATTCACCGCATCCGCCTTCTGGGACTTTTGCGAGAGCAGGTGCATCGATGTGTACTACGCCTCCGTCGTCCATCCCAGGTGTAATGGACAGGTGGAACGAGCCAACGCCATGATACTCCAAGGACTAAAAGCAAGAATCTTCGACCCGTTGAAGAAGTTCGCTGGAAAATGGCACCAAGAGCTACCACAGGTCATCTGGGGACTCAGGACTCAGCCGAGTCGAGCAACAGGTCATACTCCCTTCTTCCTGGTCTACGGCTCCGAGGCGATCCTCCCCACCGACATAGCTTTTGGATCACCGCGCATCGACAACTACGAGGAAGGCGAAGCAGAAGCAGCCCGCGAGGTGGACCTCGACTCCATCGAAGAACACCGAGTCAACGCGCTCATACAGCACGCGCGCTACCAGCAACAACTCCGACGCTACCACGACAAGAACGTCCAGCAACGGGACTTCAACATTGGTGACCTCGTCTTGCGCTGAGTGCAATCCACAGCAGGGTTCACAAACTCTCCGCCCCATGGGAAGGCCGTTCATCGTGACTCAGGTCATATGTCCGGGTAATTTTCGTCTCCGATACGAGGATGGCACCGAAGTCCCACTCTCGTGGAACATAGAGCATTTACGCCAATTCTACCCTTGAAAAAAGCTATGTATCACAAAGTTCAATAAAAATATATGCTTTGTCCATTTCATATTTGCTCTCCTTGCAAAACCACTCGGTATTACTCCGTTCCCGAGTAGTTCCTAACTAAATGCTGTGTAACCGGGCCTGGAACGATGCCTAAGCCTTCTACACGTGCACGGGATCCGCTCTCGACGTTATGAACTTAGGATAAGTGAAGCGAAGGGAAAAGCACATTTCAGCAAAAGAACTACTCGGGCAACATTAGAACATATAACAAAATATCCAACATTCTTGTTTTACTTGTTTCTGACTGTTTATATACACAAAGTCTACTCTACCCTGCTTGAGTATGCAGGAACCTACACCAGCTTGAGAGCCTCGCCAACCCTCTCGGCGATCGGACGAGTTTGAGCCAACGCCTCATCCACCTGCTCCGTTGAGGCATCCGCTGCCACCCCGTCGCCAACTGGCGCAAGGTTGATCCGCGGGTACAGTGCCCGAACATGCGCAAGAGCGTCGTTCGCACACACAACCGCCGACTCCTTGACCAGGTCGGCGATCCGAGCCGGTGCACCCTGCAGACGAGCGACAAGGGCTGTCGGCTCACCCTCCTCCAGGGCCACGGCGTCCAGCAGATCCCTCGCCGCCTCGTTGACCTCTGTCAGGGCCAAATGCGCCGACGCCAGATCTTGCTCCAAGCCTGTTATGATTTGAGAGTTATTCAGGATAGTATACATCGCCTGGAGCATCGTCATGTCCGCACCTTTTCGGAAGTCCTGCTCCGTCTTCAACTGTCCCGCCATCACATCCTCCGACTTTTGCAGAGTCGCATTTGCGAAACACAACTCCTTTAGCTCCTTGATGTGGCGGTCCCTCTCCATCTCCCTCTCTGAAAAAGAAGGGGAGCACTCGGATCAGGGTGAAAAGTACACGGGAAAAGTAAAGGTAAACAAGACGCACCGAAAAAGCTACACCAAGGACAAATCCTCACCATGAAGCTGCGAGCGATGCTGCACGACGGCATCATTCAGGCTCTTCCGGGCGACGTCACGCTGACGCTTGACCCGTTTGAGCTCCGCCTCCACCTTCGCCGCGTGCCGGAGCGCCGACTCCACATCCTGGGTCTGCCCAAGGCGCGACTACCGGAGCGTAGACAACTCTACAACCATTCGCCAAAGTGAAGAACTCAGACAACTCATAAGGAAGAAGAAAAGATAAACAAGACAAATGAGGAGTCGAACCGCTGCACAGCGCCGAGCGTGGTCAACAGCAATATGAAGCTCGGCAATAACCGACCCCTCCTCCTCCGCAATAGCGACAACCCCGGGGACAGTGATAGTTCCCGAGGTATCCGACTGCTTTTGGAGTCCCTTCTCCTGGGCTTCTCCTTGAGCAGTGTCGCCCGCGCCAGCGTGCGAAGCCTGGATCACTGGGTCCACGTCAGGATCCCCAGCACCGCCACTTGGAGGGATCGCCGTATCACCTCCACCGCCCTGCACGTCGTCGGCCGCCAGCGTCTCCACCATCACCTCCGGGTCACGCCCGGCTGGTACTTCCTCCGGTTGCGCCGCTGCCGACCCCTCGGCCGAGTTCGTCACCTCAGGCGTAGCACCTGAGGATGATTGGCCAACAGGTGCGGCCGGAGGAGAACTCGGACCTTGCGGGACATCAGTCGACGGAGCCTTCCCGCTGGCCGCTTCACCGTCAAGATCGGAGGCTTTGCTGAAAAAAGCACTCGGCAATGAAAACAAAGAACTTGGAAACAGCTATGAACACAGCTAATGAGCATAAGAACGGATACTTACTGGGTACTCTTCACCACCATGACTCGGGGCCGCATGATGGGAAGCTTGGGACGCCGCTGCGCCGAGGCCGTCATCAGGATCGGCCTAGTCCCCAGATCGGAGACTGGCCTTGCATCCGCGGCGGCCTGCACAATCGTCTCCGCCATCATGCGCCGCCTCTCCTCCACCGACACGCCCATGGCCCGAGCGTGTTCCTGCTCCTGGAACACGGCGTCGGGCATCGCCTCGTCCTTCTCCCCATCGTCCATGACGGCCGGGGAAGGATTTCCCGGCTCATCNTCACAGATCCTTGCCGACTTCGTCGCCGAATGGACCGAGAACCAGGACACGAAAGAAGACACCAGCGGCGAACACTGGAAGATGTACTTCGACGGCTCCCTAATGATCGACGGAGGAGGCGCCGGTGTACTCTTCATCTCGCCGAAAGGGGAACAGCTCCGATACGTCCTCCAAATTCGTTTCCCCGTCACCAACAACACCGCCGAGTACGAAGCAATTCTCCACGGGCTCCGCATCGCCACCTCACTAGGCATAAAGAGACTCCTGGTTTATGGCGACTCCGCTGTCGTTATAAACCAAGTGAACAAAGAGTGGGATCGCCACAGCGAGCGGATGAACGCCTATTGCGAGGCAGTGCATAAGCAGGAGGGGAAATTCTACGGAGTTGAGTACCACCACGTCCCACGGGAAAACAACCTCGCTGCTGATGCACTCACCAAACTGGGGTCAACCCGCGTGGAAGTACCAGGGGGAGTGTTCGTGCAAGGCCTCCTCAAACCCTCTGTCAAAGAGTTGGGGGACGAACCAGAGCCTGCTCCGGAACTCTGCGAGGTGCTGACCATTAACGCCGAAGAAGAAGACTGGATGGCCGAGTTCATAGATTTCCTTGCCCACAACAAGGTGCCAAAGGACCCCACGGAGCGAAAGATCCTGGAACGCCGAAGCAGGAACTACGTGGTGGTCGGTGGTGCCTTATACAGACGAGCCGCCACAAATCAAGTGTTCATCAAATGCGTCACGAAAGAAGTCGGCCTCCAGATCCTTGACGACATCCACTCGGGAGTCTGTGAAAGCCACGCCGCCGCAGGGACACTAGTCGGGAAAGCATACCGAGCCAGGTTCTTTTGGCCCACCGCCGTGTCCGACGCCAAAGCACGCGTCCGCCAGTGCCAGGGGTGCCAATTCTTCGCCAAGCAGAAACATCTCCCGGCCCAAACTCTACGCACCATCCCGCCCTCGTGGCCATTCGCCTGTTGGGGGTTGGACATGGTGGGACCATTCAGAGCAGCCCCGGGAGGTTACACACACATCCTCGTCGCCATCGATAAATTCTCCAAATGGATAGAGTACAAGGCCATTGTCGGAACTCCAACGTCAAAGCAAGCCGCTGCCTTCATCGAAGAGATCACACACCGGTTCGGAGTCCCTAACAGGATCATCACCGACTTGGGGACACAATTCACCGCGTCCGCCTTCTGGGACTTTTGCGAGAGCAGGTGCATCGATGTGTACTACGCCTCCGTCGCCATCCCAGGTGTAATGGACAGGTGGAACGAGCCAACGCCATGATACTCCAAGGACCAAAAGCAAGAATCTTCGACCCGTTGAAGAAGTTCGCTGGAAAATGGCACCAAGAGCTACCACAGGTCATCTGGGGACTCAGGACTCAGCCGAGTCGAGCAACAGGTCATACTCCCTTCTTCCTGGTCTACGGCTCCGAGGCGATCCTCCCCACCGACATAGCTTTTGGATCACCGCGCATCGACAACTACGAGGAAGGCGAAGCAGAAGCAGCCCGCGAGGTGGACCTCGACTCCATCGAAGAACACCGAGTCAACGCGCTCATACAGCACGCGCGCTACCAGCAACAACTCCGACGCTACCACGACAAGAACGTCCAGCAACGGGACTTCAACATTGGTGACCTCGTCTTGCGCTGAGTGCAATCCACAGCAGGGGTTCACAAACTCTCCACCCCATGGGAAGGCCCGTTCATCGTGACTCAGGTCATATGTCCGGGTACTTTTCGTCTCCAATACGAGGATGGCACCGAGGTCCCACACCCGTGGAACATAGAGCATTTACGCCGATTCTACCCTTGAAAAAAGCTATGTATCACGAAGTTCAATAAAAATATATGCTTTGTCCATTTCATATTTGCTCTCCTTGCAAAACCACTCGGTATTACTCCGTTCCCGAGTAGTTCCTAACTAAATGCTGTGTAACCGGGCCTGGAACGATGCCTAAGCCTTCTACACGTGCACGGGATCCGCTCGCGATGTTATGAACTTAGGGTAAGTGAAGCGAAGGGAAAAGCACATTTCAGCAAAAGAACTACTCGGGCAACATTAGAACATATAACAAAATATCCAACATTCTTGTTTTACTTGTTTCTGACTGCTTATATACACAAAGTCTACTCTACCCTGCTTGAGTATGCAGGAACCTACTCCAGCTTGAGAGCCTCGCCAACCCTCTCGGCGATCGGACGAGTTTGAGCCAACGCCTCATCCACCTGCTCCGTTGAGGCGTCCGCTGCCACCCCGTCGCCAACTGGCGCAAGGTTGATCCGCGGGTACAGTGCCCGAACATGCGCAAGAGCGTCGTTCGCACACACAACCGCCGACTCCTTGACCAGGTCGGCGATCCGAGCCGGTGCACCCTGCAGACGAGCGACAAGGGCTGTCGGCTCACCCTCCTCCGGGGCCACGGCGTCCAGCAGATCCCTCGCCGCCTCGTTGACCTCCGTCAGGGCCAAATGCGCCAACGCCAGATCTTGCTCCAAGCCTGTTATGATTTGAGAGTTATTCTGGATAGTATACATCGCCTGGAGCATCGTCATGTCCGCACCTTTTCGGAAGTCCTGCTCCGTCTTCAACTGTCCCGCCATCACATCCTCCGACTTTTGCAGAGTCGCATTTGCGAAACACAACTCCTTTAGCTCCTTGATGTGGCGGTCCCTCTCCATCTCCCTCTCTGAAAAAGAAGGGGAGCACTCGGATCAGGGTGAAAAGTACACGGGAAAAGTAAAGGTAAACAAGACGCACCGAAAAAGCTACACCAAGGACAAATCCTCACCATGAAGCTGCGAGCGATGCTGCACGACGGCATCATTCAGGCTCTTCCGGGCGACGTCACGCTGACGCTTGACCCGTTTGAGCTCCGCCTCCACCTTCGCCGCGTGCCGGAGCGCCGACTCCACATCCTGGGTCTGCCCAAGGCGCGACTACCGGAGCGTAGACAACTCTACAACCATTCGCCAAAGTGAAGAACTCAGACAACTCATAAGGAAGAAGAAAAGATAAACAAGACAAATGAGGAGTCAAACCGCTGCACAGCGCCGAGCGTGGTCGACAGCAATATGAAGCTCGGCAATAACCGACCCCTCCTCCTCCGCAATAGCGACAACCCCGGGAACAGTGATAGTTCCCGAGGTGTCCGACTGCTTTTGGAGTCCCTTCTCCTGGGCTTCTCCTTGAGCAGTGTCGCCCGCGCCTGCGTGCGAAGCCTGGATCACCGGGTCCACGTCAGGATCCCCAGCACCGCCACTTGGAGGGATCGCCGTATCACCTCCACCGCCCTGCACGTCGTCGGCCGCCAGCGTCTCCACCATCACCTCCGGGTCACGCCCGGCTGGTACTTCCTCCGGTTGCGCCGCTGCCGACCCCTCGGCCGAGTTCGTCACCTCAGGCGTAGCACCTGAGGATGACTGGCCAACAGGTGCGGCCGGAGGAGAACTCGGACCTTGCGGGACATCAGTCGACGGAGCCTTCCCGCTGGCCGCTTCACCGTCAAGATCGGAGGCTTTGCTGAAAAAAGCACTCGGCAATGAAAACAAAGAACTCGGAAACAGCTATGCACACAGCTAACGAGCATAAGAACGGATACTTACTGGGTACTCTTCACCACCATGACTCGGGGCCGCATGATGGGAAGCTTGGGACGCCGCTGCGCCGAGGCCGTCATCAGGATCGGCCTAGTCCCCAGATCGGAGACTGGCCTTGCATCCGCGGCGGCCTGCACAATCGTCTCCGCCATCATGCGCCGCCTCTCCTCCACCGAGACGCCCATGGCCCGAGCGTGTTCCTGCTCCTGGAACACGGCGTCGGGCATCGCCTCGTCCTTCTCCCCATCGTCCATGACGGCCGGGGAAGGATTTCCCGGCTCGTCAACATCAGCATCCGAACCTGCAGCCGGTTGCTGAACCGGCTGCGCGTCCGACCTCTTCGCCGTGACCTTCTTCGTGTGCCTCCGCTTGGGAGGCGGTGGCGGTGTACACGCCACTGCATCTCGGACGGAGGGCGCTTCATCGGACAACGTCGCCGAGTCGTCATCGGCCGCCTCACCGTCAGCGGACGCCGCCGGCTTGGAAGCGCCGGCCCTGCGAGTCCTCACTTTCGCCACGGCCGCCCTGCGCTTCCGCGGACGGTCCTCCACCACTTCTTCATCCGAAGGGCTCATGGAACCCTCCGTGTCGCTGGGCGCCCATATACGAGGAGCAGGCGGATTAACCGCCTCCTCTGCCGGAGTGTCGCCCTGATCGGCCGGAGGCGCCTCCTCCATCAACACCTTCCTCGGGAAGTCTTCTGGGAGTGGAGCAGCGGAAAAATACTCGAAGACCCAATCCTGCGCCAGAGAAATCGCAAAATCAGACGGCCAACGGACGACTACATCAAAAATCAAAAATTGCATCAAAATGAACATTCGAAAAGCACTCGGAACAGGAACTCACCGGTGGAGCAGGCCTCTTCAAGGAAAAGGGGCGTGGCTGGTGCTTCTCCGACACGTGGCCGAGGAAGAACCCGCCCACACGCGCCTTCATGTCCTCCTTGCCTACGGTTCGGATGGCACCCCGGGTGGGATCATCCCGGCCCGAGTACTCATAGCCCAGGTGCTTCCGCTCCTAGATCGGCTGAATCAGTCGCCTGCTAAAGTTGCAGGCGATACCAATCACCGTCAGGCGCCCGACGTCCTTCAGCTCCTTGATCAGCGCAAGGAGCTCATTCACCTCCTGCATCTGGGAAGCATCAGGGAGATCGTTCCAGCAGTCCCTGACCTTCGGCCGCTCTCCAGTGTGGCAGGGGATCGCCGGCGCGTGGTTCCCAACGTAGAACCACTCGGCTTTCCAGCCCTTATTGGAGGTGTTGAGGGCGATGTCGAAGTATCCGTCCTTCCGCCCTTGATGCAGCATGAACCCGGCGCCTCCCACTACCACCATCTTTTCCTCGCTTGGCTGGGGCTTCAGCCAATACAAGTATCTCCACAGGTCGAAATGGGGAGAGATCCCCAGATAGGCCTCACAGAGATGAATAAAAACAGAGATCGCCATGATGGAGTTGGGGTTGAGGTTGATGGCCTCGATCCCATAGAAGTGAAGCAAACCTCGGAAGAAGGCCCCCGTCGGCAAGCCAAGTCCCGCCTCAAAGAACGGCTTGAACAGGACCAGCTCGCCGGAGTTCTCCGACGGGAAATCCTCCCCGGCGCTCGGCCGCCACTCCGCCACGGCCTGAGGTGGGAGGATGCTCCGCTCCACCATCTCCTCCAGCATCTTCATGGTTACCTTTCCCCGCGCACATATGGCGCCGGAGGAGGGAACCTTGCTCGACGTGAGGACACCAGTGACCTTCTTCTTTGGCGCCATGGATCTAAGAGCAGGGGTCTTCGTTCGCATCAACGAGACTACACTCCCCGTGGTGGCTAAGACCGCGGAACGGATCTACGAGCAGAAGGAGCTCTGGTGGCGGCGGGATGAAGAACGAAGAATGGGGAGAATGGATCTGGAAACAGGGAGATTTCCTCTCCAGACCTAACCCTCGCCCTTTATAGCGCGCCTCGATGCCCGAAATTACCGCGAGATGGCGCGATTAACGGACGCGGGCGTAACGGTAAAAAGAGCCGTTGGACGTTTCCGCCTTCCGTTACGCGCCGGGCGTCAACGGTAAAAAAGGGGCCCGAGCACTCAGGCAGGACGAAGAAGTCGGCGTGCCGCTAAGGCTCGACCAGCACCCGGACTCGGGGGCTGGCGCCGCATTAAAGTCAGTGTGCCTCTCGGGCTCGATTGGCCCCGAACTACTCGGGAGCCAACACTGCAAGCCAAGTGGCGTGCCGCTAAGGCTCGACCAGCACCCGGACTCGGGGGCTGGCGCCGCATTAAAGTCAGTGTGCCTCTCGGGCTCGATTGGCCCCGAACTACTCGGGAGCCAACACTGCAAGCCAAGTGGCGTGCCGCTAAGGTTCTAACAGCACTCGCACTCGAGGGCTGGCGCCGCATTAAAGTCAGTGTGCCACTCGGGCTCGATTGGCCCCGAACTACTCGGGAGCCAACACTGCAAGCCAAGTGGCGTGCCGCTAAGGTTCTAACAGCACTCGCACCCGAGGGCTGGCGCCGCATTAAAGTCAGTGTGCCTCTCGGGCTCGATTGGCCCCGAACCACTCGGGAGCCAACACTGCAAGCCAAGTGGCGTGCCGCTAAGGCTCTAACAGCACTCGCGCTCGAGGGCTGGCGCCGCATTAAAGACAGTGCGCCTCTCGGGCTCGATTGGCCTCGAACTACTCGGGAGCCAACACTGCAAATCAAGTGGTGTGCTGCTAAGGCTCGAACAGTGCTCGCACTCGGGGGCTGGCGCCGCATCCAAGACAGTGTGCCTCTCGGGCTCAATTGGCCTTGAACTACTCGGGAGCCAACACTGCAAATCAAGTGGTGTGCCGCTAAGGCTCGAACAGCGCTCACACTCGGGGGCTGGCGCCGCATCCAAAACAGTGTGCCTCTCGGGCTCGATTGGCTCCGAGCCACTCGGAAGCCAACACTGCAGAACAAAAGGCGTACCGCTAAGGTTCGACCGGCACTCGGACTCGGGGGCTGGCGCCACATCAAAAACAACGCGCCTCTCGAGCTCGATCAGCCCCGAAACGCTCGGCGGCTAACGCTGTGAACAAGTTACGGCAGTCAAAGAATACAATCCTTTTGCAGGTTATACAGTTACAACGAAGCCGGTCATGCACCGGTTACAAAGATCAAACACATTAACCATCGTGAAGACGGTCTGGAGCGCCCGCCACTGCGCCTAGTGCTGCATCCGGAGCAAGCTTGGCCCACATGAGCTCCTCGCAAGCTCTCTTGTAGCACCACTGCAGCCGTCGACGGGACAGCACCGATAGAGGGTTGTTAGCGAATGCCTTCAGGTATCCCTTGCTCTACAAAGCATTTCACCCCACATGGCCCTCGTCACATGGGAATGCAGGGGTGAACGGGACGGCACTCAGACGCTAATCAACACCTCAGAACCTTCGCAAGCACTCTTCTAGCACCATACCCTGGAGACTCCATGAACTTTCCCCGGTGGATGAACCCAGTAATGAGCCTTCGGCATATTGACTACAAGGGTCCTATACATACTCGCTCCTGGGTGGCAGCTCTGGCTCCTCGGTGGGTATTTATAGCTCTGAGTCGCCGGAGGACGAGAGACTTCCTCCACGACGACAGGCGCATGAGCTCCGCGCCACGCGTCCCTCCTTCTGCCCAAGTTGCACAGGTTACCCTTATCGCCTTTGGCTTCATTCGACCACGGGAGCGTCCGGTGCGATCACGGGAACACTGTTCCTGACGCCGCGTATCAGAAACGACACCTCTCCGCCTGCCTTCTCTCTGGCATATCTGAAAAAGAAGGAATCCTCTAGGACTCGAATCGTTCGCCAAGCTAAGTACTAATCAATTAACTTCGTCAATTCTGTGAGCTTTAAAATGAGTTGCTAAAGTACTCGGGGAGCACACGCCTTAATCCGTGAAACCTCGGCTCTTCCGTACGCCTACGCTCCTACGTGTGCACGCGGCCCAGCTCCCTGCGCTATGGACTACGGCTATCGGGGATCAGGTGCATAAACATAACAGGCTAACTGCCCGGGGAAATTAAAAGACTTAAAAACAGGAAGTGGAGTTCATTAATATTTATATCGCCAAGTACTTTCTCCTCTCGAATTTGTGCTTTGTTGCAGGGTATGGACGACCACTCGGCGTGCTCAGCCCTCACGCTCGGGGGCTGGCGCCGGGACGACCACTCGGCGTGCTCAGCCCTCACGCTCGGGGGCTGGCACCGGGACGACCACTCGGCGTGCTCAGCCCTCACGCTCGGGGGCTGGCGCCGGGACGACTACTCGGCGTGCTCGGCCCTCACGCTCGGGGGCTGGCGCCGGGACGACCACTCGGCGTGCTCGGCCCTCACGCTCGGGGGCTGGCGCCGGGACGACCACTCGGCGTGCTCGGCCCTCACGCTCGGGGGCTGGCGCCGGGACGACCACTCGGCGTGCTCAGCCCTCACGCTCGGGGGCTGGCGCCGAGGCGACTGTCGGCGTGTCCCGCGGGACCCCGCCGGTCCTCACGCTCGGGGACTGGACGCCGAAATTAACGTCAGATGATCTAGCCAGATGCTCCTTGACTAACCCTTGGACCGATTCCTTCGGAATCGCTTCAAGGCTCGGGGGCTACGGCCAACGGACGCACCTCGCGGCGCATCCGTTGATTGTCTGGCGACCTCAGAACAAGGCTACTAACCCTTGGACCGATTCCTTCGGAATCGCTTCAAGGCTCGGGGGCTACGGCCAACGGACGCACCTCGCGGCGCATCCGTTGGGAAACGGCTCTCTCTTTTCTCTCCAGTATCACGCGATTTCGCTTCCAACTGCAGCAAGCTCGAAGCTCATCAGATGGCACGACCTCGCCGACTTGTCGCTCAGCCACGTACTACTCGGGGGCTTGTTGGGGGTAGACCCCCAGGGGTACCCAGAAGGCAGATTGGCCCAGCCAGCAAAGGGCGGCCCAATCCGAGTGCTATCGGGCCGGGTTGTCAGACTGGATGGCCCACCACTCGGGAGGTCCACCAGTCGGACGAGCCGGATGGGCGCGACGGCACACGCAGCAAGGAACAAGACGGCGTATCCCGCAAGAAGCTCGGAGATCAAGATAAACTAGCCGGAATTATAGGGAAAGATATCTGTAATCGTTATAGGATCGCATCCTTGTATTTTGGGTAGGTTATGATCTCTAGCCGACTTGTAACTCAAGGCAGCGGGACTATATAAGGCGCCTTGAGACCCCCCTCCAGAACACATTACAACCCACGCATTCATTAAACCTAGGACAGAACCCAACTACGGAGATCCTTCAGGAACTTCATACACAGCAATCCATACACCCAACACAGAACGTAGGGTATTACGTCATCCTGACGGCCTGAACCTGTTCAATCCTTGCGTCTTGTGTTACCATCGACTTCTGATCCTCGATCTGTCTCTCGACAAATCAACCACGCGGACTACCCTGTGTGGACTGCCGGGTCAATAAATCCGACAGCAGGTGGCGGGGCTTCTTCAGCAAGCTTCCAATTGTTCGTTATTTATTATTTGTTGAACACGCCTTGTAAGGGGACTGGCCCCGGAGGTATAAAAAAGAAAAGCAAGGCTTCAGCGCGACGGGGAGACGAATCACACACTTAGACATTCACAGAGACTTGAGGCTTCTCCTCTCTCTCGACCGCTTGTAACCCCTACTACGAGCAACGCGAGTAACACGAGCTGACCGACACTGGACGTAGGGCGTTCGTGCCTAAACCAGTATAATCCCTTGTGTCTTCTCACGAACCATCCGAGCCTAATCGCGCAATCCACTAAATTTACTAGTTGGTGATTTCTTTCATCGACAAAGGGAGATAAATCTAAGGGAAAAGGTGCATGGAAGGTTCAGTGTAAGACATGCTTCCAACATGGTCATAGGTCATCATCCTCAAAGTGTCCTCTCAATGGACCGAAAAAAAGGTAAAATGATTTACTTTGCCTTACTTACTGCTACCATATGATTTTGTCTGACTTGGAAGATTTTTGTAGGAAGAGTCGTGCAAAGGTAGGAAGGCCATTAGGTTCAGGAAAAGGAGATGATACTAGAGCACCAAAAAAGCAAAAGACAGCAAGACAATCTACAGAAGTGGCCTCTAGTCCTGGCCCTGTGACAAGGAGCCAAACTGGACAAGTGACCTCTAGTCCTGGTCCTGTGACAAGGAGGTAAAATCAATTTCTGTATCTTGCCATTTTTGTTATTCTTTTTATGCTTCAAGTCCTTTACATTTCATTTGCTCATGCAGTCAAACTGGAGAAGGTGCAGTGGAACAAACAAATCCGAAGAAGTCTGCAACTCCAAGGAAGTCTGCAACTCCAAGGAAGCCTCAAAAAAAGCTCACTCCAAGAAAGCCAAAAAAATGAATGTCATTTGATCTATGCTTTTGCTATTGTTGACACCAGATTTTCGCACCAGATATGCTGAGTCAGATGATGACGAAGAGAGGCTAATACTGTGCGATGGGCCCGTTGACTGGTCAAAGATGAATGTGACGAGGAAGGAAGCCGATGCTGGAGAGGAGTCCGATGAAACAAGAAGTCCGATCTGATGATGGATAAAAGAAGAAGGACGCGTCGGCTAAGAAGGAAGCGTATCAGATGCGGGGACTATTTCCTTTTCAGAAGGCATATGGGAGTCCCGTTTTATGTTAAGCTTAGTTTACTTTATCTGCAAGTTAGTCAAGTCCGATCAGGACTCATCATGACCAGGGTATAAATATGAACCCTCGTCCATTGTAAAGAACTATTCTCACAATCAATACAACCCGGCTTCACGCCAAAACCCTAGTAGTAGTTTATCGACGAAGCTTATCGGTGGACGGGCTGCATCAGATATGATCTCCGGCTTACCAGTAAGTTAGTCAACTTATCGAACTAGTATAGGCTTTGAATTGAGGCGCATCGCCCTTTCTCGTTTATACTGTTCAACCGATTATCTCTGGATAAGCAAGATTGATATAGATTCCCTACGTCGGAGCTAGATCAATATTGATTATCCAACAGTTAATCGTTTTATCGGGTTGCACTTTAAGTCTAGATTCCCTACGTCGGAGCTAGATATCAAGATTAGGCTAGATTCCCTACGTCGGAGCTAGACTCATCTTGGTTACTAAAGGCAGCTTTTGCGGTTTGTTTGGAGTTGCTAGATTGGTTTAGATCTACGCCATGTGAATCAATTCTACTTCTTCAACGGCTTTGAGCATTGGTCTTGGTCCGATTTAAGCAATATTTATCTTACAGCATCGTTCTAGGTCCGATCCATGCTTTGTGGTTTAATCTGGTTGTTCTTTGAGTGTTGCACTGGTGTAGATTCCCTACGTCGGAGCTGGATCTTTGCAATACGATTAGATTGATCTTTGATTGTCATGCTTGGTTTAGATTCCCTACGTCGGAGCTAGATTCATCTTGATTAGTCAAAGGAAGCTTTGGTTATGCCTTATTGCTATTTGAATGTTAAGTGTGGTTTAGATTCCCTACGTCGGAGCTAGGTCTCGCTTGATTATTTGATAGCATATCTTAGAATCAGAATGATCCTGTTAATGTTTTATCTGTTTATTTGCTTAATCTGATTAACACCTGTGCGAGCATCTTGTTTAGTTGACAGGTTGATGAGTTGAGTTTGACTGTCTAGCTATCTGATCTGATCATTGCTGGAGAAATCTAGATTCCCTACGTCGGAGCTAGATTTCTCTGAAAAGGTTCTGGTCCGATTGGCTGGTTAGATGGTCCGATGAGATAAATCAAACTGACAACTAGGCAAGATGGACGATGTATCGGCTTACACTTTGATTATTTAATATCTTGTCCAAAGCCACAGCTGATCCATTATTTACATATCGGTCATATTTTATGCATCTTGATTATTTAAAGACTGATCTGTTACAAGGTCCGATCCTGATTGGTCCGATTCTGAGGTCCGATTGGATGTCTGATTGAGGTCCGATTATTTGGTTCAATTGACGCCATCTATGAAGTCCGATTTTGAGGTCCGATTGGCATCGGCCGATACATTCTGATTGGGTCTTGGCTAAAATCCGACGTGCCTTCGCCGTTTGGAATAGAGCCAGCACAATCAAAGAGTAATTTAACTGTTTTATTCCCTTGTCAATTTCAGGTCAAATTGACTGGCACGCCACGAACTCGAACTAGGTGCAGGGCTGGCACTGGAGCGAAGCAGATCTCCCTGGTCTATGTGTGCTGCACGCGGAGGATACGACCGCCGATTTTCTGCGTCAACACATTTTTGGCACGCCCAGTGGGACACGAGAAGCAAATTCCAAGATGTCGTCGTCTGATGCTGAAAAGGAAACCGCAGCGAAACTCGCCGCTGAGAAAGAAACTGCAGCAAAACTTGCTGCTGAAAAGGAAGCTGCTGAGAAGGCTAAGAATGACAAGAACAAGACGCCTGAGACGGCTATTCCAATTACAAAGGCCGATCTGTCTAAAGCTCAATTAGATGCAGTTCAGGCTCAGATTGATGCATTCGAGAAAATCTGCCTTGGCCAATTTGGACGTAATCGTTCAGGACCTATACTCAAAGGTCCTCTCCCAGATCCAGAACTGATCAAGAAGACAACTGATGCTCGGGAGTACCAAGTCAACATGACAGAGATGATTCACCAAGCTGTTCATCATGCATTGATTAACCAGTCAGGCACTTTGGTGAATTCATTAGACAATCTTATCAAGCGGTGGATGATGCTATTTGCTTAAAAGGTCCAGTTTTTATACCAGACTCTGCAGGAACATCAGGGTCAGGAACAGGCAAAGAAACTGAAAATAATGCAATGACCGTTGCTCCGCAGATTCCAATTGCTCCACCACCTCCTGTTGAACTGGCCAACGGTTTTCTGTTGATGGCCGATGGATCTATTGTCGGCCCGCATGGTGAAAAATATGCTAGGACTCTGAACGAAGAAGAGAAGCAACCTGCAGCTGCAAGGCAACGCGCAGAGATCCCTACACATCGGCGTATGATCGGTGATTACAATAATTATGTGATGGATATAGCTGATGGGATGCCACCTGGAAATCAACAATCCGATTGGTCACAGAGAATAGCCGAGGTGATTCAGAATCAGTTCGGTTTGAAGCCTAAAGATGAAGCGAGGTTGTATCGGCACCCGTACCCGTCTTACTTTGATGCAGTGCCACTTCCTCCACGTTACAGAGTGCCGGATTTTTCAAAATTCTCCGGACAAGATGATATGACCACCATCGAACATGTGAGCCGATTCTTGGCTCAATGTGGCGAGGCTGCTTCAGAAGAGGGACTCAGGCTTAGATTCTTCCCTCTGTCACTATCAGGGCCGGCGTTTACTTGGTTTACGTCGTTGCCAGCAGGATCAGTCACAGGATGGTCCGATATGGAGAAGCAGTTTCATAAATACTTCTTTTCTGGTCTCAATGAAATGAAGATTTCTGATTTGATTGCTGTCAGGCAGAGAAACGATGAGACCGTCAAGGAGTATATTCAACGGTTCCGTGATACCAGGAATCGGTGCTATAGTTTGAAGCTATCTGATATGCAGTTGGCCGAGCTTGCATTCCAGGGTTTGCCCGCGCCGATCAAAGAAAAGTTTTCTGCTCAGGAGTTTGAGACATTGGGACAACTGGTGCAGAAAGTGTCAGCCCATGAGGTCCGATATCAAGAGATGAAGCGTACAAAGTTTTCCAAGCAAGTATCTTATATCTCTGATTCTGAAGAGGAGGCTGATGTCAACATAGCTGAATGGACCAAATCCAAGAAGCTGGTTTCGCTCCCATGGATCAAGCAGAACCCTGAGAAGTTTGGATTTGATATAACGAAGGCCGATAAGATTTTTGATTTACTGCTCAGTGAGAAGCTTATCCAGCTTTCTCCAAATCACTCAATTCCATCGGCCGATGAGTTGAAGAAATGCAAATATTGCAAATGGCATAACTCAACTTCTCATGAGACCAATGAATGCAAGGTGTTCAGAAGGGAGATCCAATTGGCTATAGAATCTGGCAAGATCAAATTTGAAGACAACAAGAAAGCCATGAAGATCGATGGTCATCCCTTTCCTAATAACTTTGCTGATTTCTCCTTTTCCATTAATATGGTTGATGCTGATGAGAAGGGGAAGTTTAAGGTGCTTACATCGGACCACGCCAAGAGTTCTGGTGCCGTTGATCCTGCAGTTCAAGTTACTGTTGAAGAGCTGCGGAGGAATCATCAGGCATTTGGGCGTGAATATAATGCTCCTGGTGGATATCGGCCACGTGTGACTTCCCAGATGTTGATTAACAAGTACAAAAGGCAGCAGGCAGCAGCTCGAGCATGGGAAGAGCGCGAGGAGCGACGGCGTCAGAGGCGCGAAAATCAGGCGAGGCGGTTTGATGATGGATCTGATGATCGGCGCCAATACAATGATAGGTCCAATGGTCAACGCCGATATGATGATAGATCCGATGGACGACGCCGATATGATGATAGGTCCGATGGACGACGCTAGTACGATGATAGGTCCGATTGGCATATGGACAGACGTCAGACCTATGAGCAGTACGATCAAGATGATGGTCACTGGAGATGTTCTTTCTTCGTGTTCTGCTGGAACGAGAAACTCAGATTACCATCCAAAGCAGATTGTCCTGAATGCAGCCTCCAGTATGAAGAATACAGAGCTTTCAAGAGAGGTCGACGATCAGTTCATGAATGGATCAGCGTCAGGATTGATGATCATCATCAAGGAGATGAAGGCCGGGTTGATACTCATGGCCATAAAAATAATGAAGACCGGGCTGATGCTCATGGCCCTGAAAAAATGGAAGAGAAGGCTCCAATTCAGGATCGGACTAGAGAACCTCAAATGAAGCCTGGACAGTGGTGCCCATCAGGGATTTCTAGAACCAAGAAGAGACGTGTGCAGCGTTTACGCTATCATGAGCAGATTCAGGAGCAAGAGTTAGCCAAAGAGAAAGTTTGGCGCGCTAAGATGGCCAATGACGATGAAGCAAGCGCATCGGCCCCAATAAACATGGTTTTAATGTTGCCTTTTGATTTTGCCGCTCCTGATGAACAGGATGATGATGAGGCCGATTATGAACTGGAAGAAGCCGCTGCATGCTTGGTTCTTGATTCAGAGAAGGCTATCTTTGAGAAGCCAAATGCAAACGGATATCGGCACCTGAAACCTCTGTACATCAAGGGATACGTTGATGGGAAGCCGATGACCAAGATGCTGGTTGATGGAGGAGCTGTTGTCAATCTTATGCCCTATTCCACATTCCGCAAGTTGGGCAAGGGGATTGATGAACTAATCAAGACCAATATGACGCTCAAGGATTTTGGTGGAAACGTTTCAGAGCCTTGGGGGGCAATTCATGTGGAATTGACCATCGGCAGCAAGACATTGCCGACTACTTTCTTTGTGATTGATGGCCAAGGTTCTTACAGCATGCTCCTCGGGCGAGATTGGATTCATGCCAATTGTTGCATCCCATCCACGATGCACCAGTGTTTGATTCAATG
The DNA here is from genome assembly GCA_004135705.1 of Alloteropsis semialata. Lineage (NCBI taxonomy): Eukaryota > Viridiplantae > Streptophyta > Magnoliopsida > Poales > Poaceae > Alloteropsis > Alloteropsis semialata. The sequence continues at coordinate 14,953,469 of CM014275.1, forward strand.
GCAGGGCAATAATGTGGAGATCGTCCCGGCTGATGATTCGGTTAGCATTGCTACAGCCGAGTCAACGATTTGGGAGTTTGAAGGAATTGAATGCCTGTCAGGAAAAACATGGGATGGTGACTTCCTCAAGGTGTCCGATCAAGGACTACAGCCGATCCAAGCAGTCGGCTCTGAGACTTTGTTTTAAATGGATGATTGCATAGAAGATCTTGAAGACCGAAGTGAGTTCGGCAAATTAGGGTTTGGATTTACGTCGGCCGATGAATTAGAAGAAATAGATATAGGATCTGGTGATAGACCAAGGCCGACGTATATCAGTGCTAAGTTGGATCCCGAGTATAAGCAAGAGTTAATAAAACTTTTGAAGAAATATTCTGATTGTTTTGCTTGGGAGTATTATGAGATGCCAGGTTTAAGCCGTAATATTGTTGAGCATCGGCTGCCCATTAAACCAGGATATCGGCCACACAAGCAGTATGCAAGGAGGTTCAAGACTGAGATGTATGAACCAATTAAGGCCGAAATAACAAAACTATTTGAAGCTAAGTTTATCAGGCCATGTCGATACGCTGAGTGGGTATCAAATATAGTTCCTGTTTATAAGAAAAATGGAAAGCTACGTGTTTGCATTGATTACAGGAATTTGAACAAGGCAACCCCGAAGGATGAGTATCCGATGCCGGTGGCCGATATGCTTGTTGATGCAGCATCAGGCCATAAAGTGATGAGTTTCCTGGATGGTAATGCTGGTTATAATCAGATTTTCATGGCGGAAGAAGATATTCCCAAGACTGCATTCTAATGCCCAGGTGCTCTCGGTTTATATGAATGGGTTGTTATGACTTTTGGTTTGAAAAATGCCGGTGCTACTTATCAACGTGCTATGAATTATATTTTTCATAAGCTGATCGGCAGGATAGTTGAAATCTACATTGATGATGTGGTGATCAAATCAAAAGGTTATCAAGATCATTTGACCGATTTGAAGGAAACGCTGGAGTGCACAAGGCAACATGGATTGAAGATGAATCCGCTCAAATGTGCTTTTGGCGTATCGGCCGGCCAATTTCTCGGTTTCTTGGTACATGAGAGAGGAATCGAGGTAAATGATCGGAACCGCAAAGCAATTGATGATATTGAACCTCCAGTAAACAAGAAGGAATTGCAGAGTTTGATTGGAAAGATCAATTTCCTGAGGAGGTTTATATCAAATCTGTCGGTCCGATTGGAGGCGTTTACTCCTCTGTTGAAGCTGAAAGATGAAGAAGAATTGGTTTGGGAACCTAAACATCAAAAGGCATTGGATGAAATCAAGCAATATTTAGCATATCCCCCAGTTCTTATTCCACCACAAAAGGGTAAGCCGTACAAGCTTTATTTATCGGCTTTTGATCATGCAATCGGCTCTGTCTTGATTCAAGAGGTTGATGGGAAGGAACGAGTTATATTCTATTTAAGCCGAAGATTACTAGATCCTGAGACTCGGTACTCATATGTGGAGAAGCTTTGCCTTTGTTTGTATTTTTCTTGTACAAAATTAAGACATTATTTGCTATCGGCCGAATGTACTGTGATCTGTAGAGAGGATGTGATCAGGTATATGCTATCAATGCCAATCATGAAAGGGAGAATTGGCAAGTGGGTTTTTGCTCTGACGGAGTTTGATCTTAGATACGAATCGGCCAAAGCGGTAAAAGGCAGATAATGGCTGATTTAGTTGCTGATCATTGTGGACCTAACATTGATGCTGTTGAGCAATGCACTATAGAGCTTGATGTATCTGGTCCAATGAAAAAGGCCGATGTGGTTGACGCGGTTCCTTGGACTATATTCTTTGATGGTTCTTCTTGCAATGATGGTTGCGGAATTGGCCTGATTATTATTTCGCCTCGGGGGGCAAGGTTTGAATTTGCCTTTCCAATTGAAAAATGCACAAATAATCAGGCGGAATATGAAGCATTGATGAAGGGTCTCCAGATTCTTAAAGAAATCGGTGCTCAGTTTGTTGAGGTATTTGGAGATTCTTTGCTGATTATCAATCAAGTACTCGGCAAATATGATTGCAAGATGGATGCTTTGTTATCTTACTTTAAAAAATGCCGAGATTTGATTGGTCAATTCGCCTTGGTAACTCTTAAGCATGTTCCAAGACATCATAACGAAGAAGCAAATCGGCTGGCGCAAAAAGCGTCTGGCTATCGGCCTATGTCCGATGTGATGGTGCAGGAGATACCAGAAGGAGATTGGAGGAAAGAAATCATTGAATATTTGAGGGATTCTTCTGTCAAGACTTCTAGGAAGATACGCTACAAATCGATCAGGCATGTCTTGGTTGAAGAAGTGCTTTATTTTCGCTCGATTGATGGAGTCCTGTTGAGATGTATCGGACCTGAAGAAGCCAAGGTTTTAATGGGAGAAATTCATGAAGGTGTTTGCGGGGCTCATCAATCGGCGTTCAAGATGAAATGGATGATCAGAAAAAATGGGTATTATTGGCCGACGATTCTAGAAGACTACTTTGAATATTATAAAGGGTGCCAAGAGTGTCATAGATATGGAAATATTCAAAAGGCTCCAGCATCGGCCATGAATCCTGTTATCAAGCCATGGCCGTTTAGAGGATGGGGAATTGACCTGATCGGCCAAATTTTTCCACATTCAAGCAAGGGGCACAAATTCATATTAGTGGCAACAGATTATTTCACCAAGTGGGTTGAAGCTATTCCTTTGAAGGAGATGAAGTCACAGAATGTTATTGAATTCGTTAGAGAACACATTGTCTACCGATTTGGAATTCCACAGACGATCACAACAGATCAAGGTACGATGTTTACATCGGACGAATTCAAAAATTTTGCTGCTGATATGGGTATCAAGCTTCTTAATTCATCGCCGTATTATGCACAAGCCAATGGTCAAGCTGAAGCCTCCAATAAAAGTTTGATCAAGTTGATTGATAGAAAGATTGAGGAGTATCCAAGAAAATGGCATATTGTCATGGATCTATCGGATGGCTTGTCATGGATCGATCAAGGTTTCTCCGTATGAACTAGTTTATGGACATGAAGCCGTTCTTCCATGAGAAATTCGTACTGGATCAAGACGTATCGAGCTTCAGGATAAATTGAAGGCCGGCGAATACATGGAGCTCATGAATAGTGAGTCCGATGACTTAGCTGTTCGTCGGCTGCGCGCTCTCGAAAATATTGAGGCTAACAAACTCAGAGTTGCGAGGCATTATGATAAGAAAGTTAAAGGGAAAGAGTTTAAAGAGGGCGATCTTGTCTGGAAAGTTATTCTGCCAATTGGTTCTAAGGATCCCAAGTACGGCAAATGGTCACCAAACTGGGAGGGACCCTATCAAGTCGTCCGATGTGTTCCTGGAAATGCTTATATTCTACAAACACTTGAAGGAGAAGTGTTTCCTAAGGCATTAAACGGAAAATATTTGAAGAAGTACTACCCTAGCATTTGGGTAAATTCATGAAGCCGATGCTATGCGTCGGGCTTAAAAGCCGATGAAAAATCGCCTCAAGAACAAAAAGAGCCGATGCGATATGCATCGCCTTAAGGGCCATATACAAACAGAGAAAAGTATATTACATCATCAAGCCGCTCGATGGCGGAGCAGGTTGCTGGAAAAGGGATTGCATATATATTCATATATTTCTCATACAGAAGGATTTCAGAAGATAAAAGGATCTAGTACGCGCCGATGTACTTTGTTCATCATTGCCAGAACAAGACTAGAAAGAAAAGGGCAAAAGGAAGCGCAAGTTTGAGGAGATATCTTCTTCTTTGAGTCGAAAAAATCCACTCTGGGTGCAGTCCCTTGAAGAGCGCGCCGGTGGACCGGTGGCTTTGCCCTAACTTGTAAAGGGCACTCTATTACACCCCTCTGAAAAACCTTCCCTTTGGTGAATCATGAAGAAACCTCACGAGGATTCTTCTAGAAGGAGTTCCACCTGGATTCACTGCAGGATCAAAAAAAGGGGGAGTACCCTATGTTACTTCACGAGAATTCTTCTAGCAGAAGAGGAAGAAGGAGTAGGATCCTATATCAAACAGAAGGAGTTTTTGTTCTATCATGAATATTAACTGCGCCATGGCTAAGGGATGGTGGAAGAAGAAGACCTGAGGCAGGTATTTATAGCCGGCGATCGATAGAAGCATTAAAGGAGAAATGGGATCTAGGGGATGCTCGTGGAAACTGTCCAAATAAAAGAACAGTATTCTCGTGAAGATATGTCATTGATTCAGAGCTGATGTAATTGAAGGAGAGGGGCGTCTTTTGAGGAACTGCATTGAAGAGTCGTTTCGTCTGGGTCAATAGACGCATGGATACCCGTGAGGTAAATGCAGGGTTCCATATGCTATTCATTGTCAGAGATGCTATCGCTCGGAAGAGAGAAAGAAAAAGATAAGCTCTGCGGGTTATTGATGAAGAAAGAAAAACTATGGCCCGAAAATCGAGGAACTACATGGTGCAAGGATGGAAAGTTTTGGCACAAAAATCGGTGAAGGAATTATGATGACAGATACGAATTTTGGAACAAAATGATATTTTATTCCAAAATTGGGGGGCATGTGTTGACACCAGATTTTCGCACCAGATATGCTGAGTCAAATGATGACGAAGAGAGGCTAATACTGTGCGATGGGCCCGTTGACTGGTCAAAGATGAATGTGACGAGGAAGGAAGCCGATGCTGGAGAGGAGTCCGATGAAACAAGAAGTCCGATCTGATGATGGATAAAAGAAGAAGGACGCGTCGGCTAAGAAGGAAGCGTATCAGATGCGGGGACTATTTCCTTTTCAGAAGGCGTATAGGAGTCCCGTTTTATGTTAAGCTTAGTTTACTTTATCTGCAAGTTAGTCAAGTCCGATCAGGACTCATCATGACCAGGGTATAAATATGAACCCTCGTCCATTGTAAAGAACTATTCTCACAATCAATACAACCCGGCTTCACGCCAAAACCCTAGTAGTAGTTTATCGACGAAGCTTATCGGTGGACGGGCTGCATCAGATCTGATCTCCGGCTTACCAGTAAGTTAGTCAACTTATCGAACTAGTATAGGCTTTGAATTGAGGCGCATCGCCCTTTCTCGTTTATACTGTTCAACCGATTTATCTCTGGATAAGCAAGATTGATATAGATTCCCTACGTCGGAGCTAGATCAATATTGATTATCCAACAGTTAATCATTTTATCGGGTTGCACTTTAAGTCTAGATTCCCTACGTCGGAGCTAGATATCAAGATTAGGCTAGATTCCTTACGTCGGAGCTAGACTCATCTTGGTTACTAAAGGCAGCTTTTGCGGTTTGTTTGGAGTTGCTAGATTGGTTTAGATCTACGCCATGTGAATCAATTCTACTTCTTCAACGGCTTTGAGCATTGGTCTTGGTCCGATTTAAGCAATATTTATCTTACAGCATCGTTCTAGGTCCGATCCATGCTTTGTGGTTTAATCTGGTTGTTCTTTGAGTATTGCACTGGTGTAGATTCCCTACGTCGGAGCTAGATCTTTGCAATACGATTAGATTGATCTTTGATTGTCATGCTTGGTTTAGATTCCCTACGTCGGAGCTAGATTCATCTTGATTAGTCAAAGGAAGCTTTGGTTATGCCTTATTGCTATTTGAATGTTAAGTGTGGTTTAGATTCCCTACGTCGGAGCTAGGTCTCGCTTGATTATTTGATAGCATATCTTAGAATCAGAACGATCCTGTTAATGTTTTATCTGTTTATTTGCTTAATCTGATTAACACCTGTGCGAGCATCTTGTTTAGTTGACAGGTTGATGAGTTGAGTTTGACTGTCTAGTTATCTGATCTGATCATTGCTGGAGAAATCTAGATTCCCTACATCGGAGCTAGATTTCTCTGAAAAGGTTCTGGTCCGATTGGCTGGTTAGATGGTCCGATGAGATAAATCAAACTAACAACTAGGCAAGATGGACGATGTATCGGCTTACACTTTGATTATTTAATATCTTGTCCAAAGGCACAGCTGATCCATTATTTACATATCTGTCATATTTTATGCATCTTGATTATTTAAAGACTGATCTGTTACAAGGTCCGATCCTGATTGGTCCGATTCTGAGGTCCGATTGGATGTCTGATTGAGGTCCGATTATTTGGTTCGATTGACGTCATCTATGAAGTCCGATTTTGAGGTCCGATTGGCATCGGCCGATACATTCTGATTGGGTCTTGGCTAAAATCCGATGTGCCTTCGCCGTTTGGAATAGAGCCGGCATAATCAAAGAGTAATTTAACTGTTTTATTCCCTTGTCAATTTCAGGTCAAATTGACTGGCACGCCACGAACTCGAACTAGGTGCAGGGCTGGCACTGGAGCGAAGCAGATCTCCCTGGTCTACGTGTGCTGCACGCGGAGGATACGACCGCCGATTTTCCGCGTCAACAGCTATGTATGCATTACCTGAACCTGTCAGGAAACTATGAACCTGTATGGCTGTATGCATGCTTTTTAATTTCATGATCTGGACCTGGATGATGTATGGACCTGGAAATTGTATGTTCTGGATTATCATGTTATCACTACAACTTGTTTTTCCCTCATGCATCTGTTATGGCCAGATGCTGCCCAAATTTTTCACAGCTGATATAACAAACAACAAAAGTGTCCCTTTATTTCATTTCATGCTTGAGAGCATACAATACATCAGATTCTACCTCAGTACAAATAAAAAGATGCCCAACAACACAAGGATTGTATTGATGCATCCTAGAACAACACAACATGTATTTTTTTCTAGATGACATCTCCTGCTTCACCTCATCTAATCCTATCTGCAGCTGCTCCAATTCTTGTCTCAATTCAGGTACGGCATCCACCAAACAATTTGGCCTAAGAAATCCATGTTCTTGGAGATAAGCCTCATACACTTCCTGGAACATGTAGATAGGGCATGAACCAGGTACCTGCACTCAACAACTATTTCCAATCAACATCAAATTGGACATGGAACCAATCAATTACACAAAACCACTCACATATTGATGATTCCTGGGGCACTTGAAGAATCACCTTCCAAGATTTCTGCGGGAATTCCTGGTGGTCAATGCAATGAGTCTCACATCCATGCATTCAGGACAAATAATCAAAGGAAGACCAGTCACAGGGTCCTCTACGGGCGGCAGCGCAACAGCTAGCGGCAGCGGGGGTGCCCCGGCGACCCGCGACGCATCAGCAAGCGGTGGCCCAACAGCATGCGGCGGCGCAACAGCATGCCTCCTAACCCTACCGGTTCGGCTCGTGGCTGCAGATGATGACGCCTGCGACATCCCTGCGGATGCGGGTGAGGGGCATGCACAGCTTGGGAAGGAGTGGTGGGAGGCGAGAGAGATGCGCCGCCGTGTCGGATGTTTGGACCCGGCAGTCCACACAGGGTAGCCTACGTGGTTGATTTGTTGAGGGACAGATCGAGGATCAGAAGTCGATGGTAACACAAGACGCAAGGATTGAACAGGTTCGGGCCGTCGAGATGACGTAACACCCTACGTCCTGTGTTGGCGGCGATTGTATTGCTGTGTATGAAGTTCCTGGAAGGATCTCCGTAGTTGGGTTCTGTCCTAGGGTTGTATGATCGTGGGTTGTAGCGTAGATGTTCGTGCTTTGGAGGGGGGTCTCAAGGCGCCTTATATAGTCCGGCTGCCTTGAGTTACAAGTCGGCCAGAGATCGTAACCTACCCGAATTACAAGGATTTGATCCTATAACGATTACAGATATCTTTCCCTATAATTCCGGCTAGTTTATCTTGATCTCCGAGCTTCTTGCGGGATACGCTGTCTTTTTTCCTTGCCGCGCGCGTCGTCGCGCCCATCCGGTTCGTCCGACTGGTGGGCCTTCCGACTGGTGGGCCACCCAGTCTGACAAACCGGTCCAGTTGCACTCGGATTGGGCCGCCCCTTGCTGGTTGGGCCAATCCGCCTGCTGGGTACCCCTGGGGGTCT
>CM014275.1:14962456-15031524 GCA_004135705.1 Alloteropsis semialata
GATCCCCGATAGCCATAATCCGTAGTGCAGGGAGCTGGGCCGCGTGCACGCGTAGGAGCGTAGGCGTACGGAAGAGTCGAGGCTTCACGGATTAAGGCGCGTGCTCCCCGAGTACTTTAGCGACTTGTATAAAAGCCTACGGAGTTGCAGTCTGGACAGACCAGGTTGTATATGCAGTCGGAGCGTGACCAAGGTGGTCGGCGAAAGTCACGGAGACATAGGAGAGCCGAGGTGTACAAAGATATACGAAAGCAGTAAAATATTTAATTGAAAATAATACTTAGCTTGTTTCGTCATCTGAGTCGAAGAATCAACGTGTCACTACATGGGCGTCGTGTCCGAGTGGACAAGGTTGTCGTCGCTACATTAGCCGAAGGCGTGGTGGTGCCGGTGCGAATGGACAGCATGCGTTGATACAGCTCGGCGATAATCGGCGAGAGTCGGCGACAACGTCCTGATAGCCATCCATCCACGCACCAGTGCACGACAGCACGTACTCATGCATGCTGTAATCGGCTTGCCAGAGAAAGTAACTCCAATCCGTCCATGCATGCATAAGACGAGGTAATTGTTAATTAATTAGAGAAATAACCAAAAGCATGCTTGCATCGGCTGATTAAAGAAAAACAATTGGAAAATTGGAAGGGAGAGAAATTTCCCTGTTTCTCGCATATTGCAGTCTAGACGAGGTAACCGAGCAGCAGTCCAGCACGTGGATTCCATACCGTCAGGACTCAGGAGTCCGTAACCTTCTGATGGGCTTCCATGTACAATTAGCAAGAGCTAATGTTTCTCCCGTGAAACACGCCAAGGGCCTCCATTGGCCTTCGCACATGCATGTGCAAAAATAGCAGACCGGTTGGACGGATCCGCCGAGTGCTTTAATCCCACCAAGACGGCAGGATTCGGTAAGTCGATCTGACAGACCGAGTGCCGCCGGACGACCGCCTTGTTTCCCAAGAGCTCGTGTCTCCGCCGCCGCAGATGAGATCTGAGATAGGTTTTGAATTTCTGCCATCGAGCTTGTGGATTGATCTCGTCGATCAACCCCTACCTGGCGCGCCAACTGTCGGATGTTTGGACCCGGCAGTCCACACAGGGTAGCCTACGTGGTTGATTTGTTGAGGACAGATCGAGGATCAGAAGTCGATGGTAACACAAGACGCAAGGATTGAACAGGTTCGGGCCGTCGAGATGACGTAACACCCTACGTCCTGTGTTGGCGGCGATTGTATTGCTGTGTATGAAGTTCCTGGAAGGATCTCCGTAGTTGGGTTCTGTCCTAGGGTTGTATGATCGTGGGTTGTAGCGTAGATGTTCGTGCTTTGGAGGGGGGTCTCAAGGCGCCTTATATAGTCCGGCTGCCTTGAGTTACAAGTCGGCCAGAGATCGTAACCTACCCGAATTACAAGGATTTGATCCTATAACGATTACAGATATCTTTCCCTATAATTCCGGCTAGTTTATCTTGATCTCCGAGCTTCTTGCGGGATACGCTGTCTTTTTTCCTTGCCGCGCGCGTCGTCGCGCCCATCCGGTTCGTCCGACTGGTGGGCCTTCCGACTGGTGGGCCACCCAGTCTGACAAACCGGTCCAGTTGCACTCGGATTGGACCGCCCCTTGCTGGTTGGGCCAATCCGCCTGCTGGGTACCCCTGGGGGTCTACCCCCGACACGCCGGGAGGAGATGTCACCTGGGAGCGTGGGAGCACCGGCGAGGAAAGAGACGAGTGAGCGCGAGAAAGGGCTGCAGCTTCGGTTTCTGGCCACCGAACAGATAGAAGATAAGGCAAGGGCAAAGTAGTCATTTCACGTGGGCTGAAAAACAAAAAGAAAAAGAAAAAACATGAAAACTCAGTACATTAGGGAAAAACACCCAAATCGAAACAATTCGCGGTTCCGGTGTCTAATTATCGAAGGCGATCGAATCGGGTCCCAAATCCTGAAAGGCGATCGAATTTGGACACAAATCCTGAAATTTCTCAGTATAGCAACTAGCAAAGGGCCAAGGGCGCGGCCAAGGCTCCAACCCTGCGACTGGCGCCAATCGAGTCTGTTTCGTTCCTCCCAAATTTGTCAAGGGAAAAATCTAAATTATCCTCGCTTGTATACAAAGTCCAAATAACACTCTAAACTATTTTTGTTTCAAACTGCTTTCACAGCTATATCAATTGATTCAACTTACTATCTTCTAATCATATTTATCTTTTTTTCTCCACAATAGAGTTTTAAATTAAAATTTTTAGTGTTGATAACCTACATTATAACTTATGGGAGAAAATATATTATGAATTTTCTAATATTAAAATTTGAACTTAAAATATCATTTATGTGTGGAGAAAAAAGACAAATCTTATTAAGAGTTTAATTGGACCAATTAACAAAGTTGTCGGAGTAAATTGGACCAAAACATAGCTTAGGAGTTAACCGTACTTTTAGCCATATTTTGGAGGTATTGGATTTTTCCTTGTCCAAAGTAGCTAAACTAAATTTTGCCTATTTTGATCGATTTGCTAAGGATGGGTCCTTCGCATGTTGCCTTATCCTTTTAACCACATGCATGTATCCAACATATTGATATTTTAAAGAGAAGCTAAGAATTCTATCAGCCTCAAAACCAAGTGCACGCCCCGTTGCTTGCCTATCTTTATTGAAGGTTAAGCAATCCATGTTGAGCTAGCTTGTATGGAGTGGCGGAGCCAAGGGTGATAGGGGGCACCAACCCTCCTACATCTGTGCATCAATGGAGAATATATGAGAGAGGTGGATGGAAAGAAGACGGGAGAAAAGAAGAGAATAGAGAATGAAGAAGAAAGGAAGGAAATCAGCCCCTGCATCGCTTTCTCCATTCGCTGCTGCTTGTATGGGCAAATGATCCAAATGAACCCTTAGTCAAGGATAGATTTAGACACAAACAGTAGGGAGCTTGATATATTCTTCTTTCTTTTTCCCATCTCCTTTCTCTCTACTTTTTCTACCCCCACCTTCTTCTCCACAAGCTCGCCGCTAGTTCCAATGGAGGGAGATGCAGCTAATAGAGGGGGGCTTGGCCCCCTGGAGGCTCCGCCACTGCCCTTAGTGCCAAGCAACCTATGCAGTGCGAAAAGGCACATGAGAGGCCCGCTTACCAGTACGACGTAATAACCATGTTTCTTGCAAACACATTCAGGTCCTTATACATATGTATACTTGGTTAAAAGCTAGATTTGAAGTAGTGAGTTACATTGATTTGTCTGCTTTAACAAAAATGGATGGTCCAATTTGACAGGGTTTATTTTGTCCACGGCGTGTTTTTGTATAATTTAAGGAATGCATGTTCAGAGCTCCTGTAGGTGATATCATGATCCTTTTAGTTAGACATGTGAAGTGATATCACCATCCTTTTAGTTAGACATGTACATGTGAGGTGATATCACCATCATTTTAGTTAGAATGTACTTGTGCGGGGATATCTGCCTTAATGGGTCTTACTGTGACATTCTGGCCCAAGGCTTAATAGGATTGACAGAATACTCATACCAACAAGTTGCAACTTCTTTTCCGGAAGCTCATCTGCAAAGAACTCTGAGGTTAAGCGTGCTTGGCCTGGAGCGATGGGTGACCGACCGGGAAGTTCTTCCCGGGTGCGCATGAGTGAGGACAAAGTGTGCAGAAAAGATATGTGTTGGTCTGTGACGAAATTCTTAGGTCCTAGAGAGCTGCCAGGCATAAACGGGACCGAATCCGGGGGGGTCGGGACGTTACAATTTGTATCAGAGCCGACTCTCGCGGTTTCACGGGTGCATGGGGTCACAGTTGCGCAGGCATGGTGCGCATGGGTGGTGTGAGCCCGGAGTGGACACACAGCATGGCACATGCGCTGGCACTGGGCACACGGACGTGGCCAAGAGAGGACGTTCCTGGCTTGCAGTTGACCGACGAGGACGTCAGTCTTCTAAGAGGGGGAGGATGTGACATCCTGGCCCAAGGCTTAATAGGATTGACAGAATACTCATACCAACAAGTTGCAACTTCTTTTCCGGAAGCTCATCTGCAAAGAACTCTGAGGTTAAGCGTGCTTGGCCTAGAGCGATAGGTGACCGACCGGGAAGTTCTTCCCGGGTGCGCATGAGTGAGGACAAAGTGCGCAGAAAAGACATGTGTTGGTCTGTGACGGAATTCTTAGGTCCTAGAGAGCTGCCAGGCGTAAACGGGCCCGAATCCAGGGGGGTCGGGCATGCCTTTGAAACTTCTCACGTGGTTGTATCGTAAAAAGGGACTAACATGTCGTATTTATCGGGGAAATATAAGATGTTGTAGGTTTGAAATGGTAGAGATATATATGATTTAATGTTTCTTGTTATTATTAAAATGAAAATAACATTTCCAAATGCCTTGAGACACGGTGATCCAAGATATAGAAAATTGGGTATGTTTGTGCTGTTGAAGGGGGCGTATGCCCGTATCTACCAAAAAGTTACAATGACAAGCCTTTAGTATGCAGTACTATTCTTGAAAATGTTTTATGTATAGTAGTAGTTGGAACTCGTTTATGACAACTAATTAATAGATCCGTTTTATCCTCTCATCATTGATGAACTATACTTCGTAGAGCACATTAGATGAATTTTAATGGGAAACTCTTCCGACTAGTATAGTGTCTATGTCATTGCGTGAATATGAATTTTGGGTGATGTAGCAACTATATTAGATGAACGAGGGAGAAGGAAGATGGTAAAAATAAGTATCGTGAAAGACATGATCTTAATGAGAAAATCAATGCACTAGAAAGTACCAAACTTTATATTGGAAGATACTCGTAGGCAAATCGGGGAGCAGGTTCATTAGGTTTGATCGCAGAAAGATTGAAACACCCAATCAACTAGTGTGCTTTATTCACAACGGAAGACCAGCACGTGCTTAGAAGCATTTGCTTTGTCCAAAATTTCACGTTTTAGGCCAACTGAGCGAAGCATTGGGCTAGAGACAGTGTAGTAGATCCATTGAAGGTTATAGTGTTGATTATTGTTAGCTACGAAATTTCTACAAAACGGCCTATTAGCTCAGTTGGTTAGAGCGTCGTGCTAATAACGCGAAGGTCGCAGGTTCGAAACCTGCATGGGCCAATTTCAAAATATTTTTTGTTTTTGACTGTGGCACTGATATTTTTTCACTCTTTTCTTCCACAATTTTTTTTCACCATTTGTTCACTCTATTCCTTTTCCCAGCTCGTACGCTTTCTGTTTTTTTTTCCAGCTCGTACTTGCATCTGGATCGCCTGTTAGCTCAAGTGCTCAACAACTTATCCGTAGTCCGTAGATAGACGGAGCATGCCAGTTACAAGACCCTGTCGCATCGTACTCGTAGACACCACCCATCGTTTTCCTACTTGTCTGATGACAAACAAATTGTTTTTTTTTTGGTTCGGTGTGAACGGGCGGAGGAAGCGTCCAGCATGCGCCTTCACAGTTCACACCCGAGACGTGACGCGTCAACTAATAACCGGTTCTTATTCCGGGACGCAATTGAGGTATACGGGCCGGCGGCTAGTGTTAGCCTATACTACTACGGCATATAGGCCACTCTGACCAATCAGGGATCGATTTATTCCGAATTGTCAGCTTCTAATCTGAACGCGCTCCCAATCAGTCAGTCCATCATCACCATCGATCCGTACCCAAACCAACCGGGCGGCCTCTATGGATCGGTCTGCCACCAACGGCATCGCTGCTCATGCGAATGTTCACACGCGCCATCACGGTTACAACCAACGGCAGCACGATGGTACGCATGATCAGGATGCGTTAATGCGGTGCAACGCGTCATCATCTTCTCGTGCCGAGGGACTGGGCTGACAGGGAGAGCAGTGAATGAAGATCCGGGCACATGTTCCAGTGTTCACATGTAAAGATAGCAAAGAAAGTTGAGAAACTAACAAAATAATGGATGTTTCGGCCATGTTTAATTCCATAAGTTTTCCCTATTCATCCCATCACATCAAATATTAGGACACTAATTAAAGGTATTAAATATGAATTAATGACGGATTAATTAGGCTTAATAGATTCGTCTCGCGATTTTCCGTCCATCCGTGTAATTAGTTTTATAATTAGATCATGTTTAGCCCTCCTAATCTTCGGTTTAGTTTTGCTACAGTAAATTTCCTAAACTTATCTTGCTGAATTAAACAGGGCTTGATCACTATGAACATGTTACCTTTTCTTTTTCACGTCTTCACACAGACACCCCGTGTGAGATTTGCCGGTTCTCTCAGTGGGGCAGAGTGCAAAGCAAAAAGCGCAAAAGTAGAAAAGATCCGGGAATCAATTTTGCCATGGTTGGCGTTGGGTAACATTTCTACGGTTTCCCCTAGGGCTAGCTAGTAGAGAGTCATCGGTGCCTGGCATCTAGAAATGGCGCCAACCCGATCGACACATACTCGCACAAACCCGTTGAAGAATCTTTTCATTATATATATAATAGACAGGCGCTCACTTTTCTATTTGGCCCTCACAGCACAGGTCACCGCCGCACTCCCCACTCGTCAGTCGTCACCACTGCACTGCCTGCCCAATCCCAGATTCCTGGGGAGCCTCGGCGGAGCCGGCGGCGAGACGCGCCCATGGGGGCCACCAAGGCGGCGCGCCGGCGCGGGGTGCTGGACCTGGAGGCGCAGTTCGCCTTCTTCCGGTCGCAGCACCGGCACCCGGTGAACGCGGCGGCGCACGCGCTGCTCACCTGGCCCATCCTCTTCACCAACCTCCTCATCCTCCGCTTCCTGCCGCTGCCGCCGCCCGCCGACCCCGCGCTCGCCCTCGCGCTCGCCTACGCCGCCGCCTACCTCGCCGTCGACCGCCGCGCCGGCGCGCTAGCGGGGCTGCTCTTCCTCGCCGCCTGGGCCGCCAGCCGCGCCCTCGCCGCCCGCCTCGGCTTCGCGGCCTCCTGGAGGCTCGTCCTCGCCACGCAGCTCTTCTGCTGGACCTGGCAGTTCCTCGGCCACGGCCTCTTCGAGGTAAGTAACGGTCACGACCCGATCGACTCGATCCCTTCCCCTTCCTCCTTGCTCTTCGTATCATCAATCAGTTGGCAAATCGACGCCTCCATTGCCGATTTCGACTCCTGCTTGTTTAATTTGTCTTGCGGGAAACAACTTTTGCAGAAGAAGGGGCCAACTGTGAGCGAGCTTCCTGAGGTCTTCCTGATGGAGCCATTCCTCATCTTCCTGCAGGTAAGCACAGTCACAATTCACAAACGTGGGCTCATTCTTCAGCCATGTGCACACACGGAACTAAAATTGCGTTGAGCTGTGCTAATTCTTCAGTCTATCTCTCTCTGCTGTTCTTTGAGTGCACAGATACTGAACAAGCTGTTTGGCTATGAGCCATACCCTGGGTTCTGCAAGAACGTGAAGAAGATGGAGGCTGATCTCAGGGCGAGCAGAGAGCTCGAGCAGAGGAAGGTCACCTGATTGATTATTGGTAATTTGGTATGCATCGACTGGACTCGTGTGACCAAGTTGTATCATCTATACGTGTAGCATGGTGCCTGATGCCTAGCATTTGTGTTGTTGTCTGTCATACCATTGTAGAGTGGTAAACAGCACACGGCAGCCATGTGGCCTTGTGTCCAGCTTAAAAATCCCTACAAATTGGCAGGAAGAAGATGCAAATAGTCACACATTCATCAAACACATGGAAGGCAATCAGACCCAGTTTGTCTTTGTTGAGTTGTACCTACTGTTGGTATAGTATACAGCATTAATTAATAAGTTTATTCTCGGTTTGCTGCCCTGGAAATTTTGTAGATGCCAATAAATTTTCTGAAAGGGTATCCATCCTCTCTTGGGCAACTATTTCAGAAATGGAGAAGATGTACGTATGATGTATCTGCAGCTCAGCACGACCAAAGGGACATGGCTTATCACTCCATATTTGTAGTCTATGATCTGCTCATAAAATTGATTTTTCTCCTAGTTTTCTCCAAGCTATTGTCTTTTTATTCCAGAACCAGCAATCGCAAGTTCATGCTTGTAGTAATTATGTTCTTGTCAAGAATAGATGGCGATGGATCAATGCGTTCCATTTCTCAAACCAAATACAATATGTGAGAGAAGATATTTATCATTTTTTTCCTGAAGACGATTCATAGAAAGTCGAAGGAAAATAGAGCGCTCGCAAATTCGTCACTTGCCCAAGCGCTCGCGAACAGTCTCCGCATCCGACAAGAACTGAACGAACGACAGCTGCGACGAGCCCCCGAGCATCAACGCCGCCTGCGCTTCTTCCCTGCGCGCCGCCACTCGCGCCCTGAGCTCCCTGCCCTCGTCGGCGTCCATCACCTGCCTCACCTTCGCCTCCACCTCCTTGGCACTGACAAACCCCGCCGAGTACCCCTCCATCTCCACCCCGACGCCCATGCCCTCCGTCATGAACACCTTGTTCATCAGCTGCTCCGCGTGCAGCGGCCAGCACAGCATGGGCACCCCCGCCGCGACGCCCTCCAGCGCCGAGTTCCACCCGCAGTGGGTCACGAACGCCGCCGTGGCCGAGTGACAGAGCACCTCCGCCTGCGGCGCCCACGACTTGACGACGAGGCCCCTGCCCTTGGTCCGCCTCAGGAACCCCTCCGGCAGAAGCGCGTCGAGGTCCGGCTCGGCGCGCTGCTCCAGGAGCTTCTTCAGGTCGGCGCGGCCGGCCGGCGTGCGCACGACCCACAGGAATCGCTGGCCTGACCTCTCCAGGCCGACGGCGATCTCTCTGAGCTGCTCCTGGGGCAGTGTTCCCATGGTCCCGAAGCAGAGGAACACGGCGGTGCGCTCCGGCTGCGCGTCGAGCCACGCGAGGCAACCTGCGGATT
The DNA here is from genome assembly GCA_004135705.1 of Alloteropsis semialata. Classification (NCBI taxonomy): domain Eukaryota; kingdom Viridiplantae; phylum Streptophyta; class Magnoliopsida; order Poales; family Poaceae; genus Alloteropsis; species Alloteropsis semialata. Next base: position 14,971,291 of record CM014275.1, read on the forward strand.
TCCCGTCGCGGTCCTGCGCGCCCTTGCGGACCAACGGCCCGACGCAGTAGACCGGAGGCAGGACTCGGCCGGGGAGGGAGAAGGAGAGGGGATCCCTGAGCGCCTGCACCGCCCGGCTCTCCAGCGACTCGAACGTGTTGACCAGAACGCCATGGGTCTCCACGCCGCGCCTTAGGATGTCGCTCACGGCTCTGCACATCTCGTCCTCCGGATGCTCGAGCAGATCCTTGACGAGATGCGAGGCCGGCATGGGTGGCACGCCGACGAGCTCGAGGGGCGTGTCGCCGAGCTCCTTCAAGCCCGTCTGCCTACCGGCCAGCAGCGTCAGGGTCTGGACGAAGACGGCCAGAGCCGACGCGCCCGAGGAGACGAACGTGTAGACGGGGACGGCTAGCCTCGTGGCGACGTCGATGGCCTGGACGTAGAACTGGTCGACGACCAGCGAGTGCAGGCGCGCCCGGGGGATGGAGCGGAGGAAGCTCTCGAGGAGCTCGTTGTAGCGGTGGAGCAGCTGGAGCACGAGGAGGAACGGGTGCTCGGCGGAGCCGGCGAAGTCGGGGGGCGGGAGCGGCGGGAGGAGGTGGAAGGAGACGGACGGGTGGGAGGCGGCGATGCGGGCGACGAAGCTGGCGTCGGAGTCGGACGAGCTGATGGGAGGCTCGATGAGCACCACGGTGGCGTCGTAGCCGTGCCCGAGGAAGGCCTCGGCGAGCAGCGCCATGGGACGTGGCCGGCGCCACCGGTGCCGGGGCACAGAACAACGGTCTGCTTCGGGGCATCGCCGTTGTCCATGTGGGTGGCGCTAGGATCAACTATAATTTCCGAATAAACGCAGGACTCAGGATCGAGAAACACACAGCAGCTCGCTGCGGGCTGCGGCTTGATGAGGAATCTTCAGAGGAACTGAAACAATGACTATGGCGCGTCGTACTCTGGATGATTAGCAGATGACAGAGCAGGACTGCGATAGGATACGCTTCCCTACCACAAATTTTCCCGTTCTTTTTTCGAGAGAGAATCCTATGTCCGCACATTTCGATTAGAAAAGTCTTTGATACAAGCATTTCTAGCAATAGCCTCTCCTTCAAGGTCTCTACTTCGTGAGCACTGAGCAGAGGTTGACCCCAACTTTCTGCAAGAACGTGGACAAGAAGATGGAGGCTGATCTCAGGAGAGCGGAGAGCTCGAGCAGAGGAAAATCACCTGATTCATTATTGGTAATTTGGTATTTATCGACTGGATTTGTGTACCCAAGTTGTATCACCTATACATGTAGTAATGTTGCCTGACATTTGTGTCGTTGTCTGTCATATTCATATCATTGTAGAGTGGTGAACAGCAGCACACGGCAGCCATTTGCGTATGCGTACAAATCGGCAGTCGTTTCATCAAGCACACGGCAGCCATTTGCGTATGCGTACAAATCGGCAGTCGTTTCATCAAACATTACGAGGGCAATCAAGCCCAATTTTTGTCTTTGGGGAGTTTACCTAGTGTTGGTATAGTAATACAGCGTTGATTCTTTCTCGGTTCTGGAAACGTGCAAATAAATTTTCTGAAAGGGATATTTTCTGAAAGGGCATCCCTTTCAGAAAGTACAGTATGTATCAGCAGTTCAGCACAACCAAACGTTTTTTTTAAAAAAATTGAGGACATGGGTTATCAGTTCCATGTGCATCCAAGATTAATGATCTTCACAGCCCACTTGAGAACATGGTGCAGAAGTATGGTTAGTCTGACACCATTGGATGGAAGTTGATGAACCCACCAACTATTGTTAGTCTGTTTTTTGAAAAAAAAAATATTGTTAGTCTGTTTTTCGCAAAAAAAAATATTGTTAATCTGTTGATCTTTGTAAGTTCAAAAAAGTACTCACTTCACCGAAAAAAAAAGTACTAACTTCATTGTACAGGAGGTGGTCCATCACCAGTCGTGCTGGGACTAGTTATGTTCTCGTCAAGAATGATGAAGATGATGTATCAACACATTCCATTTTTCGAATCAAAATACATGAGAAGATAATGAATTATTTCATTCCTCAGACCAAACTCTCAATGATAACGAAACTTTCAGCTTAGCTTAATATCTGAGAGAAGTAATTCTAACATTCTCTAGCAATAAGTTTACCATATTTGATAAAAATCAATTCATTATCTACAATTTCCTTTAATCAATAAAATGTTAACATCTGGATTTATAAAAGGTTCTTTTTGACAAAACATTTTTTTCTTTCTACCCACAGAAAGTCGAAGGAAAAGCAGCGCACTCGCACTCCGAAGGTGCTGTTTGGATCCCGGCTGCTAAAAATTAGCACCTTGCTTAGGTGCCAATTAGATTAACTAAATATAAGCTAATTTTAAAACTATTTGCATAAATCATGTCTAATTGATGAGTAGATTCTATTAGTACTAATTAGATCTTAATTAACCTATGTAATACTGCAGTAAATATGGGTTAATTAAGACCTAATTAAGGCTAATAGATTCTACTCATCAATTAGACATGATTTATGTAATTAATTTTAAAATTAATCCCGTTGTAGTTCATCTAATTGACACCTAAACAAAGCGCTAATTTTTAGCAGATTCGACACTTGCCGCCCCAAGCCCAACTCCTCACGAGGGCCACGAGCACGACACGTCCTCCTAATCCGGCACGGGAGCGCTCGCTCGCCGCGGCCGCGCCTCCCACACCCGCCCGAAACTCCGAAATGCTGCTCCCCGCCGCTCTCCTCCCCTCGCTGCCGGGCCGCGCGCTCGCCCCCGTCCCACTCCGCTGCCACGCCCCTGCCCAGCAATCCCCCACCGCCGCCGCCCGCGGCCTCCTGCTCCGTGGCGCGGGCTATCCCGTCGTCAAGCGCGCCCCCGACGGCGCCGGCGGCGGCTGGCTCCTCTGGCACCAGTCTGGCGCGCGCGTCGCGCTCGCCACCTCCCCGGACGGGCTCAGCTGGAGCGCCCCCGTCTCCCCCGACCCGCTGCTGCCCTCCGAGGACTGGTGGGCGTTCGACACCGCCGCCGTCCGCCCCTCCGACGTCCTCCTCATCTCTGGCCCCGCCGCGTCCTCGCGCCGCTTCCCGTCCTCCGCCGTGTACTGGCTCTACTACACGGGCTCCACCGATGAGCGGTTCGGCTCCGCGTTCCCCGCCGCGGACGTCCCCGCGCTCCCCGGGCTCGCCATCAGCCAGGACGGCCGCAACTGGGCGCGCATCGAGGGGGGCCACCACACCGGCGCGCTTCTCGGCGTTGGGGAGGAGGAGGAGGAGGAGGAGCCCCGTGGGTGGGAGGCGCGCTGCATTGCCTCGCCCAAGGTGGTCATGCACGCAGACGGGGACCTGCGGATGTACTACCACTCGTTCGACGAAATGTCCCAGAGGCACGCGATCGGTCTGGCGAGGTCCAGGGACGGCATCCGGTGGACGAATATCGGGAAGGTGCTTGAGGGGGGCCGTCCTGGATCGTTCGATGAACGCGGGGTGCGGCATGGACATGTCGTCCGTGACCGTGCTGCCGGGCGGTATGTCATGGTGTACGAGGGTGTTGACACGGATGGGAGGGTGAGCATTGGAATGGCCGTGTCGGAGGACGGGCTGAAAGGGTGGAGGCGGTCCAGCGAGATGCCGGTTTTGTGCCCGTCTGAGGAGGACGAAGGGTGGGATGCTGCTGGGGTTGGTTCACCGTGCTTAGTGCAAATGGATGGCGCCTATGACTGGAGACTGTATTACATGGGTGTTGGGAGGGATGGCGAGGCTTCGATCGGGATGGCGCATTCGGAGGGTCAGGCTCTTCCGAAATTCGACAAGTGTGATGCTGTTCTCATGTAAGGTGAGGTCTTTTGTAGTTTTATAAGGGATGTACACGTGGAGTTGTTCTGGCCCTTCTTGGGATGTTCAGTTCACCAGAGACAAAATTTTGCTAGATTAAAAACTCCCACCTCAGGTTATCCTTCTTTGCATTACTCCCTGAAAATATAAGGCGGGTTTTGACTCTGCACCGATCTACAAAACTATGTTTTGACTCATGATTTTTTTATTGTATATGTTTGTACATCAAATACGAATACAATGATATCACTTTTTTAATAAAAGAATTTACATCTTGTAAGACTAATCATTGGTTGAAGACTACGAGGTTGCATGTGCACCTCATGAAAAGAAATGGAGGGAGTAGTAATGTATTGTTCTTTGAGTTTTTTAAAACGTTCTAGTTCGCTATATCTGCATAATTCATCAAAAAGTGGTCCTATTGGGGTCCATTAGTGGGCAAATGGTGGTTTGGACCAAAAAACTTCTCTGGATCGGTAAGGCTAATGGCATGGCTAGGTCTTAACTGTAAGTCTGTTAGGTAGGAGAAATTAATCCTGTATGACTATTGATGTAGATTCTCACTCATAAAGTTTTACTATTATATTTGGTACTATGACAATAATAATGGTGGATCAAGAATTATAGTATTTCGAGAATATTCTCATGCAAAAAGGCGCATCATGCGGCATGTGCTGCAAACAGAATTGACCAAGTTCCAGTCTGTTTGAACATCATATGCTCAAAATCAAATATACTTCTCTGCCTCCCTGGATGAGAATATCTTGAAAAATCACCCTTACTTGCTATTTTTTACTGCATAGTGGAGTCCATGAAGTATTCAGAAATCAGCACGAGTCAGATGCAGAGATTGGACAAGCTGTATGCCATTATTTTTCCTATGAGCATATATTTCTTTATCACTGCATGTTATAGGCCCATGGTTAGAAATGGGTTGATGTTGTCAGGTGATCTGCACTGGCAAAATCTGGATTTCCTATTCACAAATACAGATGCTGCTGCATTTGTGCAAAAGAAAGGGGTTGCTTATCTAGACACTATACGAACTTGAATTATCTGCATTTTTACTTCTTTACTTAGATCTGTATTTGATCTGCTGTCTGCCTGAAATTCTGAACTCTATACCAATCTATGCTATACACGTATGAATTTGGTTGATAACTTTAGCTCCATCATACGTTGTGTTTCAGCATCTGTATATGTCTCTCTGTGTTCAAGTTACTCCTTCCTTCCTTTTATATGTGACGTTGAATAGCTCAAATTGATCTAATCAACATCATAAGAAAGGGGGGTGTTTTTTTATGTATGCCTCTATTATTGTTGTTTCTATTTCAAGCATGAATTTTGATTTAACTGGCCCCTGTTCCTCATAATCTAAAAGTTCACTTAAGTCAAGATATGTGCAGTTTTCAACTCTTATCTCCACATACCAAATTTAATGTCAAATTTCATTATCAGATTTAGCCTTCCGGATGAGCTCCTATATCTGAGGAAAGCTGGGTTCTAGAACTTTTGATATAATTATGGCAGGAATAAGTTAAACAGTGAGTTTTGTATTTAACTAGGTTTGTTATGTGTACAGAATAGGATGTGCTTAATAGTGTCATATGCTCCATACAATACGGTAGGGGTATCTTTTTAGTTTATGCAATATGCGTCATGCTGTATAATTACAATACTAAAGCATGTTCCACATAATGTAAATTTTCCAATAACAGTTGCCAGCTGTGTGCTGTTGTCTTGGCATAGGTCTAGTCTTGTCTTAGCTTAGCTGGGTAGCACAATAATGATTGATGAAGGTACATATTAGTTACTAAGGATAACTTTCTTGACGGTAACTTTCTTTGCATCCTGTGTTACAAAGCATAGCAAGGAGAATATTGTGAGTGATAACGCATTTTATTTTATCAGCTGTCCTTGATCATTTAAAGTGCATATTGTACTGTCGTGTCGTGCCTAAATGATGGAATGCATTTATTGTGGTGCTAGGTTACACAGTGAGACAAGGGCTGATCGACCTCTAATCTTCAGGCTTCTCTTGTCGAGAAGAGGCTCTGATCATACCCGAGTTTGGTGGGCATAGCCCATACTAGATTGATTCCTGTGCAGGACCCCTTTGAACGCCTTAATATAGTTTTTGGGCACCGGCTAACTAACACATCATGGACTAACAAACTGACCAGGACTCTTAGACTTCCTAAAGATATCAAGAGATGACATACTAATAACACTTGCACTTTCTAAACAAATCTAACTGGCTAGAATTCTTATTTATCTAAATCTGGCAGGGTGATGCGTGAATTGTTTCCATAACAGCATTGGCTTGTATGAACAGGTTGTACCCTCACTCCCTCAGTCAGCTTTTGCTGGCTCTTTTTTGTACCAAATGCAATATCTTATGGTGGATGCTTTTTTACATCAATGGCTACTTTCCACCTTGAACACCTGAAAAAGAAAATGAAAATCAATTTTTCAGATCAAGTGAACTTGTAGCATATCTGCATATGCAACTCACTGATTTCTGGCGAGTACTGTCTGAATGCCATCAACTATGAGTAGCAGTTAGTTCCACTAAAAGTGCCTCAGTATGTACCTCCAGCTTGACAACTTTTCTTTCGTAGACAAGATAAAGTTGTGATAGCAGCTAACATTAGAGCACCAACATCTGGTTTTTAATGTAATTTAATTCCTCCTTGTGCCCTGAACATACTCCTATTTTGGTAGAAACACATTAACATCTAATATTGTTGTGTGCAAAGTGGTATTCACCATGAGCTAGGTGTCTTTCGTCACTTTTCATCTTATTTACTTTTATCTTAAGAGTCTTTGTTGTCTATTTAGTTTATTTGATTATGTCTTCTATTTTCCATATACTATTAGCAGAGAATTTAGCTTTAAGCTGGATGAATTTGCTTTTAAAAAAAGTGAATTACATTCGATGCAACTGATCAACTGTAGTTACCTTTTTTTATGCTTTAAATGTTTCTTAACATACTAAGTAGGTACAATCCTGCTCTTCTGTTTTCAAAACTGTAGGACACATACTTCAAAATTCATGCAAATGCTCACTTAATACTTTTGACACTATTGCTAGTTAATCTGCAAGCCTCTTTTAAACTGTTTACATGCAGAGTGTCTGACTGATCTTCGAAGACCTGCATGCACTGAATTTCACGTCGCGTGTAATTCATGATTTCATCGTGGTGACTTTAGTATTTCTCAGTTCTCACTTGCTTCATCAAATTACAGATGGCCTGTTCGCAAACTTAGAAGCACATATGGTAATTTTTTTATAACAAAAGTAAGACATGAATTGTCTCAATTAAAATTACTGATTGAAATATGCAATTTGGCATTGATTCTAAATGCAATGGTTCTTGAGATAAAAGGGCTGTTTTTCATAATTATGATCATTACCAAAGTTTTCTTTTCAGTGATGCAACCAAGCTGTTGAACAAAGTGGTACAGTCGTCCTCTGGCACAAGAGGTTGATCTGTTTTGAGAGGCCATGTGCAGAGCGAAGAACATGTACTATGGTCTCAATAATGCAATGCTGCATAGTTATTTCAATGGGGTCATGGTTGTCCTTTCTTCCTTCGTTGTGAGGTCAGTGTTTTGTCTTTTGCCTTCCTGTTCAATTGGTGTGTCCACATATTCTCAGTTTTACACAACCCCATAACAAATCAACAGTGGCAATATATCACAATGTTTATTCTCAATCTCTCTGAAACAGTTTCAATATCTTCCTTTTCTGCCCTTCTGTACTTTAGCTAGAGTAATTCTGTGTCATATTATTATTTTGGGCACTAGTTTTCTGGTTATAAATACCTGTTCTCTCAAACAATGTTTACCTTAGTCTGTTTTTCTTCCCTGAAATTCTTCTGGTAACTGTTCATCTTTTTGAAAGTGGACATATTTACTGAGATAACTTGTAATTCCACTTTTGAACAAAAGTGATATTCTAACTCTATCGTAATAGGGCTGCTTAATCATTCTGGGTTCGATTCCAAAGAGGGGGAGACAAGACAACTTGAGCGTTGAACTAACAACTGTAAAGTCCGTGGGTCATTAATGTAGTGTCCTCGGGGGTCCTGGTGGCTAACATACAGTTGCTTCTAGCATCAGGCCAACAAAAAGAAGCTGATAGAAAGTAATATAATTTATTTACTACATCCACACAGTAACCAACTATTTCACTTTCACATGCATGGAGAAAAAAAAATTGCATACTGTTGCAACAGTTGGAGCATTTATTTGCAGCGCTTTTTCTGTCTTCTGATGGTCCAATATATTTTGCTCAGAAGTCTTGAAAGAAAATCAAGGGGACTGTATTCTAGACCAATGGAGGCGACTGGGGTGGCAGCTCTGAGTTCACCATGCCGAGGACGCCATTCCAATAATTCTTGTCCTCCTCATCTGATGCTTGGTTGCTGTGCTCAGTTTGGCCATTGTTGGACTCACCCCAGCATTCTGATGCGTCATGGTCATTGGAACCATCAAGCAGCATGCCTGTGAAGCCAGATCCAACCCCAGCCATTCCTGAGAACCATGGCTGCTCACAACCAATGAAGTCCTCTTCCCTCTCCTTGCCTTCCAATCCCAGCACTTGGTGCTTGCTGAAGAACTGCCAATCGCTTTCTTCACTCTCCAGCTCATCGCTCCATATTGCAGAGTTGCTTACTGATACCTCTAGTCTGTAGGTCCTGGGGGTTGGCAGCATGCCACTATTGCTCCCTGTAAACGTCAGTGTGGAGGTAGGTGACTCCAGGTCTATTTTGGCACCCTGCCATGCATGCAACACGTCAAGGCATGGAGAAGCAGCAGAGGCAGGTGCACTCGTTTTTTGCGCATGGAGTGTGGTTGGTGTCGGTGCTGCTGTTCTCATCTTCGATTCTCGAGCCAGCCGTGCCTCAGCCTCAAGGCGGGCACTCTCCCACTGAGCCATGTGGCTGAGGCTTGCCGCGGCCTTGGCTGATTTGTCATCTGCGGTGCCAGTGAGAGTGCCACTGATGGATTTGTGGGTGATGGGGTCAATCCCCATCTTGGCCAGTCTCTTCTTGAGGTGGGTGTTCCAGTAGTTCTTGATCTCATTGTCTGTGCGCTTTGGTAGATGGGTTGCAATGGCCGACCATCTGAACAAGTGAACAGTTCCACGAAACAAACTTGTGATTAATTTGACCTTTTTTTTCCATCTATCGCATATGATGACATTCTTTACTGGAGTACAGAAATAAAAATGGCTATGAACATGCAGAAACTGAGGGAAATGGAGCTGAGGTGACAAACTAAAAAGTACAGATGACATGCCATAACTTGGTGCATGCAGCAGAATAAATTGGTGCACTCAGATGCCTGCATACAGAAAATGCACTAGAAAAGAAGATTTTGATTTAAGTTAAAATTGTAACACTAAGAATTCCAATATTTTTTGTTTAAATGCCAAAATCCGGATAGAGCCTTTAATTCATTGGCCATCACTTTCTAATTTGCTATAAATACATTAACAATCCTTTTCAAGGTTGGTGTATATGTTTTGTTCATTGCCACTAATTGGCAGACAGCAGTCTGACAAGACAGACAGTGCACTTCATCTTGGCAGAAAGAAGTCAGAGAAGACACCTATGGCGTTGCAGCACTAGGAATCTAGGATCACTAGTGCTCTGAACACTCAGAGGATATTGCTACTGTAACAATCTGGAGCTGACTTATTTCATTGGTACTCACCTATTACCAAGAAGAGCATGAAGCTGAATGATGGTCTGCTCTTCCTGCAAGCTGAACTTGCCCCTCTTGATGTCTGGCCTCAGGTAGTTTGTCCACCTCAATCTGCAGCTCTTCCCACACCTCTGCAAGCCTGCAGGATGTTGATGGAATTCTTACTGACTTTGTTCATTTGCAAGATGGTGGAATTCAGGTTTGTTCACACTCACCTGCCTTTGCAGGCAACGCTCGCCAGCTCCCATGTCCGTGCTCCTCAATGTAGGCGAGCAGCTTTTGATCCTCCTCTGGTGTCCATGGACCTTTCTTCAGGCCAATCTTTTCACAGCATGGTGATCGCCCCATTAAAGCAGTGTGTGTTATCTTTCTGAAGTCGAGCTGACAGCTGAGTGCAGAGGGGCTGGAGGATAAATAGAGCAGGAGGAGGAGAAGACAAGCCACACTGCTCTGCTATAAATCATTAGCATGTTAGGAGGTATGCGCACTGAATTTTCCATGCCTTATCATGACATAAATGCCCTTGTGTTGGTTTGCTTCAGTTTGGTTAAGGGGCGTGTTTAGATCTACAAGATATTTTGCGACATTTACTGTAGCAAAACTAAATCAAAGATTAGGAGGACTAAACATGATCTAATTATAAAACTAATTACACGGATGGACGGAAAATCGCAAGACGAATCTATTAAGCCTAATTAATCTATCATTAGAGAATATTTACTGTAGCACGACATCGTCTAATCATGGCCTAATTAGGCTCATTAAATTCGTCTCACAATTTCACCCAGGGGTTGTGAAATGGGTTTTGTCAGTTATCCACATTTAATACTCCTAATTAGTATCCAAACATTCGAATTTACTGTAGCAAAACTAAACTAGTGGATCTAAACGCGACCAAGATGTACAAGTAGACCTGTAGACGTACAGCTTCTTATTGATCTACTGAACGTAAAAGTACAGTAACAACTAACAAACAAATGCCTTCATTTGAGGGCCAGTTTAACACTGAGGTCCAGTTTGCTATGGCCCATGTATTAAAAATCGCAATAACTCCATGGGTGATCAGGTCCCACAGCTGACACCAAGTCCAGGTTGGTGTTGGGGTAAGGCAACAAAATGATTCATTTTCTTGGGGTGAGATGAGTCAAGGTTATGGTCCATTGCTTGATTGAGAGGAGCCTTAGGCCTTGTTTAGATTCGCGAATTCGATTGAATTGACTGTAGCAAAAGTGCATTGGGAAGCGTAAAAGTAGAGAGGGGGGCACGTTTTTCAAGAAGATACTTTTGGTTGAATTAGTCGAATTCGACGAATCTAAACAGGGCCTTAAAGGCATTTGGACTTGGGCTTGGATTTCCAGCAAATCTGATAGTAAAGATCAGTGATTTGATCTAGGTAATATATGGCAATTCCCTTGCCAGGCTTTGATTTAGAGTGTGATGTGACCAATACGATGATTATCATGTAGTGCCTACAATTATTTGGAGTGAGGATTTCATCATGGCAATTGGCAAGTCTCTGTCACTATGCAGTTCTGGTGAGCAGCTATAATTGGAGTCGAAATATGTGTAGCTATGCAGTCAGTCCTAGTGCAGCTTTAGGTACAGTGGAAGTCATTTTCAGTAATCCCATTTTGCCTATGTCGTATAGTTGTCATTTTGGTTTAAGGCTGAGCTGCCTGAAAGGATGAAATAACTGAGCCTAGAGTAGGGAACAACTTCAGAACTGTTGATGCCTAGCAAGGTACTAAAGTCATTGTTTCTGTAGATGTAGGAGGCCGGTCATTGCAGTGTCACGTTTCAGAAGAAAGAAAAGGAAAAGGAATGAATATGGTTGCAGCCTTTCCCGATGAACTGTGCTAACGATACTGCTTGCATGCAGTGTTCAACTGAGCAGTAAAAAAAGGAGGAGCTTTTTAGAAATTCACAAATCGATTGTGCTACAATAATTTAGAACAACAAAGAATTGTTCTAAAAAACAGCAGAGAATTTGGATTTACTTATTTGGTTGTTCCTACCCAATGTCAAACCAAATAGTATTTTGCGGTGCAAGTAACTACTGTTAGCTCTCAACTCTCATTACCTTGTGTTGATATTTTAGGGCTGTAAGTGAGATGTGCTAATGCTTTGGGGCTAATGTGGGTGTTTTGGTTTGTCTTTCAATATCTGGCATCCTTGTGTGATCCATATCTTATACTCCCTCCATATTGTAAAGGAAGTCGTTTAGGACATTGACACAGTCTTTAAAACATAACTTTGACTAATACTTTTTGCTATAAACTATTTATAAAATGCATTTAAAAAGTACTTTTATGAAACAATATTTCAATACGAATCTACTCGTACTATTTTCATATTTCTAAACTTAACACATAAAAAATATATTTTTTTCTCGAATACGCACGATCGTGCATATCTTTGTATTAAGAGGAATTAGAGTTAGTACATGCCCAAAACGCCAAGCGGCAGAAACACCCTCCCATCAGCAAACGTGTTGCGGCAAAGGGGATACAACAGCTAAGAAGTACATGGATTACTCGGATATTAAACAACCTAAGCTTGTTGCTACCACCATAATCCATAAGTTTGTTTCCTGGCGTATGGAGTGCAACAGCTCCGCCGATGTGGCCTCAGAGTCATTGAATAGCCTGGTGTTCCGCTCATTCCAAATGCACCAAATGATGAGCATGAAAAGAGTATCCAGTCCCCGCCTACGACTCGATGTCTGGAGGTTGTGTAGATGTATCCACCAGTGCTGCAGGGAAGCTCCTTGCTCCATGAATGAGCAGGAGCAGTTCATGGCCGAGAGGCCCTCCCACCAGATGGTCTTGGTGTAGGCGCAATCTACCAGGATGTGGTCAGCTGTCTCCAAAGCTTGGTGGCATAACCAACACTCGTTTCTAGCTTCTAATCCGTGTTACCGTCGCCGGTCAGCCGTCCAAATGCGCTTCTTAGTGGCTAACCAAGCGAAGAACTTCACTCTCGGAGGTGCCCAGTTTTCCAAATCCTCTTGTAACCCTCCAGATGAACTGCGCCGACATGGAGCTACTTGTAAGCTGAAGAGGCCATGTATCGCCCGTCTGCTGTCCAACGCCATATGAACTGATCCTCTACTCCTGGTTGGAACAATCTCAAAACAACTTCCTTTACAATACGGAGGGAGTATATCAATTCCTAGCTCTCCCTCTATGTGGTATCAAAAGTTCCAGAGGCGTGGGATTTGATTGGTTGATGTAAGGAAGGAAATAAAGATCCAACTAAGGAGAAGTGAACGGCCAAATTATACCTTTTATCTTCCATTGAAAGGTTCCAAGATTGTTTGTTTGCCAAGGTATAAAGTCGAGTGGAGAGTCAAAGGTCCTAACAGCATATTTACCCCTCCCCCTGGATCTTACTTCAGAAAGCACAAGATCTTCCCATATCACTGCATTGCTGCAGGTAAACGTGGGAGGCTATGGAAGAAGCAGGAATAAACTGACAGATATCTCAAAAGTCAAACTCAGAGTAGTGGCTGATAATAAATCCTGAGTGCTTACTGTGGACATGCACTGCACGGCCTCTTAGATCCTGTTTAGTTCCACCAAAAACGCATAAAGTTTTCACCTAGAGAACCGTGTTAGTTCATTTCTTCTCTCTGTACACGCGACCCAATACATAAACACTATGCATAACAGGTGCATCACCCCCTTAATGGCACCAAACGGTTTGTCTCCTCCAATTACCTTTTCTTGAGGTACGTCTCGTGCAACTCAGACAGCACTTTTAAGACACCCTCTAGGCCTGTATTGAAAGTGGTCCAAACTACACAAGCTGTCAGCATGCCCACTGATGAACTGAAAGTTAACCTACAGCTTCAGGGTCACTCCATTAACAGTGCAGCAAATATGTTTGAGCCGTCCATGGTTTGGAGCATGATGGTAGGTGAGAATATGTGAGTTACTCCCATAGTTGGATGAACAACCATAGGCGACCGCAATGTGTAATTTTATCCATAGTCAAAGTACTTCCTTGATGATTGATTGATTCACTTAAATAGCATATGTTTCCTTGACTCTTGTTTTCGTGTGACCGTGCATGCAAAAATGCCTGCACCTTCAAGTTGCATTTTCTAATTGCTCACTAGCTAGCTAGTAACACCTTTCAACATCTTTGATTTTATCTTTTTGGTGAGCAGAGCTAATCTTTTGTTGTGCTATGCTTGCACCTTACAGCAATCTAATCCCTCGTGTAGGTGCACATTTACTTATGCTCCCTATATTAGATATGCAATAACTTCTCTTGAGTCTTCTGTAGGAAACTAGGAAAACGAGGCAACAAAAAATTTGAGTCAAATACTCATATAGATAGAATAGAATTTGTTTTCATGTGACCGTGCAGGATATCTTTTTGTCTCTTCGCTGTTGCAACTAGCCTCTTCCATGCATGGCACGTCTAAAATTAGCCAGTAAGCAGGGCATGTCGAACCTCACACCAGCTGCCTTAGGTCAAAAGTAAAATGACATGTTGGATCATTAATTATGTTTTAACAACATAAGAGCTGTCATTTTAGCTTCAGTTTGGCCTTGTTTAGTTCGCTCGAAAGAGCACCAATTCGACCAAAAGCAACGCATTGAACTACGTGCCCTCTTTCTACTTTTTCAATTCTCAAGGGAATCTGCTACAGTCAATTCGATCGAATTCGCGCGAACTAAACAAGGCCAATTTGTCAGAAACAATTAGCTAGGCATCAATCATATGAGATGCTAAACTAATGGTTGATGAGATCCACACGCTGCTCACAGGATAACGAGATTGGACCGAGTCTAGGAATGCCATATCAGCATGCGACACAAATCAGATCTCTTCTCCATGACCTCACGGTTCATGAATCCTTATTGGTGACGAGATCAGCGGTAAGTAATGCAGTTCTTTTTATCTTGATTTTTCTCCTGTCGAGGTGATGCAAGCTTGCAAGTCGCAACTAAGTGGCAAGAGCTAATCATTGATGAGTATGGACTAAACAAACCTGCCTATCCCTGGACGTATCACCATTAACCAATCTTCCCCCGCTTATGCATGCACATATATAATTATCTCCACAGATCGATGAACGCAAGAGGAGCAAAAGATTGTACTGAGTCTGACCCATCCTTTTTCAAAAAATAAGAGTAACTAGTCCCTGATATTTTTGAAGAACATTACTGAGAAGTATGTACATAGCACGACATGACGTAAGAAGCCCATGATATGTACAAGCACTACTTTCTGGTAAAACCTATACTGCTGTCTATTTGTGCCAACCCTGGTGTTGTTTACACCCATCAACTTACCTGCACTCTACATGTCAAGCTCACACATTGCATGTGCTTTGCAGTATTGTTCAGAAAACCTAGAATTTGTCTAATGCATACACATACTCTATTGACCTATAGATATACTGATGAGATCACATACATATTGAATATATACAATTGCTTTCAGAAACCAAAGTTCCAGTAGAGACCATCAAGGTTAAGGGGGGCAATGGCGACGGGGGTGATCTCAGCACGTCGGCTCCCCTCAGCACCAGTGTCCTGCAACCCCAGCCCAGCGTCCGGTAAGTCGTCACATCCATTGTACTCCAGCAACTCCGGCAGGTAATACTCTGCGTCATCAGACTCCATCTGCATGATTGGCAACACCGAGCAATGCGCTCCCAGCTGATCGTCGTGGTTGAACCTCAATGGCGAAGCGCAACTCGAACCATGGCGATTCATCATCAGTAACTCCATTTGATGTCGATGGTGACGATCCTTCTCATTGCGGTTGTCCATGACAGAGGCACCACAGTCGCTGACCGTTTGCCATGAGTCGGTGACTACCAGCGGCGCCTGCTCACTGTCACAACCTTCCGGTGCCATTGGAAGGAGATGGGTGTCTGAAGAAGAATCTTGATCATGCACCGTCTCCTCAGTTGTCAGCTTCCTGTCGTTGCTCATCACATGATGCTTCCTCGTGAACACCTTGCATATGACCCACTCACTCTGCATATGGCCAGAACAGAGATCAATCACAATCTCGGACCTTGAAGAACAACAGCTTCATCATCGTGTCAGAGAGCTTAAGAAATAGCAAGCAAAAGGAATCCTCCATGGAAGCACGTGCAAGGACCAAAGAGAGAAGGAAACAAAGTATGTGAGGTCGTGTGCACACCTGTGCTCCTCTGAGGAGGGCGCTACTACTCCTCTCGCCCATGGCGTACTCGTGCATGACCCAGCCGGTTTTCACCCCTCTCGGTGCCCTGCCGCCGTAGAACACCAGCGTCTTCCTCGTCCCGACGAGGCGGCCGTCCCTGCCGCGCACGGCCTTGTCCTTCCCCGTCGACTTCCAGTACCCGCGCTGCGTCGCGCGGCGGGCGCGCACGCCGGACAGGTACTTGCTGCCCCTCGTGCAGAAGAAGTAGCCCTCCAGCAGGTCTTCCCCTCCGGCTCCGGCCGCCGCCTGCTGCTCGCCTGTGAACATTGGCACCAATGAGGCAGATGTCTATAACTTGCTTGGATGCGTGGGAACATATATATGCAAGAGATAATTATTTCACTGTGGGTCCATTAACTTTTACCAAGTTCTCAACCAGGTCTGTTACCTAAAAAAGTGGTCATGTGGGTCCATTAACTTTTACTAAGTTCTCAACCAGGTCCATTAACTTAAAAAAGTGGTCATTTAGATCCTAAATCTAATTAAGAGAGCAAATGGAGGTCCAGACTCAGCCATGGAAGTGCTTTTTGGCGACGTGGCGCTGCCACCATGGATGACCGGTCATTGAACAATTGTTTTTTTAATATATTTTAGACCTCCATGTATTTTTCATATGCGCCTTTATCCTCAAATTGATCCCTTTTCCCTTTCTCTCTTCTCCAACAGAGCTCACCGGAGATTCGTGGCTACCACTCCAACCCATCCCGATCCAATCCATCGGCAGCACGTATGAGCAGTGAAGCATCCCCTCGCCTCTGTCCCTGATCTGCTCCGATGATGTTACAAGGGAGTTTGTCCGCATGGTATGGGGAGTCCTCACAGCCGTCGATGCCGCCGCCGGCTTTGGCGATGCCGCCCCTGCGACATCTGGGCAAGTATGGCTGGTTGAGTGGGTTCTCCCTTGTGACGTGCCCTAAATGTGGCGAGGAAGTCATGGAGCTGCTGCGGCGGCAGCGACTGTGAGGACTCCCCGTACCATGCGGATGAACTCCCTTGCAACATCGTCGGAGCAGATCAGGAACAGAGGCAAGGGGATGCTTCACTGCTCGTACCTGCTACCGATGGATTGGATCGGGATGGATTGGAGCGGTGGCCACGAATTTTCGGTGAGCTCTGTTGGAGAAGAGAGAAAGGGAAAGGGGATCAATTTGAGGATAAACGCGCACAGGACAAATACCTGGAGGTCTAAAACATAAAAAAACAATCGTTCAATGACCGGTCATCCATGATGGCAGCGCCACGTCACCAAAAAGCGCTTCCGTGGCTGGGTCTGTACCTCCACTTACTCTGTTAATTAGATCTGGGACCTAAATGACCACTTTTTAGTTAACAGACTTGGTTGAGAACTCGGTGAAAGTTAATGGACCCACATGACCACTTTTTTAGTTAACGGATCTGGTTGAGAACTCGGTAAAAGTTAATGGACCCACAGTGAAATTATCTCTATATGCAACTATATACATACATGGCAGATCCCATGGCTCGGACTTGTAGAGGTCGACGTCGCGGATGGCCGGTGAAGTGAAGGTGGCGTCCATGGCCTTCCTGGCGAGGTAGCAGGTGATGAGCTCCTCGTCCGTCGGGAAGAACCGGAAGCCCGGCGGCAGGACCTCCATTCGCCGCCGCTGGCAAGCATTGTAAACCAATATTAATCAGGAACAACAAAAGCAAGAAGCTGCAGCATGTGGTGAAGCACGAAAAGATGGCGAGATTGCAAAGGGGATTGGTTGAAAGTTGCAAAGGGGATTGTAAACCTGTGCTCTGTTGTGCACGAAGACGAAGGTGACGCGCAGTGAGTTACGTATATTGCCGATGCGAAGATAGATGTGTGTGACCAGCAGCAGCGTAGGCATGCCCTTCGTTTTATATAGGGCGAAGGGCACCGTGTGTGCCTGTAGTTTATTGCATAGCTAGAGCGTGCAGGCAGTTGGGGGGTTGACGTGGGCGTAGATCTCATCCATGCATGTACCGCAGAATCCGAGTGAGATGCTCTACAGTAGCTAGGACAGTAGCACGGGGCATGCTGTTGAGTAGACTTAGCTTCTCCAATGAGTGTTGCTTACATGAAGTAGTGCTGTATTTTACTCTGATTTTTATGAAGTATACTCAATAATTTCTAGTGCAATCATCTTCGATCTCCTTTTTCTATGGATGGTTAAAATATGTTCTTTTCTATATATATGAGCACTTTGTGTTCCCTATCTATCATGAACAATGATGCTAAAAAAAATATATCATGAACAATCAAGCTTATAAGACTTTGAAATAGTGCGCGTGCGATGTAGACATGAAGTTTCAGTTATTCTGACCTCTCGCTCCCATTGTTGCGACCACATAGGTTCTATCATATAACTTTACGCATATTTGCAAAGGGTGTCGCCACTGAGTTGCGTCATGTTCGTAGGCATCATAGTTTGCTCTTAGCTCATGACGCAACGCCAAGCTAGCCTCCAACAACTCCGACAAATTAAGCACGTCGCATATAGTACGAATACACGCAAAACATGGGAGATATTGTTTTTCAATCAATTGGGCATACTTTTACTCAAGAACACCTTGATTGATGTATTATTGGTCTAGTCCTTGTTTAGTTATTCTAGGATTAGCTAGCAAAGTTTTTTTAATGTTTCTTGATGAGATATTCAACTGTGCCAATAATGCTTTACTTCTTTAACCGATGTGATGAGGTGAGCAAGTGACGATTTGCCAGAAGCGAGGGACCAAGGAGTTACATGGCTGCATCTACCGTCCGGCATGCTTGAATTTGCATACATGTGAAGAACTTGATGGCCAGACGGAGGTTGGAGTATCAGTCGAGTGGCCGATTGGAGTATCAGTCCGTTTAAGCCAGAGGCATCTCTGACATAGTGCGGCTCATGGCCAGAAGGAGGTCGTGGATCCTAAGCCCACCAAATTTAGGAGTCTTGCACATGGCCGGCCATATCCTCCTGAGCATTGCCCGCCATTGGCTTTCTATTTCCTTGCGCAAAGGAAGCCCCTTATTCTCCTGTCGATCTCCTGGAAGACCCAGTTTGGGAATTCGAGTGAAATTATAGTATGAATTGAATACACTTGCCCATGATCACCTACGTATAGGCTGGAGCACTTGACAAAGAAGGCGAGAGTCTCTCCGGTAGTGATTAGATCCTATGTAGTGGGTGCATGAATATAGCAAAGTTGCATTAGCGTAATTGAACATTGATGATGGATTCGTGGGTTTTCTAGCGGTGAGAGAGCACCGCTCTATGTTGCTCGCTACAAGGGGCGGTGCAAGATCTCAGAAAGATGAAGAGCATAAAGAGACAGGAGTCTCCTGCAGGAGTCGCCACATGTTGTGGATCAATCGTCCAGGATCCCATTGAGTAGTACTTTGGTTAATGCAGTGGAGACCAGCATGGCTATCTAGTCGAGCCAACAAGCACCAAAGCCAAGCCCTTGCGGAACTTTGAGCAGGAACAACCATTCCACCACGTTAAATGCTTTGCCAAAGCTAATTACCGTGAAATT
Organism: Alloteropsis semialata; assembly: GCA_004135705.1. Classification (NCBI taxonomy): domain Eukaryota; kingdom Viridiplantae; phylum Streptophyta; class Magnoliopsida; order Poales; family Poaceae; genus Alloteropsis; species Alloteropsis semialata. Next base: position 14,990,543 of record CM014275.1, read on the forward strand.
GACTCGGTACAATCGCAGGTCTTCCTTTCAGTTTTTCAGGGGTACATTTCGATTCTATTATATGTTGAATCCAAATGTTTGAAAGTCTATATACATCCAACTGTCATACAAGATCTGTTGGCACAGAAAAATGCATATCATACAACAAATAAGGGCACATACTGCCCGGATCATCTAATTTCAAATGTGCTATCCTGTCTAGAGGAGTTTCCAATGTCTGGGTTCAATGTAAAACAATGCAAATGTACCATATGATGTACTTAATGTCGACAGGTTGATAAAATCGCCATCAACTGCTTGTTAATAACAACAGCGATCAGCAATGCCAAAGGATGTCTTTGTACTCATGTTTGGTCTGCATGTGTCACTCAAGAAGCTTGTTGCAGGTGCTGACCCCCAACGCTGCAGCTAGATGCCAAGCGGCATGGAGGTAGGAAGTTTGCGGGAAGACATCGTCAGCGATGAACAGGGCGCCTCCCAGTAAAGACGACATCTTGTGTAGGTTATGCGCCATCTTCAGCTCTGGTTCTATTGATGCTCTTTTAGCAAATGAAACCTAAGGTGGAGGAAGGATGTTATAATAGGTCAATCAACAGATAGAAATATGGATATGACGTGACTGACAAAATGGTAATATAAATCAGACAAAAATAGGATGTACATAGAATAATAATTGTTTATTGTATTTCAAATAAGACTCCATGAGCTTTGAATTACTTGCCTCCATTATCCCAGTGTGGATGGCTGAAACCATCAAAGGTTGAAATGGTAGGAGCAATGTTGATGCTGCCATTAGAAACTTTGGATTCTCATCCCGAAGAGCTCTTGATAAGCACTGCATGAAAGATGTCTTGTCAAATTGCCCAACACATCAAATTTTAGATAATGAGATAAACAGTCCTTTCTTTTGGTCTTAGTACAGCCCTAAAAAGGGTTTCAATCCATGCAACTACTGATAGTATACACAAGAACTTGCATGTGCATGCCAATTTGAAACATGAAAGATGTTGGTACATTCTGAAAGACCGTCATCTAACAGACAAACCAAACCAAATTAGATCACATGCTTTTCATAGTTCATCCAGGATGGTCATGCATTAATTAAGGGTAGCACAAATTCTGCTTCAACAATCATCTTATGAAAATATTTCACTCACTAGTGTTGAAGTAGCAATCATTGTATAGTCTGCCCATCTCAAATATTTTCTAATTTCTCCTCGCGAAGTATGGTACAAGCTAGAAGCTATTCCAACTCCAATTAATGAGTTTGCATAAAGTGCGGTATTCAAGTTCTTTCTGCACAACTGGCACAAAACCGTTAGTTCATACTTGGTAGCAACCGAGAACGAAATCAGGAGGCAATCATTATGAAAAATGATCTCTGCGGTTCAGGCGTGAGCTTGCCTTGGAGTTTGCAGTCCCAAAACAATGAAAGGAAGTGAGGTGACAACATTAGCAATAGTTTCACCGACATGTTTATCACCTGGTCCAAGATAAGATTTATACAATGGAGTAAGCAAATGAGATTCTAGGAAGTTTGTATTCTACCATTATGATAGGTTACACATACATGAGAGGCTACAGTGTATGGGCTTCAAGCATGGGGGTCTCTGCTGCCATAGTTGCCTGCAAGCACAAAATAGATCATTAAGAAAGCACAATTTAATGAAATTTCCGAACGGTGTTCCATGTGTAGGTGCAAGAAACTAACCGTATCGGCAAACGCCGGCTCAAGCCAACACCCTCCTGCGGTTCACAAGTTGAAGAATCCATAATGCTAGTTTTGACCATTTCGTCGTCACTGTACAGCGACTGACCCGCAAACTGTACCCCGTAGAGGCTATTGAGGCCCCCAGAAGGCCTCGGATCTTCTTGGACTCCCATTTATTTTAACCTATTTGTATTTTGACCACTAAGCAGAACAAGTGGAATCCTGTTGGGAAAAAGAAATGTCAGTATGAAGGTCAGAAGCTTTAGTTATGCTAAACTTTAGCTCTAGGGAATCCAAACAAGGCCCAAATGTACAGCTGTACATCACACGTGTCAAAAAGAGTATGTAAGCACCAGATCAAATGAAGCATTACATGAAGTTATACCTCCTACTCCTCTAGTTATGCAGAAGTGAAATCCCTGTTGCTTTGATTTGATTTTGAGGAGCTGTGCTCAGTTATTTGCTATCCTGACACTGCACACAAAGAGTTATACACAATTCCACATTGCTTGGCGCAGTGGATTTCCACAGCTAGGACTAAGCTACGAATTCCTCGCCGCCTAACAACAAATGAGGCAGCAGCGCAACCACCCCGGTTGCTCGCTCAACACCGCGCATCGCAAGGAAACCAACGAAGGGAAGAAGCGACTTCTTTCCATCCCCCCGCTTCTTGGCAATCATGAAACTAGATACACCACGGCCAAGCAACCATGCTCAGCTCCTCGGCTCGATTCCACCACAGTCACTCACGCCTGGTCGCGGAACCCAACTACACGACAAATTCCGACGAAATCCCAACTATTCTCTAACTTCTTGCCGCTTTCCACTACACTACTTACGGGAGAAGAAGAGGAAAAGGAGCTCATTGGGCAGAAGAAACGTACCGGGGGAGAGCCGATTTGAACCGCGCCTCAGGATTGGGAAGCGCTCGCTCTCCCTCTCCTCCTGCTGTGGCCGCTCCCTCTCGCCCCCCTCCACGGCGATTGCTCCCTCCTCCGGTCCTCCCTGCTCTCGCGGGAATGGAGGCGAGCGCCGGGAACGGAGCCTACAGAGAGGGGAATAGGAGGAGGAGGAGGGAGGGAGAGGAGGATTGCCGATTCCGACAGGATCGTGGAATATTCGCACCTCCTCCCACATTCCTTTCTCTCCCGGGCCCTCTCTGTTTGCTCTCCGTGGAGGCCCATGGGCTGTCGATGCGCCGGCGTGGCAAATGTGTGAGATGCTCGAGCTACGGATATCACGCAGCCCATGGGCCGTCGCTGTTTCACTGTTCCAACTTCACCAGAGAGAGCTTGGTTGGACAATGGGCACAGACTAAATTTCCTATATCATCTAAAGGGGATTAAGTACGTTTGAAAAATATTATCCATCCTTGATCAAGAAAAAATGGCTTTAGATTTATTTGTTTATGTAGTTCTACTTTCTCATGTGATTTTCTAATTTTTCCCCCTTTTCACTGGTAAGTTACACAAAGTCAAAAGTTTGACTTTTATATTGACAAAACACCCGCACCTTCCATGCTCCACGAAAGTCAGAACTTGATGTTTGACATATTATATCATTACATTTTTTATGGCACCTAAATAACAAAAAAAAAAGAGAATAAAACTGGACTGCCTTATCAGTTGAGGTACTCATTGTCAGCAACAAGCAAGAATGGCTACATTCCCAGTACATACAACTAACAAGTACTAGTAGCAATCATGTATGTACCTGTACAATATAAACTAGAATCCTTCCTAAAGAAAAAGCAATCATGCACCTCCTCGACTAGTTTTATATAAATATCAAGTATAAAAATATCGTCAAGTCAATTACATCTCTGAGATATTTTGATGCGCTTATTGTACTTGTACACGTACGGTTGTCTTCCAACAGAAAGAGGAGTACTCTGCTTTGATTTCCTTTGAATCAAATGCATTGACTTAATGCGAGCAGTTCTCTAGCTGCTGAATAAGCTAGAAAATGCTGTCCATTTCAATGATTAAAGGACTCCATTTGTTTTCGTTAGCCTTATGTGTCATGGATTGACATTGAAGCAAGAACAGCCTATTAACCATACGACAACAAGGTCCACCACACGTTTCTTTCCAAAATGTGTTGCATCATCAGTGGCTCGAACTCATTGCCCTCATCCAAATTAGCTTCTCTCCCTTTTTTTTATGACAAAAAGGTTAAGATGTGGCACGAGCTAGAATTCCTGGTACTACTAAATTACCATGGGAAAGTATCCTACTCTTGTTATCCTTCTCGATCTATGTTATGTTAGAGAACGTATTGTATCCAAGAACCTGGCACCGGGCATCTTTTGCAAAGATAAACCCTTTTGATCCAAGGAACCCAATTCAGTTGTGGTGCACCTTTAAACTGCAGCCGTTCAAATATTATATATGGTAAGTATACAGATGGGTGGTCCAAGTGATTATGCTTGCACAAAGTGAGATCTGTTGATATTGGATGCTCCAGCGGCATCACATTCTCCTGCATCTTTTCACATGTTACGAATCTGGGTTATCAAGGAGAGAAAAGAAGGGTCAGAATAGCGATAGTAGCTCGAGCTGCTCAGAAGAAAACAAATTTCGATATGCACGTTGCAGAATAAATCCGAGGCAGCTAGCATGACTAATTTGAATGCAGATTTGTAATAAATAAATTATATCAGGCCCCAGTTGACTGTCGTCAGTTACATGCATTCCCTGTTTTTTCTGAATTTCTCTGGGAGCATGGTGGCTGTACTCTATGTTCAGCATCTAGCATATACTACTTTAACAAAAGCCAAATTGGAGGCTTCAAAAGTGGCGAGGTTAAAAAAAATGCTGAGCCGAAGAAGCTGCTCCTCCATGCCGATCTCATGGGCTGGCATGCGCCCACGGCTCTCGCCCGCTCCCCGTCCCCTCGTCCTCTCACGGCCGCAGGATCCGGCATCGACGGCCTGACAACCACACGAGCGCGGGAGCGGCTCTCGCCTCCCGGCCCAGCACAGCAGGCCCCGATTCCCCCCGCACCCGCACGCGCCTTTAAAAAACGGGCGCTGCACGCGACGCCGCCGCCGCCGCCCGTCCCGGATCCGACGGCCCCGGCGCGCGCGCCCCACGCCTCCGCGCTGCGTCACCACCGTCCTCTCCTCGGCCCCGCACCCACCCCTCCGTCTATTTACTGCTTGACCCGCCGCTGCTGCTGCCGCTGCCTCGCATCTGCCCCGCCCAGGAGAGCAGAGCGGCCCACGTCCGCAGCGCCTCCGCCCTGCTCTCTACCAGTCCGCCCGCCACGAGATCGGGATCGCCCGCCGCCCTCCTCCGCCTCCGCCATGGCGCCGTCTCTGCTCGGGGTCACCTACTCTACTCCCTCTCTCTGTTCGCCATGTGCGTGCTTGTTGAGCAGCGGAGGTGACTTGACTCGTCGCTCATGGTTCTCGGTGCCTGCCTGCAGGGGTTCACCAAGTCGCTGGCCATGACGGTCCTCTCCGAGATCGGGGACAAGACCTTCTTCGCCGCCGCGGTACGTCTCCTCCTCCTCCTGTGTCCGGTCCTTTTTTGCTTGCCGTGCCTGCCTCTGCTTGCGTGCGCCGCGCGTCTGCGTACCCGTGCCAGGCGCCGTCCCGCCAGGTGCTCGCCCGTGTCAGGCGCCGTCCCGCCAGGTGCTCGACGGTATGCCGCCGCCGCGGCGCGCGCCCGTGCTCGGCGGTTGGGTCATGGGTGGGAGATAGATTGGCTCAGTCGGAGGGTTGTTGGCGGCTCGGCGCTGGCTCGATCCCGTGACGGGATCGTGCGGTAGCCGGTAGCTGCAGATTCGCCGGCCGATGGAGCGAGCGGGTGAGACGCCTTGGCGTCGAATTGCTGGCTGGATTCGCTTGTCAGTTAGTGTGCTAAACTGAGATTAATTCCTTTGTTTTTGTTATCACAATCAAGCTAGTTGGTAGCTGTAGATTGGGAGCTCGGATTTGTTTATGCTCTTCCACCGAGGAAACCAGCTGGGGGGACTAATTGGGCGCTTGAATTGCTGGGGCCGCAAAAAAGTTTTACTCCATTTAGCGCAGTGCGCGTGGGTTCCATGCCATGTGGGTGCGGGCTGTGGAAGCGCCAGGCCTGCGATTTGCTGGAGAATTTGCCAACCCGCCATATCAGTAGGGTCCTTCGACTGTTGTTCCTGGTTCTGAGGGGATGCTTGTCCTCATCCACAAGAATTGTTTCAGCAGCAGGGCTTGAAACAACGTAGCTGGCTTCTTTCAAAAACAAATAACGTAGCTGGAGGGTTGCGTCTTGACTCTTGAGAGGATGAGGGATTTGACAAGGTCTGGGCCTAGCATCTAGCAAGACAAACATACCCCTTTCTTGGATAGGCTCATCAATATTTTCCAATGCCTGCTTTCATACGTTTCCTTTTTTTATGGCCCTTGTTTCGAGCACTGAATTTATCCATGTGTTTTTTTTTTTGAATTTGACCCATGCGTTGTTTTTTTCTTAATTTGACCCATGCTTTGTTTTATCTCTGCTAGATTCTGGCCATGCGCCATCCCAGAAAACTCGTCCTGGCAGGCTGTTTGACTGCATTGATAGTGAGTATATTCTGAATTTTACATGCCGCCCTATGGTATGTTCTATCTGTTTAATTTATTCTTTTGAACAAACATTAATTGATTCAGTTACTAATTTAGGTGATGACAGCTCTATCAGCCTGTCTAGGTTGGGCTGCACCAAATCTGGTAAGTCATTATACTTGTTGGTCGAATTGTGGGTGCCTTGCACAACATTTTATTATGTCAACAAGATAAACGAATATTATTTCAGTCTCTATTTGCTTTTATATGCTCCAAATGAACTATGCTCAGACAGACAAAAGCATATTGCAGTAACATGGACATGATTGTTAGTATCTAAAATGCAAAAATAAATATTTTGAGGGGATTTAGGGGAAATATGTCGTGAATATGAGGCATTCTTAGTTTGTTATTACATCTACATGTGCCTGTTTTTGTTGTGTTGGAGACATACATCATAGTCACAGTCCTTATTGTACTTTACTTTATTTGTAAATAATCGTATTTTTCACTAAAATGTGGCAGCTATAATCCTGAATCCTTACAAATTTTAGCATGGCAACTAAATTGCATACTCTTTTCAAGTATAATGGTTGAAACAATGACTGGTACTCTTCTTGGCACAAAGGGTTTGCCTTTGTGTTAGCTCTTAGCTGTACCTTTTGATCTTTTTCTTGTGATGTTATTAGGATTTTTCTCGTTAACTTGTAGGTATATTGCCTTGCAAGTGCTACTTAACCGACAGTATTATGTCAAACAGATATCACGTAAATGGACTCATCATGTGACAACTCTTTTGTTCTTTGGATTTGGCATTTGGTCATTGTGGGAAGGCTTCAAAGAAGACGGGTATTGATCTGCCTGTTGCTTTTCAGTTAACTTATTATCTGCTTTCTGTGTTTGGTGTTTTAGTGATTGACTTGACTAAGCGATGCAACTTTCATTTCAGAGATTCAGAAGAGTTGGCTGAAGTGGAAGCAGAGCTGGTTGGCTTATTTCATCACTTTATTATGTTGTTTTATGGACTGCAGTTCAAATGACTTATTTCTGAGTTGTGCCCAATTTCCAGGATGCTGCCTTTAAGAGTAATAAAGGTGAATCTAAAAATAAATCTAAGGTCAGTACACAAGTGACATGTTCATTGTCATTTGTCAACCAGAATCCCTCACAGAATGTTTCTGCTTCCATAGTTATATGATTATCCTTTTGAATGCTATGAGAAAAAGAAGTCATAAATGAGAGAAAATTAATTTACATTTCTACTCTTTTCGTCAGAATGTGTAATTGTATCTTAGTAATCTCTACCTTGCAAATACAAGTTTTTTATGCATGCAGTGTCTTTGCATAAATGCTCCAACATTTAAGGTTTTGATATGTATCTAATCAGCTTATCCTTTTCTTTGAATTGCCTATTTTCCCATCTGCACATATATCTTCACTTTTTTATTGTTTCTTTGGAGAACAGTTGTATTTTAGAGGACAAGGCAGTTTTGTAAAGCTTTGTTATTGGTGTTTACTTTCTGTTAGCCATTATTTGTGTTGCAACCATATATTGGTACTTGATTTCGTGCTATTTCTAATTTGCTCAATATTAGGGAAATGAGGATACAAAGAAACAACAAAGACCGTTTCTGATGCAGTTCTTCTCACCAATTTTTATTAAGGTACCAGCTGCTTGACAATATGCAAGAAATGGTGTCAAATGTACCATTCTCGTGTTTTGTCTTGAAGATTAACATGTCCTTTTGATTTCTGTGCTGTAGGCATTTTCTATTACATTCTTTGGTGAGTGGGGTGACAAGAGCCAGGTAAGCTGTATGAAAGTATTATATTCAAGCTTCCAAGCTTTGCGGAGGACATGTCGATGTCAGAAATAGATAATGTTTTTGCTATATTGATGAACCTCTTGTCAGATTGCTACTATTGGCTTGGCTGCTGATGAAAACCCATTTGGCGTTGTGCTTGGTGGAATCATGTACGGGTTGCTTGTTTTATTGACCAGTATCATCTCTTCAAATTGTTTACTTTTGGTCCCTAATAAAACCTCTCACTCTGCTTAGAGCGCAAGCACTCTGCACTACTGCTGCTGTTCTTGGCGGAAAGAGCCTAGCCTCGCAGATATCTGAGAAGATGGTAGGAACAGAACTATTGTTTGAACTCATTGTCCATACTGGCATTACTACCCGTGTCCCGTAGAATGCAAATGTCCAACATCTAATTTGACGCCTGCCTTGTTTTTTAGGTTGAACTTTCAAGTGGAGTGCTCTTCCTGCTATTTGGCATCATGTCGTTGCTCTCAGGGCCAGAGGGACAATTGTAATCCCTCCTAGAAACCTTGTTCATCATGGCTGATTAACAAAGCTTTCTTTTGTTGGACCTATCATCATATTTAAGTAGACGAATGATGGCGACGAAAGCCAGCCATCCATGGCGAACAGGATGGCGATTCATTAGTTTAGACAACACATTGTAAACATTTTCACTCGTGATTCATAAATAACTACGGCTTGTTACTGAAATCTGTAGCAAATTACATTCTGCTGTGCCCAGCGTCTGAAAATCTTCAGTAGATGCTGCTGACAATATGATGTACTATGCCTTGGTACTGAAATTTTGTTGTCGCAGTCCCATGCGCTGATTCATGCATGCCGGTACATACCATTGAGGTTTTAGCGTGTCACTTCGCAGTATGCTGCCTACTTAATATTATTAACTCTCGGTAAGTTTTCTTTGGAACCGTGTGCAGTGGTGCTGTAACCTGCATCATTTACCTTTCTGTAAACAAGCTCCTAGGTTCTGAATGATGCCGCTAAACTGGTTTCTGAATGTCCAGTTGTGAACTAGTTTCTGAATGACGCGGTTAAACTGTTTTGGGAAGGCACCAAGAAGCGCAGCAGAATAGTTCAAATGGGCCTTGCAAGGAACGCGACCATGGGCTTGCACTTCTGTTGTTGAATCAATAACCAGTCCATATATTTCCACTTCCCCAGTTCCTTCTGCTGGGGCTTGAACTTCAAATGATGGATTATGGCCCATTTTGGGAGCTGGAATTGTTCCCCATTGGATTGGCAAAAATCTTCTTTGAACGACCAGAGAAAAAACCTTGAGTTTGAGAGACAAAAATAGCTAAGAACTTTCATATGCCTTTTAACGGGGAAAGCACTGAGTAGCATGAAAAAAATATCAAAAGGGTTGTTGCTTTTGGGTTGGATCGTGTCCATTAAATTAATGATTTTTTCTTTTTCATGCTACTCCTTAAAAAGTGTCTTTCTACACCACACTATGGCCATGTTTGGTCCCTCCCGCACCTTGTTTCTCTGATTAATACTAATTTGGAGGTAGATGATTATTTTGATTCCTAGCAAAGCTTTCCTGTTTTTTTTTCCTACGCCGGCATTTTTATTTCTACTTATTCTTACAAGCAAGTCAATTTGGCTCTCTTGCTAACGAAAGAAACGTTTTTTTTGCACAGACAACAATAGTTAAAGATTTCAACTCCCTGATTCAAATTATTTTAAAAGTATATCTACATGGAAAAAATGTGTATGTGCAAAACGAATAGCACTAGTGATCGAAGATGTCAGTGTTAAAGCCTATTTTCCTCTGTAACTTGTGAGTGGTGTTCTATCTGCCACCAAATCCTCTCCTATTTCTTCATGAAAAGAAAAGAAAGGAAAACCTTCGATCTCTGTGCTTAATTACTTCAAATATGTGAGTGATCGTCATCACTTTGCAATGTGGTTTTGGTACGAATGTATGGGTCGTATGATTAAAAAGTTACTACACGCATCATTTGGAACTACAAACGCTAAAGTTACTACACACGCATCATATGGAAACTGCAACACTTTGCACACTCATTACTGTCAATTCCTCCAAAGCACAACCGATAACTGATCAGCATGCAGACCACAATCAATAGAATGCTGCAAAGCCCAGCAAAAACTAATCAGACAGGTAAAGATCGAACAGCGACGTGATGCGTTTTAGCAGTGTGTACTGCACTAGGCCTAACCTTTTTCCAACTTTTTGAATCCAAGCCCTGCACAGCGCACACACATTTTTAGCAGGATCTACTGAATGCATGCATGCATGCTGCTGCAGCTGCCTTTTCACATTATGCAAGAACAACAAAAAAATGGAATGAATGCTGGCTCCCCTAAGTGAGCAAGCATAATGAGAGGGTGCCCAGCTCTCTTTTTTGACCTGTGTGTTCTTTAGCGTAAAGAAGGGTTGCTTTCCTTGCCGTACAAGGGAAACATGAATTTAGCATTCAGGAGATCCAACAGTCCGAGAGAATGCTAACAAAGCATTTTTGTCTTGTTTTCACTACCCTTTTCTATCTAGTGTTAAAAAGAAAATTGGCACGAATTCGATCGAGTCAAGATGTGTGGCAGGGGGCTCTAGTCTTAGTTGTATGGCTAAAAATGTACTCCGTATATCCATCCAATCACAATAAGATCTTGTTCAATCATTATCTCTTTATATGCTTCATTTGGATATAGGCCGATAAAAATCCCCAAATCCATATGTATCGGGAGGGAATTATTGTGGAATTGGTTTACTTTCTACTCCAATTCATGTGTATTATTTGGAACGAATATTTCCATTTTATTCCAAACAACCATTAAGTGCTTTGTTATTGGTTGTTGTCTCCCATTTTCGATTCTTCTAAGATTAAAGCGCCCCATACATCACCATGTATGGGCATGAACTATCAAGCACGGAGTCATTGCTCGCGGCATTAGGTGCAGTGGTGGCAAAGTGTCACCTCGTCCACAGCATTGTTGGGTTTAAGAGGAGTAGTTCCTCTGACTTGAAAGTTATGGTGATTTTGTCATTGACATATGGGCATGTCATATTGGTCCCACACGTCAGTGACAGTCATGGTGGCGCGCGGTGACCGCAGAGGGTCTGAAGAGTATGTAGGCGATTCAGAATTCGTATTTCGTTGAAGGATGGGTGTTGGTTGATGGATATAATTAATTCAATTATAATTCATGTCTTTTTGACTAGCTAAGCAAATGTTAATAGTTTTTTTTTATCGAACACGCAGGAGAGCTGCATATCTTTATATTTATATTAAAAGAGAAAATGTTAATAGTTAAAATTCCGACATCCCGTATGCATATTGCTATTCACGAGCTGGAGCAGTCAAACATGGCCACACGACTTGCAACTTGGCCGGTCCTGTAGCAACTCTCAACCATCATCGTAGCAGCTGGGTACAAAGACGTTTGCTTATTACTTCCTACCAAGCTAGGACGAGAGACGGCAAAAGGTTGGAGATGAAAAGGAGGCTTCGTCCTGGGAGCAAAAAGCTCGCGGCTCGCTTTCTTCCGGAGGAGTGAAGCAAGAGCAAGGCCACCCAAGGCGATCGAGTGCGCAGCTACAGCGCCAAATAAAAACAAAAGGCCGCCCCGACGACGACGACGAGCGATGACCGATGAGATGAGCTCCGCCGGCCAACGTCATGATGGCGTGGCGATGATATCCAAGAGCACGCGGGTCCCCCCCCGCGGCCACGCCCTAGTTTATCATGGGTGCCGGTGGTGGCGTCGCCGTCATCATCAACCACACCCACACACACAGCCGGCGCCCGCGGCCGGGATCCATCATCGATCGATTCCCCCCTTCCCTTTCGCGTCCACATCCGACGACTCGGCCATCGCCCGCGGTGCGCGCGCTCCGTCACCGCGCGCACAGCCACAGCCATTGGCGCCCCGCGCCCACTGCTCGGCCGCGCGCACTCGATCATTAGCATCAGCGCCCGTAACGACACGCCGCGCCTCGGGGGCCGCGCCCGCGATCTAGAGCGCCGCAGCCCAGCCGGCGGTGCCCGCGCGGTGGGGGTCACGTCGCCGCGCCGCGCCGGCCGCCGGGCCCGGGCGTGGCGCTAGCCTGGGCTCGGCCGTCGGAGCCAGCGTGGTTCGAGATCTCAATGCTCGCTCTTCGTTCCTCTCCACTCTCCAGATCGACGGACGCGACAACCGACGCGAACGGACCGGACAGGCATCGATCGGGAGTGCGCGGCCGCACAAGGGCACAATCATCCGGTCGTTCTCGAATCGAGAAGAGGCAGGGAGAGGGGCTGGTCTGGCTCCGACAAAAGCTAGCGACCCGCCCCTAGCTCTAGCTCCTACACCGCGCGCGAAACAAGCTAGAGGAGGACGCAGGCGTATGAGCCCCACGAAACAACGCAGCGATGGATGATACGGAGAGAGAGAGGGAGATGGAGACAGACAAGGACAAAACACGCGTGGTTCTCGGTCAGATGGAACCTTTTCTGCGGCTGCCCCCTCCCGCGGCGGCTGGCTCTTGTGAGCAGTGTCTCCTCGCCACCCGCTCACTCCGCCTAGCTAGTCGTCGGCTTGCCGGAGGGAACGAGAACGAACGCCCTTTGCTGGGCCTTTCTCCCTCGAGCCTTTCGGCAGCGCTGGTCGGCTCGGTGGGGGCCGGGGCTTCAGTCCCCTGCCTCTGCCTGCCTGCGGCCTCCCCTTGGGTAACGTCGGCCGTGGCCGTCAACGCCGCCCGGCCGGCTCCCGGCGGACTCCGATCCCTGTGCTCGGTATCGCTAGCTATTCGCTACTGACCCAAATATGGACCTCCTGCACTTCAAATTTAAATTTTCCAAAGGGATCCAACATTGCCTGGTTAGTCTGTCCAGTGAGCGTTTCGTACTTGATAAGTACTCTCCACCTGTTTATATATAGGCCGTGATCGGTTGTGAGGGATTGTCCTCAAGGATTCTGGCATGCATGAAGTACTAAATGAAGTCTATTTACAAAACATTTTCACAGATAAGTGCAACTTTGCGTGACGAATCTAACGAGCCTAATTAATCAATGATTTGCTACAGTAATGCTACAGTAATCATTCTCTAATCGTGCGGTCAAAGGCCTCATTAGATTCGTCTCGCGAATTTGCCAGGGGTTGTGGAGGTAGTTTTGTAAACTGACTTTATTTAATACCCCTAATTAATGGTCAAAGTAGGGTGCAAAAAATTTGTCCCTCCATCTGGACACGGCCATAAGTTGCACACATACATCAAGATTCAGCCTTTTATGATTTTTTTACCAATAATTTGATCAATAATTTTTAGAGGTGTTTTACGGTGGTTGAACCAGGAGGTATCACGAGGTACCGGAAGGTACCTTTTCTATTTTGGTAAGGTACCAGGAGGTACCAGGAGATACCTCCTATTTTGGAGTTCTTTTACAGTGCCCTATACTACTACTCAGTAGTATATAGCATAGAGGAAGGGCATTTTAGTAATCTTCTTTTATTGAGAATTTTTTCTCTCTTTCTCCGTCCCAAGTTCGAACCATATTGATGTCTTGACATAGATTGTTAAAAAATATTTACATTTGTGCCAATTACAATTTTTTTCCCTAAATACCCATACTAGACTATACTACCCACCTATACCACTATACCATTGGTCAAGTTTTCACCAGTATACAAAAATTCTGAGCCGTCCGATCCTTTCATATTGGCCCTTTTTTATTCTATACTGGTCCATCTTTAGAGTAGTATAGGGCACCGTAAAAGAGCTCCCTATTTTGGCACCGGTCCCACCTATTTTGGTACCGTTCGGTACCTTTTTCTAGGTACCTTTTATGTTTCAACCGTTGAATTTAGCCTGATGGACGATCCTAATTTGTTTCAACTATTGTAATATTCTTCTAATTTTTAACTATTATAATGTGAACTTAATATGGATAGATTTTATAAATAGATATAATATTCAATAATCATAATTTTATAATCATAACAATTATAACATAAAATAAACAAAATGTAACTTGAGGAACCATGTCATATTAAACTTTATCTCACCGTGCATTGAAGAGAATGATAGGCGGTATCTCCAAACTGTGCATCATACTTCACCAGCGGGTTTCCATTCACCACCTCCGTGCTCCAGCTCTTTGATCTACATTGTGGTTCCATATTCCATCTAAAATCAGGGATGGATTTATCTCATCATACCTTGCTCATTCCAAGCCTAAAATCAATGGATTCATCTCACCACATCTCGGTCTCCAGCCAAATACACACTTAGTTCCTTAGCCAACTCACTACGATTAAAGATAATGTTCTTTTTTGTCAAAATTCAATTTTTCAAAGCATGCATGCTACAAGAATTACGTCATGTTTGAATCCATCCAGCTTAAATTTAGGTGGTTAGCTGGTGGCTAAACTACCAGCTAAACTTTAGCCGAGGATCCAAACAGATTCCTAGCCAAAGTTTAGCCCATTAAAGTTTAGCTGAGTGGATCCACCCATGGCCTAATACTTGATATATTTGCGATCTATTTAGAAATGTAATTGTAATATTGCTGATGCCTTCAATATATTACTTTCCCACAGGAAAAAAAATGATTCTCAGAACGACCATTGGCATGGTCAATGATCGCCCAACTGAGAGGATACACACTACACCCTGCCCCGCTGCCCCCTCCACTGTTACTCTGTTCTCTGTCTCCTGTATGAACTCTGAATTCTGTTCTTCTATGTACACACCCAACAGTCCATCAACTTTTGAGCCCCAGGGGAACAGTAGACCAGCTTTGGTCGGCTCTACATTCTGCTCTCCAGGTCTGGTGGTGGGTCCATGAACAAGATCACGTGGAATCCAAGTTACAGATCAGTCACATCAGACTTTACCTGTTTACTGATAATATTCTACGCAACCTGGGGTAGTCCAGGATCGCTGCACAGTATTTCCAGTCGGACAATACATGCAAGACAGAAAAATGAGTACTATTTCACTTTCAAAGAAAAAGAGTACTATTTCAGGATCAAAGGCACACGTTAATGAATATATACTGTTAGGAATTTCGACCTGAGGATTTAGTGGTAAAAAATCATGAGTTCACGTGACTTAAAACATATGTTGATAAATGCATCATTAATAATATTCCCTCATAAAATAATATCTAATACTTTTATCAACATGTATGTAGTCATATAATAGATCAATAATGCTAGCTCATCTACTCCCTTCGTCCTGGAATAAAAGGTATTCTGGGTTTGTCCTAAGTCAAACTTTTGAAAGTTTGACCAAATTTATAGAGAAAAGCATTAATATTTAGAAAATCAAATAAGTAAAATATAAAAATATATTTCACAATGAACATATTGGTGCTCATTGAATGCCATAAATGTTATTATTCTTTTCTAAAATGTTGGTCAAAGTTTGTCTAGTTTGACTTAGGACAAAACTAGAATGTCTTATATTTCAGGACAGAGGGAGTATCTAGCTTCGAATCCCATCGAGCGCGCATTCACTAGAGTTGGAAGGCAACCCAATTGGAGGAGAACTAGATTGTCATCCGTGTCTTATGCTTCAACAATCTTCCCCATGTGCAATTATGTTATTTAATCGCGTCCGTCAGGATTCGAACTTGAAACCTGACTTTGAAAGCCTATTCAGTTGCATACATACGCCAATCAGTTCATCAATCTAAAGCTTTAAATTGAATTGAAAGGTGAACAATTTATTTATAGTTCAACAGACCAAACCTAAGAAAATAGATAATAAAATGTGCATGTGCACCTAGGAATCAAAAAAGTAAGACAACCGAATGTGCATGCAATTAAATACAAATGGTCCAAAAGGTAAAAACACACTAGAGATGCACATATTTTGAAATGGAAAGGGTGAGCCATATATATATATATAGTCATTAAAAAGAGGATAAAAACCCTAAAATGTATTTCATGAAGATTTGATATTCTGGAGGATATGCTCCTCAACCTCAAAACTCAAAAGTATTCTAGTGCCGTAGTGTCGTCGTACACGAGGGAGCCCTAGCCGTCTCGACCACTAGCCGACCACCTCATCTGCATCTCACCACCCTCTCCCCGGTGCGAAAAGGATCGCACGACACATCGCAAAAAGCCACGCACGGATGTTGCGCAGTGGGCAGGTCGACACAACGAACCCGGCCATCAGAGAGAGTTTAAAAGCCACCACCACCCGGCCGTCCCACGCTTTCCTTTGACCGCCGGCGAAAGACAAGAAGCAACAAGCTAGAGCACCACCACCACCACACGGCCGCCCGGGAACAAGAAGAAGCCATATCCGCCCCAACAATCCAGCAGATTATATTTCAGCTCGCTCCTCCTCCGTCCTCACCCAGCGATCAAGAAAGAAGCTGGTCGATCGATCGATCGGGGATGTGGGAGGCTGCTGGAGGCGTCCACGGCAGCCACGAGGCGCTCCTGCTGCAGGCCGCCGGCGGATCGGGAGCGGGAGCCGACTATGCGCACGCCGGCCCGGCCCTCCTGCCGTGGCTCGGCCCGGCCGCCGCGCCGGGGCCGTCCTTCTCCTACATGGCGCCCCATCACCACCAAGGGCCGCCGCCCTTCGGCGCCGAGGCGGCCGCGGGCCCCTTCGGCTTCGGCGGCGGGTACGGCGACGGGGGCGGGCAGCAGCTCGGGGTGTTCGGGCTGGAGCCGCCTTCTACCGCCGCCGCACGGCCTGCTGGCTGCCGGCGGGCCGCAGGGGTCGAGGACCATGGTGTCCGGGCTGCTGGGCACCCTGCAGGCGGAGCTGGGGCGGATGACGGCCAAGGAGATCATGGACGCCAAGGCGCTGGCGGCCTCCCGCAGCCACAGCGAGGCCGAGCGCCGCCGCCGCCAGCGCATCAACAGCCACCTTGCCAGGCTCCGCAGCCTCCTCCCCAACACCACCAAGGTGATCGATCGATCAGCGCGCCGTGCATATCTGATCATCCTCGCTACCCCTGCATGTACCCCTCCGCATGCTAATTCCGTGCAGATCGATCGACACTTCTTCCCGTGTTCATGGCCAAACCCTAGAACTTGGATGGCCCTGCAGAGACGCGCAATCGCGAGATCCATCGATCTGACCACCGTTCTATTCAGATCGAGCAAACAATGACAAGATCGATCGCCATGGCTTACACAGGAGGGATTAAGCACAAGTAGAGGCTAGTTAGATAAGAACACAGGCAGCACAAGAAGTATCTAGCCGAGCTACCTACCTAGCTCAGCCAGTTTCTCTCTCGACAGTCCCTAGTGACACTGGCCGGCTCTAGACAAACCCCCACTCGTAGCTTGATTACATGCTTGAAATTGAATCAACAGCCATATCCAACACTTCCCAATTCTTAATCCCCTCGCCTTATCTCTAATTTCCTCCCTGGCAAATGCCATATTTACAATGATCATATATATACACATGCATTATTTTCATTTTACAGGATCTATAAGCAAGAAATCTTTCGATTTCTACAAGTACAAGGTCCAGTGAAAATGTAGTAGGCTCTCAAGTTAGGACAAATTAAAGGAGACGACAAATTAAAGCTAGACAAGATGAGATGGTCATAGGTTAGACCAACCAAGCGAGAAAAGCACTCCATCCATGTAGCAGCTGCTGCTGACATGGCAGCAACAATGGCGCAGAGTAGAGACGAAGGCTTTGGGCTCGTGGGAGACCGAGCCCGCCTGCTGCCGGAGATGGATCGAGCCGCCCGTGCAAGACAAGCGCGCACGCTCGTGTCAGAGCTCATCAGCAGCTCGCGCCAAAAGCGGCAGCGCATGCAAAGGCTGCACCCACGCGCGCCATTTTTGTAGCTTTTCCTCCATGCTCGCATGCACTCGCGCCACTCGATCGCCCTCCCCTCTCTCCTCCTCTCCTACCTCCACTACACCTGCAGCCTATCTGCTTGCGCTTGCCTGCCTGCCATGCCACTGTACCAATCATTGCATGCGCCGGAAGCTCTAGCTAAGTTTGATCGAATGATCGATTCAAGCGGCTAATGATGGCTCCGCTGATCAGCTGGTCTTGATCTGTTTCTTTCCTTGCAGACGGACAAGGCGTCGCTGCTGGCGGAGGTGATCGAGCACGTCAAGGAGCTGAAGCGGCAGACGTCGGCGGTGCTGGGCGCGGCGGAGGGCGAGGACGCGGCAGCGTCGGCGCGGCAGCATCTGGTCCTCCCGACGGAGTCCGACGAGCTGGCGGTGGACGCGGGGGAGGACGGCGACGGGAGGCTCCTCGTGCGGGCGTCGCTGTGCTGCGAGGACCGCGCGGGCCTCATCCCGGACATCGCCCGCGCGCTCGCCGCGCTCCGCCTCCGCGCGCGCCGCGCCGAGATCGCCACGCTCGGCGGCCGCGTCCGCAACGTGCTCCTCATCACCACCGCGGATGACGAGGATGAGGAAGAAGGCCACGGCGGCGAAGGGGACGACGACGACGACGGCGATGACGAGGCCTTCGCCGCCGCCGGCGGGCGCGCCCGCGCCTCCCACCACCACCGGAGGCACGAGCTCGTCGCGTCGATCCAGGAGGCGCTGCGCGGCGTCATGGACCGCAAGACGGCGAGCAGCGACACGTCCTCGTCTAGCGGCGGCGGCGGTGGAAGCATCAAGAGGCAGCGCATGAGCGGCGCGCACGAGCAAGGTTCGCTCTAGTGTGGTAACAAACACTAGCTTTGCTATAGCTCCATGATGATGCCTCCCTCCAAGCTAGCATGAAATATGCAAAGCATGCTTGCATGGCTAGCTTCTAGCTGATGAGAAACTCTCAAGCTAATTACTAGTGTAGTTATGAAACTATAGTCGTCACTTCAAACTTGGATCGATGGACGAGATGGCTCTTCTTTTTTTTTTTGTTGCTACGGTAATGGTGTGGATGAGGGGAAGGAAAAATGGAAACATGCATGGATGTCCGAGGTAGTAGAGAGGGAAAGTTTTATGTATCCCTTGTATGTGTTTGTGTGCTATTTCTTTTTACTTGGCGTATGTACCGGGGGAGAAGGGGAAAATTTGAGAGGTTTTTACTGATGATAAACCTCTCATAAAATGGGGGTGATAAGGGTGTACATGTACAATCTCTTGGGTATAATGGAAGATGGAATTGGTGGGTTGGTGATCATTTCTTCATCTGTGTGGCAGCACATGGAGCTAGAGCAGTGCACTGCTAGCTGTTCACTTTTCATAATGTTTTTTTTATCTCCATGACAATGCATTAACATGCTAATGTTATCCATTTTGTTTCTTTTTGCTGGGCTGGCATAATGTTTCTGGTACTATATATGATTACTGCACTACTCTTTTTCCTGGGCTGGCTTGTTCTCCAGAACTCATTTTTATAAATCTACTGTGAATTGACATTCTCAAAAGAAAGAAAGAAAGAAAGAAAATCTCCTGAAGTACCATTTTGTTATTTTTATTTGTGCTAAACCATTACTTAATCCCATGTATATCCATTTTGTATGGATGAATAACTGAACATATTTTATCTAGCACCAAAGAGCTAGCTAGTGGTAATATATGCACTATGTCATTGTTATATCAAATCAGCATAATATGCTGGTGATCTCTATGGATCTTAATTCTCTATCTTCTTATAGTCTCACAACAGTGAATTTGAGCCCTATTTGGACAAGATATATAGTACCGTAAGAGTGTCAGAGTAAATCATATTGCTTCCTGCAGCTAGCAAATTTTTTGCATTCCAAAATTAAAGTAGATAGGCTTACCAAAAAAGAAAGGAAGGACTAAATTAACTAACATTAAATTGTATGGAAAGTATATGTTGCATGGGATTAACTTTTAGTGTCATTTATTCCGTATGCCACAACTAGTCTATAGTTATATAGAGTACACTGTCTACTACGTAAAAATTGCAAAGTTTCTAGTGCTAGTCATCATGCGATTACAAAAAGGTCTGTAAAGTACACTTCGTGGTAGTCAGAGTTGAGACATCACTTAGGTTGAATTTAATTTATATGATAGGTAGATTTTATGCAAATGATATGAATCGTTTGACTAAAATATCCAAAACAATTTAGTTGCAGTGCAAATGATATGAATCGTTTGACTAAAATATCCAAAACACTTAATTGCAATGCAAACGGAAGATGCATATATTCTTTATATATACATATAGGCAATGCAAATATACATTGTGTATGTGACATGCATATGGGCAAGGTTGTTTGGAATTTGAATGGCGCTCCTTGTTCAATCTAGCTGTAGTATTGTTAGAACCTTACTGCCGGTTGGATGTATCATCGTGCATGAATGCCTTGTTAAGGATGATGTTAACAGCAAATATCCACACCAAGATAAGTATTGTATGCATGGCTATATGGACAATGCAAACAACATATGGCTAAACTAACAAAAACGGATATTTTTCGATATTATCTAAAATGGTAGTCTCAATTCTAGTGCAATTTGTAGAATCTTGATTCTTGGTATTCCGATTGATCATCACCTCGCTCCATTTGGCTATTAGGGTACTTTTGGTTTATAGCCCTGAAAAGCCAAGCCAAAATTTGGCTCCAGCCAAAATGGGGCATGACCAAAATGAGGATGAGTGGGAGATATTTGGATCATGACCAAGCCAAATACTCAGAAGATGGCCAAAACAATCTAGAGTATGAGTATGACATAAGGGTTCCACATATGTCATATTTTTTCACTAAAATATAGGCAAAATGGATCTTGTATTGTTGATTTAATTATGAGGAATATAGCAGTTTAAATGGATTATAAGTTAAAAGCATTGTTTATAGGAGATATTTTATTTTGAGTGGATTTCCTAGGAAATAATGCGCTACCCAATGTCCAATACCATGCTGCCACCTCATCGCGTGCATGGACTTTGGCATGGCTGGGCAGCTCGGGCGAGCAATTTGCTGGCCGAGATCTCGCCCTGGCTTTGTGAAGAGAAGAGGCGAGCCGGCCAAATTTTTTCTAGGCTTGGCCTTGAACCAAATGCCAGCCAAATTACGAGGGCAAGGCCAAATTTTGGCTTGGCCATTTGGGGCCACGATCCAAACAGCCTCTTAATTCACGATGAACGGACATAAACAAAGGACCACGCTATAGATATCTCCTGGATCCTTTGCTGTTCTTCAAGCTAGCTTCTTTCTCACCCTGTAGATCAATTTGTGTTCTTGTTTCCTTTTTGGACTTTCTTCCATCAAGCTGGAGAGAGGTAGCAGGGTGTAGTGCACTTCTATGCAACGAGAACATGCATGGGACAAAACTAGAAACCGGCAGGTTCTAAAAGGTGAAAAGCAGGTGCATGTGCCGTGTGTTTCGCTACGCCGGGAGCAGGGCAAGGCCCCAACAGCAGCACGCGGCACGCAGGCCGGGGCCGGGCCGGCCGGGCGCATGAAGCGAGGTGGGCCATGGCTTCCACTTGTACATCTGCACGCAGGGCCCACCCTAGCACATGCCCATATGATTACCCGGCCCATCCCCTTCATGATTATCACGGTGGAGCTTTGTCTGATCCCACCTGGGAACAGTGCTAATTGAGACGTGAAGGATTTTGGCAAAGCAAATCATTATTGGCGTGGAACAATATGGATCGAGCCTTTAGGATGCAAGAGAAGAGAGTTGCATTGGTTAAATGAAGGAAGTATAAAGCGTGGAGTTAAGTAATGCTAGTTGTCCTTAAAAAGTTGGGAAAGTTCGATGAAACAAGTTGGGAAAGCCGCGCTAAAAAGGTTTCAATTTTTCGGTATGCCGTTCAGATGGGGGGTGTTTCTTTCCCATCTAGATTATACTCTTTTCGTCTCAAAAAAATGATTTTTTAGTGCAATGTTTTTGCGATCTATGTAGACACATTGTATATCTAAATGCATAGCAAAATCCATGTATCGAGGAAAGCTAAAATGCCTTCTAATTTGGGACGGGGGGAGTATAATCTAGCTTATAAATCAAGGGCTTTATGATAAAAGACCACCATGGACCACCAAAACAATCCCAAATAAGCTGCACATAGGTAGCTTATTTGAGCTTATTTGGTGGTCCATGATTCTTTTTTACCATAATATCCTTGATACATAAGCTAGATTATATAATCTGAATGGAAAACAAACATGCCTAACCATTTTTAGAAATATTCAACTAGAATATCGGTTATTACTTATTAGTACTGCAATATTTGGACTAACATCTCTAGTCTACTCCAAACCCAAGACTACATCTCATATATGCAAATTAAAGCTACCTTCCCCGCCAAGAATTGCAGCCATTAGAGGGTTAACTTGATCCATTACATCATTATTTTGCAAGTTCTGAAATCTATCATTAAATTACACCTATTTAGAGTCATCTCGTTGCAATTCTTTCCTTACCTCAGTTGTGCCATTTTATATTTTATACGTCTTTGATGCTCTTGACCCACATATCGAGTACTATACAACTAGTCTAATTTTATATGGACCAAAATGCCCTTGACAATTTGTATCTCACCTCTCTCTAGCACCGGTTCTCTCCACTTCATCACGAACATGCGCGCGGCTGGGAGAGGCGAAGGCCGATTGGGGAAGAAAGGTAAGAGGAGAAAGGGGATGACGCACGGGCCTCATGTGTCAGGAGGTGGAGACAAAAAATGTGGCAGGGGCATTTGCGTGCATATGAAAATACCTGAGCCTACACATGAGCCCAAGAGCATCGAAGATGTATACAATGTCACAATTAAGGCAATGAAAAAATTGTAATGGCATGACTCCAAATATGTGAAGTTTAATGGCAGATCTCCAAACTTTCAAAGTAACGGTGGCGCAGATCACATTAACCCTTATATATTGTTTCCAGCTTAGTTCAAGTCCCCCGCCTTTGCCTCCACTCCCATGTGTCTTTTTTTCCTCATGTTCACCTCAGTCCAAGCAAGCACTACACATTGTCATTGTGGGACCTTAGATATGTAGAGGTAATTGTAGATAATCTTTTTATTTATGTTTTATTTATTTATATATTCTTCGGGACTATAATAATGTGGATGATTATTTTGTGTATATAACACATATGGCAAGTTACAAGAATTGTAGGCTTGCCACCATTTTGTAGGTGACAAGCAATTTCATATCTACAACTTCTTAGTAGGTAAGGTTCAAAGTGTCGCTTAAAGCGGACAGAAAACAAAGACACATGTGGAATGCATAAAGTTGGAGTTTCAGCGCATGTTTCAATCCTCATTTCACTAAAGTTAAACTAGAATTGTTCGAAAATGAACAACACGAGTCAATTAAATATTTAGAAAAGCTCAAATGAAAAGGATCGAATAATTAAATAGTACCATCTTTTGGAAACAAGAAAAAAAAGTCGGCAGAGGATTTTTTTCCCCATCAAATTTCTACAAACTATGAGCCGTAAATGGATTTGATCATTTGAAGTTCGATAACTTTCAGTGTTTCACGTAGTTAGAGGAGTAAACAGCAAATCGGAGAGTGAAAAAAAACCTCGCCTATTCCATCGTCCAGAAGACACCAAGGGCACAACGGTAATTTACCACGAGCCTTACCATTTTTTTTTTCAGTGACTGGACTGGAACAAAAAAAATCTGAAGAGGACCAGTGGCCCAGAAGCCCGGACCGCCGAGTGGCCGGACATGTGGAACTCTCGCGACGCCCACGAAATTACTGGGCCACAAATATTCTCCGTGCGCCTCGAACCGGCACGTCGCCCGGCCCACGGGAGGGAGCATCACCACCGCGAGAGAGCAGCAGGAGAGGCCGAGCTCGGGGAGATTCAGAGGCCAGCAGAGCAGGGCTCCGAGCCTCCGACCTCGCCCCCCAATTCCTCTCCTCCGAGGGCGCGGGCGACGGCGGTCGATCGGCGACATGGAGGCCGCGGTGCCCAGCCGTGTCGCGCTCTCCGCGGCGAGCCGCTTCCCCAATCGCCACGCGTTGGCAGGTGCTCCCTTTCCCTCGCTCCCCGTTTGGCTGTTTGTTGGATTCAGTTCTGGGGAGCAAGTAGTTAGTACCTTTCGGGTCCATGTATTGGATAAGGTTGATAGGGCAAGGTAGAGACGTTCACGATGTTCGCGCGGCTCGGGGGACAGCTAGAACTGTGGGGGATTCCAAATGGAGCATGAGGGAGTGCCGAGAATTACTGTTGCGGCTTTGCATGAATTTCGCTGTTATTGATGATTTTGGGAGGGGGAATCCTTCAGTTTCGTGGTATGGAATGGCCGCCTTGGGTTGGCAAGAGGAAGAGGACTCATGTATGGTCTAATTGTTGCCTCTCGTCTAGTTAGTGGCAAGAACAAATGTTGAAGGTGGAAGTTAACTTCACTATTATTTTCCATTAGCTAGCTGTTGGTTCCCTGTTTGATTGAATGATTGCTTCAGTATGCTTTAGTCATGGAATGGACTCATGGACTGTGTTAGTGTTTCCATTACTGCTCTTGTCCATTTTTTCAAGAACGCTCAAGTGATTTGTATGTCTTCTCTTTTCAGATTATATAGATACTAAAAACCAGATAAGGGTTGTAGAATACTAGCAGTTGTTAGTATGCACAATCGGTCCATTTACAGGAAAGCAAGTACAGCCTGTGGTGAACAATTAAAATTTAAGACACACCTTACTACCATTGAAGTAAATCGTAGCTGCCCACCGTTCTTAACAGACTGCACTATCCTTGATGCTGCTACCAATTGCTGGCTATTCTCTCTCCTTTTCTAGGTTATTCTTTATAGTGTTCTTGCAAACTCTTAATGGCTAAGATGATGAAGGAATCCACACGTCATGTCCTCACCTGAAACTTCAGGAAATCTTAGTCTAGCATCGATCAACAGACCCTCAACCTTATGGTCTTGTCTACTGTTGCATGATTGTGAAGTTATACTCCAATTTTGTTCATTTTATTCAGCCTCGAGACACAGATGTGCGACTGAGAACTGTGATAGATATATGATGACTTCCAATTTAGATGGAAATTTTATTTATCATGTCATCATTGACCATGATTACTCTTGAAGGATTGTTGGTATAAACATTCATGTTTGTTTTGTTTGTATCCTGCAGGAGATAGATCTTCCATTTACAAGGGAAGGTGCCAAAGTCTTGCAATCCCTATGGCTCTGTCAGCAGCTGCACCAGGCAAAGGTGGTGTGCTTGATCGGCCAGTAGAGAAAACTACTCCTGGTCGTCAGTCTGAATTTGATGTGAAGTGAGTGTTATTCACCTTTGTTTCTATTCCTAGCAATTGTAAATTTCAGAAATGGAATAATCTGAAATATGTATTGTCTGGGTTACACTTTTGATTTAAAACAGTTGATCAAGCACAAATACATTATACTGTGTTAAGTGGTTACAAACAGAACAAAGTTTCATCTACTATATATTCATTTCACTGTTGTTACTGTAACACTTTTTTTTTGGAACTGTTGTTACTGTAACACTTTCCAATTTATTCATGCACAAAGAAAATGTAATTAAAAATACCCCAGAGAAAGAGAATTTTGTTTGGAGTATTATTGTTGGATGCAACCATGTGACCTTTTTTATTTCTTTTGCAAAGATGCTCCATGTTTTACCTCAGCATTGGATATTCAGATTCCTAACAAATCAAGTTCCTGAACTAGGGGGTTTGCTGTTATTGTGGATGCCTTTTTCTCCTAAATTCAGTAGTTCTTTGGTGGTTCACCAGGAACATCACTTCATAGAAGTAGTTTCTTGGTAGCGCTTTATTTACTTTAAAATTTATAGAACATGTATTTAACTTGACTTATGACATCATATAATTGCTCGACCCTTTGAGCCTGTCTTCCACCCCAAACGCCTATACCCTTGGATATGGAGCAATTTCATCATTATGCTTGTATCAGTTACACTTCGCAACACTGCAGTTGCTATTATCGTATATGGTATATTGACACATTGATGCTTAATAAGAGAAGTTACCCTGCGTGCCAGGCTATCTTATTGATAGTTTATGTCATCATTTTTTCAGGCTATCTAAAATGATGTCATTGAGCTGTAACATTATAAAACAATTAATATTTAGTTCTATGATTGCACACTTGGGATGCATGTTATGACCAAGTTGTTCTGGTCTACAGGAAAAAGCGCAAGATGATGCCCCCGTATCGTGTCATCCTGCACAATGACAACTACAACAGGCGCGAGTATGTCGTCCAGGTCCTGATGAAAGTGATCCCGGGGATGACCGTGGACAACGCGGTGAACATCATGCAGGAGGCACATGTGAATGGGCTGTCGGTTGTGATCGTCTGCTCCCAGTCCGAGGCCGAGGAGCACTGCACGTCGCTGAGGGGCAACGGCCTGCGGAGCTCGATTGAGCCCGCGAGTGGCGGCTGCTGATGATCAAGGAACGGGCGCCCCTGTTTTGCCACGTATAGTTTGTAAATACCCTGTGTGCCAAGATAAGCTGAAACGGGTGGGGTTACAGTCAGTTGACGATACCGCGAAACTGGATACCACTGGGTAGGTGTGTAAATCTTTGTAAGGGTACCCTGTAGAAGAACAAGCATAGCGTTTTCAGTTATGATTCATAAAACATTTAATTACACAATGCTGTTTTTGGCTGTTGCCGCCATCTGGGACCATAGATAAGCTGAAATTGGGTACATCCGCACAGGCGGAAACTCTAAACCGAATGCTCAAATGCCTGTGTTGCTGTTGCTCATTGAGTCACTGTGTAGCTTTTGCGTGCTGCCTCAGGCGGGCAGGTCTTCTCAACGCCAATGAGGGAGGTTCAACATTTTGTAATTTTTAGCTTAGCAGCGTATCTACAATTTTAAGAGAGAAGATATTATACGTTCGTAGATATGCTTAGGCATACATTTTATCTCTTCCTATCTCATTTATTTATTTTTACTAACACAATTCTGTACCTCTTAACATACTTACAATATTTATCCGGTCATGGTAACCTTGTGTTACCAATTGCTCTGCATATGTTTTTCATCCCCATTCATTGTTCTTCTCTAAAGGAACAATTTCACTGGTATGTGATTAAGGAAAACATTTTTCGTGATTGCTAAATCGTAGAAATCAATAGCATATTGCTTCTGGCATGCATGTTTCTCTGGTTTGAACAGTGGCATTAATTATTGGTATACACTTTTGAGTTTTTTTTTCATAATACTAATAATGATAATGACATTTGCAAATATTCTAGAAAGATGTAGGTAAGTACTTTGAGTTATTTTTTTTTACAAGTATAGGTGAGTATTTAGATGCATAATTAGGGTGTTAATTTATAATATTTCAGTAAAGTACTTTGAGTTATTTTTTCATAATAGTACATGTGATTAAGTTTGATGTGGATTTAGGGTGTTAATTTACAATATTTCAGTAATGTTAGATGTGGTAATTTAGGTCCAAATTTGGAGGGCCACTAATGTTTTTTTTTTCACGTGATGACATAGATGGGTAGTGGACTAGTGGTTATTGTTGTGTATAGTGATCAAGGTTCTATTTTTAGGGACTTGCCGCTACAGACATTGCATATTAGACCGTTATCGCCGCTAAGGCCGGAATAGCACGATTTAGCGCCGCTAAATGCCTTAGCGTGGCATAACGTTTAGCCCGCGAAACACATCTCGACCCGTTTTTGGAGCAGTGATGACCATTTCCAACACTTGTTTTGGCCCAAATCCAGTCCATCGATGCACAGGATATAAATCCGCCGGCTTGTAATTTATGAACCCTAGCACCCCGAATCCTATTGACAAAACAAGCGGTGGTCTTATGGACATGGTTTGTCATTTTTGTTGTGCTTTGAAATGCCAGGTGAAATATGTATTCATTATCTGAATACCTTCTCAAATCCTATATTTTTGGCTATATATGGCATGTTTTCTGTGCACCGCTATTTGCTTAGAGGCGCTATAGCGGCGCTATAGCTTCCTTAGCGGTTTCAGCAGATCTTCACTAAACTCAATAGCCCGCTATTTAGAACATCGAGTGATTGAACCTACAAAGTCGCTGGTCAGATGTTTTGCTTTTCTATGCTAATTATTTTCTAGAATTTTGTAGTGTGTCTCATGACCTTGGAGACCCTCATAAAAAGAAGTCTCTAACTACTGATAGTAAGAAGCTCACCTATGATGGAGTTCCACAATGCTAGCTTTTGGTAAGCAGGGGTGTATTAGGATTTGAAAAAAAAATCTTTTATATCAAAGTTTGCCAGTCAATTTCTCTCAGCAGAATATCATCAGGTGTACCAATCAGTATCATATAGATTGCAAGCCGTGTGAAATTCTTCGAAGAAATAATTGCAATATTGGGACTGCAAAGATTGATCCTCTGTAAACTTTGACCACTCGTCTTATTCAAAATATTTTGTATGCTTATTTTGTTTATGATTTGCTTTACCATTATATGTACTTTAAGTGTGTCTTTTATTTTTGCATATTTGCACAAAAAGTTTGAATAAGACGGAGGGTCAAATATTTTAGAAAAAATTAACGGCGACAAATATTTCGCTACGGAGGTAGTACGCTAAGGCTTTGTTTAGGTTGGCAAGTTTCCACTATTCACCCGTCACATCGAATGTTACGACACTAATTAGGGGTATTAAATATGGATTAATGACAAAACTCATTCCATAACCCTCGGGTAAATTCGCGAGACGAATCTATTGAGCCTAATTAGGCCATGATTAGACAACGTCGTGCTACAATAAATAACCTCTAATGACGAATTAATGAGGCTTAATAGATTCAAAATTTAATTTTCATGCGAATTGTGTAATTAGTTTTTTTATTAGTATCCGAATACCTCTTCCGACATTTTATTTTAACGATTCGTCAAATTTGCACTTTCCGAACTAAACAAGGTGTAAGTAAACAAAAGAAGAGACAATGATTTCTTACGACTTACCAACTCAGCCTGTTCGGTTGGCTGGTGGCTGATGGCTGGTGCTGATTTGTTGAGACTGAAGTACTGCTGGCTGGTGGCTGATAAGCCAAGCGAACAGGCTGGTATTTTTACGTACAACGACACGCATGTACTCGCTCGATTCTTAAATATACGATCCTCTAGCGACTAGCTCCGATCCAGCCAATAACTAGTAGTGGCCATACGCCTACTAGACCTACGGTTCACTGCCGTCCTGTTTAGTTTGGAGTTGTAAGTTTGCGAAAGAAAGTTTCTAATTCTAAATCGAAGATTAGGAGGACTAAATATGATCTAATTATAAAACTAAATACACGGATGGACGGGAAATCGCGAGACGAATCTATTAAGCCTAATTAATCCGTTATTAGAGATTGTTTACTGTAGCACGACGTTGTCTAATCATGACCAAATTAGGCTCATTAGATTCGTCTCGCAAAGTTATCGGGGGTTATGGAATGAGTTTTGTCATTAACACATGTTTAATACTTCATGCATGCAAGATTTCTTTTGATGAATAGTAAAGTTTCAGGTGATCTAAAGAGCCCCTTAGGTCCCGAAGATGTCATCTCGAGATCCCTCTGAAACGATGGCTGCTCTGACTTCTGAATCCTCAGCGTGCCCAGCTGCTACGCCTAGGCATCAAGCCATCGACGTCTACTCCTATATGCGCGTCAGATAACAGTATAGAATAGAACCCAGACGAGATGCAGAACAACCGGCGGCAAACTGGCAATGAATAAGGAACGCACGGACACGGGCCCGGCCGGCGTGCCCCGATGCGCGCGCACGTCGCGATGTCGAGCCTAGGCGGCAGCTGGCGGCCGGGATCGCCCTTTCCGCGGCTCCTAGGTCGCCAGCTGCTGGCTGCTGCGAGCCTTGGGGGACCGCGCGCGCCACGCCTTGTCTCTTCTTCGTTTTATCAGCCGACCTGCCGAGGTAGGTCGTACATGTTACATCGCCCAATAGAATATGCAGGTACGAGTAGCTGTGTGCGCCGCTGCAGCTGTACTGTGCTTGCATTGCATTGCTTATCCACCAATTTCGCCGGCAGCGGCACCCAAGATCGATCAGATATCTGGCGTGGTTGACCGGCCATACATCTTGATGATCGAGTGTTCCTGCATGCATGGCGCCGCAGATCTTTTGGCGCATTGCTGCGAGATAGATAACAACTCCTAGATCCGAGCTTCTGCAAACTCAACACTGTACTTTAACAGTAACCCTTGGCCGATTGAGTATAAATCTGGCATGGGAGATGCCGATTATATATGCTAAAAGGATCATCCATGGGGTGAGGGGATAGAGGTGACAACTTAAAATCTCTTGCTTGTTTGGTGGGAATAGAAGTTTCATCAGTGGGATGGACCAGAAAGGGAGTTTAGGGGTAAAACTCTCAGCGAGGACTGACTAGGTGGAATATGGTAATGGGATGAAAACTGTGCTTTAATGGGGATTGATGCATCGAACAAACTTATGATACGATTTCCCACTCCCAAACGTCGCATACCAAACAAAAGTTAAAGGGGTGCATTTGGATAATGATCACGGAAAAATCATGCTTGAACGAAGTTCTGCAGGCCGATACCAATTACTACTTTTTTTTGAAACGACCCGCCATGTATTGATAGAGAAAAGAATATACTGATTATTGCTACTTGAAGATGGAGCCATTCCTTGCTGTCCAAATACTCCAAAACATCAAGATCATGACCTAGCTCCGTGAAAGGAAGGCTTTGCAATCTGTTTCATCAGAGATTCTGGGATTTGATATGGCTGCAAATGATGATGGGGGGAATCCTCAAGAGAAGGTGCATTGAATGAAAAGATGCTGTGAAGAGTTCTTGCTTTTAGCCTATCCATCTCTGATCCTTAAGCAGACAGGTAGCCAAAAGAATATTTTTTTTGTTCGACCTGGCAAGAACCCCCTCCAATATAATTAATGCCACAAAAAGTAGATGAACAAATAATCTCTCAGAGAATCATAGGTTTGTGATGTTACTGATCAGATGGTCCCTCAAGTGGCCACTACCGGAGAACTCTCCATCGGTACTGGTTCTAAAACCTCATAGGTACCGGTTTTGGAACCGGTACCGTGCATCCGTGACCAATGACAAAAGTCATCGGTACCGCCTCTTCTTCACCCGGTACCAATGAGTAAAAACGAAAACAAAAAAAATAGCTCCCGCCAAATCCAAATCCTCTTCACTGATACACTTTGATTTTGGTTCATTCTCATCTAAATTTTACAAACAATATACACAGCAATATTCACAAACATTCAACAAGAACAGAAGAGCTTCAACTTCTCTAATCACATTATTCATGAACATTCAACAAGAATAGAATCACCATTCACCAACATTCACAGACATTGACAGACAAAACCAATCACAAAATCAAGGCCTGGGCGCTCACCCGCGCCGACGGCCGCCGAAGAGCCGCTGGCGGAGGAGACCGGCGCCGGGGAGGATGACGCGGCACGACGCCGCTCGGGCCTCCACGCTGCGCTCCACCGCTGGGCGCGCCTCCTCTCGGGGGGAGCCGCAGGGGACGACGCCTGNGAGCCTCCAGCCGAGGGGAGCCGCGCGAGGGAAGGGGGGTGGGGGGGCGCCGGGACCTGCCTGCCGGCCGGACTCCACCCGCGGCGTCCCGCTCCCCCCGCGCCGCCTGAAGAGAGAGAGAGGATAAGGATAAGAGAGAGGATAAGAGATAAGAGAAGGATTGGCGTGGGATGGAAAGATAAAGGGATAAAAAAACGGCGGGGACTCTTCGGTACCGGGTGAGAGTACGCTCCGGTACCAAAGGGTGGGCCTTTGGTACCGGGTGGTGTTTCCACCCGGTACCAAAGGATGCAGCTCCTTTAAGTACCGGGTCGTAACATCAACCGGTACCAAAAGATGACCTTTGGTACAGGGTGGTGTTACGACCCGGTACTAAAAGGTCCTTAGGGGCTACGAAGTTTAGACCCGGTACTAATGACCCTTTTGGTACCGGGTCTTAAAAAACTGGTATCAAAGAGGGATGGCCGATGGAGGGTTTTCTAGTAGTGGGCAAATTAAAACTACTGGGAACAACAATATAAAGTTCGATTCCTGGGTGCCCAAAAACTGTTCACAGCGTGCACGTTAGTTTTCTACCGTCTCTAAATAAGCTAGCCCACAGGGCAGGGCAACAAGCCAACAGCAACCCCGGTCCGGCCATTCCTGGTATGCACAGAGGCCTTGTTTGGTTTTCTAGCATCTAGCATTTCTAAGAGAGAATCTTTCTTGCATAGAGTACTAAATGAAGTCTATTTGCAAAACCTCTTCACGGATGAGCCTAACTTTTCGAGACGAATTTAATAAGCCTAATTAATCGATGATTTGCTACAGCAATGCTACAGTAACTATCCTCTAATCATCCTCTAATCATGCGGTCAAAGGCCTCATTAGATTCTTCAGGGTTCCTAGTGCAGGTGTTCTGGAGTTAGTTTTGTAAAATACCTTTATTTAATACCTTTAATTAGTGGTCAAAGTTGTGAACAGTATCTAGCGCTGGGAAACCAAACGGGGCCAGTATAGTGACAACTCCATTGTGTGGGCCAGCAAATATATTGCTCTCTTGCGTTTGCCACAGACGACTGATGTGTATATAGCACCGCACGATCATCTGCAGGAATTCGCATGCATGCATGGATGCATGCAGCCCCCGCCCGTGGCTAGCTTGGCTTTGGAAACAACATGCATGCACGGCAGAGATCTGGTACACAACAAAAGTTTGGCATCCGGTCCCATCAGACGCAAACAGTATTTGAACAGTTGCCATGGCCCCAATTCATCACAAAGACAGAGATGCATGCTCCAGTTCATTCCACTACCAGAAAACCCCTCATCGGTCTAAATTTGATAGGCTCCGAGAACCTTTTGGTACCGGTTGGTACCACCAACCTATACCAAAGGGTCCTCCACGGGTTAATATAAAAGGAAAGCATCTGGGACTTAGTTAGTTGTGGTGTGTAGATGAGATGGTAAGGGAGCAACCTGCGAAGCAGGAGGTTGTGAGTTTGAACCCTGCGCGCCGCACGCGCGTATTTTCGTAGGTACTACCTTGTTTTTAAATATATGACACCATTAATTTTTTTTTGTTTGACTATTTATCTTTTCTACATATATTTATGTAAAAATATAGGTCTATGAGTTAAATCTAAAATATTATTAATATTAGATGTATCGGTACCTATTTTATTTTATTTAACAAACTAATTAACTAATAAAATATTATTGGTCAAAATTGAAATAAAAAATCAACAGTGTCATATGTCATGTATTTAAGAACGGAGGGAGTATGTGACAATGTATGCATTGTGTGCTAACTATAATTTTTTTTTGTCGTGGTTGAAATTGAACACACGGATAATACCCACATAACGACGCCATACTATGTATGCAAGGATTCGGTCAGAAATGAGAAAACCCATCCTGGCCGTCCGTCCGCGACCATCTCCGTTGAGCGAGCGACAGGCCGACAGCTCGCGGAGAGAGACGAAGAGTCGTCACAATATCCAATCAGGTAAAGGAAGTGGAATTCTCTAGGGAAAAAAAAGGGAGTTTGACCGGTTGTTGTTAGCTACGGTGAAGAGAACCGATGCCATGCATGGTGGGGTATTGGCGTGCTCATGCAGCGGGCACTTGCTCTCTCTCTCTCTCTCTCTCTCTCTCTCTCTCTCTCTCTCTCTCTCAAGTTGCGTGCTTCCGTCTGATAACAAGTGCTACGCATCATGGCCCTACCACACCTTTAGAAAAATAGCACACATGCGGCAGCAGCTAGCAAGCACACGGCCGGCCAGTCGGCCACCACAAAGCTCATCGGATCCACCTGTGTTAATATATATATCCTCCGACTCCGAGGATGCCTGGCAAATTCACACACAAATATAATGCTTCCTTTTGCTTGGAGAAGAACTCGACCACAGGTATGCAAGCTTTCTTTCCCTGCATATGTGTGAGCATACACATATGGTACACTAGTTCTTATGCCATTCTGCCTCTACTGTGTGAGCATACATGTGTGAAACACAAGCCACTGCGCCCTGCAAACAAAAACCAGTCCATCTGTTCTTCCATGCATATGCTTGCTAGTGATCTTAGCTGAGTATAAATTGAAGTCTCTTTAAGAGGGTTCAATACAAGCTCTGAACGTGGTTTCAAGTTTAGAGTTAATAAGTATATGCTAGTAGCAGCTTAATTCCCACTGTCACCGCTAATCATGAAGTCGGTCTCATCAACATATATATATAATCAGAGATATATATATATATATATATATTATATATATATATATATAGTTCTCTTCTACTTTCATTAGCTAGTTCCTGACCACCTAGCAATGAACGAATGATAACGTTGAAAGAGAGATCTGCATCGACTGGGTGAGTAGGGAGATGCAGGAAAGAACCTCCTTATTATCAGAATCACCTTCTACCATATTTGATCTAATTATATATTGGTTCTATTCTTGCTGAACTTCACTGTATTCCATAATTGTAGCACTATTTCTAAAATCACAATAAGAATTAATAAATACCTTATAATATTTCTCTTAGATATTTGAACGAGTAAATCAGATTATTCGAGAAATTGCTACAAATTAAATCCCTATTTCACTCCGCACAGTTGAAATTACTCGTTTTGTTATTTTATCTTGATTAGGCCTTTAGAATTCAGGAAGATATCCAAATTCTAAGTCTATAAATGCCTAAAAAGTTATATATATACTTCTTACATACAACACCTTTATTTAATTTACTGCCTAATAATCAATTAAACATATAGAAATACTATTTTCCAATATACACTGAAACTTACTTTGCTGTGAGTGTAACTCTAGTTTATTTTGCAGTACATATATATATAGCATCATCGGATTGAGTTTCATATATATCATATAGGAATTTGCTATAAATTAAAGCATACATATATATATACATATACATATATATATACATATATATATATATATGCTAGATTGTCAGTCAAATAATTCAAAACATTTTATGCTTGGTTGTAAAAACATTTTATCCATGAAAACAAATAATATGCATAATCCAAATTTCGCAAACAATACCATAACTGTCTTCATGAACAGAAAATCAACAATACATGGCAACAAAAAAAACTTTTATGTACTATGGAAAGGAATTTTAAGGATATAATATACCAGTGACCAACCTCCTCAAATAATTTAGCTTATGTGCTTTAGCTGCGGATGTCTATTCGATCTTTAAAATTGCTGACTTTCCTGTGCTCACCCCTTTTCACCAATTATGCCAGAATCTCATGATTGTATGTTGAGTTGGCCTTTTTTAATGCAAAATAGTATATGATTTGTCCTCATTGTTTATTATGCTTTTCAATAGTTGACTATGATTTGAGTAAAAACTATCAAAGAAGATGAAGAAGCAAGGTAGATTAAATTGGCTTGCCTGCCCACTACATATTATTGAGCATGCGGCTAGACTACATACATATCTGATAGAACAAATCCATACGGTCAGTTCCAAACTTCAACTTCAAATTTCAATGCAGGCATGCATGTATACTACAAAACCCTGCTGCTAGTAGAAATCTGCAGTCTTGTTGCAGAACATATAGCATTGACGTTTGATTTCTTTGGACTATTTACTTTTATCCTTGCTAGCACAGTTCAGTTCAACTATTAGATGTCTTTAACAAAATTAAGTGCTTGTTTATTAGTATTGTTAAATACTTTTAGTTCACTCCACCAAGAAGACATAATAAAATAGAAGCTTCTCTACGTATGTTACTGATGGACTAAAATTGGCAATATGCAGTATGTACAGGCTTGGGCTAGCAGGTATACCCCACGTTTCTTTGCCGTCATATGCAACTTCCTACAAGAGGTTCATCAATGGTTGAACGCACGCAACTTCTTCTTTACTTGCTGTCAATCAAACAGTACCTATTCCCTCCCAACTTTTCTTATACATTTGACATACCGATCGATTAACAAGACCAAATTGTGAATTGCCATGCATGCTTTTTCATAAGCAGGACGACAATCGGTAGTTTTTGCAGGCCAGGATGAGAGAGGCTGATGAGAGGCCGGGGTTACTTTTGTTTGCTGGTTGAGTAGTCATGAATGATATATAGCTACATTCCCCAGTTCCACTACACATGCATGCAATTTGCAGTTTCAGTAGTAAGAAAGCGTTATAATAAAGAAAAGCGCCTCCAGCTGCATGTTCCTAAATATATGAAAAATGTAATTGAATGGATGATATCCCATATATGTATGTGAACACCGCCGTGCTATATTGATTATACTGCTACTACTTTCTGTTGTAAGTTTGGCTAAATTATTTTGCAGTGTTGTGAAGAATAATATTCTAAACAACATATATTCAGTTAACTTGTTAACGAGCTGTAAATTGTTCTCAGATGTATATTTTGGGATAAATGTTGACACAAGTACTATCTCTCTCACATTGTTGAGCTCAAATGTGGTGACACACCAATAGTCCAGATAGACTATATTTCTTCTTTTTCAGCCATTCAAGCTATTCAACAATTGATGGAATTGCAGAGCCTAGAGTTGGAAAATTTGTGCTAAAGCACTAGGAGTAATCAAGGTGACCATCCTCTGGTACTCCACATCATATAAACCCAAAGACCTAATAAAATCATCACTACTAGTACATATACTATAGCTAATTCAAGTAAAGGTTGCACTTCAATTTTTATGCAAACCTGCCATTTATTTCAGTATGAGCCAAATATTCATATCCATCCTGAGTTTACCATGGGTTAATTTCTTTCACCAATATAATATACTAGAGAGACGACCCGCGCACTTGCACGGCTAGTATATAAATTTTGAATATCTATATATATATTTTGTATCTTTTTTGTTTTTTTCTAAACTTTTTTTAATTGCTAGTGTCCTCTTGTTACACATTAAGCCAAATTATTGACAAAATAGTTCAGATATTGTCGTAATATTGTTTTTGTTAACACTACTAATATCTTTGTTGTTCAATCTCTTATAGGTATACTGTATATATACATCTTTATTTATTTTTATTTTGACTAAATAACTTTGATTGGAGTTAGTTTTAGTTAATGGTAAACTAAAATCAAGCATTTGGGCTACCCAACAACAACTACAATCACTCAAAATTAAAAAGGCAGTGCCGTAAAGCATGACTACCATATCAGATATATAAGCTAAAAAAAATTAGGTTATATGGGTTAACATGGTATTGAGGAATTTCTGGAGTAAAGCTAAAATGAGCTTGAACGTTAGAGACGAACAAAAAGCAATATTATAGAGCGTAACTTTTCTAATGACATTGGTGGATGATTTTTAAAAATATGTATCGTCATTTTAGGCTAATTTTTTATGTAATGGCAGTGGTAGTAATTTTTAAATAGTTAAAGGGGTATTTTTGACTAAATTTTACGTAATGGCAGTGGTGAGTAATTTTAATTTTTTTATTTTTTCCGATTAACATGAAAATTTCTAGGCCTTGAGAGCGAACGTGGAAGCTCCTTTTGTTGGCTAAATACTAAGATAATAGATTGTCTGAAGGGTGGTAGCATATGTAATTAAATTTCTAGTTTTAGCTTTGGGTCCATGATTTCACCTGATAATTAAAAGTTGAAATCCGCTGATCAAATTGTGTGATCATATACCCATGGAGCTCTAGCAAAACTCAGAACATGCAACTTCAAAAACCTCAAAGTTACCACATCATCAGCAAACTAAAACCCATAAAAATACTAGGCGGATTATATGAAGAGAATTTTAAAACACATCACCAGCAAATTATAAAGTTTAATTGCGCGCCATTAACCAAAAGTTGATACCATAAACCCAAGATAATGGGTCTTGATTGATAGAGAACCAGGTGATGTATATGTACTATATATCTGGCTAGCAATCGGATCATGGCAGCAGAAGATTAATTACGCTATAGAAGCTTTTAAGCTCTTTATAGAGTTTAGACCTAATATGTTTGCATACCATCATACAAGAAATCACCTTGGCACTCCTCCGTTGTTGCATCTCATCATTTCCTCGAGCTGCAGATAGTACTGGTACTGGTAGAAATACTCCAAGTCGTCCATCGGGTGCGGTGGCTGCAGCGGCGCTGCCGCTGGGGCGCCCCGCGCGATCCACTCGAGCTCGTCGCCGATGTGCTCTTCCATGAGCGCCGCCGCTGGCGCATCACGGCCGCTTCTGCTTCTTCCCTTCTCCCTCGAGTCCTTGAAGCAGCAGGTGCTTGAGGAACTCCCTTCCCCTCCCCCCTGCTTCACCGCCGCCGTCGGTACTCCTGAGGCGGCCGCGGGCTCGGCGGCGCCGTGGAGGCGGTCGATGGCCGGCTTGGACTGGGTGAGAAGCCAGTTGACGGTCTTGCTGGCCTTGTCGAACCCCAGCCGGTCCTGCAGCGCGAAGAAGTCCCGCGCGACGCCGACCGACAGCCGCATCCGCCGGTCGCGCACGCCCTGCGCCGTGCGGATCTTGCTGTGCCGGTCCGTGCGGTACGGCCGCCTCCGCGTCCCGGCCGCGGCATGGACGCCGCCACCACCCACCGCCGCCGCGTCCTTCAGCTCCTCCCTCTCCCCCGCCGCTTCCGGCGCCGGCCGCAGGGGAGCCACCGCCACCGGCTGCTGGAGCACGGCCTCCAGGGTCCCCTGGTGGTGGAGCTGGAGCATGTCGGCGGGGAAGATCTGCCCGCCGTACCCGTCCCAGGCAGACATCGCGGTCGCCGGCATGAGGAAAGCCGCAGCGGCTGCAGTAGGGTTCGGTAAGAATAGCTGCTCTTGCTGCAGGTAGACGCAATGATGGCGATGGCGATGATGCTGGGTGTTAGGGTAATGAGGTAGCATTTGTCGTGATTAGTGTGCACTGGCTACAGTGCTAGATCTTAACAGAACCAATGATAACGAACTAGGAGCAGACATATAAGTACAAGCTTCTAGTGCCAGTGGTGTATATAAAGCGGTCCAGCTTTTGGTTAGTGCAATAATGGAACATCATTCACTTATCATTAGACTAATGCTGCTTATAGATAATAAACATATATGGTTATAAAGTTCAGTCTCCATCGTTGTGTGATCACTGATCAGAGGGAAAAGAGAAGCTAAAAAGCAGGAGGATAGGGTTAGGGAGCTATGGCGCTAGAGGTGAAGCTATGTGGAGGAGATAAGGTGCACACAGTAACTTACTGGAGAAGAAATGCATAGACTAGTGGCCATGAGTCAGGGTCAAGGCTGAGTAAGCTATGTCAAGCTAGCTATATGAATACATATTATTGAGGACCATGGTGTATGCATGTAGTAGTATATAACTATAGCTGCTGCACTGTATATCGACTTGTTTTTTTTTTCTTGTCTGGCACTCTCACTTCTGTACCAGTAAAGGTTTGTGGCCCTCCACACAGAGCAGTTTTTGATAGACCGGGAGTTATATATCCTCACCGTTGGAATGGATTGGAGTGTATCAAGATTTAAACCCTCGCCTCGTTTGAGGAAACCCTATTTACCATCTCACCTACATATAGCACATGTGATTAGATAAAAGATATTTTTCTTTCAAGACTTGAAAGACCCTTTAGTACCAGATGATAACCCAGAAATAGATGGTCTCCAGAGGCTACCGAATTTCGACCCAATACTAGTACTATTCACTACTACCGGATCTTTTAGCAACTGGTACTAATATATGTGCTTTTTTGCTGTTGGACAAATGTGTCTTTCTCTACTTAGTGGTAAAAGGTAAGATAACTGATGTGAGATAGTAAATGAATATATGATACATTGACTTTTTACTCATACTAATTAGTTATGTAA
Organism: Alloteropsis semialata; assembly: GCA_004135705.1. Lineage (NCBI taxonomy): Eukaryota > Viridiplantae > Streptophyta > Magnoliopsida > Poales > Poaceae > Alloteropsis > Alloteropsis semialata. The sequence continues at coordinate 15,030,288 of CM014275.1, forward strand.
AATATAAAATAAACTGTGTACCAATAGATCTATCATCAGAAGGAGTGCTTTAGATTTGATTCGTAGATTTATCTATTTGCACAAATAGATGAGTAAAAAAACTCAATGGTGAAGATAAAATTTATACCAAAGTTGTAGTATTTGACAAGATCTAAAACTTTGTACTTGATAACTTTTTCGTTTGGAACTACTTAAATTGCCAAAAAAATAGTTCAAGATTAAAACTAGCGATGTCGAAAGAATTGCATCTCTTGTGTAAGTCAGAGCCGATGTCTAGGTGAGATGGTTAGGAGGATGATATGCAAAATAATAGGTCATGAGTTTGAAACCCACACACTTCAAATGAACAAAAAATCATGTTATTGTGGTAGATGATGGGCAGAAATGTGTATATCTCTCCCAAAATGTGAAAATATTCTTTTGTTTTATTTTTACATTTTAAATATTAAAATAGATGCACTTGATTTGTGCTGGCAGGCGCTCAAGACACCGCTAGCGCAAATGCCATTTGTGCAGACAGTCAAGACCAACAGGCACAAATAGCCATTTCTACTGGCTCAAAAGTGTTGGCGGGTGCCAAAACCGTTAGTACAAAGACGTTTTACTTGCCAGCAAAAATAATTTCTGTACTAGTGTCTGTTCCTGCTTGTCATGTTAGCACATCCTATATCAGCAACAAATTAAGCTCCTATATATCATGGTTTATCTCAAGTGACCAGATCACCGTAATCAAGATCATTAGATCAAAAAAATCAATAGTGCATATCATATTTTTCTCGATCGACATGTCAATCTCACTACAACAGTTCGTACTATACCCGACAGTGAAAAACTGTTGGTAAAAGCCTTAAAACTGTCAGCTTTAGGTTTCTACGACAGTTGACTGTCATATATATCCCCTGTCAGAATTGCCGTGTCAGAAATCAAGTCTAATATATGACATCCTTGTTGCAACTATTGATTGCTGACAGGGCATGCTGTCAGCAATCTTATGTGTCGGATGTGTCTTCAAACAAGCCATGTCCACCTCATTTGAAATAGGACCGTTAGATATCTTGATCTAGGCCAGTGTCAGGCTTGTTGGAGTTCAAATTTTGTACTAACGACAGCATTGTTGTGTAAAGTTGATCATGTATATGGCAGCCCTCTCATGTATCATCCATCCTATACATGTCATTCCTATCAGGTATCACACTTATCTCTATGCTAATCTTGAGTTTTTCCTATTAACCAGTGG